>JAGSMR010000032.1:3060000-3790000 GCA_029286605.1 Sericinus montela | reverse complement strand
TTACCTCGTCATTTTATGTGTGAGAATATTAAGCTAATTCTGCGATTTAGATAGTGTTTAAGATTCCAAGTTTATATGGATACACATATCTCACTTATCACATATCTCATTAAAAATCGTTTACTTACGAAATACTTTATTTTTTAAATCTTAACGCAATTTCTCATACTAACACAAGGAAATCCTTTCAACCTACTTTTCACCTCAGCAAGGACAACTCATGGGGAAAAACTAGGGGAAATCTTATTAAAAAGCCAATGACACTAGCTACCTTAGATGTTGGACCAAAAGTAAGGTGAGTGATGATAGGCAATAGCGTGTGAGATGCGAGGTGTCGAGTACTGCGATCGGCCATTCCTTCGCCAAGCGTGGCGATCATGACAAATCCTCCTTACGGAAGAGGCCTTGACCATACCATGGACAAAAGGTGTAAAGTAAAACATGCATTGAAGTGTTAGAATAAATATCTATGAGCCCTTTTTAATAGATTTAGTCCTGAATATAATAGAATTTCGAAAAATTCTGAAGTAATTAAAAAAGTTGAAATTATTGTATAATATTTGTCTACTGCTTCTTGAGTCCCTCCCGTAATTAAATTAATCAATTGGAGAGATAATTATATTGTATGCTCTGACGAGATATTGTCTAGTGATTTATATTTTCAAATAACCAATTTCAAAAGTAAATCCCTTAATAATGTATATATTCGATCAGAATTCGAAAAATAATCCGTCTTTTGCAGAAATTGAAAATCGGTATCCGTCATAATAAAAGTTTCCAATACGAACTCTCGTTTTGTTGAACAACAACTGCATTTTAATACAGATTATCCGAGTTCAATATAATGGCCTAACAAAAAAAGAATTATTCTAGCAAAATATGATTGATTTTGTTTCAATATTGTTGCACTTATTTGGGAAAAAGTGACAATCATTGAGCTCATAGCGGTCATATATATATATATATATATATATATATATATATATATATATATATATATATATATATATATATATATATATATATATATATATATATATATATATATATATATATATATATATATATATATATATATATATATATATATATATATATATATACATATATATATATATATATATATATATATATATATATATATATATATATATATATATATATATATATATATATATATATATATATATATATATATATATATATATATATATATATATATAAAATGAAGTATTCCTTTTGTTAATTTAATAACTTCCGTTCAATATTGTTTCCCAGAAGCGCTTAGAATATCAATGGTTGTAGGTATGACAATCTTTACATAGACAATGAGATAATATTTAATAATATACCTAGGTGATAGTAACCCTGCTTTCGAAGTTAAAGGTTACGGGTTCGAATTTCCCTTGAGGCAAAGATTTGCCTTATGGATGTAAACTCACTTTAAGGCCCAACACATGTCACGTTGTCCCAAAAATATCTTCGGTGTAAGGTGGGGCGAAAGAACTTAAGTCTAGGCCTTTGTCTACCCCAGTATTGGGAATGGGGTGAAAACACTTAATAAGCAATATTTATTTAACACTAATAGCAGCTTTTAAGAGAGCTTTTTATTTTCCGGATCACCTTGTCTAGTCACAATGGAACTTAACGTGAAATAAAAGTAACAAGAGGATCCCACAGAGCCACTTGTTTTGTTTCAAAACAACGTACAGCACGTACACTAGACGTGGTCGGAGGGCAGCAACAATTTTATCTTCACTAATAATAGTGACTTCACTTGAACATTTTACCGTGTCGTGTCGTGATGCTGTGACGCGTTGGAATTTTCACTAATTCTTATGATTTGTTAGTGCTATTTCTGGAATTGTTGTTGGAATAAAAAATGCTTTAGTTTTTATTATTTCCGACGATTCTGAATCGAGATAGTTACAATAGAAATCTTATCACTCTGACGAGGTAATATTGCATAAATTTTACCTCGTCATTTTATGTGTGAGAATATTAAGCTAATTCTGCGATTTAGATAGTGTTTAAGATTCCAAGTTTATATGGATACACATATCTCACTTATCACATATCTTATTAAAAATCTTTTACTTACGAAATACTTTATTTTTTAAATCTTAACGCAATTTCTCATACTAACACAAGGAAATCCTTTCAACCTACTTTTCACCTCAGCAAGGACAACTCATGGGGAAAAACTAGGGGAATCTTATTAAAAAGCCAATGACACTAGCTACCTTAGATTTTGGACCAAAAGTAAGGTGAGTGATGATAGGCAATAGCGTGTAAGATACGAGGTGTCGAGTACTGCGATCGGCCATTCCTTCGCCAAGCGTGGCGATCATGACAAATCCTCCTTACGGAAGAGGCCTTGACCATACCATGGACAAAAGGTGTAAAGTAAAACATGCATTGAAGTGTTGGAATAAATATCTATGAGCCCTTTTTAATAGATTTAGTCCTGAATATAATAGAATTTCGAAAAATTCTGAAGTAATTAAAAAAGATTTTAAGTTGAAATTATTGTATAATATTTGCCTACTGCTTCTTGAGTCCCTCCCGTAATTAAATTAATCAATTGGAGAGATAATTATATTGAATGCTCTGACGAGATATTGTCTAGTGATTTATATTTATAACCAATTATAACCAATTTCAAAAGTAAATCCCTTAATAATATATATATTCGATCAGAATTCGAAAAATAATCCGTCTTTTGCAGAAATTGAAAATTGGTATCCGTCATAATAAAAGTTTCCAATACGAACTCTCGTTTTGTTGAACAACAACTGCATTTTAATACAGATTATCCGAGTTCAATATAATGGCCTAACAAAAAAAGAATTATTCTAGCAAAATATGATTGATTTTGTTTGAATATTGTTGCACTTATTTGGGAAAAAGTGACAATCATTGAGCTCATCGCGGTCTTAAGTGTCCAAGCCAACGACACAATATACGCACATATTCATATATATATACTAGTACTATATATATATATATATATATATATATATATATATATATATATATATATATATATATATATATATATATATATATATATATATATATATATATATATATATATATATTTATACATATTTATATATACAGCCAAGTATTCATAATCGGTACTAACATCGACATTCATACGAATGAAGTTTAAGCCGTTAGCTTTGAAGGCAGAAGTCAACTAGTCAATTGGTTGTTCAATATTTAAAACGTTTTAAATTAATTACAAAAATGAAGTTTCCCTTTTGTTAATTTAATAACTTCCGTTCAATATTGTTTCCCAGAAGCGCTTAGAATACCAAAGGTCGTAGGTTTGATCTTTACATAAACAATGAGATAATATTTAATAATATACCTAGGTGATAGTAACCCTGCTTTCGAAGTTAAAGGTTACGGGTTCGAATTTCCCTTGAGGCAAAGATTTGCACTATGGATGTAAATGCTTGTATTCGAGCCATGGGTGTTTATGTATATGTATATACCTATGTATGTATATTTATCATGGTTATAACTATATTATTGCCGAGACCCCTAATTTGGGGCTGCATAATGTATAGGATTGGTCTGATATATTGTTATTATATTTAATAATAATAATAATTACGGCGTATTATAGCAAACTATAAATGAAGACGATTTTAGATGAAGATAAAGGAAGTAGCTACAGGTGTACTCTAAAGTATTTTCGGAGGATTGATATTACAGAAAATTATCAGGTGCCGTAATGTAAGACATATATTTATAAAATAAATTTGTTAGTGAGGTATGAATTTTATGTGTGAGAATAAAAGTGTCGGTGCCGTAACACGTAGCGTAATGTAACGTAAAGTGTAATTTTTTTTTATTTGTAGTGCATTTTTATTAATTTAAAACTAAATTTTATTAATTGAAAATGAGATGATTATTACAATTATTTTATAAAAACAGTCCAACAGTGCGTACATGCTCGAAATTAACAAAAAGTATTACAAAGGTGTTAAGTTACGGATATTGAGTAATATTTCTTAAGAGATATAAATTGTTCGACGGATGCGTGCAAGATACGGTGGTACGTCGGAGGTCGCGGCTTCATATACTGATATTGCGTGTCACACTAGTGTCAGTTGAATTTTTTAATTTCACCTTTATCTTCTTTTTTGTTTATTTTAACTTGCTTTAACATTAATTAAAAGTCTATTAAAATTTTCGATAAAAAAGAAACGATTTGCCATAATCGCCACGCTTGGTAAGTGGATTGTCGACAGCAATTCCAGAAACCTCATTCTTTACACGCTGCTTCAAATTATAAGTATTCTAAATTGTCTACTGATATTTAAATAAAGATAAATAGATATATATAAAAAGAAAAAGTTACCAAATGCCAACGTTCTGTAGTTCTTGAGGTTTCTTGATGAATTACAGATGCTTCGCATTTATTGCAAAATTAAACGTATTTAGTTAGCACGGTTGAGGTTAGAGTTTGTCTTTGCAAGTTAAGTAAGAGTAGTTTTGTACTTTCAAAGAAAATTTTATTTCGAACGTAATAAATCGTTATTGTTTTCAAAGTTAAATCGATTCTTCCACGAACCATTATTATAGCGAACTTCGAAAACACCGATATTTTTTAAGCTCTATCGGTCAGAATTTACAATAAGAGTGCTTCACCAGTAACTATCAGTCTAAATAAACATTGCAACCCTCGAAAATGGAACGTAAATGCAATGCGGTCACATTACATCGTCTAACGACGCACATTCAAACGGTCGAGCACAGCGCCAATTGTTTTAAGCTGCCTGCATAACATGATCTGCTTTCCTGTTACACTATTGCCTAAATAAAAGTTCTACTTATACTAGTATTGTAAAATACCTATAGTGTCCTGCTACGTAATTGGTTCAGGAAATAGTAATTTCCGCAAATCATCTTAATATTTCTTATGCAGAGCTATAGATGTAAGTGGTACTGCGACAATGTTAATCATTACCGTGACTAGACTGGAAATATTTCTGGACATTTCTAGACACCTTGTTACAGTTCGCCCTTGAATATAGAATTGTATTTTTTATTTTTTTATCCAAATACTCATAGTGTATTATATCGTAAGAAGATAGTCGGGAATCGTCGATTGTCGTTACAGATCTTTAAAATATTGTTAGAATCATCCATTTGATGATATAATTCTTACTATGTATAAGTATTTAAACGTTGAAATAGTTAATGTTGCTTTACAGAGCTGTGTTGTCATATAAATACGTACATAGGAAAATAAAAAAACTCCACAACTATTCTAGTATCAAGAAGATTTAATTACTTGTTTTAATTTTTAGTACTACAGTAAACCAATACAATATGAACAGAAATAACGGTTAACTCATCATATCTTATTTAATGAACGGAATTTATTTGAATTATCTACAGTTTTTACACACTTACGTTATGAAACTTCTCATAACTATTTTTAATTATTGTCAGATCAGTTCAACGGTACCTTCATGCAATTCCCAATACAGGGGTAGACAGAGGTCTAGTCTAGACAATTAAATCCCTTCGTCCCACCTTCCCCCGAAGATATTTTCGAGACAACGCGACAGGTGGTGAGCCCGTCGCCGACTCAGTGTCCAAGCCAACGATAAATTCGTACATAAGTTTATTTTTGAAAAAACTCATTGGTACGAGCCTGCCGTCTGGGGATCGAACTCGGGTCTCTTGCCTCGAAATTCCGACCACCCAAACACTCGGCTGTCGTGACTACATTTATTTTATTTATTTATCATCAGTCCTTAACTTTCTTAATAACTATCTTTTTTCCATTTGCTCGTCTCTTATGGGTCATTATATAAATGATTACGATAGGCTGTATATATATAACCTTCCTTGAGACTTAGTCTACAAACAAAAATATAAACAAATAATGCAGCTTTATTATATTAATTATGATTGTAAAATTTTCAATTTTCTATGTAATTTAATAATATTCTCTTTAATAAATATGTCTAATTTATTGAAGAGAACATTTCTTCCTCGTGAATTTTGAAACTGAGTGATATTTAAGTGTCTACAAGGACAGCTTACCTTCACGTGAAGGTCAAGGACAAGAGGGTCGAACAGTGCGGCATTTTAAAGAAAAAAATATATTAATTTTTCGATGTTTGACCTGTAATGATTGTTTCAATATAATAACATTTATCATTGAATTTCAACTATAATTCTTCGTTTTTTGTTGTATACATCCTTTTACCAAATTTAACTATTTATCACGCAGTATCAAACGTCCGATAATTTTTAAATTATGTATGCAAGTTAAGAAAATAAATAAATAAATATCTTCACGCAATTCCCAATACTGGGGTAGACAGAGGTCAAGTCTAGACAATTAAGTCCCTTTGACCCACCTTCCACCGAAGATATTTTTCGGGACAACGTGACAGGTGGTGAGCCGGTCGCCGTCTTTATGTCCAAGCCAACGATTTAATTCGTACATAAGTTTCTGAAAAGCCCATTTTTACGAGCCTGCCACCTGAGGATCGAACTCGGGTCTCTTGACTCGAAATTCCGACCACCCAGCCACTCGACTATTGTGACTTAAACTCCAAGAAATACGTAGATAAATATGCTTCACTAATAAATAAAAATATTTGAACTTTAAGCAACACAAAGTGCTCTGACTTCGCCAATTTCACGGATCATTCCTCAATTAACAAACGGTGGAACATTTGATAGCCTGTTTCTTTGATTTCACTTTGTAATAATAATGAATTGTTCACCCTCGTCGTGACAGTACCGAATCGAAAGGATTCCCACGAAGCAGATACATAAACCAGTTTTATTGCCCTCACGTTTTCTTCAAACAAATCCACCAAGCTTCTGCGATCCAGACTAAGCAGTTAGAATAAAATACGTTTATATTCATTTGCCACTACTATTTCATTACTACAAAGGGAATTACGGTGTTTTCCTTCATTATATTACGACTATTCTCGTTCATAAAATACAGAGATTATTTTAATTGTAGATTTATTTCTATCCGCGAATTCTTCCACTCATTATCTCGAATTTTCTACGGGATCACATAATTTCTCTTAGTAAATAATAAACTTCTGCAGACATTCAATACAATAAATTAAAATCTGTTAAGTCATTTTATGTTTCAGATCTTCTCTACTGAAACCACAGTATTATTTTGAGGTAAAAGAAAGATGCACACAGACAATGTGTTTTTCCTTTTTTAGAGTAACAAATCTCTGAATTTCCAAGCGTACAAACTTTCACATTTCTAATATTACTCCATATTAGGAGAGTTCGACATGATTTTCGAAAAAATAATCAAAACCCGCATACGCATGCAAAAAATCCCTCCACTTCACTCAGCTATTCTACAAAGTATCGCCATCCCATTCGAGCTAGCCCCTTTACTAATTAAAACTACAGAAATGATATAAATTATTATTATTAAAGTCACGATAGCCGTGTGGTAGTGTGATCGGAATTTGGAGTCAAGAGACCCGAGTTCGATCCCCAGGTGACAGGCATATACCAATGGGTTTTTCAAAAACTTATGCACGAATTATGTCGTTGGCTGGACATAAAGACGGCGACGGGTTCACCACCTGTCACGTTGTCCCGAAAACATCTTCGGTAGAAGGTGGGTCAAAGGGACTTAAATCTAGACTAGACCTCTGTCTACACCTGTATTAGGAATTGCGTGAAGATATTACAACGTACTCATAATTTACTATATAATACACTCATATGTTCAAGGACTCCGCATGAAAGTACTTTTATGCTATAACTAATATCAATATTCACCGGAATGCGTTCACATGTTATTAACACAACAAAAAAAAAGTCCATTACATCTTGTGAGTAGTTTGATTACATTGAAGACTCCCTTCAATGTAATCAAACGTGAGAACTTTATTTCATATACAGACCTGGAGCACTGAACCTTCACACCTCTTTTTTTTTCTTTACACGTCTTAGGAACGTCTGGTTTTTACCTGAATTTACTATAGACAGTCAATTATGAATTTTAATTATTTTCTCCCTATATTTACCGGCTGTGGAGGTAGTTGGGTTGTTGGGTGGTCGGAATTTCGAGTCGAGAGACCCGAGTTCGATCACCAGGTGGCAGTACCAATGAGTTTTTCAAAAACTTATGTACGAATGTCATCGTTGGCTTGGACATAAAGGCGGCGACGGGCTCACCACCTGACACGTTGTCCCGAAAATATATTCGGTGGAAGGTGGGTCAAAGGGACTTAATTGTCTAGACTTGACCTCTGTCTACCCCTGTATTGGGAATTGCGTGAAGATATTTTTATTTTTATTAGTTATTTGTAATTTAGCATTTTTCTCTACAAACAATGCAAGATTAAACAATACAATTTTTAAACGAAATCTAAATCAAATAACATTAACTCACATTTATATATACCTTTAGGAGTATAATATTTTGTTAAAAAAAATTAGATTACCATTATGAATGCAAAGCCTATTCAACAAAGAATCTTAAAATTGGGTTCACCATTGTTCAAGATGTTGTAATAGGCATATACAAAAAGAAATCAGTCAAATTGATACTGACATCTTTTTTGAAGTCAGCTGAAAAAGGATTTCAGTTCATTTTCAAAACGATGTTCCAGTTCCGAAGTACAATAGCGCATCGTTAAGTGTCTTTAAGCAATTTGTATTCATCATCAATTTAGCTCAAACTTACCGGTTTTCTTATATACATTGCGAATAAACTATTTTCAATTATTTAATTCATTTTAAGAGTCTAGGTATTCTTACTGCCCCTAGTCTGTATATATTGCTTGTGGTAACAGACGTTTTAAAATACCGTAACAACTTCGAGACAGACGAAGAAATAATCGCAAGGGAAGCCACTAGAAGGAAGAATCTCACCAATAAAATAGAGCCAAAACTCAATGTAATTACACACTGCGCTCGTTATCAGGCGGTTAGGCTCTTTGACAGATTACCGGTAGAGCTAAAAATGATTAAAAATATAAATATTTTTAAGCAAGAATTAAAGCGGATCCTTTTGGAAAAATGTTGCTACACGGTTGATGATTTTTAACATGTTTAAACTACCTTAAAATCTAATGATCAATGTTTTTCATTTTAGTCAGTCTCTTAGTTACTTGTTAATTATTTTGGTGTAGGTAAATTTCGAAGTTAAATTGGATATTTTCGATGTATTTCAAACACAATGTTACTGAATAATAAATAAAAAAAATTGTAATGGAATTAACGAAAGTCCCAACAAATGTCTTCGGTGTAGGTGGATGTAAAGGACTGAATTGTCTAGTCTACCCCTGTATTGGAAATGGCGTGAAGATATTATTTTATTGTAATGGAACTTACTAGATAGTACATGTCAATTAAAATGCAGATAAATAATAATAATAATAATAATAAATATCTTCACGCAATTCCCAATACAGGGGTAGACAGAGGTCAAGTCTAGACAATTAAGTCCCTTTGACCCACCTTCCACCGAAGATATTTTTCGGGACAACGTGACAGGTGGTGAGCCGGTCGCCGTCTTTATGTCCAAGCCAACGATTTAATTCGTACATAAGTTTCTGAAAAGCCCATTTTTACGAGCCTGCCACCTGAGGATCGAACTCGGGTCTCTTGACTCGAAATTCCGACCACCCAGCCACTCGACTATTGTGACTTAAACTCCAAGAAATACGTAGATAAATATGCTTCACTAATAAATAAAAATATTTGAACTTTAAGCAACACAAAGTGCTCTGACTTCGCCAATTTCACGGATCATTCCTCAATTAACAAACGGTGGAACATTTGATAGCCTGTTTCTTTGATTTCACTTTGTAATAATAATGAATTGTTCACCCTCGTCGTGACAGTACCGAATCGAAAGGATTCCCACGAAGCAGATACATAAACCAGTTTTATTGCCCTCACGTTTTCTTCAAACAAATCCACCAAGCTTCTGCGATCCAGACTAAGCAGTTAGAATAAAATACGTTTATATTCATTTGCCACTACTATTTCATTACTACAAAGGGAATTACGGTGTTTTCCTTCATTATATTACGACTATTCTCGTTCATAAAATACAGAGATTATTTTAATTGTAGATTTATTTCTATCCGCGAATTCTTCCACTCATTATCTCGAATTTTCTACGGGATCACATAATTTCTCTTAGTAAATAATAAACTTCTGCAGACATTCAATACAATAAATTAAAATCTGTTAAGTCATTTTATGTTTCAGATCTTCTCTACTGAAACCACAGTATTATTTTGAGGTAAAAGAAAGATGCACACAGACAATGTGTTTTTCCTTTTTTAGAGTAACAAATCTCTGAATTTCCAAGCGTACAAACTTTCACATTTCTAATATTACTCCATATTAGGAGAGTTCGACATGATTTTCGAAAAAATAATCAAAACCCGCATACGCATGCAAAAAATCCCTCCACTTCACTCAGCTATTCTACAAAGTATCGCCATCCCATTCGAGCTAGCCCCTTTACTAATTAAAACTACAGAAATAATATAAATTATTATTATTAAAGTCACGATAGCCGTGTGGTAGTGTGATCGGAATTTGGAGTCAAGAGACCCGAGTTCGATCCCCAGGTGACAGGCATATACCAATGGGTTTTTCAAAAACTTATGCACGAATTATGTCGTTGGCTGGACATAAAGACGGCGACGGGTTCACCACCTGTCACGTTGTCCCGAAAACATCTTCGGTAGAAGGTGGGTCAAAGGGACTTAAATCTAGACTAGACCTCTGTCTACACCTGTATTAGGAATTGCGTGAAGATATTACAACGTACTCATAATTTACTATATAATACACTCATATGTTCAAGGACTCCGCATGAAAGTACTTTTATGCTATAACTAATATCAATATTCACCGGAATGCGTTCACATGTTATTAACACAACAAAAAAAAGTCCATTACATCTTGTGAGTAGTTTGATTACATTGAAGACTCCCTTCAATGTCATCAAACGTGAGAACTTTATTTCATATACAGACCTGGAGCACTGAACCTTCACACCTCTTTTTTTTTCTTTACACGTCTTAGGAACGTCTGGTTTTTACCTGAATTTACTATAGACAGTCAATTATGAATTTTAATTATTTTCTCCCTATATTTACCGGCTGTGGAGGTAGTTGGGTTGTTGGGTGGTCGGAATTTCGAGTCGAGAGACCCGAGTTCGATCACCAGGTGGCAGTACCAATGAGTTTTTCAAAAACTTATGTACGAATGTCATCGTTGGCTTGGACATAAAGGCGGCGACGGGCTCACCACCTGACACGTTGTCCCGAAAATATATTCGGTGGAAGGTGGGTCAAAGGGACTTAATTGTCTAGACTTGACCTCTGTCTACCCCTGTATTGGGAATTGCGTGAAGATATTTATTATTATTATTATTATTATTTATCTGCATTTTAATTGACATGTACTATCTAGTAAGTTCCATTACAATAAAATAATATCTTCACGCCATTTCCAATACAGGGGTAGACTAGACAATTCAGTCCTTTACATCCACCTACACCGAAGACATTTGTTGGGACTTTCGTTAATTCCATTACAATTTTTTTTATTTATTATTCAGTAACATTGTGTTTGAAATACATCGAAAATATCCAATTTAACTTCGAAATTTACCTACACCAAAATAATTAACAAGTAACTAAGAGACTGACTAAAATGAAAAACATTGATCATTAGATTTTAAGGTAGTTTAAACATGTTAAAAATCATCAACCGTGTAGCAACATTTTTCCAAAAGGATCCGCTTTAATTCTTGCTTAAAAATATTTATATTTTTAATCATTTTTAGCTCTACCGGTAATCTGTCAAAGAGCCTAACCGCCTGATAACGAGCGCAGTGTGTAATTACATTGAGTTTTGGCTCTATTTTATTGGTGAGATTCTTCCTTCTAGTGGCTTCCCTTGCGATTATTTCTTCGTCTGTCTCGAAGTTGTTACGGTATTTTAAAACGTCTGTTACCACAAGCAATATATACAGACTAGGGGCAGTAAGAATACCTAGACTCTTAAAATGAATTAAATAATTGAAAATAGTTTATTCGCAATGTATATAAGAAAACCGGTAAGTTTGAGCTAAATTGATGATGAATACAAATTGCTTAAAGACACTTAACGATGCGCTATTGTACTTCGGAACTGGAACATCGTTTTGAAAATGAACTGAAATCCTTTTTCAGCTGACTTCAAAAAAAGATGTCAGTATCAATTTGACTGATTTCTTTTTGTATATGCCTATTACAACATCTTGAACAATGGTGAACCCAATTTTAAGATTCTTTGTTGAATAGGCTTTGCATTCATAATGGTAATCTAATTTTTTTTAACAAAATATTATACTCCTAAAGGTATATATAAATGTGAGTTAATGTTATTTGATTTAGATTTCGTTTAAAAATTGTATTGTTTAATCTTGCATTGTTTGTAGAGAAAAATGCTAAATTACAAATAACTAATAAAAATAAAAATATCTTCACGCAATTCCCAATACAGGGGTAGACAGAGGTCAAGTCTAGACAATTAAGTCCCTTTGACCCACCTTCCACCGAAGATATTTTCGGGACAACGTGACAGGTGGTGAGCCCGTCGCCGCCTTTATGTCCAAGCCAACGATGAAATTCGTACATAAGTTTTTTGAAAAACTCATTGGTACTGCCACCTGGGGATCGAACTCGGGTCTCTCGACTCGAAATTCCGACCACCCAACAACTCGGCTATCGTGACTTATATATACAAATAACTAATTTACTAATTAGTCCTTCGTAGCAAATTTTACTAATTAGCAATATCTTATATCAGTAGAATAAGTAAATCTACTTACTTTACTGACTTAATAATTCAATGTAGTAATTTCGGTACTTAGGAGAGGACGATTAATCACGTCTAGATTTAGAACCCTTTATTATTTTAACATAGTTTTATTTATATAGAGTAATAAGTTCTTGAAACGCCAGGTCTTTAAAGTTAAAACATTAAAATACAAACATGCCTCTAGTATTTTGTATTTAATCTAAACTAATATTAGCCGTATTAAAAATTACTAAAACACTAAAGTTCAAACTCAATTTGTAGTAAGGACGAGTAAGTACCGATGTCTCGGTTTCCTAATATTGCTTTTCTTTAAGCTGCAGATTATTCAATATTACTGGTTCGAGATGTAAATATACTCATATGTATTCATGAAAAATATTTTTTCGGATCTGAATGTTTCCTTGCTTACTATTTATAAAGATGATAATACTTAATTTGCCGTTACCATTGTTTAATGTAATGATAAAATAATTAAAGTCACGATAGCCGAGTGGTCGGATTTTCGAGTTGAGAGACCTGAGTTCGATTCCCAGGTGGCAGGCTCGTACCAGAGGGTTTTTTCAAAAACTTATGTACGAATTATATCGTTGGCTTGCACATTGAGACGGCGACGGGCTCACTACCAGTCAGTTAGTCCCAAAAATATCTTCGGTGGAAGGTGGGTCGAAACGACTTAATTGTCTTGACCTGTGTCTACTCCTGTATTGGGAATGGCGTGAAAATAATATATAATAATATAAATAAACAATTTTAGCCTAAGTATAAAGATAAAAAATAACATTCTTTATTTATTTAACATTCAATGTTGAAGAAGCGATTCTTCAACATTGAAGAGTCTAATAAAAAATGGCGCATACAAAATTTAACACTCTTACCGATTCCCTGGTGTATTAGGTTCGGTTAGTTGCCTAACGACAATCATTCAGTTACCGTTCGTTGAGGCAAAATCAATTCGTCCTGTTTCTGACGCTTTTCTTTTATTGATTACTTTTAACTTGTTGTTCGCGGGAAATTTATTAATTATAAATAAATATCTTCACGCATTCCTAATACAGGGGTAGACAGAGGTCTAGTCTAGACAATTTATTCCCTTCGACCCACCTTCCACCGAAGATATTTTCGGGAAAACATGACCAACTAAGTCAACGATATAATTCGTACATAAGTTTTTGAAAAACCCATTAGTACGAGCCTGCCACCTGGGGATCGAACTCGTGTCTTTGGACTCGAAATTCCGGACACCCAACCATTTGGCTATCGCGACTTTTAAATTTATTAGTTATTACTCATTTACTCCTGCATTCTTTTAGCCTTAGTATATTTACGAAATGTGTAATTGCATACATATCTTTGTACGTGTTATATTGTTATGGCCAAAGACTGTTATTCTTTTATAATAGTATTGTATTTAAAAAGCCTTGTTTTTGTGATCTACAAACTATTGCAGGAGCTCTACTGTGAGTTCTCATTTTTTGAGACGTATCCTCCAAAGGATTGACGGTGGAGGAAACCATCGTGTAAAACCTAGCGTCTACAATGTATTTTATTAACATGCATAGAATTTCGGTCGTATTTATTTTTATAATGCACTTAAAACCACACATTAAAGGTATCTGCAAACACTTACTTTGTAAGCGTAACTTAGTTCTTATATAATAAGAAAGAAATCCTTGATATAATTTGTGATCTTTTAACATTCTGTTATGATCATTATTGTTACATATGCATTTCGCAAATTTAATCAACTGACATTTTATACTTAAGCTCTGATATTTTATTATTAGAAGGAAAATAACAAAAAAGAAGGGACCTGGATCTCTCACGTGTCTATTATTAAGCCGTAATTGTTAACATGAGAACTTACAACATACCATTCAGCATTCTGTTATAATTATTAAAGGAGTTTTATTGGTAACATGTTTTATAGCTGTAGTGAGAACGAGAGAATTAATGAGTCATTGGGAGCAACGAATGCACCCTTTTTCTTGATTCGTCATTGATTAATAATGCATATTGAAAGAAAAAAAGTTTGTATTACTAAATTGTTGACCGTTTCATTATGTTATTTTTGATCTGCTCGCTTTTTTCTTCTAATAAAGTAGACAGAACTCTAGATAATGAAGGGCTTCCGACGCATACAATTTTCTGAAATTTATTTGAAACAACGTGACAGATTGTGCCAACGGTATACTATACTTTGAAAGATAACTATTCATATATTTACATATAAACATTTATGATAGGAGTACAAAATTCATATTGATCACACAAACGTTTGCCCCTAGCGGGATTCAAACCAATAGCTTGGCTTCGAAAGCCAGGGTCACTACCAACTAACGGATCGGGTTGATGTTTAATTGTTGAAATCATGATATTCAATCACTATTGCAGCGTTAATAATTGATTAATCGATATTATGAATACAAGTGTTAGTACTCGAATCAAGGATATTATTAAGGATATTGTATTCTTTGGACTCAGTGACATATTTTTTTTAAAACGAAAATACTTATGGGTTACTTGGGTGATATATTGTACAGTCCGCACAATCACTTTTAATTTTTTTTCTTTTATAATTAATCAAAATGTATCCATTTATCTTCAAAATGGATTCAGCGATTTTGTCTTGAAAATTTACGTTGTCTCTAAAACATTTAATGCTAATGACATTCTGTGATTGCAGAATTTATTTAACTGCATTAAACATCATTGATGTATCTCCTGCTTAGGCTCCAATGTGGGTCACGGAAACTTTTCTTTGCAATTGACTGTGACTTTATAACTATCGTCTCTTTTATACAGTGTTAAAAAAAGCAATTCTTCACGCAATTCCCAATACAGGGGTAGACAGAGGTCGAGACTAGACAATTAAGTCCCTTCGACCCACCTTCCACCGAAGATATTTTCGGGACAATGTGACAGGTGGTGAGCCCGTCGCCGTCTTTATGTCCAAGCCAACGATATTCATACATAAGTTTTTGAAAACCCATTAGTACGAGCTTACCAACTGGGGATCGAACTCGTGTCTTTGGACTCGAAATTCCGGACACCCAACCATTTGGCTATCGCGACTTTTAAATTTATTAGTTATTACTCATTTACTCCTGCATTCTTTTAGCCTTAGTATATTTACGAAATGTGTAATTGCATACATATCTTTGTACGTGTTATATTGTTATGGCCAAAGACTGTTATTCTTTTATAATAGTATTGTATTTAAAAAGCCTTGTTTTTGTGATCTACAAACTATTGCAGGAGCTCTACTGTGAGTTCTCATTTTTTGAGACGTATCCTCCAAAGGATTGACGGTGGAGGAAACCATCGTGTAAAACCTAGCGTCTACAATGTATTTTATTAACATGCATAGAATTTCGGTCGTATTTATTTTTATAATGCACTTAAAACCACACATTAAAGGTATCTGCAAACACTTACTTTGTAAGCGTAACTTAGTTCTTATATAATAAGAAAGAAATCCTTGATATAATTTGTGATCTTTTAACATTCTGTTATGATCATTATTGTTACATATGCATTTCGCAAATTTAATCAACTGACATTTTATACTTAAGCTCTGATATTTTATTATTAGAAGGAAAATAACAAAAAAGAAGGGACCTGGATCTCTCACGTGTCTATTATTAAGCCGTAATTGTTAACATGAGAACTTACAACATACCATTCAGCATTCTGTTATAATTATTAAAGGAGTTTTATTGGTAACATGTTTTATAGCTGTAGTGAGAACGAGAGAATTAATGAGTCATTGGGAGCAACGAATGCACCCTTTTTCTTGATTCGTCATTGATTAATAATGCATATTGAAAGAAAAAAAAAGTTTGTATTACTAAATTGTTGACCGTTTCATTATGTTATTTTTGATCTGCTCGCTTTTTTCTTCTAATAAAGTAGACAGAACTCTAGATAATGAAGGGCTTCCGACGCATACAATTTTCTGAAATTTATTTGAAACAACGTGACAGATTGTGCCAACGGTATACTATACTTTGAAAGATAACTATTCATATATTTACATATAAACATTTATGATAGGAGTACAAAATTCATATTGATCACACAAACGTTTGCCCTAGCGGGATTCAAACCAATAGCTTGGCTTCGAAAGCCAGGGTCACTACCAACTAACGGATCGGGTTGATGTTTAATTGTTGAAATCATGATATTCAATCACTATTGCAGCGTTAATAATTGATTAATCGATATTATGAATACAAGTGTTAGTACTGAATCAAGGATATTATTAAGGATATTGTATTCTTTGGACTCAGTGACATATTTTTTAAAACGAAAATACTTATGGGTTACTTGGGTGATATATTGTACAGTCCGCACAATCACTTTTAATTTTTTTTATCTTTTATAATTAATCAAAATGTATCCATTTATTTTCAAAATGGATTCAGCGATTTTGTCTTGAAAATTTACGTTGTCTCTAAAACATTTAATGCTAATGACATTCTGTGATTGCAGAATTTATTTAACTGCATTAAACATCATTGATGTATCTCCTGCTTAGGCTCCAATGTGGGTCACGGAAACTTTTCTTTGCAATTGACTGTGACTTTATAACTATCGTCTCTTTTATACAGTGTTAAAAAAAGCAATTCTTCACGCAATTCCCAATACAGGGGTAGACAGAGGTCGAGACTAGACAATTAAGTCCCTTCGACCCACCTTCCACCGAAGATATTTTCGGGACAATGTGACAGGTGGTGAGCCCGTCGCCGTCTTTATGTCCAAGCCAACGATATTCATACATAAGTTTTTGAAAAACCCATTGGTACGAGCTTACCAACTGGGGATCGAACTCGAGTCTATTGACTCCCAACCATCCAACCACTCGGCTATCGTGACTTTTTTTGTAATACTAACTGTAATGCTAACTAGTTATTAGGCCATATTACAATTATCATCATTAGAAAATTCATATTAATATGTAAGTACTTGTAAAAGTGTTGTAATAAATTGTCCGAACCTAACCTTTCGTTGGATTTACACACGTTTTGTTTACAAAGCACTTGCGGTCAGCCATTTTATTGCCTATTCTCTTCCATACTGCAATTTTATAAAATAATGGTTCTATCAAATCAAATTGTATTTCAAATGTTTACTTAACCGTTAGCCTACGTAAATACATCTTCTCTTTGATGTGCTGTGCGTTTGTTTAAGCAATTTAGCTCGTTTGCGCATGCCTGATAAAGATCTGTAAGCATTGTTTTGTCCCTAATTTGTTTAAATCGGTTTGACGATCAAACGAGGGACAACAGAGTAACCATTTGGTTTTATCGAGTTTGAAATGATTAACATAACTTAATATCTTTATTTACTCTTTGACTCTTTAAAGATAGAAAACGTGATTTTGAAACTACAATAAGTAGACACAGAAAAGTATAATTATTTTCTTTTAAATATTTTTATATCACACCTGTGATAAATGTGATTGCTAAGTTTCGTTTAGAAATTAATGTCAAAAATCTTTAGTACTTTACTCATTTTTATCAACAACAATTTGCAGCAATACACTTGATGAATAAAATACAATGAAAATTTCTTTATCGTTAGCCGTAAGGAAATTAAATTTCCTTTGTAAAACGTTCTTCTTTTTGTTTTTAAATACCTTTCGTAATAAGATCCCTCTGACAGTAGGTATTCGCAGTTGTTACAACGCCCTACGCTTTATAAAAGCTCTACGAAATAATTTTCATAAAACAAACTTTATTGGTGATGCCTAAAGAAATTCTCAATCCGTCAACGTCAAGTTCAAAAGATTGCCCTTTTGAACTTGACTCTGTCGGTTTTTCGATTATTATATTTTACTTAAAACAATAACTTTAGCCTTGCCGTTTTCGTTTGCTGTCTTCGTTTGTTGCGAAGACCGTTGTGCTGTGTTTTTGATGCTGATCCTAACGTAGTAAATGTTATTGCTCAGTGAAATGTAGCACAGCGTACCTTTCCCGACATTATGAAAGAATCACTACGGTGACTAATACATACATAACTTTTTTTTTTAATAACTGATAGATAGAATGATATTACATACATAATGTGCGTACCAGCCGGCTTTAAAATCCACTGCACAACATATACCGCTCTCGGAAGGAGGATATGCTATAATTACCACGCTTAGCAAGCGGGTTGGGAATGGCAACACCTAGATACTTAGACGCTGTCAGGTTCAGTGTTCAGGTCTGTTTCATTTTAAAGCTACATTTGAGATGGTTTTCACGGAATCGTCCTAGGTTGCCGAAGATTGTTTAGCTGTCAAGGCTTAGTTAGCTTCTTAAATTGTCTCTTACAAAACCTACGAGAAGAAAAGGGATGGTAAATTCTTACCCTGAAATAATACGGAATTTAATATTTTAGGATGCGTAAATAACTATTACAGGTAGTTAAGTTTTCGATTATTTTACTAGTAGTTTCTATTTCTGCTTGTGGAACTTACCATATAGCAATAACTCGAAAATGACAGCGATACAATAATATACTTTTCTTTTATTTTTATCTTGCGTGGCTTAGTTGGGCGTGACGCACCGTTTTGTCGGCTGCTCTTTCCGATACGGTCTAAATGCGCCGGAATATCTGTCGGTTAACCCTCGGGTTCCTCCTCCTCGCAGGCAAAACAGTATCTTAAGGCACTGATATGTCACACAGAAGAGATAGTATTAATGTTAGGTGTTATTACTAAATGTTTTGTGTGTCAACAAAATAATTGTACTGAAGCTTTATAGATGAATCCGGTCAGGTTTTTTCTTTATACTAAAAAGTTAAGAGCAATAGTGCATGTATTAAGAGTAAGTGTATGTGTATTACTTAACTACTTAGATAAGCGTTAAGCATTAAGTTAAAAAAATAAACACGTTGAAATTTATTTAGTTTTATATTAAAAATAATCAATTTCTTGTAACAAAACCACATCATGGGTCACATACTTAAAAAATACGGAAATTTATGCATATTTTTGATATTTAAATGTGTTAAAGTTGAGTAAGCCAAAGTTTTCTGGTGGGCAGATTGCTGGTCTGTATTGCGACGGTAAGTTTGGCACATATGAAACCGCTTGTGCAGTAAAGTATAACTGACTATTTCATATATTTAAAAAAGGGATTGTGGTATTAATGTAATATCAAATCAACAAATATGAACAACATTACATACATACATAACTAGTATATATGTAATGTTTGTATGTATGTATGTATGTAATGTTGTAACATGGTTTCTTATACGTATACGTATAAGAAACCAGTAATAGTGTACTGCAAAAAATAGTCTCTATCTTAAGGTGGATTTGTCGCAGACACTTTTCACCTTTAACACTGCTGCTCATCATCGCTCTGTTCAGTTTTAGTCTTTGGTATTTAAAAGATAGACTGTATATTCTTACTTCATAGTCACAAGGCTAGAACAAAAAATTAGCACCTAATGAAATTAAAATGAATTTAGTGAAAGTTGCAGTGGCATGTTAAAAATGAGAACATTAAATTTCGATTAACAAGTTCACATACACATCATTTTTAGTTTTGAAAATGCAGATAAAGGTCGTAGTACTTATGGCATTAAAATTCATACTCATTTCCATTTATTACTTGTGTGAAAGGCGCCAGTGTTATAATACTTACTAAACAGGAAATATTTATATTTTCTCGTCTTACATCATTGTGTTTCGCGCAGAATCGAATATTTAATCCTGTTATTTTGTAATTGTCTTCCCACGTGATCTTGAATATTCAACAACATATTATGTTAATTCTATGCATTGCTATACAATCGGTGATTATTTAAATCGTACGCATAATACTTTGTTGTAATTGTGGAAACAGAATTTCTTTGGTTTTGATCATAATGTGTTTGGATAAGCAATAATTTCTGAAATAAGAAATTACAACAGAATTGATATATATAGTATTACGCCAGTTTAACTATAAAGCGACCAATATGAACATATTTGATTAAGTCACTTTATGTTATAAAAATAATCCCAGCAAAGGCTATGAATCTTCCTATAGGTGCCGTTTTTCATTTGATGAGGCAACTGAAGCCTAATATCATAGGGGTATTAACTGCCAGTTTCCTAGAAATGGAGAATTTCTCAATTCCTTTTACAAAGAATGGAATAATTGACTAGGTAGCTACCTACTACGGCCCTTTACGAAAATTATACAAAACAAAATTACATACATACAGCCAGACTTTAACAGCCTGTTAAAGTCTGGCTAGACATAGACCTCTCCCATAAGGAGGATTTGTCATAATCGCCACGATTGGCAGGCGGATTGGCGATCGCAGTCCCAGACCACTCGCACCTCAGACGCTGCTGCCCATCTTCGGTATCATTATTTTGGTGAGATGGTTATCCCGCCATCTATCGGTTGCTATAACATTATTCAAAGCTGTTTCCCTTAGTCGCCTCTTACGACACCCACGGAACGAAAGGCTGTGGCAATATTCTTACAATGGTACCACACGGTCAAAAAAATAAGACAAAAAAGACAATAAGAAAAAAAAATTGTATTACAGTACCGTTTGCTTCTCCCCTAGCGAAGTTTGGTCACCCAGAATTACTATATTATGAGCAATTGTGAAATTCTGTATCAACTTCAATTTCGAGTCAGGCATCCAGCATATATTAGGTCGCAGATTTACGCTCGCACACTTTACCTATGTGAGGTACGATTTCAGAGGATTAGAATGAAAAAACTTCAACTTTATTTTCCTTTGACGAAACTCCCTTCATTTAATTTCGCTTTTACTACGCCAATAAAGCAATGAATCAGAGAATACGCGATGTCGGTGACTGTTTATCTTGTAGCTATGTACCCAACTGAGTAGAAGAAGTGTAATATTTGTTCGTATATGTATATAAACGTAGAAGAAGTGTAATATTTGTTCGTATATGTATATAAACGGTTTGATAGATTTCATGTTTATTTTTATTTTCGGACATGATGAAACAATAAACAGAAAAATATCGTTAGTATGCTCTTGCTACTAGAGATGTGTTAATTAAATTTTATCGTTTGGTAGTTGGGTTTGTTTATCGATGGTTAGATATTTAAAAAATAGTGATTTAATTTCTGATAGCTAACCATTCGGCTATCGTGAATATTCTCCAATTTGATATTAAAATAATCTTGATTAATTTCGAAATGACCTTTTGACCAGTACCAATTTTCTTAACAATTACTGCTAAGCGGTATCTAAAACGGTATTACTGACAGCAGTTTAATACAATTGTTTCCAGAAACTAGGATTCGCTGAACACGAACTCAGCCCGGTATTAAGATTGAATATTAGGTCTGAAACTATTATCGTATTGTATTCCTTAACTTGTTGTCACGCGTCTCGCTCAACTACTTTAACATAAATAATAAACCGATAGAGCGTCGAAAGGTCACTTAAAATTTTATAGCACTCGTAGACGCAGAGACTTGAGTTCGGAATTCAGTGATGGCAATAGCCAATAAATTGCTATCTTAAATACTTTTCAACACAGTGTAAAGAAAATTGTCATTGTAAAAACTCGTATCAAAAAAATCACCAGACCTAAAGCTGTGTAGAACATATCCAGGTTATGAAATTCTTTTTACAATGTAACTGCACAGTGGAAACTTTTAGCTTACGGTAGCAGATATCTGAATTTATCTATCGTTTGCTGCTTCGTTCTAAAGAAAGCTATCGAATCGTTTATATTTTTCTGTTGTATGTACTCTTATTATTTTCGATGATCGTAAATTGTTTTGGTAGATTATTTTTATATCCCCCTTGTTAGTGTTTGAAAATAATGCTTAAAAAAACTTTTGTTTTCTATTTTTAATATTAATAAATGTAAATCATTAATTTTAATTCATTAAATATAAATTCTTACATCAGTATCTCGAAATCTAATCTAAATCTCGGTAAGCGGATAAGCCACTTTGGACGCTGGCGTCTGTCATCAATTTGCTTAATTCACTTGTGTTTTTTTTTTCGAGATGATATCGAAAACCATCGGTGTATCCCTGAGTCCCGACATAAATGAGAAGTATTTACACGTAGACTTAGATTAAGCAGGTTGCGGTAAAGTGTAAATTTATGAGGAAATGAGACCATTGTAAGTTATCAAAGACTTGAACCTGAAAGCCTGAATGACGTCTATAAAACACTTGTGCTTATAATCAACTTCCGGTAAATCTCAAAGTGTATAATTTATTTCTATTAATTTTATAATAACTTAATAAACAACTAAAGAATTATACAGTGTTATTACTCGTAAATACAGACGACATACCTTTCTTCTTGGCTCTATCGGGGTTTCTGTACCGTGAACTAGTTTATTGGCTAGTCGTTATTATTAATATTACTTTAAATAATATAATGTCAACGTTAAATATAAATGTTTAGTTGATATCAGTGGTAGATTTGGTAACTCCTATCCGATTGAGATTTAGTACTCACCAAAAAGCACTTCCGTGTTCCAGCCTAAAATGTGTGGAGAGACTGTACGAATTATGAATTTTATAGCTGCGCACCTTAACAATGAAGGTAATTCGTTTGTTATCGATACAATATTGGTTAGTAGCTTTGTTCACAATGTTCAACTTGAGAGAGAGAGAAAGAGAATGACAGATTAAAAATAAATTATATGAAAAATTATTTCTTAATTATTGTTAGGGTTTTTTTACAGACATTTTGAAAGATTTCAATTAGACTTATGGTTGAGAAAATAATGCATACATTGTTATAAAAAAACATCATCATTCATAACTAGTTTTGAATGAAATTTCTCTCTCATTGTTACAATGAAATACCTACTCATTACACAGTCTAATTGTCTGTTTGAAATTTTAATATTTGCTGTTAACAGTCACTTTTCTTAATTAATGGCATTTTAAATTAGCTCTTAATTTTTTATCCATCTTAAAAAAGGGAAGAGCTTCTCAAATCGGTTGTTTTTTTGAATTTTTGTTTGATTTTATTTAAACTTGATCTTAAAGTCTTAATCTATGGTTCCACAGTACCTATCCTACGCGAACGTCTGCGAGTGCTGCAATCTCAATTAATGTTATGTTATAGACAAGAAGATTTATATGCAAAGATATTGGACACTTTGAAAATTTACTGCGTCTGTAATTGTTAACAGCCCGACAATTTAAGTGCCTGCCTTTTTGTCCGCAGTTTCATTATTAAACATCTTAGCTGTGTAGATGTTTTAGCTACAGCCTATTTGAAAAAGGAATAAGTGATTTAGACTATCTAATAAGCCAGCCCGCGAAGAGCATTTCTTCCATTAAGTTTTGGAAATAAAACCTTGGAGTGTCTAAGATTATAAATTAATCTATGTTTGACACCGCGAAGTATATCATCATTATTTTATAACGCTTTTATAAAAGTCCACAACATGACATAGACCTCTGCCTAAATAACATAGGGGAATTCGCCAAAGTTGTCACGCTTAGGTTAGGTTAGGTTGGGAATGTCAGACAAACCGAAGACGTTGCAGTCCATCACCAATCTCCATGTGTGTGTTGATAGGTATTGCCATTGTAAACAGTTATTTTGCTCTTACAAGCTCCAAAAAGAAAAGGAGAGATGGCATTTTCTTACGCCGTCACTCCACGGCAATAATGACAAAAATGAGAGCCTAATAATTGTTTGATAAAGGTGTCATCACAGCCAGTCCTCTACAGCATTAACACCATAGTTTTCTTCACAATCAGCGTCTATTTTCCCCGTATTAACGCCCATATAAAGTCACCAGTCTCGATGATTGGTTTCTATAATCTCACGGTGCCGCGTGAACCGCGGATAACGGACCCGACGACGTCTCTCTTGGATTACTGTAACCTCCTGACATAGTTACTTTGGATTCTACGCCAAATTAATTCTAGCCGTAGCTGAAGCGCCCTAAGGTGCCACGCTTTGACCTTTGATCTCAAAATACTGTAATACATGCGAATATGCGCTTTCTTACTTTATCTGTAGTTTGTATTATAGCACTGCTAATACTGAATTTTTTTTAATTTATGAAAAGAACCACCGTAGCCGAGTGGTTGGTTGATGAGAATTTAAATAAAAAGACGTGAGTTCGATCCTGAAGAAGAAGATCGTACCAATGTTTAATGAAACTTTGAATATTATAAAAGTCACAATAGCCGAGTTGGGTGGTCGGAATTACGAGTCAGGAGACCCGAGTTCGATCCCCAGATGGCTGGCTCGTACCAATGGGGTTTTCAAAAACTAATGTACGAATTATATGGTTGGTTTGGACATAAAGACGGCGACGGGCTCACCACCTGTCCCGTTGTCCCGAAAATATCTTCGGTGGAAGGTGGGTCGAAGGGCCTTAATTGTCTAGACTAGAACTCTACCCCTGTATTAGGAATTGCGTGAATTTATTTATTTAAATATTGTATATTTGGCTTGGACAGAAAAAAATATCTATACAATATTAAGAATGCCCCACTATAAGAATGCGTGAAGATAAAAACATACGTAGAAGTGTTGAATCCTTCAGGTTAGCACATACATTGCTATAATATCTGAAAGTTCTTTTATAACACGAACTTGCTGCATTATGCTGTTCTTGTTTGTTAAAGTGGCTGAGGTAATGCTGAAGCTTCATTCTCCCTCGTTTTATTTTTATTTCGTGACAAACACTGATCTCATTTAGATCTACTGTTCGGTGCCGTACACTTGGTATTTATAGTGCTGTATTTTAATTTTAGATAAAAACCTACCTTAATTCATATACCCTTAGAAAATTTTTAATTTGAATATATACTGAGCTTATCTTGTTTTTTTATTATACATATACATTGATATCTCGCAAATTGACGTTTAGGACAATAATTTTTATACATTATATTTGGGATTTATTATTAACGTGTTTTACATTATAAGTGTTCATAAGATTGATGACATCACTTACTCATCTTAATCACAAGGCATTTATTGATTTTGATGACGTATTATATATTGTGATTAATGATGTTAGTACGTATTAATTCTAAGCAAAGCCTGGTCGCCCAAGAATTACTGTATTTATATTCGCAAAATGCATATTATAATTGATATTTGTAATTCATGGCTTACATAAAAAATAGCTCTAGACGGTTGCTGCACAACTTTTTCAATTATTTCAAATTTTATGTTTTCTTTTTCAAAGTATACTTATTTGTTGTAAGCTCTTTTATTTAATCCCTAAAAATCTTTCTAAAATAAACATTAAAAGGCACGATTTGTTGACGTTAAAACTTGATTAACTTGTGTTTGCATATATTAATGCATTAATCTCTTCTTATTCTTTACCTCACCTATCTTAAAAGTTTGCTGATTTCTTGCATCATTCGGTCTTTGATTCGGACGATGGGAAGGAGGAGAGGAATATGTTATGAGTAATTTTCCGCAGGACTTAGTTATTTCGGTTTGATGAACGCACTTAGCCAACAGGTTGGTGATCAGTATTAAACTTAGTAAAATAACGCCAAGTTAATTAAATAAAGCGAAGAATATACTTTAAGGGCGGGCGGTTAAGTTGTTACATACCATAAAAACCATATCGCAGCAAAAGTTTTGATAGCAGTTATTCCATCAGTAAGTACTCGTAGCTTACTACAACCCGTAAAAGTTATTAACGGTTTCATTCCATCACGTACGTACTTGGTGTTGTGAATGAAAAAGAAATATATTTCTGATTAAACGTTTTCCACCGCATTTTTATACGACTGTCGATTACTACTCGTACTTTAATGTCGATTGCGGCTTTTTATTTCAAGGCGCGTTGAACGGACACGTAGTAATTCACCTGTTTTAAAGTTTTTTTTCCATATTCAATTAAAAAGATAACGTGGTTCCGGTCCAATGATTGCTGAAGTTAAACCTTTTTATATTCTCGGGGCCCTTCGCTCTAAATTCAATATAAGCCCAAATTGACCATCGGCGATATCGTTTAACGCTTCTATTGTATAGCTGAGGAATTTTCAAACTAACGGTAGATGTCTTTGCTATCCACTATGTAACAGAGTTCGGCCCTACCGTCGATTAAACTTTTGGAGCATGTTTTTTTGATAAATAAACATTGTCTCTTTTTATGCACATCCCTCCCCATGTTATTCTTTTCTTTTAATAACTGTCGCACTCTTGAATACAATAAAACGCTTTCCCTCGTCTCGACGTCTTAAGATACAAGTTGTTAAAATACTTTTTACTTTAAATGATCATGCACCATTTCATTTTACGCGTATGTGTTTCATATGCATGCATAAATACGGAGGTTTATAAGCGTGGAAAATCTTTCGTTATTTTACATTCTATAATATAGTTATCTATCTCTAATATATATTTTGTAATGAAAAGTGATATATCACCAAGGTAGGTAAGGTATGTATATATATATATATATATAGATATATATATATATATATATATATATATATATATATATATATATATATATATATATATATATATATATATATATATATATATATATATATATTATTAAAAATACAAATAAATATAAATATATATATATATATATATATATATATATATATATATATATATATATATATATATATATATATATATATATATATATATATATATATATATATATTTATATTTATTTGTATTTTTAATAATGTGGACAGTGCACTATTAACCACCAGCCACCAGTCCACCAGCTACACGCGTGTCCACACTCTTGGTGTAAATAGGAAACAATATGTGCGTGGCTGTTATCTCGACTATTCATGCATATTTCTGTTACTTGTTAACTGTATAATTTATATAATTATTATTAACAATTTTTGTTTTTTGCATAAATTTACTTTCTCTTTAATAATAATTATTTGCTTAGTAATTAGTAATTTCTTGTTTTACGCATTCGGTATAAGCATTGTATGTCAGAGGTGAAGGGTGTGTAGGCCGATTACGGTGTATAACGTGCACGTGACTTCGCATCTCGAACTTTGAACCTAAATTAACCTATTTCATATCACACAGAGAAAATAATCAGGAAATTGTTATCCGTTGTGTTTTTTATATAATTTCTCTTTATTTCTTTTGATTCTGGTCATAGTTCAACCTTCCATTCTGTTCGGGAAATAAGTGACAATTAATAACTACGTATGTCTCGTCATTACGTTCCAATAATGCGTTCATTGACGGCTCGAAGCTAAAGACTGCTAGAAAGCTTTGTAACCGGCAACATCGATGACTTATTCAATTCTAACTCACAACGCCTAATAACCCGAGTTGCAAGAGAATTCCTCTAACAACTCATTTAGGAAAATGAAAAGGCTGTTTCAACGCAAACGACTCTATTCTTTATTGTCGTTCAGTTAGTGTTGTGTCGCTTACAATAGCATCTAAGTTTATCAGACCGAATGATGAGGCCTTCGGATTCAATTCTGTAGCTTTCACCTATTACTTTGCCTTTAATATATATATGCAGGTCATCGTGAAATAATAAGAAGCTTATGTAACCATAATTCCATCACAATAATCGATTTTAAATTGTAACAGGTTGCGCCTGTGACTTTATTTCGTCTTTGAGACATTTGAATACATATTTTGAACCGTTTATGCTACATAACGATGATTGTTTTTATTTAGATCCTATCAACAATTTACGTATCTTACTGTCATGTTATCAATGTGAATGTTTTAAAGTTCCTTACTCAATTATGCCGTTGTATATCTGCTTCACTTCTGACAAAACACGAGCAGAAAATTTACTAGACCGGTGACGGGTAGCAGAGTTTTGATGCATGTATATGATACTGCGATCGCCAATCTGCTTGCACAGCGTGGAGATTGTGTCAAAGCGATCTGCGTAGGAGAGGTCTATGTATGCTAGGGACTTTTACAGGCCGATATGATGGTGACGAAATGACTTTATGATTTACTACATTCGGTAATAAAAATACAATAGTTAACCGAATCCAACCAAAACAGGAACTCGAGTATTTTCTGGTCAGAGCTCCACCACATGTAAAATAAACACAATTTCAAACACATTTTCAAAACTATTAGAATGAGTATCTATACTTTCGCAAGTTTTCACTCTATAAACATCCTGGTGAATCAGACGTTTTTTTTTTTTGGGCATATGTAGATCGTTATAACATTATTAGTCTCCAGCAGTTTGCGGCACGCGTCAGTGTCATGCGAATTTCGCTTAACGCGTGATACGCATTCAGGGCCGCACAATTCTCGGGCAAGCTTTGCATTCATTCCGGACGCCGGCGCGGCAAATGAAGTTCGACCTACGTCAAACCAGGGAAATTGTCAGTCAAGTAATACATACGTGCTCGATTCCCGATGTAGGTTGAAACTTTCGTCCGCTTATAGCTATTTCAACCGCAAAGCAAAGAACAGCGGTCACGTTTCCGAGATTGTGACCAGAAACTTTGTAGAGATCGTATCGTAATACCGCGGTATATAATAACGTTAACTTGCGGGTAAAATAGACTAAAGTAATAAGGGCGAAGTGAGTAATGGAGGAGCCGTTTCAATTCTAAACAAACACAAATACGCTGACTTTCACGATCGCGTATCAAGTACTGTGAAGTCTAGTCATTTAGTTTAGTAAATACGAACCACTTTACGGCAGTGCTTCCTTTAAGTTTATAATTCATGAATGAATTTCAAAAGTTTTAGTAGAACGAGCCTTTCAGTTGAAATTAACTTGTCAGTCGTAGATTTAATCTTATATATAAAATTCTCGTGTCATAATGTTAGTTACCTTACTCCTCCGAAACGGCTTTACTGATTTTTACCAAATTTTATAAGCATATTCAGTAGGTCTGAGAATCGGCTACTATCTATTTTTCATACCCCTAAGTGATAAAGGTTGACATTTTTTTTTTAATTTTTGGTCAAAATTTTTTGTTTTTATTTTTCTATAATGTGGCATTAAAAATACATAAAATACAAAATTTTTACCTCTCTACGATTAACCCCAATTTTTTTATTTGACAAAACGTTTGCGGGGTCAGCTAGTAATATATAAAATAAATAAATGAATATAAATATCTTCAAGAAATTCCCAATACAGAGGTAGATAGAGGTCTAGTCTAGACAATTAAATCCCTTTGACCCTCCTTCCACCGAACATATTTTTAGAACAACGTGACAGGTGGTGAGCCCGTCGTCGTATTTATGTCCAAGCCAACGATATAATTCGTTCATAAGTTTTTAAAAAACCCGTTGGTACGAGCTTGCCACCTGGAGATCGAACTCGGGTCTTTTGACTCGAAATTCCGACCACCCAACTATTCGGTTATAATACAAGGTTTTAGAAAACCACAGTTATGGATTTTTGTTGGAGATAAAAATAAGTGTTATATTCATACATAACAATCATACAAAATGACCTGTGTAATCGTACATAAGATCCTAGATAGTATTGATCGTAATTCCAGACTTCTAGCACTTTAGACACAACTGCTCGCAGCTGTTTTACATAATTCGGATTTCGTATTTTCGTAATGTTTTATCCCGCCATCTATCGACATCCGTTCTCCTTTCTCGTAATAGTATCTTTAACACATCCACAGGAACTCTAATAATAAATTAATACTTAAATGTACATAGTCAATATCGTCATCCGTTACCTTTACTTACAAATTTAACCTGATTAAACGGAAACGATTTGTTTTGTTTTTAAAAATAAATACAGTGAGGCGTGAAACCTGAACAGTGCCGACAGAAGACGTTATTGCGATACCGGCCATCTACAGTTAACAGTGAGAGGCGATCCGTCCATCTAAGTACATACTATCTCGCTGCTTTTTATAGAGAGCACTATTTATCACAGATGCTATCATTATAGCTTCGAAACGAAAAGTGATCTCGATTTTTCATCGAACGTAATCCTTCTTTATACTCTTACTTTCATATCAATTCGCAATTATCTGTTTGGATAATACACTTAAATTAAACGGATTATCTTAAATCGAAAATCTATTTATCGTTTAACGAGTCTCGGCTTTGAGAACGCAATTGCTCTTAATCACATTCGTCCAATTGTAAAGAGATCTATTTCATTTTATTACAAGTAAGGTGTACCGAATACTTATTTGACGTCGAACTGTGGAATTGAGTAAATGAAAAAGTGCATACCGCTATCTGACACAGTGCTGTATTAAGCACAAATTTGTTGACCGACGCACAACGAATGGCCGAAACTTCCACTTCTTGGAATAATAAATAGGGACCGTAAGTTTTAATTAGCTTGTAATTTTAACATGAATTCTTATCCATAAAACTAGCTTTAATTAAACATTTCTAATTTAAATAATAATCAATTGATATAGGTTTGTCTCGCTAAAAAGATGAAAATGGCTCGAACACTTTGAGTACTTCTTGTATCGTTCGCCTCAGTAACACAAGCAGCCTAAAAATCGAAATCTACTATTTTTTGACGTCATGAGAATTATATCAACGCAACCGCGGGCGAAATCGCGAGACACTAATAGCTGTGTATATCAATATATAAATTTTAGTAATATTCATTTGCACACATGGCAAACATCAATCGGTAGCCAATTTTGTTTTTAAGGTTTATACCTTCGTCACCTCTTCGGATGTTACAAACGGGTGGGTAGAAAAGAGCTGATAAATTCTTAAAACGTAAACATACGGCTTTACCTTAAAAAGTTATATTAAGTATCTATTTTCGGTAGAATGTTTACGATAAATTATGTGTTAAAGATAAAGATATTACGACTTTATATAGAAAGAATTGACTTGCTCTCATCGTAAAATAACTCATGAGTAAAACGAAGCATAATAAGATCAGTTCGTCTTTAGTATCATTATGCATAACATTGCATTCCGATACATTCTATAACTATTTTGATTGATAAATTGTTGTATGTCATTGACTAATGATGTGTGTTTTCACAAGAAACTCTCGAGCTCAGCGCATTACGGTAGATGACATAAACCGAGTTGTTTATAGTCTTATAAGGCAACATTAGAAATACGTATTACTCTAAACAGCATCAGTGCCTGCTGCGTTCCAACTCTGAAAGAACTGTACTTTTGACTTATAAAGTAACCGTTGACTCGTGCCCTATTTTTTATTACACGCCTTTTAGTACTTTACGGGGAAATAATAAAACAAACAATTTTCGTCAGCTTCTTAAAATTGTTTAATATGGGTTTATAATGTGGTCATTTACAAGGAAGTAACAACATTCGTATTATATGGGTCTCACTTTATAGCGATAACGGTAACTTTTACTGGCAGCTCTTCTTTTAGCGTACGTAAAAATTCTTGCACGTGCAAATTCTTGCACTGTGTGAAATCGCACGTTGGTTGCTTCGAGATCGAGATTGAAATGTTTCCGGGTTTCCACTTAATCAAACCAACATCTAAGCACATAGTAAGTTTCAACTTTTTGTATCTAAGCTATGATCGTCACCGATACTGATCTGGGTATGTTACACAGCAAATAAACTGTTGCGGCTATGTGCTGTATCGCGGTTGTACAAGTTACTATTATGACTTGTATCTCTCTTAAAGTTTCCTACATCTAATATTTAGACAGATCAAGTTAAGTTTGCGAAGTGGTAACCAGGCTAACATTAAATATTAAAAAACTTTGCTGTTATTAAAAATATTAATAATTTTTACTAATATTATTTGTAAGTTAATAAATATCGTAATCAGAGTAAAAACTATATATTTTTATTGTTGTATGATACTTTGCACGACATTTAAAACAGTTACAAACGGTTTTGTTTGTATTGTAATTACTTGTGTTTCATAGGGTATTTATGCGATTTTTATGCCCTGCGTATTTTTTTCGCACGTACGGTATTACAGGATTTTATGTTTTTGATTATTTTTAAACCTGTGAATACGACTATAGTCAATGAAGAATGAAGCTAAATATATAAAAAAAATAATATAATTTAAAAATTTGTTATAAACCTTCAATTATAATTTAAAAATTTGTTATAAACCTTTTCTCCGAAAATACTCACAAAGAAATTTTCACTTTTTATTAACATGTCACAATTCTTTAGGGTATGTTAATGTTCTCATTGAATAAAATCTTTTCCACGTAATAAAATTCACAAAAGAACTGGTTCACTTGATAAATAGACAAACAATAAAATTTGAAGTTATTGCCGATGTCGAAAATCTACTTGTTTCGAAATGGAAATTGTTATTTCCAACTCGTTTCTTCATTCCGTTCCGCTCGTTGGATCGATTCCACGTAAATTCTTTTAACAAATCACATGTTAATTTTGTAGCTGTCAAAGTAATCTCGACGATGAATTAATTTCGCTTTCATTTTATCTTTTACTCAATTGAGAGGTCAGATAATCGTAAAACTTTCGCCCGATGCTATTACCAATATTTTGTAGTATTATGCATGCAACTTATTTGTAAATTATTACGCCATAACCTAAACGCAAACGGTTTGTTGTTTTTTTCGTAAAACGACAGTTTTAGAATAGTTCACGTTTTTCACGGTGCGAATTTCATTACTAATGCAGGATAATCGGCGCGTCGAAACGATGAAGCCTCTCATCTCTCATCTACAATTGGTTTTTAGCAACTCATGACCGTAAGCCTTCATTAAGTTTCAACCTAAATCTCAAACGCTTCTTAACAATAGAATCACATTTCCCATGATAGAATCGGATTGATTATTTTGTAAAGAAAGTTTCAATCGGCTCTCTGTATAATAGTTAATACTATTATACTGCTTTCATTTTAGTTTTTGATAGTATAAGTAACGTCCTGTCAAATTCCACTGCAGAACATTAACCTATCCCGGATTTGACACAATTGTCATCCCCTCTCGCCATCTCTGTCCTCAATTTTCCTTTGATTTGGTTTTGTTATTGATATTTTTTGTTAACTTTTATGACTGCCACAGGAAGAAAGTGAATGGTAAACTCCTACGTGGTCATTTACAAGGTCTGATTTTACGATTTCAACTATGTATATTCGTGCAGTATATATGTAGAGTCAAAGTATATTAAAATAAGTCACGACAATAAGTCACGATAGCCGAGTGGTTGGAATAGAACTCGAAATTTCGAACCCGGATACTCGAATTTAATCATTCGAATCAATTTTTTCAACTTATTCCGATTAAACCGTTGGCTAGGACATAAGGACGGCGATGGGCTCATCACCTGTCACGTTCTCCCGAAAATATCTGCAGTGGAAGGTGGGTCGAAGAGACTTTATTGTATAGACTAGACTTCTGTCTACCCCAGTATTGGGAATGTCGTGAAGATATGATTTTTTCGAAATAGTTAATTTGTCTTATCACCATTTAATATAGATTATCCAGTAAACAATATTTTTCATTCTTCATTTCAACAAGATGAACTGAGGACTGTTTTTATAAATAATAAAAAAATATCTTCACGCAATTCCCTATATAGGGGTAGACAGAGGTCTAATCTAGACAATTAAGTCCCCCTCGACCCACCTTCTACCGAAGATATTTTCGGGACAACGTGACAGGTGGTGAGCCCGTCGCCGCCTTTATGTCCAAGCCAACGATATAATTCGTACTTAGGTTTTTGAAAAACCCATTGGTACGAGCCTGCCACCTGGGGATCGAACTCGGGTCTCTCGACTCCAAATTCCGACCACCCAACCACTTAGCTATCGTGACTTTAACGAAGTTAAAATGAGACTCTTGAACAGTTTCATTGCAATATTTGTCTTATACGCTGTTTGATGGGATGACATTCGTACAGTTCACTCAAACAGACGGGACAGGACCATAGCTGGATCTCTCTAAATTTTTAATATCCCCGACTACCGGCTCCTTTGTGCGGCCGAAATTGTGTTTAATCGACACATACCGACAAAGGAAGATTGATTTTGTACACTTTCTACAATAAATCAACTTATTTGCTTCGCTTTCGTACTGAGCGTCATTTGTTTATGTCTGATCACTTGTTGAGCGATTTCGATTATTGATTCACTATAAAAATTTATTGGTTTTGATTTTCGGTATATTCTTGTAAATAATACTTAAACTAAAAGAAATCAAATTTTTATTTTCTTTTCCTTTTTTTTATATAAATGGGAGGCAAACTAGCAGGTAGCTTACGTGATGGTAAGTGATTATTAGCGCCGCCCATGAACACCCGCAATACCAGAGGCATTGCAGATGCGTTGCCTCCCTTAGAGTGAAAGAATTGGGGGTGGGGCACTCTAAGGGAGGACACCAGACGAAACGCAGAAGACAATATCTTCACGCAATAATAAGTATTCTGTGAGGTCGTGGTACTTCCCCGGTCGAGCCGGCCCATTCAAGCAACAACAAAAGTCGATGCGTGGCTACCACTGTCGAGTTTAGTTAAAAGTTTTCTCCAATAATTAAGTAATGAAATTAATATCGTTAATGCAATTATTGGCTCTATATCGATATCTGTCAATTTATTTGTCTCTGTATGCTGATGGTAATCTTATTCTTATGGGTAATCTTATTATTAACGAATAATGAGGTTTAAAGTAAACTTAAAACAGTTTATTTTAATTCACACTACACTGTGGTGAGCGTGATTCTGTTATCGAAACCTGTAACTCAAATTGGGCTTATAGATAATTTGTAGCTATGTTACAAATTATCTTAAGCCCAATTTGAATAGTTACAGTACCAGAATAAAGCATGTTATGACACGGTCTTATATAAATTGCAATTAACTGAAACAGGATGCTACAGTTAATGCAACGGACGAGCGTTACACGATTTGGAAAGTAACTGTGAATCGAGACGTCTTCGATTTTCTTCGATTTTCTTCGACTTAAGAATAAACCGCTTACTCATCTCGGATTTATACGCGTGTGGTACAGACGCGTCAATTGTTACGAATCGAAATATTTGTACCGCGGCTTGAGTATTGGTAGAAATCATCTAATCAATTAATTAGATAATCGATTATTTGAATGCTAAATAACTGTGTACCAAATAACATAACAAAACACAAATAAAGTTCACAACCGTATCTTTGATCAGAAGCATAGTCCTTTCAACCGACATTTCGTCAAAGATTTTGGGTTTGAGAGAAATGCTGAGCATGTTACCGTCTTATTGTTGAAGTCAAGATACAAATCGTGTCGTATCCCATCTCAATGGCACGAGCCTTCTCAAGAGGATCGAATGTATGCAGGCCGGTTTCACTAACAACTGTTACTATTACTGCATAATTGAAGTCAACCAACTCTCAGTCTAGCAATAGCAGCAATCATTCCCTTTGGATAAAACGATTCAATTAATTAAAGGTGGTATTTTTTGGAGTGGTGCATTATTAGGATACTTTTCCTTTAAAAATAAGAAGTTTACTGAAATTTAAAAACATATTTATTACTATGCTGCAGTGGTATCGGCGAAATAATATACCGAATTCTTTTACCCGTGGGTGTCGTAAGCAATAATGTAAAAATCATTTTAAAAAATGTTATACAAATCAATGAGAGTCATAGTCAATTCGCTTGCTGAGTCGATTAAGCCCTTCTTCCCTAGGAGCCTATTCCTACAGGGGCCTTTATTATTGAGGTAGGTATTATTATTAAGGTAAAGACAAGACATATTATTATGTAACATGAAATACCGATTTCGCAGTATGTCTATCTTCGTAGACCATAAGGTTTTATTATCTTTAACCTCAGTCATTTAAATAACTCCAACGACATCTCTCCAATCAACATACTGCAAATCAAATTAGTAGTGAAATTTCTACCTATACCATTCAACGATGGTATAATTGCTGGTTTTATTGATGCATATAACTTATAGTTAGATCTTATTTAAATAAGTTTATTTAGCAATTTCTATTTCACAAATCAAATTTTAATAACCATAGTGAGTACTAAGATTAGGATTATAAACTTTTTTATTAGTCCCTGCGAAGGTAAAGGCAGGGTGCATACATTTAGTGGATGTATCATGGTAGTGGTATATATCAACCGCGCAGTCGACGGCTACCTATACCATCAGTCTCTTAATTATAATAATAATAGTGCCAATATTTTTCTTTACATGTATCACATCCTTTCTGGTGACTAATTAAAATGGTGTGAGATCATTATAAGTAAAGCATTCTTCAAATTTTGCTAACCATTATACCTCATGCTATCTGCCTGTGAGGTGGATAGTGTATTGCGGAAGTCTGTCTTGATAGGAGTCTTTTTCATTTATTATATTGAAAAGGAAAATGGAAAGCCTTGCCTTGCAAACCAGTACCCCATCATAATAGCATGAATACTTTCCGACGTTGAGAAGAAATGCTAGGAGTTAGGTTCCAGCCAAGACTCAAAATCTTTTCTTAAATCTCTTTATATCTCTTTCACTCTCTGTGTCTAAATCTCTTTATATCACTGCTGGGCAGGTAAGCACTTATTATTAATTTCTCCAGTTCAGAGATGAGTACTACGTGGACCTCTAGATTTGCATTTTATATGTAATAGAAATATTAATATACTGAAAAAGAAGTTGCATGTTTCTCGTTATGCAATAAGTGCAGTAACATAAGGCCTTGAACGAATAGACGCCGAGTCAATGTCGGTCGGTCTGTCGCACGCAGTGTACGAACAAATTACAACTTAGCACGGAAACCTGTCTGCTACTCCTAACTTTTTCTAACACATATTACTTTTCCTCTTAGATCGCTATAATACAAGCAATTGAGTTACTAGGTAATTATTTTTTTATCACTTACCACTACCTATGTGAGTACTAAAGAAAAGAAGAGACACTTTCGTGAGTTCTGATTATTCCACGCTGTTTTAAAAAGCTCACACATGTTATGTCCTCTTTCCTGAAGGTAATGGTGACAATACTCGAAATTATGCAGAAATATGATAGGGACACTTGTTCCTATGTTATATATTCTTACTTATACAATACATATTAGCAGATCGGATCGCTTTGAATACAGGTGACACTAACTGATGTATCAAGCCGTCAAACCCTAAATTTGAATAAGTTGCCTAGACCTCTACATACCGCAGTATTAGGAAATGCGATTGAATTTCGTCGATCGAATCTAATTTCTTACTGTCCTGTGCAGGCTGAATATGAACCACTACATACCAAGATATATGAACTGCAAATTTGATTGAAATAACACTCCGAAAATACTACAAATGTTATCGCCAATTCGTCTAGGAATTATAATAGTAAACAGCGTCTCCAAGGTTTTTTTTATTTAGAAAATGTTTAAAATTTATTTATATACTTCTTAAAGACAGAAAACGTTCCTACTATTTACGCTCAGTGCCCTCAGGTCTATTTCTAAAATTAATTGTTAAATATCTCATCTGTTCAATAAACTACTTTTTATTCAAACTTACGATAAAAGCATAAGCAATTAAATGCTGATTTACGTACTATGCGCATAAAATTGTAACGAGAAACGGACCGTGGTTGATCGAGCGGGTAAACAGCGACGAGAAAATTCAAAAGGAAAGTTTCTGTTCGGGAAAAGTTTAAATTTTAGACGGTGATAAAATGAAACGTTCGCATTTTCTTTGTTGTTTACACGCAGCGCTAAAACCACCGTTATGCTGATCTCCTAAACTCAAACATAAATCAGGTAAGAATACAGGCTAATTTACTTTTAATTTACAGCACTGGTGATGCCCTTTATACCGGCTGTGCCAATATTTCTCGGGAACACGTCGACGAGTACCGGAACAAACTTGTGTCTGAAGTCGAGGTTTGTTGGACAAATTCTCGGACTGGGGCCGACTAAATTCAGTCCAGTTCAACCCTATAAAGACACAAGTTTGCGCGTTTACCGCAAAAAAGAAACCCTTCGTCGTATCACCTCGTTTTGAGAACACTCCCCCAGTTGCCTCAGTCAGCATCGGAATCCTTGGAGTCGACATATCGAGCAACGTTCAGTATCGCGGTCATTTGGAAGGAAAGGCCAAATTGGCCTCTAAAAAGCTTGGCGTGCTCAGTAGAGCACGACAGTATTTCATGCCGGCCCACCGCTTGCAACTTTATAAGGCGCAGGTTCGGCCGCACATGGAGTACTGTTCTCATCCCCAGTGTCAGCTCCTTACATTTGACCGTATCCAAAGAAGAGCGGCTCGAATTGTCGACGACCATACTCTATCCGATCGGCTAGATCCCCTGGCTTTGCGAAGAGATGTTGCATCTCTTTGCACTTTCTATAAGATCTACTACGGGGAGTGCTCCGAGGAATTGTTCGGATTAATCCCAGCCGCTGAATTTCACCATCGCACCTTACGGCATAACCAAATATTTCATCAACATCACCTTGATGTTGGGCATTCCACCACAGTACGTTTTTCGCGGAATTTTCTGTCACGCACTTGCACATTGTGGAATGAGCTGCCGTCAGTGGTTTTTCCGGACCGATACGACTTAGGGACCTTCAAGAAAAGAGCCTTTATCTTTCTCAAAGGCCGGCAACGCATCCGCTATTCCTCCGGTATTGCAGATGTTCATGGGCGGCGGTAATCACTTACCATCACGTGTGCCACCTGCTCGTTTGCCTCCCTCTTCTATAAAAAAAAATTCATATCAAACGATAACGTACGTAACTACCCACTTAAATTTACAGCCTCGTCCTGATCTATAAACATAAATGTCGCGTCCCACTATCGGTCACGTATATTTAACCGTATAAGCTGTTATTCTCACATGCACATACAAGATTAGCGTATGCTCGCAAATTTACACGAAATCGAAATATGCAGTTGAATGACAGTTTTGTTAGAGATTGGTTTTGAAAGTCATGCTTCTTGTGAACAGAGAATAATGAAGATAATATAGTGTATGAGAGTAATAAAAGCACGATAGAATATAAAAATACAGATCCTCCTAACGTGAAAGGTTTATATCGTGCAGTGGACTAAAAGGAGTTAACAGGTCGTTTAGCAAGAAAGTAATAATAGACAATACATAACTACTAATCGGATCAATTTTGCGACTATATAATAACCTAGAGTGATTGCAGCTTACACTTGCAGATTCGAATACTACTTGAGGCAAACGTACGATAATATTTAGGTTTTTACGTATTCAGAAAATATCATAAAATATTCGCATTAATAAAATATTATAGCTCTAACTGAATGGGGTGAACACAATTAGTATCATGGTGTATAAAAATAAGACTTGTAGTTATGATTTTTTCGAAACGAACAATTGTATGGACTTCGACACTAAGAATGGAAACGCACGCATACCATGCATCGTAATTATGTTGTAAAAACTTTTCGACGAAAAGTGGTCGAAAGTACTTAACTGTCTAGACCTCTAACGATTCCAGTATTTGGGAATCCGTAAAGATAACAATAAAACACAGGCAGGATTTGAACATGCTACTTACCATCCAAGCTAGTATGCCTTCCCGAGTTGAAATTCTTAGTTATACTTTTTAGTTATAATTCATCGATTAAGACATCCTTTTTATTGTGCTCTGTATCCTTATTTTACGTCACCGATAGAAATCAACGTAAAAATCTCTAGTGTACGTTAGATTTCGACCAATACGGCAATCTTAAAAATGTCTACAGCATTGTGGAGATCGTCGCATTGGTAACAATGTATGAACGGATACGGGAAGAAGTGAGTGCTAGTAATACTGTAATACTTTTGTGATAAGCGTAAGTAAAAAAACGTAATTACAAACACAAAGTCAATGCAATAATTTCTTGTTGACTTCAAATAAGAAATCGACTCCAAAACCACAAAGCCGTCAAAAGTATGAAATAGCAATAATACGTAAAGCAAGACAATTGTCTGATTCTCAATTAACTCTAATTCACATCTTAACAAAACAAGAAACGTTGAACAATCGAATAGATAGATGTACAATGTTATGCAATATGTAATTAAACGTGCCCACAAAAAGGCTCAAATGAAAGTGACTTTCGCTATGTAATAGTCCACTATGGTGATTTCATATCAAATGTAAAAATGTAAAAATTACCATTGATGAATATGATGTATAATCACCAGGCATTGTTTTTTTCAGCGACTTACGCTGCATAAAGTCGGTTTCATTCCTTTATGGTGGTTGGTTTTTTAACTATATATTCAACATACGAAACAATTAATGGACTTTTTTTCCTAGTGTTTCTCTTAGCAAAGGAAACTATTTACAAATAAAAAGTTATTCTGTCTAATATCTTATTGGCATGTCTTTGCCAAATTTTATTAAAAATTTGCCTCAAAACTATTCTTCATAATATCGTTAAAAATATTTTAAATATACGAGTATGACGGAAATGGTGTCACATTTACATATCAATTATATAAATAAAACTTCAGTAATAAGCATTTACAGGCTACTACTTTACTAACTCCCAAATGAAACTTATAACGCTTATGAAACCATTCAATTTAAATAACTTTTTATACGCCACGTTGCTTTACCCTTAGAATGCTTTAATGTTATAAAATACTTTCAACCCAACTACTATTTCAGCTTGCGGCTGTTGTAACCTAGATCTTTGGTTACCTACCTAAGGTACTATCCCCTTTCTCTTCGAATCCGCAACACTGATATCACTATCGACTTTCTAGCAATAATTCTTACTGATTAATTAGCTATGATTATTATTATCGTTTCGATAAATAATCTATATATTCTTTAAGTTTGTTTAACAAGAAAGTGCAAGTGAATCACAAGAATGTGCACTTCTATTATTTCTTACTTAAAGGGTATTTAAATAAATAACTTACTTATTTCTATAATTTAAAAAATACACTTTGAAACATACCGAGGCTGATCGCGAATAACAAGTTTTAAAATAATTACTAAAATTGCGAAAATTTTAGTTGCAGAATCATTGGTTACTGCTAAATCATTCGTGTTAGTTATGTGGTTTATTAGTTACTTTTAAACTTCTCTGGTTGAACTTTCAGCATTTAGCAGAGACTTTTCTTAGGAACATTTTCAATTTAGATTGTGCTCATATTTTTAAGCTTGTATAATGGTTCATACATTTAATACATGAAAAATAATATTTTACGGATTTTAGTCACTGTCACAAAAGTCCTGAATTTAAAGAAAAAACTTATTACTTTCTACGACCACAGACTAGCTCACTAGTTCTTAAAAATAATGCAAATGCTGGTGAAAACAATGCTGAAATCTACTTTAGTTCAAATACAGTGAAGAACGAGTGTTCTGACTTTAATGTTATTTGTTCTAATGTCGTAGTTAAAGAAGATAAGATAATTTATTAAAAGCAATGCTGCTGGGACTTATTTACGTATTCAATATTCTTTTGACACCAGTCGAGAGTGGCTTATCCTAGACACCGTCTGCGGTTTTAATACTTAATGAAAATAATTTTATGAATGTTGAAAAGTTTGTGGTAATGTATATTTTTATCCTGCAGTACAATAGAGTTAATCGCATTAAAGTTGGATAAAGAATATCAAGTACTCATTTTGTGAAACTCTACCGACACTAAGCATTAGAGAGACTATTGCTCGTTAACTTGACGGGTATGACTAAATTTTGAAAACGTATAACTGAGTCAGCATTTTTAAGATCATTTGGCTCAAGAAAATATTCGTTCTATACATATATTGACATTTATTGCATATAAGTGAAAGTATGTGAACCATTTTGAATTATTTCTCTTCTCTTCTTTCTTTGATGATGAATTCTTTCTCCTCTCAGCGGACTTCTTAGTCAGTACCGGTAACTTACAAACATATTTCTGCCGCCAAATTATAGCAGGGCAATATCGGTGGATTTCTGATTAGAGTACAGAGAACAAGTGCAATCACGAGACACGGTTCATTCATATTAGTCTTCAGGGTTGGTGCTGCACTGCTATTGTTAAAATATCAAACTGTTCCAAAAAGGTCTCATAGACCGTCTCATAGAAATATAAAATCATTGGATCTCGAATTTAGAACATCGACATTACGTTCATAAACCCCACGCCCTAGTTTCCAGATTACCATTATGGAAAAATCTATACAATACTCTTTACGTTGTGTTATTACAGGTTAAAGTTTAAAATACTATTCGTGACGGGACTGTATAGTGGTTAGCGTGCCCCATCGGAATAGTAAGCCCTGGGTTCGAATTCCAAACGAAGTCATTATTTGTACAAAAATGTGTTTGTAATTTTCAAAGTTGTATTCATTTTGTGTCCTTTTTACTTTCGTTACATTTGAAATAAATGTAGGATGAAAAAAGAGTCTAATGCCTTAATGTTTGCACAAAGTGACTGTATATTTGTCATGTACATATAGTATACATATCTCGCAGCTGACGGCGGTATGACCCAGGAATGAACTTCAATATTTTTATTCACTATGGTTGCACTACAATTTTTTAGCAATTGTAGTATTTCATAACCAGGAAACAATATTCAATTATACTAATATTCAATGACTACGGTTGTTATCTATAATTTATAGCCGTAGACGAGTGGACAAAAACTAGCTTTCGTAATCTATCATTCCAGCCCTTAATGTTGAAAATTAATATTTCTTTTACAACGTCGTAGTTTTTCTTTACAGTCGGGAACTTGCAAATGAGTTTAACGGCTGTCGGTAATTTCACTCAATAATTGCTTAGTTTTTTGTTTGACTTTAGCTTAATGGAGTTCTTTGATGCTGGCGTTTTTGTATCATATAGAAATAATGATTTTTATGGGAAATGCTTTCAACGTTGAATACCGAATTTGTAAGACTTTGTGGTTAAAGTTTTAAATTTCGATCTCTTTTCTAAAGCACGCATTATGTCTCTGTAAAGTCTTAAAGAAAACATTATTATGGGTAATAATAAACCCCGTTTTAACAAAAAGGTTTATTTGTTGTTGAGATACTATAAGTAGTGCTTAGGAGAACCAGCCGTACAGTCAAGATAATTGCTAAGTCTAGTCGTAGCATTTATTTTTGCAATTCTAGTATAGAAGCTTTACTTAATTGTTATAACTGGTCCATGTTGTTTTTGCTGTAAATTCTTTTATCGAGTTTTAAACAAGAATGATATTTTTTATTATACATATTTATACTAATTGTGTGCGTAAGTGCTATGTTCATAAGTGGCTGATATTGACTTAAATCGCTGACTGATACTAATATAAACTCAAAATTAAATCGCTAAGAATGACTTAACTAAATCATATTCTAATAAAATATATTTTTGTTGCACGTCTGTTTCAAAAATTAAAAAAAAATTAGATAAGGCAGCAGATAATTTAAAGTTCAGGTATTTACAGAAAAAAATGTTTGTTCATGGTCCTTACAAATAATATTATTGTTAATTTGACCCTTAATTTTACACACCGGGTAATCTCTAGATAATCTCCGGGTGCTTGTGTTGAACTGGTAAATAATTGGTCTTCAAGACCGCAAATAGAAATTTATCCTACAAATAAAAAATATTTTGCATTTTATAAGAAATTTTTATAATAATTTAAAGGTTACTAACCTCCTTTTTGGTCTGATCATTAATCTTAACGTGAGTCTGCTGTGGTTTGTCTCGCAGGGGTAAGTAACCCTCACGGCTATCGGGTTCTTCCGCTGCCGTGCTGTCCGTCAGCGTAGTGGACTCTGTAGCAGTGCTGCCTATTCCTGAGTCCGTAGAGCGCGTTTCAGTTACTCCGAATGATGGCATCGTCCCTTTTGTATTTATTGCAGTTTCCGCAGTGTCAACGACAGCAACCGTTTCGGTGCTATCGCTGTTCGTATTCAAAGTAGATTCGGTTTCTTGCACGCTTGAAGTTGACGTAGTGTGAATTATGGGCCGAATCGTATAATGCTTTGTGGGTCGAACTGTCGAAGTCACTATGGCGGGCTTAGGGGTAGTTTGTTGTAGATTTTCAACCCTCATAGTCTGCGTTGTTTTAGATTCGACTGTCGCGTCCGCGTCTGTGGTCTTGTGAATATTTTTTTTCGTCTTCGGGGAGGTGGTTGTGAGGGAAGGCGAAGCAGTAGCTTTCGATTTAGTATTAGTTTTCCTAGGGGTCGTGGGACGGTCTTGAAACGTCGTGGCTGTGAATGTTTCGCCGGCCGTTGTGTGAGTGGTTTTTGGGGGTGCACGATCTGCTGGAGGATCTAGGTTCGAGTTTTTCGGAGTTCTAGATGGCGGGAAGAAATAGTCCATGACGGACGGGGAACGATTGCTGTTGCTGGGTAGCCATGACCACGGGTTGAAATCTAAGATACGTGGGCGCGGTTGTTCGGCGGCGGTTACGGCGAGCGCGGCGGCGAGCGCGACGGCGGGCAACAGTAGTCGTGTCATGGCGCGGCGTGCGCGTGCGGCCGCGGCGATGTTTCGAGCGGAACTGCTCGAGCGCAATACGCCTGCACCAACCCACCACTGCTAGCCTACATCATTCCGCCCTACGAGCGCCGATGTGCAGGGATTGTGTTGGAAAGGAAAGTTCCTAATTTATTGAAAGACTAAACCATACCACAAACTACTTTCTTCGACTCAACAGAAGCGGTATTGGCAAAAGCATTCTTGCGTGCGTCGTTAAATCTTATTACTGTGTAACAATTCGCTTTTAGCTTGTAATAAGTAAATTAAACATTCATATAATTGAAAATCGAATGCAGCTATGACTGCAATCGCTTGGTTATAATTTAATTCTAATCTACATCCGCTCCATATTGCCCTCGCGGTTGTAAACTTTACCGCTATTCAATCACAGGCGTTAAAATTTGTTGAGCGTTGAGTTGAATGTAAGTTTGTCACTAGATACTTTATAAAAATAACGCTATGATCCACCGCAAACCGTGTAATATTCGCAGATTACTTCTACACGCTCTATTTACAAATATCTTTGTAATATTTATGAAACCTTCATAAGAAATGAAATCATTGATTCTTGCACGGTACACACCGTGCTATGTGTAAATGGAACAAACACGTAGTGATACCGCACCAAGAAGTCATTTCATTGAAGTAAATGTACCCACTATTCAAATTTCCTATTAATATTTAACAAGTATGATAACTCAATAGGTAGAACTTACCCATTTCTATATTCAAACAGCTGTTTTAACAACTGTTGTGTTTGTAACAAATTTGTCATATATAAAAAGGTTGTAACAAATTTGGAATATTTATGAAACTGCAGTTACGGGCTGCGATGCATCAGTGTAAATTGGAAATTAGGGGTGGTTAGTCGCAAAACAACGCAAATGTAACGTTCTTCGATTAAACTTTTTGCGTCTAATGGGATGCAGTAACTAACCACTTGTTGACTCATTCTTCATTCCATTGCTGTTAATAATGGGTCTATCCTTACCGATACTTACTTCGCGATCGGTTTCAAATAATAATAATACCTTTATGCGGCAGGAGAAATTAAAGAACCGTAAGTGAAAGCAATACTAAAGGATCACACATGTCTTTATCTTCCCATTCCCTGTGTAATTAATGCTATCGCAATCATGCTGTCAGTGGAGGCAGTTAAATACAATGTCAGGACTAGGTCACGTTGCAATACAGATGGTTTTATCTTAATATGTTACGTAAATGTAACCACGGCTGGTCTTCGAATATTGGATATCTTAAAGCGCAGATTCTTCAACTTATGATGTCGTCTACTATTTATTTATTGCCTTAATAGCCAGTAAAAGTCCACTGCATGACAGTAACTCTCCTTTACTTAAGTAGGTTTTGTCATACAATAGCCACGCTTGGAAAGCATATAGGCGATCAAAATTCTAGATATTTATATAGTATCGCATCTTAGACGCGGCTATCTGTCGCCGGCCTGTCTTAAGTTTTTTTTTTTATTATTTCGAGTACTTTATTGTATTACAGGCTACATAAACATACGCTTACAAACTTTTGCATGTTTTGGGGTGTGATACAGGTATAGTATTATAGATGACTATTAAAATAAATACAAGCAAAAAGTGAAAAATCCATGATTTTGTAGAACTCTAAGCTTCAATGTCATGGTAGACGTATCAAAGATAATAATAATAATTTGAAATAACTTGAAAGTGTAGTGTTTCAACTATTAATAATAATTTTCTTAAAGACAGCATCGTAATAAATTTACCTTATAAAAGTGTAAATAAATCTTAATTTCGTTTTGAGTGCAAAAAGTAATGTAGCGCAAAACTCTGAAATGTGTACGAGGGATATTCATTCCTTGTGTTTACAACGAAAGGATAAATGCTTTTTTCCTATGGGTGTAGTATGAATCAACTAAGGGAAAAGCTAGCAACTGGCTATTGACATATGGCGGGATACCCATCTCGAAATATGCCACACCAAAGCACAGCAGACCGCTGATGGCAGCTGCATCACACAACCCGCATGCCAAGCGATTATGGTAAACCTACCACACGGGAGAGGACTATGTTCCGCGGTAGTACAGGCCATTAGAATGATGATATTCATTACGAAGACAGAGTATATTTAATGTAATACAAAGTCTATTTAATGTATGGCTTGGTGTACATGTCTTGTACATAAATGAACCGGTGCTTAATCCAAATGTACAAAGTAATTATACGTAACGCTTTTAAAGTATTTAATCTAAGACTTCTAAGGTCAGAGCCCAGACGACGCATTATCAGGGAGCAACGTTCCCTAAGACTTAAAAGAAGCTGATGTACAATTACTAGAAACCATTTAAAATTGTTCAAAGTTTAGTAGATGTTGGTTTAATATCAAATACGATGCCTTCATTTAAAATATACATATATTGGATCTTAGCTCATTCCGTAACAAAAAATGCTATTTGTAAATCACGTAATGCGGATCACTAGCTCTATGCTACATTTAGACATCATGAGATTATGTGGCTTACTTGGTGATTGTCCATTCTTCAGTTTTAGCCGCATTTAGCTCTACTCGGAATCCTTCCCCTTACACTTTTATTTAACAGTTTGTAGCAGATAATATGCTGCAGGAAACGTGTAGCTACCCGCCAGGTCGAATGATCGTGACCTGGGGAGTTTTTTTTTTTTTTTTTGGTAACCGTGGAGGAAAATGCTTTACGCACGAACGTTTCCTGATCAGGAGGCCACCGAAACGAACAGTGTCGGACCCGGATCTCAGAAGGAGAAACATACCGACTAAAAACCATCCACGGGATGCTGTTGGCCCGGAGACCTTTACAGCGTCATCTGAGGAGACCTGCGAGAAAGAAGGCTCGCAGGTAAAAAGAAGAAAAGAGACAACGTCGTGACGCACTCGAACCCTGTAACGAAGCGAAGACCTTCGACATACGGGGGATGAGGAGGGTGAGAGGCCCCGGGGGCCACGCGTGTTGGGAGAGGGTCGTATTTCGGACGGTTACCCGAGACAATCTCGTGTGAACCGTGAAACATGGGACCGCGATTCTGACTACGAACTGTGTGTAGTGTACCTTCTGTGTTCGTGTGTTATTGAGATTACGGGGACGCGGCCCCGAATCTTTTTGATTTTGTGATGACGTCGTCGTCATCAATGAAGACGTGCTTAGGCCGTCTTTCAAAACGGGTGAAAATTGGGGATAGGGTGTAGTTTCCTAGACCCGGATTTGGGAATCCTAACGGATTTGGGTGACGAGGACGTCTCCGCTAGTATATATACCTTGTAATAGTGCAAACTTCGATAGCGAGATGTAGGACGTCGATGTGGAAATATAGATATCGCCACAAGTTTATCTTTTTATATGAGCTCTGTAATGGTTCTAGTTAATTAATATAATATATAATATGGTATACAGTTCTTGTCACTCGTAAAAAATCCAATTCAAATATCAAATTGATGGATAAATAATGTAAGTTATAATAAATTGTAAATAAATAATAATAAGTGATAAGGATCAAGAAAAAGTTAGATATTTGATTAAGAAAACTAATAAAATAGAAATAAGATTATCACAATATTACTCAGAAAAAAACAACAAAAAGTATTGTCGTCCCTTCAATAACATATTAAATGAAAAAACGCGGGAGTACACCGTTTATTGAACAAACAGATGAAACATTTTTACAAACAACGTTACGTAATCGTACTATTCGCCAAATCAACTTTTATCTTCAATCCGTTCCACAAATTATTCATTTATTCAAATATTCGAATACTATATTTTCATTTCGCTTCGATATATTTCATAAACCATTTACTTTAAACTTGTATCGATTTTCAAAACAACTTTTGATTAAAGTACTGATAAGAGTTGTCTTAATTTAACACCTGGCACGCTGCACTTTAAGTCCCGTTTTAATCGTGAAACTAGTATTTTTTTTTATATTGCACCATTTCAAAAGCAAGGTATTGCACACGGGTAATATACGCCCCTGTTAGTAAGAGACTTACTACTTACGCAAAACTTACTTATGAGTCGGGGTGGGCCGGTTGTAAAACGTCCTAAGGCATACAACAAGGACGTTAGTGTAACATCGAAAATTTTGAACCCTTTAAACTAAGACGCCTTTATTGTTTGATTCTATAACTCTTTACACTTGAATTCAATTGTGTGACACCTAGCTTAGGCGAATACTAGTTTGTTATTAGTATCATATATATATGTAAGTCCACTGTTGAACATATGCCTTCCATGAAAGCGGCATTTAATTGGAATGTTTTTAACCGTTTAGTATGAGCGTAAGTCACAATGGCTTAGTGGTTGGGTGGTCGGAATTTCGAGTCAAGAGACCCCCTGAAATGTGGCAGGCTCGAACGAATGAGTTTTTCAAAAACTTATGTACGAATTATATCGTTGGCTTGGACATAAAGACGGCCACGGGCTCACCAATAGTCACGTTGTCCCGAAAATATCTTCGGTGGAAGATGGGTCAAAGAGACTTAAGTGTTTTAGACTAGATCTCTATCTACCCCTGCATTTGGGAATTGCGTGAAGATATTTATTTATTTATTTAGTGTGGGCGTAAGAATGTACCGCCCTTAATATGTACCGCTTTTAATATGTAAGTATATGTTCAGCATGGGACTTTTCAAAGCCATTGATAAGACACAAAAATACACACATACTCCAATGTCTGTATTTTGGGACTAATCAGTATATATAAGAAGGTTGCTATTCATTAAATTATTTAAAAATTTGTATATGTATATATTACAAACTTCGTTTAGTATTTAGTTTTTAAAATCCAATAATATTTGTTTTCATCAGTTTCTTTTAAAAAACAGCGAAATCGTTTTAATGAAACTTTACGTAGACGCCATTCTTGGCTACTTATTAAAGTTTTCTCTACTCCATTCTTCAGAATGCTCTTAAAATTCCTCTTGTCGAGTGATATTTTTACTTTATTCGACAGTTACATTAAAAATGTCGTTACAAATAACAAAATAACTTATCGCAGTATTGAAATTGACGTGAGTATCGTAAGAGGAGGCTAAGAGAAAATCCTTGATAATATCAACCTACCTAAGCTATCGACAGATGGCAGAACATTCCAGATCATGTCGAAAAAATACCAGACCAAAATATGCAGAACGGTGACCAAACTATTTGGTACAGTGATTGCCAATCCGTTAGCCAAACGTAGCGATTATGGCTAACCCACGGGAGAAGCGTATGCTCAGCCATGGAAACCATAAAGTTTTTTTATGTGTATTGTTGAAAAGATTAAGAAGGTTATCTATGTTTATGAATTCATAACTCCATAAGTACTTACAAATGTAAAATCCATAAGTACTTACAAACCGGTGAAGGTAGGTACTGGTAGATAATTAATAACCGTTTTTCGTCATTTTTCACTACATTATCAGTACTGCAGACATTCAAATGAGTGTTTAGATTCATTGCAGCCCTCTCATTTCTGAAAATTAATATGGAATTCCAATAACTTTCACTTGTACCCTGTCTCTTGATACCCACGAGTAGACCACAGTAAATTCTAACACAACAAGCACACGGAAAATCACATTGTAACATTAAAATTTTGGTATTTATTTTCAAAGTATGTCTACAAAACATGACCACACTCTAAATGTAGTGTAAATATTTCCGTAAAGCACTTCTTTTTTCTGCGACTAACAAGAAACGACCAGCCATGCTAACTGTACTATAAAAAAGTAATAAGCACGATGACAATTTAAAAAAAAATTGATCCGGTTTAAATCTTCAACGATTTTGGTCAAAGTGGCAAATGAGATAATAACTATAATGGCAGACGAAATAAATCTGGGTCTACACTTGAAGCCATTACAGTAAAGATTACCTTCGCATTCAATAATCACTGTCCAATTTACTCTGTGTGCTACTTTTTGTAATTGTTTGTCACATCTGCTTTTTATGTACCACCACTCATTGTTCCGCCTTTTTATGCACTGCAGCAGAAGTCTATACTTTTCATGATACTGTGTGACGATTTTTCATGGTACAATATATTTACTTCTCTTTGGTATCGCATTGTGGACCGCAGAGTGTTATGTGACTTACAATGCTGCGCTTTAAATCCTTTTAAATCCCCAAGGACATAGGCCTCTCCCCTAACCGCAACAATCGCCAAGTGGGTTGGCACAAGTAAATTTTCGTCAACCGTCGGTAGCTTTGCGATTATGTTCCTGTTGTAGATTTTATGCACATTTCAGAATGCCAAAAGACATCCTTATTACCAATTCGACCGTAGATTTTTGTCGGTCCCCAAACTCGCAACCATTAGCTAATGAGGTTATATAGTTATCATCTGGTGAAAAGGAGAAAATGTTAGCGGGCTTCGTAACATTTACTTATGTGTTGCATGCAACTGAAATGATAGGAAACCTTTATGTAAAGCTCTATTTATGAAATCGTTGTCGAGTTGCTATGCCGTTGTTTTATTTTTCATCGGTTCTATAACAAAAAAGTTTTTTCATCTATATTTTATTTTATGGTATCGTAGCTTTGTATAATTTTGTATACGTCGCTATAGAATCAGTGTGACTCTACTAATTCACTGCTCTTTGTAATGTCAGAAACTGTATAAGGTTTTCTGGTATGTCGTGCCCGCAATTTGTTTTGTTTACCAATCGAAACAATGTACCAGCATTTAAATTAAATTAATTTACATAAGGGGAATAACTTTCTGTGTAGGTCGCGTATATCACAGTTGTTTGTAATTTAAATTTGTCAAATAATAAATATTGGTCGAGTTCTAGTACTCCCGAGATATGCTACTATAATTATAACTAAAGTGGTCATAGGTCTAGGCGTAATATTATAATAACTATGTTTGTTTCTCTATACAAAATTAAAGAAGTTTAACAGTGGTAGAGCCACGCATCAGCTTTTGTTGTTGCATGAATGGGCCGGCTCGACCGGGGAAGTACCACGACCTCACAGATTACCGGCGTGAAGTAGAAGTCTAACAAACTTCTGCATTTCGTCTGGTGAGTTCAGATAACCGGTGGCTCACACACTCCCCTCTGTTTAGTATTTTCATATTCTTTATTTATTTAGGGGATTTTTTCTTTATTGGATATGCCAGCCTCATCATACCCTAGCATAAAATTTTAACCAACAAACATGTATATTACTTGTTTTAATCCACTTCTTACTTTATCTTATTTGGAACAATCTTGTAAACGGGTGAGCCTGTTATTATCTCAATATTTAGGCCAAACCGCAAACATTAAAAATTTTTCTTCCGCTGGATCACAAACGTTTACATTACAAGTCCTTTTAAGATATTTTTAACTCAGCTTATTGTCTTTTCTCAGTCGCAACAATAGCAATAATAATCATGTATAAATTAATATGTGAACGGGAATAACTTTTGCTTTAAAAACTAAACAATAATTTTATCGTATTTAATAAGGATAGGAAGTAATATTATCGCATCTCTAAGTTATATAAGTTTTACGATTACGACTGCTAAGCGATTAAACATTTTCATAAAACCTTTCATAATACCGTTAGATGGTTTAATGATTATTAGGGAAATGCACTTTATTCCTTTTCCTTACTCATAATGCTGCCTCTACGATTATTAAAATAACATTACCGGAGCAAGCAATGACTTCATAGAAAGTTTGTTTGATGTGGTTGGTCGCTGGAAGCCACAAAGGCAGGTAAATCCTCGCCCGATTAGGATAACCGTGACACGCAGAATGTCTGTGAAGGCGTTAATGGACCACTTTCACTTGTTTATTAAGTATCCTGGAATCCATTTAAGGGATTTGAATATAAATATTTTCGTCATGACTTTTACACGTACCTGACTTTATGTGTGTGCTTTGATGAGTCTATATGAGAGACTGCGTCAAGAAAAATAATCCGAAATTTGAGACGCAAAAATTATGGACCCTCGTAAATCGTGTCTGACACGCGCAGTAAAGTACAGTATTAAATCTTGTTACTGTTAAATCATTACCTTTTCATTGTTTACTGATATTTTTTTATTTAAAATAATATCCTAAGTTGCTTAGTGTCTTTGTTTGGTTGAATTAAAGTTCAAATTCCATTTAATTAAATTTAAATATAGATACACTGAAAAGAAGTAGAACACTTTCAAGTTCTATATATATATCTATATACAGCTATGTATAATTATATACAATGTTAGAGTTTATATCAGTAAGTACTAACTACTAACATAGGTTTTACATTTTATTAACATTTTAGGTTACAGGATACGATATGTTATAGAAATGCTACTTCTTTTTTTGTAGAATTTAAAATTATAAATCAAACCAAAGAAGTAATACATAGTAGCAGTTCGTACGATATAACAATAAACAAAACAAATTTCTAATCAATTATTGATCTATTGTCAAGTCATCAACGATAGCAGTCTATGAATAAACATTGAAAATTTTTGTAATTTCTTGGGCTGCACGAAAGTTGTATCATATAATATATAAATTATAAGCAATGTTTTAAATTATTTAAAATATTTTTAAAACAATGGATAAATATATAATAACACAAATCTAATGGTAAGATCATTTTTAAATATGAAAAACAGGCATACATACACTTCATCGAATGGTTTCTCAAATAAAGTTATAAGTAAATTCGGTTCGCTGTGAATACCTATCTTTTGGGTAGATATAAACAGTCCAAGTGTATATATGACATCGGACAGCGTGTATATATGACATTAACTTAACTTAAGCCGTACTCTGATAATATATTTATAATAGGCGTTAACAAACAATTAGTTTTTAAACGCTTCCAAAAATCCCTAATGGTAAGTGACTACCGAAAAGAACATCTCTAGTTTAGCGGAGCTATGTTTCTCTGAGTAGTCATTCGATACTGCGATGTTATTCAGTACAGCGCCATCTGTTGAGTGAATTTGTTGTTTCCATGTTCGGCTGTGTAAGTTAGTCAAATAATAAGTATAAAACTATGTATGTATAGGAAATATGTAAATATAACTAATTATATATATATATATATATATATATATATATATATATATATATATATATATATATATATATATATATATATATATATATATATATATATATATATATATATATATATATATATATATATATTAACATAGAATTTAAACATTTTGATAAAGAATTATTTTACTAAGTTGAAGAAGGTGATGCACGTATCATGTTCTTGTATTAACAAAAGCAATATATTTTGACTTTCGATCTTACGTTAAGTGTTGTTATTAGTGGTAGATAATAGCGTAGCTACATTAAATATGTGCTAAAACGCTTTCAAAAATCCCTGATAGTAAGTGATTACCGAAAAGAAAATATGCCGTTTAGCTGACTTATCACTCTCCTAGCAGTCATACAATACCGCGATGTAATTCTGTACAGCGCCATCTATTGAACGGAAATTAAATATATGTGTGGTATTTTATAAGAGCCAAGACAAATTGATAACTTAAGTAACTAAATAAATTAGTAATCATATAATTTTTATAAATATCAATGTATAATTAAATTTTTAATTATAATGAAATGTGAAATAAAAAAAAACTCGCGTAAGAACAGATGTGGAGTTTTATATCTTTAACTTTATAAGCGTGCCAATCCTTTGAAGTAAGTAAATATTCAGCCGATTTTTTTATTCATTTGTATTCAAATAAACTCATTTATCTTACTATGTATTTAAAAAAAATTGCATATGTAAATTATTAAAGAAAAAATGTTTGAAAGGAAACTTCGATTATCAAAACTATACCAAAAAAATTAAACCACTTAAAAACTTTAAAATATTATTAACCACCAAATTAAAAACTTTAAAATAACATTAAAGAGTTAATGTTATTTTAAATTTTCATGTTATTTGAATTATCTCTTTACTTAGTATAAAATATACTAATAAACTAAATTTCAAAATTATTAAACCGTTTTTGGTTCACTATTAAACCGTTTTTGGTTTTATTCACTATTATAACCAGTCATGTTTCTGAAGTTAATAGTCAAAGCATTAAGAGAACTTAATTAGTATGATGTCAGAATAGTAATACACATATGAAATAGTATCACATCACATTTGCATAGTACATTATATTATAAATAAAAAGATTGACCAAAAAAGAAGATACTTAGAGTTTCTTTGGCCTGTTTCTCCTCCGTTAGAGGAACCTCATTACGAAACGGTGGTAGATTAAAAATTACTATCGATAAACGAATGTACATTCTTATGCCGATTAATAAATTATTTGATTTGAAACAGAACTCAGGTCTATAATACTTTATATGTTCTCGTTTGTTCTTAATGATGTCCTGTAATAAATTGCAAAAGTAGATATTACGTCTATTAGGGGAGCGAAATACGTGTGAGTATCTAATGGCCTGTTTCTATATTCTATTTACAGCCGGTTATTTTTACTAAAGAGGGCTACTTGACGTAAATTATAGGAAGCCTCTGTTAAATATCTGTATTTAGCAAGCATGATAAGCCGTAGGGAACATTATAGAAGTCCACCCATACCACTTACAATAATATTGCACATCCTGCGGTAGGATTCTGATAATTGAAAAGAAGGTGTGATCGTATTTGTCTATATCTTCACGCCATTAACAATATAGGGGTAGACAGAGGTCGCGACAATTAAGTCTTTTGGACCCACCTTCCATCGAAGATTTTTGGGGCAACGTGACAGGTGGTGAGCCCGGAGCCGTCTTAATGGCCAAGCCAACGATATGTTTGAATCGTATCTAGGTTTTTGAAAAAAAACCATCGGTACGAGTCTGCTACCTGGGGATTGGTCTCGGGTCTCTCGACTGGAATTCCGATCACCCAGCCACTCGGTTATCGTGACTCAAAAATACATCTAGGTGTGTATTTTTAATCATTTTCGCCATGACGTTAGTATTTATCTGACGAAGTTCTAGACAGTTGGTGCCTTTAACGTTGCTGCCCGCTACCAGTGCACTTAATTTTGGTTTAGGATCCAACTTTCTCGAACTAGGAACCCTCGGGGCTATCGCTATTGCCATGTCAACCACCTTTACTGAATTTCGAGTTCTCATTTAAAATGTGTACTTATGTAATATTGTTACACGCTCTGAAATTTTCAGTCCTTTGGAAGGATAACGTATCTGTAAGATATTTAGTAGCATCATGCATTTATGTTTCCTGTTTGTTATCACACTTTAGTGTGTTATCGCATACTAGTCCCGAATATATTAAAAATTAAAAAAAAGTTTTCGCTTTTTATCTGCGACAGTCTCGAGTTGAAAGCAATCAATGGCCTCCGAGTTTAATGAACGTTTAAGCTAATAAATTATCAAAAAAAAAAGTCTCTTTCGTTTTTATAATTTTAGTACCGTCTTTTTCTTAAAATTTTATTCGGTATATATAGCGATTACGTTATAAATATCCGTTTATTATGTGACGTGAGTTTGAGGTGTAAAATGAGTAAATTTATACTACTTGTATATATCTACATAATCACGATTTATCACACAGCACAACCAACGCTATAACATTACAGATTTATGACGTGCAACTTACTAGCAACCTTATCCACACAAATGAGTATCATAATGCTACTTTCTATACGTCCATCATTCAACATTGTGTGGAATTTTATCTCCTAATAATAAGAAATATTAGTGTCGTTTTGTATTATCATGGCTTTTCTATTTATTCTTATCTATTTTGAAACTTATAAACAAATTTATTTTCAATTTAGACAAATTAATGATAATATATAAGTTATCAGTTAATAAATAGATTGAATTAATGTTAAGCGTTACTTTGTAAATGACTTGGGTTCGAATACGAAAAGTAATGTAACACAACTTACATTTCGACCTGATACCTGAACTGTTAGTGAGCCTGCCTTCGAAATATATATTTATCTAAATACATATATATGTATAAAATATTACCGTTAGCTAGCACATTAAGACTATGACAGGCTCACCACGTAACTGTAACGTTGTCACAAATAAGTTTTGATGAAAAGTGGAAATGACGAAGGATAAAACGGGAAAAGAAAAAAAACATATATAATGCGTTCACACACATGGAGCAGCTTAATATCAAAGTTTGAGATTTCCGGCCAGTAGTGACGTTCATGAATGGGTCAATGTTTTTAGCAGACGAAAACATTTGTTAGTTGCAATTTACTAAAATCACGAATTTTCTAAATTTCCACGAAAGCTTTCACAGTTTAACTTCATAAATCCGTCGTGCTCTAACTGTATCTCTTGATCTTGTCGATGTCGATGGAGCCCTAGATATTGAATGACTTAAAACAATATTTAGTAAACTATTCCCGAGATTGGTCACGAATTGTGTTTTTTTTTTACTACAAATTACAGTTTTTTTTAAAGTAAAAATAAATTTATTGACGATATTCCAGACACAGGGTTAAGACGGTGGTCTAGATAATTAAGACGTTTCGACCCACCTTCCACCGAAGATATATTTGGGACAACTTGACAGGTGGTGAGGTCGTCGCCGTCTCAATGTCAAAGCCAACGACATAATTCGTACATAAGTTTTTTTTCACGGTCTAAAAACAATGAATTCAAAAAACACGCTTTACTGATCTCAAAATGAAAGAAAAGACTTTTACGTTTACTCCGTATTAAGTAAATTTTCATATACCACCACATTGCGACATCAGCAAGATTTTTCTTACAAATGTTACGGTATTGGAAACGCGTATATCTGGCTTTGCAAGAAAATAACATATTCTAAGGTAAAACCTGACTCTTTCTACTACGTGTATTTCTGTTAGTTCGTATATTTAAAAAAATTTTTTTTTTTTACTTTAACATGGTTGTTTCAGGTATACAATAATAAATAAAAATAAATATAAATAAATAAATATCTTCACGCAATTCCCAATACAGGGGTAGACAGAGGTCAAGTCTAGACAATTAAGTCCCTTTGACCCACCTTCCACCGAAGATATTTTCGGGACAACGTGACAGGTGGTGAGCCCGTCGCCGCCTTTATGTCCAAGTCAACGATGAAATTCGTACATAAGTTTTTTGAAAAACTCATTGGTACTGCCACCTGGGGATCGAACTCGGGTCTCTCGACTCGAAATTCCGAGCACCCAACAACTCGGCTATCGTGACTTTTACACTATCGTGACTTTGACAATAATAAATAATCAAGGTAAAACTATAAATATTCCGATTCGCAAATTAAAATAGTGAATAAAGGACATGAAGACGGCGACAGGCTCACCACCTGTCACGTTGTCCCGAAAATATCTTCGGCGGAAAGTGGTTCGAAGGGACTTAATTGTCTAGACTAGACTTCTGTCTACCCCCTGTATTGGGAATTACGTGAAGATATATATGTTTTTTAATAATGAAGATATAGCTGAACCTCTTGAGTAAAAGCGCTGTTCTGAAAAATCCTTTGATTAAACAACGCCGTCCGCCTAACATTCTCGAAGACTCAAAGAGCACGTCCCCTTCAGCAAACACAATACTGATGCCAATAATTTTGTAAAGACAACACGACCGCTAAGATAACTGTTTGTTTTATAAAGTTAGTGTGTACTTTGTTTGTCAGTTGGCCTAACTTGCCGGGTTAATTTAATAAAATCCACAGAACTGAAAACGTTAATATTAATGTATAGTTGATAACTGCACATATAACAGTTAAATGAAGGAATATGTTATTCAAGGTACCTATAATATAATATGCCTTCAGGCTATTCCCCATACAGGGGTAGACAGAGGTCTAGAGTCACACAATTAAGTCCCTTTGACCCGCCTTCCACCGAAGATATTTTAAGGACAACGTGACTGGTGGTGAGCCCGTCGCCGTCTTTATGTCCAAGCGAACGATATGAATTGTACATAGGTTTTGAAAAAACCCAGTGGTACAAGCCTGCCACCTGGGGATCGAACTCGGGACTCTCGACTCGAATTCCGATCACTTAACCACTCGTCTATCAAGGCAGGCTACCTAGATCTTAGAAATAGATTTATAATAACAATAACAAAATAAATTTAAGCGTTTACTACGCATACTGAAGTGCTCAAAGGTTTCGGGTACTTTTTTGCAATATCCCCCACTCGGCTCTTGCAATGGTTGATTTTTTTTAATGTTGTAAAACCAATACGAATGTAATCTCCACGAATAGGGGTATATTTATATTTAATTTTTGTTGATTTTTCAATAGTCTGTTTGTACAAGGACTCTCATTATTATAATTACAACGCTTGGTTATGCATTTTGAGGACCATAAATCAAGATATGGGTACCTTATTTGATCTAGTATTTTCCAGGATCTTTAATTTTGCGAAACGTACTAGCCTGTGAAATGATAAGATTAGAAATTCTATTATCATAACACGCACAAGGATTCTTATTCCGAGACTACCTTTTCTACTACCGTGCACGTAAAGATTTTTCAATTCACCTCCTCACACCAATTACAAAGCACTTTATTCCCATCTCAAATTAACGGAACTCGTGGTGGTTCCTCTGGAATTATTTCTTATTTATGTTATTACATTGTAATCAATGATTAGCCACACTGAAGATATTCGCACGCACGTATCTGAAGGCTGGTACTTACGTTGCGGAACTCAGTTGGCTTCTACCTCTGTTATATATAATTGTAATGAACTTTTTGTATTGCAGATATTTAAAGTATTATACTTGGTTAAATTGTACTATTTTTTTTTTTGGCCAGTATTTTATCATTATTTTGAAATCGATTCCAAAGTAGCAGATTGTACCTACCTACCTACTGTACCTTTTTACAGTGGTAGAGCCACGCATCAGCTTTTGTTGTTGCATGAATGGGCCGGCTCGACCGGGGAAGTACCACGACCTCACAGAATACCGGCGTGAAGTAGAAGTTTAACAAACTTCTGCGTTTCGTCTGGTGAGTGCAGGTAACCGGAGGCCCACACACCCCCCTCCAATCCCTCGGCCTTAGAGTGCCCCCTCCCCCGATTCTGGGGGGAGGGGGCACTCTAAAACCGGCAACGCATCTGCTACGCCTCTGGTATTGCGGGTGTTCATGGGCGGCGGTAATCACTTACCATCACGTGAGCTGCCTGCTCGTTTGCCTCCCTTTTCCTATAAAAAAAAATTATAATAATTCAATTTTAGAAACTTACGTCCGATTTGTATCGGTGCCTTGGACGCTTTGGCAGCGACATGCTCATCGCTTTTGCTGTACGTGGTCCGAATAAGTTCTGATATAACGAGGGTTAAAAAGAACTTTGCAGTGCTTTAATAGTACACACTATATAACCTTTTTACATGCTATGCTTAGATATGCATAACAGTTTGCTGTATCTCAATCTCACACATTAGTAATATGAGATATCTAAAGCCCATGACCAACAGTGGTTTTTGCGCCCACATGCCACCATTATTACTTGTACCGAATTTTTGATTTTTATTATCCTTTCTGAAAATTGCCTATGACCAGAAATAAAATTAGACCAATGAAAGTGAAAACTTTTTGTGTTCTGATTAGACCTATACTAACTAGCTGTGTCTCCTTTTATCTGCTTTCTCTATCTTTTTTAAGTAACTATTAATTTTACATGCTAATACTTGCAATATTGAGTACGTGTTACATGTTCAATAGGTTTTTTGAATCTGATTGATGTTTCTGCGATTTGTATTTTAAAAATTATGTACAAATTAGGTCTACATATGATTTATTATATCTACATATAAAACGAAATCTCTCTGCTGCATCTACCGGTATGCCTGACTACGATAAACTCAAATATTGCTGAACAGATTTTCATACGGTTTTCCACAACGGGCTAAGTAATTTATGAAAATAGATGTATTTATAATGTTACATTTAATTACATACAATACATCATATAGGCTGATAACTACGCTTTGACTGCAAAAAATTATGTATGCTCGGTTACTCGTTCGGTCGTTACTAGAACTCTACTAAATAACAGAGATTAAAGAAGTTGTATTTTGTGATATTTTAAACGCATGTAGGTCAATATAAAAATAGAGATGCTAAATTAAAACTAAGAAAACATAAAACTACAAATTCTAACTAAGTAATAAATTTCTTCAACTTATTTTTTTGTAGCTTTGGACCAAAATCTCCTTGCTCTGCTAAAATAATAACCCGCGAAGGGCTGTAAAGATGTTGACATTCTATTGCTCTTGGGTCGTGGGTTTATTGCGCATTCAGTTTATGATATTTCGTGGAGTTCTCGCAGCATTGTTGAGGCTTACGGTACTTTATTCTTTGTGGAAATAAGAAAGATCCATAGAGTGATTTTCGTCATTTTAAGATTATTAAAATGATGTTGGTTAGTTTAAACTCCTTACACTGGCTGCTCTGATACTACAAAGGTTTTAATGTTATATATACGTTGTATATTTACTTAAATATACGTTTATATATACATTGTATATTTACGTTATTATTTTATGTGTAATTTGTATGACATATAAATAAATATAATGTAATAATAGCATTTACTAGGGGTAAGCTATTTGCCCGAAATATATTACTTTCATAATAAAATACGGAATTGCTCACTGACATCTCCAGCAGAAGCTAAATATTGCCTAATCAAACCCCATCGACATATGGTCAAAATCGATTTCATCTCAACGAACCATGTATTTATAGTACTTAATATTATATTTCGGTTTTTAATAATAAAAAGCTTGATGTTGAAAGGCTCATTTATTTCTCTCAATAATTTAACTTATATAATACTTATATAAAAAACAAGGAAGACGTACCGCTAACAAACATCAACATAAAACATATTTACATACATTACATGATATACCTGTTTTTCCATGCAACTCGTACGATAAAACTTTCTACTTTTGATACAAGTCCATCAGCCACATTTTAATAAATCGATAAATAACTTTAACAATGTTACCATTTTGAAGACGATTTTCGTTTACTTTTGAAGTATTTATTTACTTAACAATATCATTAAATATGGCTTAAACTCTTCGTATAACATACCACTATTATTTTACACTCCTCAAACAATACATAAATATAACCATGACTCAGCCTCCGTGCGGGAATGGAAGACTAAACAAATGCAACAAACTACGGAAGTATGGCAAGTAGATAATTAAAATATATAAACTAAACGTTTGGAATGATTTCTTTACAATTAATATTTACACTGTATAACAGAAACAATAGGTCGTATTATGTACCAAGTTATATACTAAGATTATTTACAATATTTGCATTATTGTACGTCTGTACGCGTTTATCTGCTTTCACGTTATCTATCAACGAACGTCGTTCAAGAATTAATTTGATCGGCGTTCAAAAAATTTAAATAAATCTAAACAGACACACTTGTATAATACATACATGCACGCTTACACAATCCGCGTCTAAATATGCGTATAAATTAATGACAATATTAATTCTTTATAGTATACGTCGCAAGTACCAAAAGTGAGGCATTAACGAATTACTCAATATATAACTATAAGAAATGCCTTATTTTATGATAATTACATTTCGGTAAATACAATTTTCCATACGCTTTTGTTTACAATTCGTATAAGTTAAATGTTATCACATAGTTTTATATAATACCATATAGACTTCAGCGGTGTTTTCGATGGAAGAAAAGACAGTCATGTTTATGTCCAATATGCAGTGGCTACTATTCATCGATTAGTTAACCATCTCGTAATTACCAAAGATGAGCAACGGGGTTTAAAATGCGAGGTATATAAAAGAATAGTTGCCGATCCCCCTTTTAAGATCATGCATGCAACATATCCCTTTCTTACCCGATTAAAAGAAAGGCTTTGAAAGCTAACCTATTCAAAAAACTAGACATCCATAGTCCAGGTCACTGCATTTATTTTTAACAATTAAATTTGATCTCTCTGCCCACCCTACTTAAGTGATGATTGTAATTATATCATTTGTGTATACATTGTCTTTCATACAAGCTATAAATACTTTTGTACTAAACAGGTAATGAGCAATATACAATTTGCAGTCATTGCAACATCAGACACCGATTTCATCTGTAACTCACCACACGAATAATATAACGTAAGTCGTTTAACACTAATCTTGGTGCAATAGAACGACTGATAACGTATTATAAATAAGTTAATTTTATGAACACGGCTTAGGATTAGGGCCACTAACGCTAGAAGTTTGTCAACACAAATCAGGCAATGTACGAATTAAATACATTGTTATTTGATCACACTGTACTGGTATTTTTTGTGGTTTAAACTTCTTCACCTTTGTATATCTCTCTCAGTCTTTATCACCGACAAACCTATAGGTGTCGAGCGCGGGCTCTGGCATGCAGTAACCGTGAAACGTACGTATATCTTCGGCGGCATACGTGACCCCCGGCAGTACTCCCGGTTCCGTGTGATGTCTTGGACACGTGTGATCCCTGGGACACTGGCAAATAGAGCTGGCGTTCACTTCGTCTATCTGTTCGTGTCTTCGTCTCACGCTGAACAATTTGCACGGCTCCTTTCTCGAACACCTTAATCTCTGTAAAGAAACGGAGAAAATATTTATTAATTTAGTTTAAATTTAATCATCGTCATCACGATTAATTAAAATAATTTTAAGTTAATACTATATACATTTCTATTTATTTATATTTATTTTTATTATTTACATTTGCCAATATAGTTAAAGATCCAGACAATTTTCTCCCTTTCGACCTACATTTCACTGGAGCTTATTTGTGTTAACGTGGGAAGTGGCAAGACTGTAGAATTTTTAGTGTCCGAGCCAACGAAGCAAAACCTACTTAAATTACGAAAAAACTCATTGATACGAACTTCGATCCGGATCCTCTAATTCGAATTCGGAATACTCGAACACGTGTGGCTATTATAAATATTCCTTTTTTTCCTTTTTTATAACAATATTATTGTTTCACGGATAAATCAGGCAAGTATCTTAGTATAATTCCTATCGTGTACCGTTATTAATTATAGCGCCATCTAGTGACATAACTCGAAACTAATAAACAAAAATTATGCTTACGCTTTGCGGTGAGCACGCGAACTGGTATTGGTTGCCTAGCTCTCCGCTAGGTGTCGTATACGAAAGCTTCTTGAGTAAGTACGTCATGGAGGCTTTTGGACAATGACAGTTGACAATCTGCTGCGTTGCATTAGTATCGGGGAATGAGTATATCGTCCAGGCAGCATCCTTGAAGTATCGACATTTGGGCAATCGCTTTATAGGCTCGCACGTCTTATATAGTGTTGTTTTATCCGCCAATGTATGGTTGTCGTCCGCTGAGAGGTCACTGTAATTATAAATAACTAATTTTATGCTGGTTTAAAAAAAAAGTATTTTTAAACACTTGTCATAGATAAAAGCTGAATTTGGAACAAGGTGAAAGGTCAGCCTGTTTACTACTTTGTACGCGGTAGCTCGATTGATTATGCGCCCTCCAAAGACGGCTTTGACAAACTTGGTTCACCTGATTTAGACAACCCAATGCATAATTTTTTTCGTTAATTGCCACATTCAGTTGGCATCTTAATAAATTATGTAATTTAATTATGTTACCGTTAAATATCGGATGTAAATTTAATCGGGCATCAATCATTTTAACATGTTTCCTGTCTTTAAATTCATTCGGACCTAATGAAAAAATATTTGCATTTAAGGGCTATTACTCACCTAGAACAGGGCTTGTGCCCCAAACAACGACACTTTCTTTCGATCCACGGTTGAGCTGCGTCGTAAAGATCTACCTTACTGCACACCTGCCTTGCCCTGCAGTCCGGTAGGTCTTCCTCTGAAACCTGAAATAAACAAAAAATATGTTAGCCTTTTACTGAACTCAACACTTCGACTAGGAGTTAGCCAATACTCTATCACCTTTAATTATACCTACTATAAAAATCTGAGTTTATTGCTTTGACTTCTGATACATAAGTATGTTAGAATATTGCGAGTACCTTAATTTAAACACGTCGAAACTAATATTTGTTCAAAATAAAAAAAAATTCTTCACGCCATTCCCAATACAGGGGTAGACAGAGGTCTAGACAATTAAGTCCTGGGTCGAAAGGTCGAAAACTTAATTCCTTCCTAAAAAGGACCTTCCAACGCAGAAATTTTTGGTATTACGTGACAGTTGAGCCCATCGCTATCTTTACGTCTAAGCCTACGATATATAATTGGTACTTAAGTTTTTGAAAATCCCCATTGGTGCCAGCCTGCAACCTGGGGATCGAACTCGGGGCTCTTCATTCCGAATCTCGATCGCCCACCCACTCGGCTATCGTGAATTTTAAAATAATAAAGTATATTCGTCGCCAGGTGTTGTTGTGTTGTTCCGTAGTTTTCATTTTGAAACTTCACTCACGATCATCCATTTCTTTCATTTGTTTAATTATTTCTTTCCGTAATTAAACAAAAGAAAATCTGTTATCATGTGATAACGCACGAGCTTATCTTATTACTTTAAATGTGCAAAGCTTATATATTTTATACACTTAAACCACTTGTATTGTATGTACAGAAATATAATTATGACAGGAATTTCAAAGTTCATATCAAATCAATTCAACATTTAATGCAATATTGAAAAAATCATCCACGCATACGTTACTATCGCATCATTCTAAACCGATTTTTTTCCACTCGTAATCGTAATCGTACCGAGTTTGAAACCGTTCGTTACCGTACATTGAAATTTGCAATTCGCTGTAGCAGTAAAATCGTATAGAAGTGCATTCGTTCTGGCACAGAATACGAAGTTAAATCACAATTATTCGTGGGAATTAAAAAAAAATACTTTCTTCCGTTTACTGCACCCGGTCTTCGCACAAGAAATCATTACAACGAGCGACTTCCGAAGGACGTTAATCATAATGGTTCAAACGCGCATAGTAAAAGAACATGTGCATTCCGAATCCATTCAGTTTTTTTTTTTTCAGTAAACAACCGACCATCGGTTGTACTTCCGACCGGAAGAGATGCCATTTGGCAACCTGCTAGCTGTGGGAATATTTTTTTCTTCGACATTCTTTTCTTAAGGTTACTCACACCAGCTGTTTTGCTGTTGTATTGATATGAACAAATACCAGGTTCGTACCGTATCGCGATTATATTAAGTTCTAAGCACATTTCATTACAAATGGTAATGAAAGTTGGGTAAATTACTTAATAACTTAATTAAGAATATTTTGATAAAGATAATAATAATAATAAATAGATAGCTTTACGCAATTCCCAATACTAGTTTAGACAATTAAGTCCCTTCGACCCACCTTAAACCAAAGATATTTTCGGGACTACGTGACAGGTGATGAGCCCGTCGCCGTATTTATGTTCAAGCCAACGATATAATTCATACATTCTTATCATATATAAATATGATAAGAAATTACCCGATAGTCTAATTCATAGTAACCCTGTCTGCGAAGCAAAGGTTTGTGGGCTCGAGTCCCGCTTGCAGCAAACTTTTATGACATAAATATGAATTTTTGTTCACGTGTGGTGAATGTATATTTAAATTTGTATCTATATACGTTTATTTGTACAATTAGCTAGGACATTTAAGACGGCGATTCGCTCACCACCTGTCACGTTGTCCCAAATAAAACTGGGTGAAGAAGTCAAAAGGATTTCATTGTCTAGACCTCTACCTACCCCAATATAGGAAATTGCGTGAATATATTTAATATAAGTAAAGTAGAAATTTATTTCTTAGTAGATTCCAGCAAATCTTATTGTTGTTTTTTCTTTTTCATCTATATTTAAAGTACCATAAAACGAACAATGTAATAATCTTTGTTCCGGATACACTACACGTGGTATCTTATGTTGCGATAAATTTCGCGGAAACTATCTCAAGCGGATCGTTGAACGGACGGATATAGGCCCTTTTGTGAAGCAAACAAACAGCCCGACCTAGGAACAGTCGTTTTGAAGTAGGGTTGTTGACTTACTTTGTGCTTTTTCTTTACGGAGTAGAATATGCTATTTTCAAAGTTAATACCATCATTTCAAAAAGCTATTCGAGCTTAGTCAGAATATTTAACAGCATGGTAAGTGTAAATTTAATTTTGTATCATTGCAATTTTATCAATACTAATTTGTTTTTATTTGAAAATTGTAGTGGCCATTTTTACACAAAGTTGTTCAATTGTTATTTTATTTTAAATTGAAAACTGACTATTATTATCGTTTCTTACAGAATTTCGTTCACTTAGCTTGTGGAACGTTAAAATAATTTTAATAAATTTCTGTCACGATAGCCGAGTGGTCGGAATTTTGAGTCAAGAAACCGGAGTTGGATACCGAGGTGGCAGGCTCGTACCAATGGCTTTTTAAAAAATGTATGTACGAATGTACATAACACATGTCTTTATGTCCAAGCCAAAGGTATATCTTTGGCTTGAACATAAAGACGGCGACGGGCTCACCACCTGTCATGTTGTCCCCAAAATATCTTCGGTGGAAGGTTGGTCGGAGGGACTTAATTGTCTAGACTAGACCTCTGGCTACCCCTGTATTGGGAATTGAGTGAAGATATTTATAAATTACTGTAAAATGCGGTCGGCTCTAAAATCTATAAGTCGGCATGAAAAGATTGACGGACATAGTTTAAGAGTTCTAAAAAAGCTTTTACTTTATACTTTAGAAAAGAGAATTATTGACACTAAGGCGAAACTAAAAAGCTTTTTGTCCAGACAGGTAATGATTTGTCTTTGATTAAATTAAAACTTATGAATAAAAAGTTGATGGCCCCATGTAACTTGTAGCTTTAACGCTTGCCGATTTTCTCCCTATTGAATATGTATCGGTCGTCGGGAGACTCACAGGATGTGATTTTTGTAAAGTCGAAGATTGCGATTAGCGCCGACGGCAACATTTTTAAATGACTTCATAATCGTCCTTTTTCTGAAATGGAAAGGGACGAACTGCACTTTTAGCTTTATTTCAGAATAGTGTAAGTGAGATGGGGGTATATAGGTGTCGGTTAGAGGGGAGAGCGAGATCGGGCACGGCCACGGCATCCGGTGCTGCGACAGGTGGCGCGCTCGCCGACGCGCCCACTAATGAAATAATTTGTTATTCGTGCCTGGGTGACCTTACACAACCTTCTCGGAGCGGTCTATTCATATCCCACGCGAACCTTAGGTCAATGATAAGTTGGTAAAGAAAACCACGCTTGTAAATTACCACAGCAATTAAGTGTTCACAAAAAAAAACCGCTACTACAACATTCATAGTAATGCTATTGCATTTATTAATCGACATTTATTAATGTTGTCGTTCTAAACAGTATTTTATGTCCAAAGTTTATTTCATCGTATATTCAGTTAAAATAAATAAGTATTTTCAGTTAAAAGTCACGATAGCCAAGTGGTAGGAAGATCGAAATTCCAAATAATTTTATATTCCCACGAAAGATTTTAAAATTATTATCGTTCTTATTTTTAAAAAAATGATGAGTTCATTTGGTATTAATCTTTTAAATAAGTAATATCATATTTAATAGAAACTTTAAACAAACTGTTCAGTTGCAATGTCGCGTATGTATATTACGCTTTTAATTATTATTTCTTGGCGAGGTAAAGCGGTTTAACGCTGTGTAAGGAAGTAATGTAATAACTGAGTATCCACTGTCATATCCAATTCCTGTTGTTTTCCTGTCAACTGCTGAATGTGTAATCGTGTCAAATAAACAGCACGTGAAAACATTGCACACACAAAAATAATACGTTCTTAATAGGAAACGTCGTTTCAAAATAATTTTGGTAATCGATGAAAGCCCTTTTCAAATTATATATATTTTTTATAAAATAGTTCATTTCATTACCATTTTAACAGTGGTAGAGCCACGCATCAGCTTTTTTTGTTGCATGAATGGACCGGCTCGACCGAGGAACTACCACGACTTCACAAAATACCGGCGTGAAATAGAAGTCTAAGAAACTTCTGCGTTTCGTCTGGTGAGTGTAGGTAACCGGAGGCCCACACACACCCCTCCCCCATTTATGGGGGGGGGGGACTCTAAGGCCGGCAACGCATCTGCTATGCCTCTGGTGTTGCGGTAATCACTTACTATCACGTGAGCCACCTGTTCGTTTGCCTCCCTTTTATATAAAAAAAAATCACAACATTTATTTGCACTAAATTATTACTTTTTTGTAATACACACACAAAAAAGTAATTAAATTTTTCTTATACGCATTCTATATTCCTTTATATTAGAATATTGATAAAATTTATTTACCAGGCTGGTGTTGGTAAGTATTTGAATCCGGGACCCACGATTCAGAAGCAAACAACAACAGTCCCAATGCACTGTATTCAAGCGCGATAATTTAGTATTAGGAAAACAAGAGGCCCACGAGTATAATTGCTCTCAATAATTACAAACCAAAATCCGTGCTGAGAGCGCCCCGGGGCACGGACGTCGACCGGATGCTGGGGACTCGCCTTTCATTCTAAGGAACACAGGTAGCCGAGAACAAATTACAAATGTTCGTAATTTCATATAGCCGGAGGTTGTTTATTACGACCGTAATTATAAGTTGCCTCCGAAACAAAGTTTTCTTGTTATATCGATATTCTTTTTGTACAATAAAGTCAAAAGGGTTCAGCTAGTGTGTACACTATTTAAATTTTTATTATATTTTAATACATACTCACCCTTCGGGTTTTAGTTGCTATGAATTATTATAGCTATAACTAATGCTTTCAAACTGCAGGTACACCTGTAGAAACATCTGTATCTTCTTGGCTTCACTACATTCAAACAGATCACTACTTTGTTCATACTATTTGAAATAGTTACGAGAGCACCATATAAAAGATTTCAACGCTTTGTATGCTCTTTTATGTGTATAGTGAGTCACGTTGTACAGCGCTAATTTTGATGTAGCGGCTATTTATAATATTTGTAATGATTCCATAGTCTTAACTCGTAGTGACCCTGCGTTCGAAACTGAGAATCGGGTTTTCTAATTTCAATAGAGGCAGAATAGTCTACCAAATATGAATATTTACCTCAAGAGATTTTGTGTGATTTGATTTCTAAATGTGATTGAATAAAAATACTTTTTAAATTACGCCACGCACGTCATTGAGTTTCGTACTGTAGAGATGTAAATTGATATACATTGTGGGTTAAGGACACTGAAACATTCTGATCCTAACATTTTAATAGTATTTTAAAATATTTGTTACGGAAGAGTTATATCAACGGAAAACTTTCTACTCTTCTTTGAACCGATTTTTTTATGTTTGCCATGGCTCTATACAATTTTGACTTTGCGACTCACATATCACTTTATTTTGGGACTATGTGGCACTTGGTGAGCCAGGTCTGTTGCCGTATGTCCAAGCCAACAACATAAATCTTACATATGTTTCGAAAAAAATTAGTACGAGCCTCCCTCTTAGGAATCAAACTTATGTCTCTTGAATCGAATTCCGTTAACACAACCTTCCGGCTATCGCGACTTACAGATTAGATTCGATAGATTTCACTCTAATCCTTAAGGTACGAGTATATAAGTGATTGAAGTTACTTCCGCTGTTAAATTTTTTTTAAATCATTATTTCCAATTATTATTTTAATTCTGTTATATAATATAAAAACATCTTTGTGAATAACAATGCTGGCTTAAATTAGTTTTTGTGGGAATGTACTGCGGTATGAATAGACCCTTTACTTTATATAATGATTGAGGATTAGTGTCATATTTATATCCACCATTTGTATAAGTAGTTATATGAGTAATTCTGGTTCCTTTAAAACGTCATGTTTTTCCTTTTACCGAAATCATTAATCCATTTTTGGAAAACAATGCTTAAGACAACATGACGAAACCTTCACGCACCTATTATAATAAATATGGGAGACTCTCCCCAGCTTTAATGTCGAAACCCTGGAATAACTAAGGACTTATATAAATCACTTTTAAAAATTGGCCTAACATGAACATTTTAATATATTATTTCATTTTTATTGTAAGGTACGGTTAAGCCGTAAAAATATACTTCATATAATATCGGCCTGTAAAAGTCCGCTTTAGACGCTCCTGTCTGAATAGATTCGAAATACTGAAGTACCAAAATAATAATTATATTAATCTTCGTTTCTCAGGCTTCCTTATGGCTTTAGTAGCAAATTAACCTAAATTGAATGAACATATTTTTTAAACCTGATACAAAAATGTTTATAAAACTTCGACGTTACATATGTGTTAAATATTTTTTTTCTGTAATAGTATAATAAATAGTCCGATTGTAATGAAAAGGCAATGCAAATGATTGTGCGTTAAGAAAGCGAGGTCGCTCGCTTACTTGTCTCCATTGTAACTCGGGGCATCCGGAGCAGTCCATTCAAGACGCACGTGGCCCTCCGTTTGAGACGGATGCTAGTCCCCAATTCCTTTTGCCCACGACAATTCAAAGTTCAAGTATCGCAATCCCAACCCTCTCTGTACCGTGCGATGGGTTGCTATCTATTCAGTATTAGATTGTTTAACTGATGAGATCAGCTTTAAGTTTAGTGTGATTATTTAATACCTTATGACGTTTAAAAAAACTTTACTATATAATTTTTATTAACTTTTTATTTTTTATTACGCAATTTTTAATGATTTTTAAAGCATATAAGCTACGCTGAACTTTATGTTATTAAATTTAGGAGAAAAAATGTTTTTAAAATTTCAACTGACACTGGCAACCCCACGGTTAGGCAGAGGTCGCGGGTTCGTATCCGGCCCGTGCCAGTTAAAATTTAAAAAAAAATCTCTTTAATTTAATAACTTTTTATATATTTTACTACATTTTATTTTACTTCCTTACATATATATTCAAGATATGTATTATATATTATAGGTATCAGCAGTTTAAACGTGTGTTATTTATATACGGTTATCCGTTACTTCTATTTCCTAATACTTGCTCTGAAGTTAATTTATTTCCTGTTTTAAAAATTATAAAGGCGAGAGAATATTTAAATTTAGATATTTTCGCTTGGATGGATGAAGAATGACTTCCTTCAACTGATTTACGAGAATTCTTAATGTAACGTACATATCAAAAAAGTAGTATTCAGTGACGTATATATGTTTTGTTATAATTATATTAAATTGCATGAAAGAAAACAAAAAAATAATATCTTCACGCCCTTCCCAATACAGGGATAGACGGAGGTCCAGACGTTTAAGTCCTTTCGACCAAACTTCCTACGGAGATATTTATGGCCGTCGCCTTTATGTCCAAGCCGTCGCTGTAAATCGTACGTAAGTATTTTGAACCCATTGTTACGAGCCTTGGGTACTGAACTCGGGCATATTGACTCGAAATCCAATCACGCCACCACTCGGCTAACGTGTCTTGGATCGTGGAGGAAAGCAGATCGTTTAATTTTATTTAAAAAAAACGTTTAAAATTAAAACAACGATTAACGTTTTTTCGTACGCGGTTTTTAAAAATACGTTAATGTAATAAAATAAACATTTAAATTTGAATCATACATATTTAAAATATTAACATAATAAATTTACATAAATTTGTAACGGCGCTCACTTCATCCGCCGACAAAGCTATATGATTGATGAATATTCTGTCAAGTTCAGTTTCTATTAATCCCAAAGACAACCTAAAGTCACGATAGACGAGTTCGATCCCCAGGTGGCAGGCTCGTACCAATGGGTTTTTCAAAAACTTACGAGTGTACGAATTATATCGTTGCCTTGGACATAAAGACGGCGAGTGGTTCGCGATCGGGTTGTCCCGAAAATATCTTCGGTGGAAGGTGAGTCAAATGGGGCTTAATTTTCTTGACTAGACCTCTGTCTACCCCTGTATTATATGTTCATATATGCGTAATTTATTAATATTTATCTATGTTAATATATAGGTATCAATATATGTTTATTGCATGGTTTACTTGGACGCCAAGACGGCGATGGGCTCACCTCGTCCCAAATATAGCTGAAAATAAGGTCTAAATTACTTATCAAATGAAAATAAAACAATGTTTCAGTTGTTTAATGTTCAGTTTCGTGAATCTGCTTGGGTGTGTCACTAAAACTGTGGAATAAACTTAATAAATATTAAAATTTTATCCCCTACAAAATTTTCTTCTATTTTTTCTCTCAATGCAACAATTTACCAATATATTGAATTTGTTAGTTCAAGTTAAAACATTTGCATTTTTTAAAGTTTTATTTAGTACTTTTTCTACTTTGTCAAATGCGTTTTATCAAATCATTTATTCATCGATATAAGTAACACATTACATTTATCGATTGTAAAATAAGTAAATAAATATCTTCACGCCATTCCCAATACTGGGGTTGACAGAGGTCTAGACAATTAAGTCGTTTCTACCCACATTCCACCGAAGATATTTTTGGGACAACATGACCGGTGGTGAGCCCGTCGCCGTCTCTATGTACGCCGATAATAATGTTATGTACAACGATATAATTCGTACATAAATTTTTGAAAAAACCTATTGGTACGAGCCAGCCACCTGGAGATCGAACTCGGGCCTGTCGACTCGAAATTCCGACCACCCTACCACTCGGCTATCAATCCATCGATTGTTATTTTTTAATCTTCGATTGTTTTGTAATGAGGTTCCTCTAATGGAGATGAAACAGGCGAAAGAAACTCCGTGGGTATCCCCTTTTCTGTAGTTTTTTTTTAAATATAATATAATTAGAAACAGCATAGGAGCGATCATATCTAGGAGAATAACTATCAGTATTATTTTATTTGTTTGTTGGGTTGGGTCTTTTATTATGTGTATAGTATGTCTAGTGTACTTATAATGCCTATTGGTTGGTTTGTACAAGGGATAACTATCAATATATTTTATTTATTTGTTGATTTTGTATCTTTTATTCTGTATAAAGTATATCTAGTGTACTTATAATGCCTATTGGTTGGTTTGTACAAGGGATAACTATCAATATATTTTATATATTTGTTGATTTTGTATCTTTTATTCTGTATAAAGTATATCTAGTGTACTTATAATGCCTATTGGTTGGTTTGTACAAGGGATAACTATCAATATATTTTATATATTTGTTGATTTTGTATATTTTATTCTGTATAAAGTATATCTAGTGTACTTATAATGCCTATTGGTTGGTTTGTACAAGGGATAACTATCAATATATTTTATATATTTGGTGATTTTGTATCTTTTATTACGTGTATAGTATGTCTAGTGTACTTATAATGCCTATTGGTTAGTTTGTCGCATTTTTAGTGTGTTGTCGTGTTTACTCTCGGTTCGCGTTGTGCGGACCGGTCCGTGTTGGATACATTCGACTCCCGTTACGTCCGCCGCGCGCGCAGGTATCCGCTCCTACCTTCCTATCGGATATTTGCACTACATTAAACCCAAAGCAACATTTTACTTTCGCCGGTAATCTCATGCCGGTCAAGTTTTCTATGTGATAAATTTTCATTAACGGGATAATTATACCTTTTTTATTCTGTTGGTTAATGGAATACTATCCATACCATTAAAATTATTAAGCTAACAGTGAACTACTTCGTATAAGGATAAAATCTGTGTAAGTGTATATTTGTATGTATTTATATGTATTTTATTTATATGTATGTATAAATGTAGGTATATATATTTTATACTCATGTATTATATCAAATTTTATTTTACTTAATTGTCTCTATCATATTTATCTCCTTCACCTGCTTCATCTCATCTCTGAATCACCCAAAATTAGACTGGCAGACAATGCCTCAGGCATCCACCTATACATTAAAAGTATTAATTTTTAATAAATAATAAATAAATAAATAAAAATCAATATCTGGAGTGGTCCACGATATTCTACATTTATTCAATTTCGCATCCTGCACTTAAAATCACAAGCCTATATTCTAAAGCCGGCTAAAGCTATTTACTCTACGAAGTCACGATAGCCTGGGATAGCGATAGGTTGGGTGATCGGACTGCGAGTCAAGAGACCCGAGTTCGATCCCCAGAAGACAGGAATGGATTTTTTGAAAAACTTATGTACGATTTATATCGTTGGCTTGGACATGTAGTAAAAACTATAGTTCTCGTTCTCTAGGTGACTTCGAAATACAAACGGCAACCTCTGTAAACTCTCGAATTGGTCAAAAGTAGAAAAACCATTTTTCCACATTTTCTCGGGTATGTGTCTTTATGACACTTTTTTTATCAGATTCCGTAACACGATTGCTTTTGCTACTTGCTCTGGGTTGAGCGCAATGCTATGTGGTCACTATCTATCTATCTATGTAACTTTATGTAAATTAATGAAGGTTTCGTACTAAGTATGAAAACTCTGTTGAAGCGACGTGTCAAAATTTCAAGTTAATCCACCGACTATTTTTTATCGAATGAAACGGCAAGAAGTAACATTGTCTTCTCTTAACGCGTTAAAGTGAATTAACTAAATTGCAGCTCTATTACTCCATTGACGTCCTCAGATTCGACCCTGTCAGCAATAACATTGGTGTCATTTTTTTTTATTGTTTAATGCGGCCTGTTTCTACCGACATTGCGGCGACGACATACAGGACGTTCATAATATTTCAAAACAATATTTTCCTACATCAAAATCCACAAAAGAAAATTTAACAAATCATAATTTAACATCATTTCTAACAAAAATAAATATAAATCGTAGCATCTAAACCATTTTACTTAAAAAGAAAGCAATTAATGCTTACAGAGAAAAAGGCATATCTTGCAAACGCCTGTAATATATTATTTATTACATACATTATATTTTCACATATATGCCTCCTCCATGGACGAATGGCGTACACACCGTTTTTCATAGTGTCCCGGGTTCGATTTATTTCATTAATATTAACTTGTATGTCGTTAAAATTAAACAATTAGGCATCAATAGATAATATTTTACACACTTTACTTTTATGTTATGTACGCCGATATATAACACACTTCTGTAGAAATATTTCAAGATTACAACCTGCCAAATTGCGGGAAACTGGTCGAACATGTCATTTTATTTCACCAGTCGATTATACCAATTTTTATTTATTCCATTGGGAAAAAAATTAACGTTTACAGTACCTTTATTAATGAAAAGAAATAAGTAGATATTAGCAATCTAGTAACGTGGTGATTGTTTTTTACTCATAATCTTACTATTATAGTGGAAAGTTTGGATGGATGGTTGTTTGTTACTCAATCAAGCCATCAGAACTGAAAGAATCTAGATTTTATTATATTAGAATTCAGTGCGTCCGGAGAAGGCTGTTTTTTACTCTGGGAAATAAAAGCATCCCGCGGAAGTTTAGAAATTCACGGGTGAGGTTGCCGGCAAAAACTAATCTTAAATTAGACGACCTCCGTGGACGAATGGCGTACAAACCGGTTTTCGAGGTGTCACCAGCACCCAGAGGTCTCGGGTTCGATTCCCGGTCGGGTCAATGTAGAAAAAACACTTTTTCTACATTTTCTCGGGTGTGGGTGTTTGTAGTACCTTCGTTGTTTCTGATTCCATAATACAAGTGCTTAAGCTGCTTATTTTGGGATCAGAGCAATGTATGTGATGTTGCCCCTATCTATGTATGTATTTAATCTTAATTTTTTTTTATTATTCTCGTACTAATCGCCCTATTTCTGGTTTAAATACTTTTTGCCTTTAGCCTTGGGCTCGTAGTCCACTTTTTATAATCTATGGTTATGATTGTAAAATATTATAAGTAAAAACTTTATTTGATGGCAATGATTCCCCGGAATGATCAGATCATTAAAATATTAATCATCAGGTATTAGTCATCGGAGGTTAGCAACATCAAGTTTGTAAACACAGACTTAAAATATCAAGTCTTCCCATTCTGTTAAGTTATGGCTAAGTTAATGTCGGGTATGATTATTTTAAGACAAGAAGTTAACTGCCAGAGACTGAAGTTGTTATATTGAAATATCGAAGGAAATCTTGAGCTCGCCTAATATTCATGTTGGATAGTAGTTGCTCATCACATTGTCAAATTTTTCGCATCCAGTTGCTTCAGTCTAATTAAATTTTGTCGAGTATTTTTCCAAATGTGATAATCCTTTTGAAAAATAGTTACTATTTACTCATTAAATTTCAAGGCTTTTTTCTTAGTCGCCTTTTGTAACGTCCACGGAAAATAAGAAAGTGGCAAATTTACCAAAACACGGCTGGCACAAAACATAACCTGGTTGTAAAATCTATTTATTACATTGCTTACACAGTACATATCGATTTTTATTAAATGTGTTAGGTTTAAGAGAGTCCATTAAAATCATTTATTTTAAGCATATGTTACAAACCGAATATTATAATAATATTTATTTTATCGAGTATTTCCAACATTAGACTTAATTCTTGACACTTTCATATCACAAATCTAATTTGTGCGCATATTTTAAATGCGTAGAGGCGATTTTAAAACACAACGGTCTACAAATAAGCGTTAACGACACGCGTACCTGTCAAGATTTAAACCTGCTCCGGAAAGAAATCCGAAGAAAAACGACGAAGAGACAACTAATAAAATTACATTCCTTAAAGAGTCGTACGACCAAAGAATGAATACCGTTACTAATGGGCTTAAAAAGAATGACTTAAAAAGCTTTTTTTTTTTAAACCAAATAGCACACACGGGCCGGGTCCGAAAGCCAGCCGTAAGTCATCGAAGCTGTCAAGATAAGAATCAGTGAATGAACACCTGCCGCTACCGGTGTTACGCATGCGCCTACGCAACCACTCACCGCTCTGATTTTGTAATACCGTTTTTAACCATTCCCACGAGTGGATCACAAATTACGCTTCTGCTCTTACGCTACAAAGTCTCTTTTTCAATACACTATTACACATATTTAAAGCTGTTTTTGTTTGATCGTAATCACGGACCTATGTCGGAGCGATTATCTTCGGGAATCGACTTAAGAATTAGGCATAATAATATGCTTAACGTTGTTTTAAAACTATTACAAAAAATCACATCCGTAGGCTTAAATTATCAACGGATTAGCCGAGTTCCTACGAATTATAATTGTATGTGTGTTCAAAATATGATACCCGATAGCTGCGGTTCCAGCTTTGAATTGAGAAACATTCATACTGACACTTTGCAGAAGCGTAACTTTGTAAGAAGAAATTAATTTTCTTAATCGAAAGATAAAAGTTTACCAAACAATTTTAAATAGGATAACAACCAAATAATAACATATTCCCGTTTCCAGTAAATATGCAAATACAATAAACATTTTGAGAAAATTCCGATAGCTTTAAATAATTGTTAACTTTATGTAAGTTCAAGTTATAACCTATAAAGCTATAAGGCTATAAGGTAAAACCTAAACTGTAATCAACAATCGCTTCTGTTTCTGCGTATAAGATATTTACAATCCCATAAAAGTAACATGTCGTAACGAAGAATTTACATTGTTGTAATACGTTATGACATATGGTAAATTCTAGAAAAATTCCAAAGCATCAAACAGAGTCTATGACCGAGGAAACATCCCAAAGAACCGGAAATAAAACAGCAGGACCGGTGAAACGGCATATTAAGTGCGGAATGGCCTAACTATCTCGCCAAGAAGCCTTTACAAACTTTCAGTAAAAAATTAGGAACACTAATTTGTTGGATTCAATAAAAAAATACATATATAGACAGGGACAACTTCACTTACATTGTTACGATCCCAATGTAAGTTGCTAAAGCACTTGACGCTTGGAATCGGAAACAACGAAGGCACCACAAACACACAGGCCCGAGAAAAGAAAAAGTAGTTTTTCTACATTGACTCGGCCGGGAATCGAACTCGAGACCTCAAGATGGCGACACCTTGAAAACCATTGTTTACGCCACTTGTCTACGGAGGTCGTCGCAATATTGCAATATCCGTATCAAACCGATAACCTCCGTCACTCTAAAGACTATTATTTTAGTATGCGTGATATTAATATACATAATTATTCAATTAATAACTAATTGATTGTATTACATGCTCTATAAATGAGATTGTATTAAATATTTTTTACTATTTGAGGTGTAGAGGGATTCCTCCGTCACTTTTATCACAGTGCACAGCCTACTAATCGACGGAAGAGTTACCGAATGACAAAAAGATGATTCCTAATCCAATAATAAAAAGCTGTATCACTACAGGTAAGGCAAAGACATAGTGCCCTCTGCCCTCCAATGTGCTATGGATTTACACTATATTGTCAATAAACTCTCAAGGAAAATTATGATCCTTTGCAGGTACTTTCTTATTGTGGATTTACGAGCATATGTATTATATCAAAATGAAATGCATGTTATACCTGTTCATCATTACTAGCTACGCTTTACAGATTAGCTCGAAGTTTTTTTAATTTATTTTGTGCCTATCACGAATTTCAGCTATCTTCAATGTTAATTCCACTTTCATCCTTTACAGGCATAAAAAAGCGTTAAAGATTTGTATATACACTCACTTTTTTATATTTTAATATTAGATTACAGTGATAATTTTTTAACATGCCAAATGTTTTTATTCGTTATTTGTTTTAATTGTTGGATTGAGTAAATAAATAATAAATATCTTCACGCAATTCCCAATACAGGGGTAGACAGAGGTCAAGTCTAGACAAGTCCCTTTGACCCACCTTCCACCGAAGATATTTTCGGGACAACGTGACAGGTGGTGAGCCTGTCGCCGTCTTTATGTCCAAGCCAACGATGAAATTCGTACATAAGTTTTTTGAAAAACTCATTGGTACTGCTACCTGGGGATCGAATTCGGGTCTCTTGACTCAAAATTCCGACCACCCAACCACTCGGCTATCGTGACTTCAATTGAGGACCTTTTAATTCTTAGTCCAAAAGGGTCATTCCTTCAGAATATAACACTGATACATACATGTGTTGTTGTAAGTTTTGAGACTTTTTAATTACAAAGAAAGTCAAGTTTCAAGTGAAGAACAGCTCAATATTGCTCGATCGTTGCAAATTAAACTATATTGTAATTCCATGAAGTAGAAAACAATATAACAGCAGGTATTGAGTACCTCACCCCGTTTCATCACCCTGATCAGGAATGCGGTCACAATATTTCTTAAAGCATTCCATTAAAATAATATTGTCGAAATTATTAGCAAGTAATGTTTTGGCGCCAACGCTTAAATTATAATATTATTATTACTTAAGTTGAAATGTTGTTTGTGCTAATAAATATATACCTTCAAAGTTTTAAAATTAAATAATAGTCATATTATCAATTATCTGGGACTCGCTTAAAGAACAAAATATGCAACAAATGTCGGTCGAAAGGACTAAATGGTCAATCGCAGAAGCAGTATTTTAATAAGTCACTTAAGTTTCAACTTACCCCGATCTGATACAGTATTTTCAAACCACTTTTCGCTTGTGCCGCTATTCTCCTGTGGGGCAGAAATGGCAATTTGTCCGGCCTCCTTAAATGTATTTCACCTGAAGGCCTGAACGCCTCCAATGGTGTCCGTATAACCCCACGAACGCCACCGAGGAACGACGCCATTAACAAAGTGACCAACACTTGCATGTCTCTAAAATACACTATTTCTTTGCACTGACTGCCCTTTACTCTACACACACTTGCGTTGCTCCGAAATTCGCTCGTTTTCGGTAATCGGAATGTTGCTCGTTGTAAGTGTCTCGTGCGAGGAGACGTGTCTTCGGTTCGGGCGAGCTCGGACTGGCAACGGGCGCGCCGAGGCAGGTACGACTTAGCCTACGCGCCTTGGTGTAACCACCTCACGCAGCGGCCCGAATGTCTTGATACTGTGAAGGCTGTATTATTATTAATTTAAGAAAGAAACATTCTTTTCATTTGTTTCTTTCTTTCTTTCTGATTAATTTAAGCTTTGTTTTCTTATTACAAAGTTTTTAAATGCTGATATATAGCGCTAAGTAGGTTTAGTATCTTTTAATGGATGTTAGTACGTATACAAATAATCCTCCTGATATATTTTGACGATAGTGATACTCAGTTTTATTATTAATATTATAAATATTAATAATAAAACTGAGTATCACTATAGAATATTTATAAAATATTCTAAATCTAGTACCATTCTCGGAAATTAGAACGTATACTCTAAATATGTATTCTTTTGCAAGTGAATCAAATATAGAAGTATTGAAGTCTTCATCTACGTCTGAAATCAACTACGATACCTGTCACGTTGCCCCAAATGAACTTCGGTGAAATGAGTGTCAAAAATGACTTCTTCGTCTAGACCTCTGTCGACTTGAAGATAGAAAAATTTAATAAAAATAATATTTATTCAATAAGTTTTGAAAAGTACCTATAGGAATAAAATTAATAATTCAACAGCAATATTATTGTTTTAAATTATTGTTTTATCTATGATTTGTTATATAACGTGTTTAGAATTTTAAACATTACTTTTATGGAAAAATATCTTAAAAAATACTAAGATCAAGACTATTCAGTTGCCGTCGGGTTGACTTCCTACCGATGGTGTTTTTTACACAATCTTGTTGCTCCGGTGTAAAGACGCATACACAAGTGATATTAACTTTGAAGTTGCGTGATTTTCTTAAAGCTTAGAGCTTTAAAAAATTGACAATCCTCATCAATGCTAAATAAATATTTATAAGTAACTTCAACTTAGGCATTTTTTGGAAATAATAAGAAATATATCTTCACGCATGGACTATACTAACAGGATAGACATAGAGAAAAGATCGCCTAGTGTATTTTTATATGCCTTCTTTAAAATTGTCGTAAAATTGAAGAAGATGATGTCTTCATACACACACGTCTAGGTATCCGAGTACTCTTGACCCTTCACTCATCGAGCAATTTGCTCCCATGGTCTGCAAACGTTAGTCTCGACTATTCTCAGTCTCGTTGGAGATTATCAAATATGTTAAAATTATAAAACATGTGTTCAGATTTGCTAGGTTATGTTGTTAAAATTGTTAATATTTGAAAATTGATGAATTTCAAATGTTAATAATTCTTATCTACTTACAAATTTTCTATGTTATTACCATATTTATGCTCTTTTTGAGTGAAACTCTAAAGTAAATGTGTAAATAAAATAGTTAAAGAAAATACTTTTTTGTTTGTAAAGGTACAGATAGCTAATATAGTCATGTGCTGTGAGGCTTTAGTCTTTAAGTTTTTAAATATTTTTGAATATTGAAAGAATTTTTGGAGAGAAGTAGTCACTTAATATCAGAAACTTTTGCTAGTATAAAATTTCACTGCATTTTATGTGTATAATTACATTATTTAAATATTTATTCAGAAAGCTATCTACAAATATTCCGATAAAATCCACAAATAAATACATTTCCTGTTTTCGATTGCAATGTCCATCTTATAGTTTTTATGCAAATACAGTAAAACACCTACAAGTAGTCTACTTCATTTAACAATATACCCGCAACTCCTTGTAGTCGATTGTTTTAAAACAAAACAATGCCGGTTCAACATTTCGAAGAATAGGATTTCATACTTCCCATTCATGGTAATTCAAAGAGTTCCCATTGTAACGCGACCTTACCCATAACCCCGTCTCTTTCGCTCCCATTCACCGTCCGCGCGCCCGCATGAATGAACCGCTTCTTATGAATGAATGGACAGTCGCTATCTTACTATAGATACATACATACCTTAGGACCGTGGCTGTACATGTCAATGTGTTGTTTCGTATCGAGTTATGTTTATCGGGAAATGTACATAGCTATGCCTGCCTCGGCACCAGCCTATGCATTTTACTTAACGCGACACGTCGCGATCGTACGTTCTAAACGTTTTATGCTCGTTGAATCTTTGATCGCTTCACGCATTCTCGCCGATATAAAAAATAATAATGTTTCTCTCTTGTAAACAAACAAGTTAACGTTTTAAAAGCGTTGCGTAGCTTCGAAGGTTTGATGGGTAACAAGTTTTTTTTTACAACAGTCCTCGATACCGTAATATTTTTAATATGATGAAAAAATATTGAAGTTGTAGCTTTGATGAAATATCTAAAAGTTTTAACTACATTACAATAACAAGTATGTTATTTGAATTTGGCCTGTTTATTGGTTACGATGAAAAAAATATTTGTTAAATGTTATTAATTACCAATTTATAAATTTGTTTTTTTGTTTGACATTTTATCGTATCGTTAATATATTATTTCCTCTACAGAGGTACTTAACAAGAACTCCTTGTCCAACCCTTTTACATATAATTTGATTATTATTTATCTATAGTTAAACCGACATTGTTGTTCAATTACGTAACTGGAAATTTAACAGGGTATAGTGCATTAATTTAGTCCAAAAGATATTTTTGATTATATCTATTTTCAAAATATCTTTTGGGCTAAAATAATGCAGTAACTTTTTTCGTCTTTTAAAAGCGCTAACTCGTGTAATAATTCTAAAAAGAAAAGGGGAAGCGAAGAGCGTTAAGAAAGTATCATCCCCTTAGACATGTTATCTTTATTGTGTTCTCAAACAATGCAAGTTACGAAGTACTTAAAACTCAAGTGGTTAAGATTTTTTCTGCTTCCTTTGTGGAGCATGAACAAAAAGATGCGCACGCGCACCCGGGCGCTTTTGTTACTTCGCTATATTTATTTCCTAGCAAGACTTTGTTCTTTACGTGGAAGTGAGATATCCGGTTAAGAATTTTGTTCTTGAATGGACACTTAGACAATTAATGTATTTAAGATAAGGGTGATTTTTATCATTACGCCTTTATTTGTTGGTGGGTTGTAGTATTCTCAAAATGTTTTTAATGTTTGAATGTAGTTAACATAGCAGTTCCTTTCCTTATCACTTCTATTACAGATTAAGCAAACGTTAAGCTTATTACAGACACCATTCGATAGACTGCACATGTCCGTCATGTGTCTGTTCCTTTGGTTTAGTATTTTCTAGATAGCTACCAGGGCATTTGTCTACAGCTTTCACGATTTTCAATGTTTAACCTTAGTCTATTTTAACAATAACCTTAGGGAAATTAGTCGATAGTTAACGATAAAATACGTCTGCATCAGAAACCGTGGATTGTATCCATCTTTAAACAAGCCTTAAGTTTTCAGGTAGTTGGTATATCATTATCGACTAGATAACTTTTATAGGAATTTTAAAAAATGGCAGGATTAGTTATTTTCTTTGAAATGCTTACAAACTATTACATACAAATACGAAAAATCAAGTTAATCCCTTTTTATTTACCTTTTGTATCAATGGACGGTGATAATTATAAACGGTATTAATATGTTGAAATAAATTTCAGGTACTTGAGATTACTCAAGTACTACCTCTCAATGGACAAATTGTATACCCATAAAAAGTGTCTAATTTTTTAGATTTTTCTTTGTATTTCTCCGATAGCAAAAAAATCAAAGCGGATGACCCATTCACGAGTTTCTTGAGTATACGAGTTACATATACGATGATGTACACTATATTATACATATTTATAATTTTGGTGTATGTCAGTACAATCTAAGATTCTTCTATTCGCTAAAGATACCCGTCGAAAAGTCAAACGTCTAACCTCGTTATACCGTATTTAAATCTCGCTGAAATTGTATCCACGTGTAAGAATACTCGAGCTGAAGCGAATTTTGTCGTATTCAATTGAATAAATGAGGTAGGTATGACGGTAAAACGTTGAACGGTAAAATGAATGATCATTAACTAATACTTGGTTACTTTGCTACATAGCGATTTCCTTTATTGCCCTTAATGTTTCTTTTTATTGGGACAAAATAAACTTTTTACTGTAAACAAGTAGCAGAAGTCTGCAAACACTATTAAATTTTCGTTCAAAGAATACTTTAGTTTACTGGGTTGGTTAGGTTACAGGGTGATCAGGTCAATAAAGACCTTATACACAAAGTTAAAATTTTAAGAAATTGGGCCGTGCCAAGTAAAACTTGAATGGGGAAGTTTTGAAGACCATAAAAATGTCTTGACGCCATTCACATAATCCTCCATTAGACAGAGGTCTAGACAATTAAGTCCTTTAGACCCACCTTTCACCGAAGACATTTTTAGTACAACGTGACAGGTGGTGAGCCTGTCGCCGTCTTTATGTCCAAGTGAACGATATAAATCGTAGATATATTTTTGAAAAAAAAAGCCCACTGGTACGAACCTGGGGATCGAACTCGGGTCCTTTGAGTGGAATTCCGAGCACCGAACCACTCGTGGTGACTGGAAACCATGTTTCCTTAAAATCCGCACCTTTAGCGTATAGGTGAATACAGAGCTTTGAATCACTGCACTTTCATAAGTCGCAATATGCCCCTATCGTTATTGCCAAGTGGCTTTTTTAGTTTAAGAAAGAAATCGTTAACTCATATCTTACGTCATCTATGTAAAGAAAGGATTTTTTTTCTTGCTAGTATATTTTAAACTATAATTTCAACGATGTTAAATATTTATTCAAATTGCCCGAAGTCGCAAGTTACAGTAGTGATCCTTACACGTGCAACCTTCTCAATTTATGCCCACGCCCTTCGTCAGTAGTACTTATTTCGAGATGTTCTCTAGCGGTAATTTAACTATAAATAAAACCAGAACAAGTAATTAGAAACATTATATTTTCGATATTAATTTATTAATTATTTTAACCTTTTATTTCTCATTTTACTGCGGTATGATTGTCAGTCTAGACCAGCATTAATTTTTTAATAAATTATTTTATTAGACAGAGGTTTAGACTAGACAATTATGTCCCTTAGACCAACCTGCCAGGTGAGCCTGTCAACGTCTTAATGTCCAATCCGACGATATAATTAGTTTTATGAGTTTTCAAAATCCATTGGTACGAGCCTGCCACCTGGGGATCGAACTCGGGTATCTTGACTCGAAATTCCGATCACCAAGCCATTCAGCTATCGTGGCTCTCAAATAGTTTTTTTTAAGTTAGACTTATTTCGGTTTCTTAATTTATACTGCGTCTAATTTTATATTCTATTTTATAATAGCCACCTGAGTTTAACTCACAACTCACGCGCTAAGTAGTAGTGTTCCGTTTTAATTATGTTCTAAAGAAAAGCTGGAGTGAACACCGCTTGGAATATGCATATCATATTAAGTTGGCATGGCCGGTTTCAATTACATGTCCTGATAAAGATAAACTTGTAGTATAATATTTTTCTATAAATTTGTAAATACATTCTGCAAATTTGAGATTTGTTTTTATTGCTGTGATAAGAACACTTTGCAAAATATATTGCTTATGTTATATCGTCATTTCTAAATGGCTACTGTGTCAACCTTAGCTTGGTCAACCGAATTGCGGTTGATAATTGGGTCACCAGGAAACATGACCGCGGTTTGACCGTGGTTTTGACATTTTATTCTGCAATATTCTGCTACTAACCAAAAAACAACCATGAAAAATTATGTCAAAACTATATGCAGAACGAAACGAATCTTACTTATTGCTTTTTTATTATTAACCTACCAAATACTCGTTAAAATTCTTAATAACCGAATGTATCTCAAGTTTACCAGAGTTTCTTTCTCTTTCGTATTGTTGGTGGCAGTAAAAATTATGAATTCTTTTCTCATCAATTTTTCTTCAGATCTATTAATGATGACGTCCACGGACGAGGGTCGTAAACAGTGGTGTTTGTGGTAGCTTCGTTGTTTCCGATTACATAATACATTGCTGTTTCCGATTACATGTAACATGTGCCTTAGCTAATTACTTTAAGATCAGAACATATGTTGTCCCTGTGTATATATGGATACTGTACAAAACAGTTGTAATTTGAATATGAAATTCTATCCTCAAAAAAGTGCTAAGAGCTGACTATGGCCTTGAAAACCTCATGCAGTCTGTGATGAAATAATCATCTCTACGTATTCACGGCTCGATAACTATGTCGATAGTAAATTTACCTTCAAAGGACTCGAATCCCTTTTATTCAATACATGTCTGTGTACGAGAGATTCGAGAACCTTCTTCTCTCGAAAACTTTCATCCCAAGAGTTCAGCTAATTATATAGAAATAATCACGTTAAATCCAACCTACGAAGCATCTTTTAATGCTCTATATCAAATTTAGTCAACAAGCTGACGTCAGTCTGAAACGTAGAGAATAATAATTTCATAGAATAATATGCAAGGCTTCATTACGTAGGAGTAGACGAAGTTAGTTCTGACTACAGACGACAAAGCAAATATTCCCGCTGCAATTTGTACTCAATTTTAAAGCTTTGATATTCCATGAACAAACAATTTAATTTTCTCTGCCTCGCGCTACGTCACGGAAATATACATTGAAAGCGAATAGGCTTTAGCAAAGGATTCTAATAGTAGTTCGTCCCTTGCCTTCTTCGAAAGCTCGCACCGATATAGACTGAATTTATATTGGTTATATTTGGATACCAATTCTGTACTATCTGGGATTTGCATTTCATACACCTGCATAAAGGCGATGACCACTCAAATGACAACCTCTGCGTATGTTTGCTCCAAAAATTCATTATATTTTCAAGCTTCATTATATTTTGTGGCTTGGACACTATAATAAAAATGATTAGTTCCAGTTTAAGCTATAGTAGTCGTTCGTTATACCTTATTTAATGGGATCAGTCATATCTGATAATTGAATATTGCTTATAAAGTTGACAGAATATACATTTTTTTTTTATATTTTAACCCTGTGTTAACGGCAAAAATTAAGAATATGCCACCACTTTCTCTTTTTTCTTTTAAAATATATATAGACATACACTTTCCTCGAGTGTTGTACAGGCGACTAAGGAAAATACTTCGATATCATAGTAGCAACCGATTCATGGTGGTATACTAATCTCTCTTGTGATTAAAATTAAGTAGTTCTGTGAGCACCAGTATCGTCTAACATATGAGATATCTGTTACTGTTCGTAAATCCAAAAATCCGTATTTTGCCGTGTATTTTTACATGCCAGTATATAGAAGTAGGTCTATATAGTTCGACTTAAGTATTACTTGACATTTTCAATGTGGTATTTGCCTTTGAAATTGTTATCGTGTTTAAAGTCGGTCACCTGCCCATTAACTTTGACTTATGCTTTAATAAATACAAAACATTTAACATGATATCATTAACTTTAAGTTTACCAAATAACAAAAACCTTGATGAATGCACAATATGGTAGGGCGACGTGAGCTGGTGCCGGTTCACCTTGCAAAGTTTATTGTGAGATTGTGACGCAATCAAAAATCGTAATACCTTTTACACGTCGTATATATCGTTGTTATATATGTCATTACTTAAATAGAGTTTTGTTTCTACTTATTTTTTTTTTTTTGATTTTATTAGAAAAATGTCAACTTAATTTAGAAAGCGCCTGCTTATACATAAAATTCAAACGAACAAATTACTTAATAATGCCTAAGTAAAAATGGTTTGAGCGCAATGTTGGAAATGACTTTCCATTACTTACAGTTGAAGTCTGTAATTTTAAAATCGTCAACTACATCAAAGGTTACGTCATAGTTTATCAACTGTCGGATGTTATCAAGTTATTGTAAAACTGGCACGTCTTCTTTATACATATTTTTTAAATCAGTTTGAAGAGTTTCTCCTACGAATATTCTAGGGTGTTATTTATGTGTGTATTTGGTTCGGTGTATGAAAAGGATAGTGAAAAATATACAGAAGCGAATGAAGTATGTGATGATTGCGACGAAAATGTAAATGTAGTAATGCAATGAAAATGTAATAATGAAATACTTTTCATGTTTGTTCGTATACTAGTATTTAATTGAATCAGTTAAATTCTGTCAAACTTTCTTAATAAAATAGTTTTTGTGCGTCAATATCGACACATACGATGGCCGTGTGGTTGGGTAATCTGAATTCGAGTCAAAAGACCCGAGTTCAATCCACAGATGGTAGGCTCGCACCAATGAGTTTTAACAATAACTTATGTGTGGAATACATATCGTTCGTTTCGAGATAAAGAGAGCAACATGCTCATCACCTGCCACGTTGCCTTAAAAATGTCTTCCGTAAGAAGTGGGTCGAAAGGGCTTTATTGTCTGAACAATTACTGAACTGTCTACCCCAGTGTTGGGAAAATACGTGAAGATATAAGAAGCAGAACTCCTTTCCATCTTCTGCCTATCCTGTACTCTAATCCAACCCTCTGCGCGCGACTGCACATAGCAGCTAACAAATACACATATAGCTTTGTGTGTACGTGGATAATTACTTAATAGTCTTGGCATTTTTTAGCTTTCGTGAGCTTCCTGAGCTGAGTTCCCGTTATTAAACGCATCGCCGTGTCACGTCTTGCGTCTTGCGGTTACCATTTCGTTTTTCTATGCTAGCGGACGGACGCGGCGCGGCGCTCTTATCACACGGATGCGGGAAATGGACCGACGATTATTGCCGCAATCATCTGCCCTTTTACTGGAATATAACTGTTTATATTTCTATATGAAGCCTTTTATGTAGAGGCCAATGAAGGCTCCTTGTCATAAACTGCCCAAGTTTGTTAATGGAGCTGTAGGTGATTAACTTATTAAAACTTTCGTCGGACATTTTAACTAAATGATTATAACGACTGAACAAACAACGACTTAACAATCGATCTAGGTACCGACTGAATTCGGACCTGCTGAAAGTCTTTATTGAGAGATTCCTATTGAGGATGAGAGGGATGAGTTCGCGGTCGCGCCCCATCTCTCACTACACCATTAACGATAAATGTAACTATTATTTCACAATGTGCCTCTTAACTAGAAACTTTGTTAAGTTTCTACAAAGTGGTTAGTGTACGAGTATTATTGTTTAAAAAATATGAATGAAACATATGTATGTCATGCAAGTCAAAGGCACGATTTGATTTGCGATTTTAGGGTTTTATAACTGAAGAATGATGGGGAGTTTGGAGCAACAGCTCTAATTCTGAAGCTGCCATAACTATCAATATCACCCCGGTTCACAATAGTGAGAGTAGCAACTAGAATATGACAATTTTAGTTTCATTTCATCTACATTCCGTCAGGACTATCATTTTAAATTCAACTCTTTCGGCGATTTAATAATATCATACTTCATTTATTGATTGTCATCTTTAAATCTACCATTGTTTCGTATGCAGTTTTCACCAAAGGAGTAGAAGCATGTGAATGAAAATCTTTTGGTATTTTTTTCTTGGTATTATTATTTCAAAAATAAATATTTAAAGAAATACATGTGGTCTTAGTAAACGCCCCATTCGTCTTATCATGTAATATCTAAGCACCCGCCAGTATCTGTAAAATAATCGTACATTATTGCCTAAATCTCAACCTTTAATGGCTTAAGCTCAGCACTTATATGATGTGTTATAATACTACCTCTGCATTATTGAAGGTAGTATTAAAAACCTATGATCGTTAGGTACTGTCTTAATTTTTCCCGAAACGTCAAGAAACCTATAAAAAAGTCACGATAGCCGAATGGTTGGGTGGTCGAAATTTCGAGTCAACCGAATTCGATCCCTAGGTGGCAGGCTCGTTGCAATGGGTTTTTCAAAAACTTACGACCGAATTATATCGGTAGCTTGGACATAAGGACGGCGACCGGTTCGACGTTGACCCGAAAATATCTTCGGTGGAAGGTGGGTCGAAGGGACTTAATTGTCTAGACTAGACCTCTGTCTACCCCTGTATTGGGAATTGCGTGAAGATATTTATTTGTCAAGAAACCTTTTAAAAATACTACTTCGACCATTATATCGATCGATTTATTTGGTCTTGGAACATATGCAAAGTTTAATAAGATCTTAATTCACACAGTGCTCGCGAAAAGCGGAACTATGGTCATTGGCACGGCATTTTGTGACACGAAACGCGTACGGAGCGCTTTAGAGGAACGTGGGAACGTTGTAAATCACGCTCGGCACCCCATTTGCATCATGTTCCTAACATGCCAACTATTTTGTTTGAAGCTTTTTTTTTTATTCTCGTCACGATTAGTCGGACACGCAGTTTCTTAAAGATAATTACTTTGAGAACGACGAGAATGTTATGAATAGTTTATGATATTCACACACAGGTGATTTTTTATTACATACTCATAAGCGTTTTAAATGAAAGGGATTTAGGGAATATTTTGATGGGTGCTGTTTCTATTAGGAAAAACGAATCTGCGTTCTGCCCGTGTATCTAAAAATAAAGTTAATTTAGTGCAGAATTCAGGGTCAAAATTCTACACCAAATCCATTATTTTTATGAACATGTCCTATACTGGGAATTTTTTTACTCTGGAATATAAGGTCTATCTCTAAAATTAAACTCCTCTCTTATCTTATCTTAAGCATCTTTTATGATCAGAAATACGAGGGCAGTTGAAATTGTCAGTTTAAGACCACGTTTGTTTCGAACTTAGTGCCAAAAACTTAATTGGTTAGAAGTTTGGAAATTCTGTATATTATGCACACTTTATTTATAATGTAGTTCGAAGCCGTGGCGAAAACAAACCAATGCCTCTGTAACGGAACTCTGAACGTGGGAGGAACGACTCGCACTTAGCAAATTTTTTAAATGATATTTGGCCTTGAGGTAGGTCAGTCCTACACATTTGTCCAAAGTGTTATTCTAAATGGCACTGATGTTGCAAACTTTTGGTTTGCACTGGAAATGTTTGTAACCAATGTTTTAGATTGTCGTGCTAAGAGGTTTCACGCAACGGCGATATCAATGTGAGTAGAGGCTAAGTGTATACGAATCGGGTGAGAGAGGCCAACTTCCTGTGGTTTCGTTCTGTAAATAATGATTACACCTAACCGCAGTGCCCCACTCTGTGGCGTCTTTGAGAAAAGTTAGTCACTCAGTGCAGTTCGTGTGTCATTTATAAATTTAAGACCGATTACAAGCACACCTGAAGTAACACAATGGTTTTATTTTATATTTACTTATTTTTCATGTACTTGATGCATTAGTGATGGTTAGAAAATGAAATATGCGGAAAATTTGGTAAACGGTTGTTATCGAAACGAATAACAAAACGAATAAGAAGGCTGCTATTTCAAGGACACTTAAGTCAATTCAGTAATGCATGGTATTTTTTTCTTAGAAACAGCTGAGCTTGCTTGATGGATGAAATTCATCCATTTTTTTAAAACATCGTATTGTTTACTAACTTGTTAACTCGTAGGAAGTGTAAGTACATAATATTTATAGTAAAACAACGATCATTATGGTACTAAAACTCCCATTTTCCGAGCTGCATCTATTTAAAAGCATAAATACCTACACTATTTTCGCAGAATCCTGCTCGAAGTAGATAATCGTCATTCGCTATAAAGACAATATACTTGTTATTTGCGACGGGATGCTTGTCTGTTTTCGTGGGATATAAAAAAAACACGTTCAGGCTTAGTGGGTATCTCGTGCGCCGTAACCGATTAAACCGGATGCACACGGCCGTGACCGGAAGCTCCCCTTTAATCTTAAAATGGCCACAGCGAATCTTTTAACAGAGCAGGAATTTTTCCACCCGATTGATCACCAAATATTTTGTCAAGCGATGGCGTGGGGCGAACTTTTTAGGCTGTCCAGTTTTTTTTACATCCGCGGCCGCGAGTCGACGACACCGGCTGTAGTCTATAAAGTATCCAAAATTTTCTCGTGCAAAGTTTCGCCTTTATTATTCCGTTACTACCTGTACTATAAATGCTAATAGATTTTAATTTACACAAGATGAAGGCGTAAGAATATTTTACCCCCTTTTTATCCCGTGGGTGTTGGAAAAGGCGACTATACGAAAGAAAAAAATGAAAAACAAATGACGTGGTAATAATCTCTAGAAATTCCAAACTCAAAATGTAACACACCGGTGTCAGCAGCATCTCAATTTTGACGTGTCTATGACTACTTGATTCAGAGTAATAAGTCACGATAGCCAAATGGCTGGGTGGTACCCGAGTTCAAACCCCAGGTTATATCGTTACGAAGTAAGGACATAAGGCATGGCTTAGATATAAAGATGGCGATAGACTCACCACCTGTACCTTTTCCCAAAAAATGTTGTGGCGAAAGGTTTTAGTGGTAGAGCCATGCATCAACTTTTGTTGTTGCATGAATGGGCCGGCAGTACCTCAACCTCACAGAATACCGGCGTTAAGTAGAAGTCTAACAAACTTCTGCGTTTCGTCTTGTGAGTGCAGGTAACCGGAGGCCCACACACCCCCCTCACCAAATTTGGGGGGGGGGGGCACTCTAAGGCCGGCAATGCATCTGCTATGCCTCTGGTATTGCAGGTGTTCATGGGCGGCGGTAATCACTTACCATCACGTGAGCCGCCTGCTCGTTTGCCGGCCTTTTCTATAAAAAAAAAAGGTTGGTCGAAATAACTTTATTGACCTTTGTCTATCCCTGTATTAACAATGGCGTGAAGGGCAAAAAATAAAATATATTTAGTCCACCACTCTACTCTCTTTAAGGGCCCTTCAAGTCTTTCCTGTCTCAAACATACACTCCTGACAGCCCTAACTAGTTTATTCATTGTGTGGTAAGATTTTTTGATAGATAGTTCTTGTTATAAAAGGCGCTCTATTGTTATGATAAGCTAAGGGTCAATTAACTTTAAAACATATTGCTCTTACTACAGACAATAAAGAATATAGGGTTACATATAAGAAACAAATATAACTGAATATAATAAAAGTTTTAATACGGGTTTTAAAGTTGACATACGATAACCATATTTTATATATTAATTTTTGGGGTAATTTTGAAAATCGAATCCAGTTAGAGCCCTTAAGGATGATGTTATATGTCCAAGTATATATATATATATATATATATATATATATATATATATATATATATATATATCATCACTAATGCATCAACTACATGTAAAGTATATATATATATATATATATATATATATATATATATATATATATATATATATATATATATATACATATATATATATATATATATATATATATATATATATATATACATATATATATATATATATAGAGAACCTAGTTCGATACCACGTGGCAGGCCCGTACCAATGGGTTTTTTCAAAAATTTTTATACGATTTATATCGTTGGCTTGGACATGAAGTCGACGGACTCACTACCTGTGATGTTGTCCCAAAAAATGTCTTCGGTTGTAGGTCGGTCGAAAATCCTTAATTGTCTAGACCTTTGTCTACCCCTGTATTGGGAATGTCGTGAAAAACTGATATCCAGTTCAATATCACAACAAACATCGTCTAACAAGTTCTCCTTATGGGAGAAGCGTAGACCGTTAGTTACAATAACCTCAACCAAAACACAAATGAATAACTTATATTTTTTTCCTCAGGCAAATTGTACGCAGCTCTGGGGCGACGGGGCGGTCGCGTCATTGGCAGCGACTTGCAGAGCGGCTCGTCGAGCTTCCGCGTGCACGCATTGATGCCGGTCGCAGAGAGCTTCAAATTTGCTCTGGAGCTTCGCACGCACACCTCGGGCCTGGCCGCGCCGCAGCTCATGTTCAGCCATTGGGAGGTAAGCGCAATATACACAATACGGAGAAACTTCTTGTTCTCTTTGCCCCCTTGCTGTACACTTGGTACCGTCTGATCCTTTACACTCGCCATTTGTAATTTATATACCTTCTAGTCTGATTTATAATTGATACAATTGTTAAATAGGAATACTTGGTCTCAATAAAATTTACGTAAGACCAACTTCGATTCTATTAATATGGGTCAATAAAATAAAACAATTTTGTTTTTACAAACACCAAATCCATCGTATGCAAAGATGACTTAAAAAGTTCATGAGACGCTACATTTGTGTATAGTAATTAAATATTATTTTAAATAGTCACGATAGCCAAGTGGTTAGGTGATTGTAATTGAGTCAAGAGAGTACGATCCCTAGGTAGGCTCGTATCAATAAGTTTTTTCAAATATTATGTACGATTTATAACGTTGGCTTGATCTCTGTCTACCCTAGTATTGAGAATGTCGTGAACATATTAACTAATTTTAACGTGCCTAGTGGCTTCTACAAAAATAATTTAAATATTAATCAATATTAACTTAAATATTAATCAGTATTAATTATTATTGCGTAATTAAGGGGGCTACAATATTATTACTACCTCAACGCATCAAATTTTCTGTTTCTCATATTATAGCTATTTGTTATTTCTAATAAAATAATATAGACAGAGTATGAGCTGTTAGAATGTCTATACGTTTGCGAACAATATAATGTTTTTTTTTTTAAATAACTATATTTCATCAGGTGATAGACATCGATCCGTTCTGGCAGCCGCGCACCGAAGAAGAGTATTTGCACTGGGGAGAGAAGTGGGACGGCGTGAACAGGGCTAAGGTGTACATGGACTCGGTGAGAGCCAGGAAGGGCCTCGCCACCGACAAGCAGCTCGTGCAGCACGCTGAAAAACAACGAACCCTATCTAAGAACAAATAGTTAACTGTCGAGTGGCTGATGACTTATTTGTTGGTATTTATAAAGAGTTGTTGCAATATTATAACCCAATGTATTATTACTTTGTTATTGTTTTTAAAGGATTTTCTTAATCCGCCCGTCCGTTACCGTTATGTTTAGAGCATCGCACCGACTTTATATAAATATTTACATACCTAAATCCCAAAAACAAATATAAAAATGTACATTTTTTTATGTGTGCATTTAATTAAATGTAACATCTGTAACGAAAACGATTTTTTCAAGTTTATTGTATTTAGTATTTTTCTACATTTATGAAGTTAGGCCTATTTAAATTATATAAAACATTCAAATACAAAACATTTTTGAGGAAATTTTAATTAATGGAAAGATAGTTTCTGTAACTTTTGATAGTAAAACAAAACAAATTAAAATTAAACGTATGTATTATACGATATTTCCAACAAAAAAGAAATATCTGTTACGGTTAATCTCCAAAACGGCTGGACCTATTTTGACGGGATTTTCACTACCATGTCATAAAAAACAGCTGCGGGAAGCTGCTACTTACTTATAAGCTTAGTTAAAGTTTCACTTGTTAGTTAAAACTGCGATGTATATTTTTATTGCTTTTTTTTTCAACATGTTTTTTTTATTCACTTTAAGATGATTTCAAATAAAAAATATTTAATAAGAAAACAGATTTGTTTTATTTATGTTAATGACATTTTTCTAAAATTGTCTACCGTAACTTTTTACTAAATTATGCGGATTGTGGTGTTGGTGACGACTTATGGAACCATGACGTGATCTTCATCGGGTTTCAACATCCACCTACAGAGTACAGCAGAAATTACGACGTATGCAGTAACTAGCTACCCACCATACACCATCGCGTATGGACTATTTGCTCATCAACCACGCTGTTTTCATTGCATTTGCAGTGCTGTTTTTTTAAATTTATCCAAATTATGAGATATTTGGAAGTTTTATAATATGTTCTCACTACGAAGAATATGTCATTATCATCGCATTCTAAATGTCCTGCTGGCGATAACAATGTCACAGACCTCGCACCTACGCTACGGTTTCATAATAATAACAATGCCTTTTAGTTTCCCATCGCCTAATTACAGGTATTTATGTATAAATAATTTAATAAATAAATAAATATCTTCACGAAATTCCCAATACAGGGGTAGACAGACCTTCCACCGAAAATATTTTCGGACATCGTGACAGGTGGTGAGCCCGTCGCCGTCTTTATTTCCAAGCCAACGATGTAATTCGTACATAAGTTTTTGAAAAACCCATTGCTACGAGCCTGCTACCTGAGGATCGAACTCGGGTCTATTGACTCGAAATTCCGACCACCCAACCACTCGGCTATCGTGACCATAATTTTTGATCATATTATAAAACGTAATTTCTTTTTGGGTATAGGCCGTTCTTTCAGCATGATCCAATTTTACCTACCTTTAGCAATTTCCATCCACTCCTTTCCTGCTATCTTTGTATTACGGTGTCATAAGCTTTTTAAATTATTATGATATTATGATTATGGTGTCCTAATTAATCGTAGCCATAATTTTTAGTTTTCACTTAGTTGCCTCCCACGATAATTTGGATGGCAGATTCTTTCGCCGCTGGTTCACGAAAACCCACCGAGAGATTCTCAGAATGGTTGAAGACATAGTCCATCAGAGAATATGTTAAAGTATGTATAGTAAAGCATATAAAGTAAATTAATGATCATCAACCGCTAAGCGTTAACCGCGCAAACTTGTGCCTGATGAACAGACCGACGAGGCCTAGCTGGCCTTCTGCCGACCCATAACGGCGGTGCTGTGGGACCGAAGAATACCTTACCGAAGAATACCTACCGAAGTCTTGCGAAGTTTTGCTCGCCAATCGAATGCTTTCATAGCAACATCATTTACACTGCTGTAATCCTAGAGTAATTAGCACTTGTGTTATGGAATCAGAAACAATGAAGGTACCACAAACATTCAGACCCGAGAAAATGTTGATAAATTCATTTCTACATTGACCCGACCGGGAATCGAACGCAGGACCTCAGAGCTTATGACACCACGAAAAACCTTACTCGTCCACTGAATTCGGCCTGTAAATCTTTGTACTGCTAGTCCCTAATAGCTAATAACGCCCCTGCGTTCTTAAATGGAGAAGTTTTCTCCGAGCCTTGCAATCTGTAAGCGCGTTGTGACACACGCACAAACGACAAACACATTTTACGCCCACGTTTATTAATTTTCGCTACGATTGACCACTTCATTTATTTGAAAACTTCTTTCGAAAAGTCATTGTCTGACTGATGTGCAAATTTTTTTTTGCCTCTCCGAATTAATTAAATATTCAACTGGTTGCTATTTATATATTTTTGAATAATATGAAGTCTTGAAGTCACGATAGCCCAGTGGTTGGATCGGAATTCGAGTCGAGGCACCCGAGTTCTATCCCCGAGTGGCAGGCTGGTACCAATGGGTTTTTCAAAAACTTATGTACGAATTATGTCGTTGGTTTGGACATAAAGACTGCGACGGGCTCACCACCTGTCACGTTGTCCCGTATATCTTCGGTGGAAGGTGGGTCGAAGGGACTTAACTGTCTAGACTAGACCTCTGTCTACCCCTGAATTGAGAATTGCGTAAAGATTTTTATTTATTTATTTGAATAATATAAGAATGTGAATGAATTAAATAATTTCGTTTCTATTATTCAAAGTCGCGCATCGCTAACCCATCTCTATCAATTATTGAATGAATGAATGATTTATTCATTAACACAGACACAAAGGCATGAAATACAAATATACACAAATGGTAAAAAAAGAAAAAGAAACTCAATAAAAGCATATGTGTGAAATGAAACGGTAATGAGACAGTATAATGTCGCGATATTAACCTCAACGCTGATTTTCAGTCACTACCTCCCTAATTGCGCGACGTAGCCTGTATAGAAGTACTGGGAATCACAATATTATTAAATTCCATTAAAGTTAATTATAGAAAAAGACGCTATATAAATTAAAAAAAAGCCTATTAAGTGCCATAATGTAAAATACGTATAGTGATCACATTGTGTATCACATTGAAGTCGTTGTACGAGTACATACATAGCAATACAGATTACTAAAAAAATATATTTAGGAACGCATTTACAAATTAGGAAAAGGGGAAAAAATCATTTACTTAACCAAACTTTTGCAAATCTAATAGATGTTGTCGATGTAATTTTTTACAACAAAAATTTAGTTTTCGCTCCGCGAATCGGAGGCGGATAATCATTCCAACATTTAGAGGCACTAAACCGAAAACTGCCACTTAATGTAGCGGATTTATGTTTGGGATAGGACAAAATTTGGGAACAACTCCAAATTGTGTATTGGTGCTGAGAGTATCGCCATGTAAGTTTTCTGTAAAGATTTTCAGGTTACCTCTCTGTATGATCCTTTTCCTTATGATGTTGGAGTAGAACAATTTTATGCGGTGCTGCATATTGAGCATGTTACTATTGTTCTGGTAATGTGTAACATGTGAGCGACTTGGAATAAATCAGTCTGTGGGATCGTTTTAAAATGCAAAGACCGTACACACGCAAACAATAGTTTAATTTTGATAAAATATGTGATTCGCAAAAGCTGTAGATTAACTGATTAATACTTAAGAACTTTTGCATCCGATAGAGGACCTTAAGTCAATGGACACAGGATCGTACTAATTCCAACACATGACTCTCAAAGTGTAGATGGTTGTCCATAAGAAGGCCTAAGTTTCGGGCTTCGTCGACACTCTCTACGATGTTTCCTTCAATGGCAACTATGGGTTTCATATTCTTAATTTTTTCGTGTGTTTTCGGGTGTTTACGTGACCCCAGGACCATTAACTTGGATTTCCATTATTTTTTTTATCAAGGAAGAGACTGTTATTTCGAGACAAACCCGCAATATTTTCTAAATCGGTTTTAATAAGCGGAGGGATGCACCTACGTCATTTCCGTCAACAAAAGTATAAACCTGAACGTCATCAGCGCACATATAGTATTTGCTGTATTTAACGCATTTTGTGATGCGCAAAATATAATGAATAATAATGGTCCAAGGATGGAATCTTGAGGTACGCCACTGGATACCGAGCTCGATTGAGAAGACCTAAGTAAACCATTATGACCATGCACAACTACTCGTTGCCGTCGAAAAGAGAGATAGCTGTGGAACCATTTAACAGCTGTTGAACTAAAACCATAATAACACAATTTAGATAGTAGAAGTCGTACGTACACTGATTGAGTCTAATGCTCGAGAGAAATCAAGTAGAGCTAGAATGGCTCCACATCCCTTATGCTGCATAGAAAAAATTCCATCAACGACATCAAGCAACATAGTAGGTACATGTACTTCTTTCCCTTCTAAATCCAGATTGATACGTAGGAAGGATATGGTTTTTTTCACAGAACTCAACTGTAACATTATAAATTACTTTATCTAAAGTTTTGGAAAGGTAAGGCAAAAAGCTAATTAGTCTCAAATCTTTAAAATCATTAGGATTACTTTTCTTTGGAATCAGTTTGACCACGGCTGTTCTCCAAAGGGTAGGAAACGTCGATGATGTGATAGACTTATTTATAATCGATGTAATAGCTGAGAGAGAGAGAGAGAGAGAGAGAGAGAGAGAGAGAGAGAGAGTTCGGAAGTGATACGATGATCATATCTCTGCTCATTTCATCAACACCTTGTGTATTTGATTTTAAGGAATGTAAAATGATTTTAGCAAATTTATTTTTATGTACCAGCTTCATTCGCATGAAGGCTGTTAATAAAATTTTTTTCAAATTGATATACGTACTTTAATCTGTTTCTGATTTTGTCAGATGGTACTATTTATGAGCCTCAATTACGTAATTTATAAAAAATAAAAAAATATCTTCACGCAATTCCCAATACAGGGGTAGACAGAGGTCAAGTCTAGACAATTAAGTCCCTTTGACCCACCTTCTACCGAAGATATTTTCGGGACAACGTGACAGGTGGTGAGCCCGTCGCCGCCTTTATGTCCAAGCCAACGATGAAATTCGTACATAAGTTTTTGAAAAACTCATTGGTACTGCCACCTGGGGATCGAACTCGGGTCTCTCGACTCGATATTCCGACCACCCAACAACTCGGCTATCGTGACTTTTTTACGTAATTTCCTAATTAAAAGGACATTACTGGTAAACCATAGTCGCTGGTACTCCTTAACTATGGCTACTATATGCGGTGCATGCTTATTAAGGACATTAAATAATTAACAAATTTGTCAACTATTAAATTAACACAAGGCAGAGCTTCAAAGATCCGCCAGTCCATTAACTAGGAGTCATCATTAAAACTCGAAATGTCTATCTTCTTGAGTGGCCTGTAAATTATGTGTTTGGGCAATAAGCGATCCCTTTTTATTCTTAATTATACACTATTATATATTTATAACTAATATTTATAACTAAATCGCATACATTAATTGCGTCTGTTAAGAGATTTTTCAATAAAACAACCATTAAATATATCATTATGTATTATTTACATTAAATAACAAACAACCTAATTACTGTACAAAAAATCCTATTACAACAAATCAATGTAACAATTCGTATGTAGAACGATAAACCATTATAAACCAGAAGAATATAAATAACGCAAATAATCAATATTCATATTAATATCGATGTTTTGTTTGAATCCTGATAACTAAAAGATGAGATCAAAGCTGTCAAATAATGAAGTAAGTTTTACATGAAATTTAATAAGATCAATCTACATATCAACAAATCATGCTATTTAACAAACGATAGCTTCATGCTTAGCTAGAATGGAAAGGCTTGAGGCGATAGCGTCAAACAGAGCATGTACCCCGATTAGTCAAAGTACTCTGTAATTCACGCTATTCCCAATACAGGGTAGACAGAGGTCAAGTCTAGACAATTAAGTCCCTTTGACCCACCTTCTACCGAAGATATTTTCGGGACAACGTGACAGGTGGTGAGCCTGTCGCCGCCTTTATGTCCAAGCCAACGATGAAATTCGTACATAAGTTTTTGAAAACTCATTGGTACTGCCACCTGGGGATCGAACTCGGGTCTCTCGACTCGATATTCCGACCACCCAACAACTCGGCTATCGTGACTTTTTTACGTAATTTCCTAATTAAAAGGACATTACTGGTAAACCATAGTCGCTGGTACTCCTTAACTATGGCTACTATATGCGGTGCATGCTTATTAAGGACATTAAATAATTAACAAATTTGTCAACTATTAAATTAACACAAGGCAGAGCTTCAAAGATCCGCCAGTCCATTAACTAGGAGTCATCATTAAAACTCGAAATGTCTATCTGCTTGAGTGGCCTGTAAGTTATGTGTTTGGGCAATAAGCGATCCCTTTTTATTCTTAATTATACACTATTATATATTTATAACTAATATTTATAACTAAATCGCATACATTAATTGCGTCTGTTAAGAGATTTTTCAATAAAACAACCATTAAATATATCATTATGTATTATTTACATTAAATAACAAACAACCTAATTACTGTACAAAAAATCCTATTACAACAAATCAATGTAACAATTCGTATGTAGAACGATAAACCATTATAAACCAGAAGAAAATAAATAACGCAAATAATCAATATTCATATTAATATCGATGTTTTGTTTGAATCCTGATAACTAAAAGATGAGATCAAAGCTGTCAAATAATGAAGTAAGTTTTACATGAAATTTAATAAGATCAATCTACATATCAACAAATCATGCTATTTAACAAACGATAGCTTCATGCTTAGCTAGAATGGAAAGGCTTGAGGCGATAGCGTCAAACAGAGCATGTACCCCGATTAGTCAAAGTACTCTGTAATTCACGCTATTCCCAATACAGAGGTAAACAGAGGTCTAGACAATTAAGTCCTTTCGACCCACCGAAGACCTTTTAGGACAACGTGACAGGTGAGTCCGTCGCCAACGATATAAATCGTACATACTCGTAAGTTTATTTGTTTGTCATTTAGTGATATTTTACTAAATAATGACGAATTTAATATTCGTTGTGTAATGTTAACAGACGTCAGTATAATAAATGTTGGAACATTATCGTAAATTTCAAAATTTTTCAACCACTGTTTAGAATTCCTATAACACTAACGCCCTTCATGATTGAGGCGACCTAATTTATAATTTTCTTTTTTAAATTGTTAGGCAACATTAAAACGGGCAGTTGCATTCAACAAAACGTTTAACAAATGACGTCATACTCTACTCGAGACGCTGGGTGAAATCATAACCGTGAAGAAAGCGAATGAAAATTTGCAAAAACTAGTTTCATAGTTAGTACTAGTTACTACTAGTATACATTAAATATTTACCAATTTGCTAGTTTTACTGACTGCGTAAAATTATATACCAATTTCTGACACTGCTTATATAACATATTTTTAAACAAACATCGGAATGTAAAACTTATTTGAACCAGGTTAAAAAGAGAAAGAGTTAACTGGTATGTTTAACTATTGCTTTAATCTCTAATTTAAACTGCATAATAGTTAAAAAGTATTTCATATTAATTCTCTCCTTTCAAAATAATATATGAATAATATAAAAACAAATTACGTGAAACAAACGAAACCTGTTGTAACATACAACATGATTGAATTAATAATGTTGATTGGAATAATAATGTTTTCTATACAATATGTACGCCAGCTGTATAATACTGTTTTAATGTAATAGGCTTAAGATGCAGTGTCAGACAAAGCTTAGTTGAAAATATTATATCAACTGACCTCAATAGTTATTAAGAAATTCATTACAACATAGGAATCGAATATGATCAGGTTTCTAATCGTTTTTAACAGAAATAATTGAAACTGAGATATAAATAAATAAATAACCAATTTTTTTTAATAAAAAGTATACAATTGAAAAATAAAATATACACAGTATTATCATATCTACAGATTAAACATTGTACAAACCTCACTATAGCTAGCTATTAAAATATTTTTTATTCTAAGGTTTTGTCTTTGGCAATATTAATGATCTATGAATTTTCCACTTTAACTTAACGCATGCCACAGCCTTACACATATAATGAACAACGGTGTATACAAAGACTTTACATGTTTTGACAGTAACAACAGTAAGAACGATAAAATAAAAACAGAAACCAAGCATAATTAATAATTTACAAAGCTTCAACATAATCACATACCATATTGCACTAAGTAATTTACTAAAATTAAACAAAAATAAACTTTTCTAAGCATTTTCTCTTAGAATTTGGTTGTTAAATAGTTGTTCAAAAACACAGTATTAACGCGATATCCTTCTTTGAAAATCTTCTTATACTAAATAGTTACCTGTTCATGTAAACGATAATTCTTAAAGAGGGAAATTATTTTAAACATAGATGAAACAACATTATTTTTATTTGTTCCTCTACAGACTAACTGATTCACAGCACGTAAATTTTTGATTTCGTATATCCATAACAAACGAACAAGTATTTGGTATAGAGTCTAACGAGTTGTGACCGATGTGTGTGTGTGTGTGTGTGTTCTGCAATTACACAACACATTGACACAAGACTTAGTTTAAGCATCTCGTTGGAAATCGCAAATAGCTGAAACCATGATGGAATGTAAAGTTAACGGTGTTTATAAAAAAATATGTAAAATCTAACAAAATGTATTTCAAAACTTTTTAGGATAGAGTGTTTAAAGATAGTTTTTACGCAATAATAATATTACTTAAATCTTTGAAGTCTATATGAGAAATAGAGAACACGAATTACAGAGAAATGAGGATGCAGATAAACTATATTCAGAAAAAAAGTTTTGTAACAAATAATGTTATTTTTAAATTACAAAAAAGAAGCAGGTTTATTTTTACATGCATATTCCCTGTAGAAACATGATTCATGCAGTTCTGCCTACTTTTTAAACAAAATACTTTAAAACGCACTTAAAAACATCTCGGTCTGGTACAAGAAAATGTTACTTGCCATAATTTTATACTGAATACAAGACATCAGTATATTCCTGAGCGTTACTAAAGACTAGATGATGCAATAAAATAGGATATATAATTATATATAATAACATTTACGAATGCATTAATATGTACTTAAATCACAATTTTCAAATTGTAGGAATGCTATCATAAAACATGACAGTAGCTTAAAAAGAAAGAGACAGTATCCTGTGGGACAAATTGTCAAAGAAACCAAAAAGAGAAAGAACTAGCTCACGACCGCATAAGCAATAAACGGTTTGGTAAGAGGCCTAGAAGATTTTAGTACCATCAACCCACATTTCATCTGATCTTTATTTGGGACAACGTGACAGGTGGTGAGCCTGTCGTCTAAGTGTTCAACACAATGACACAAATCGTAAATAAATTTCGAGAGACCTCATTGTGCGGGCCTCCTCGTTCATTCTATCTAATAATCATTCACTTCTATTGTAAAAATTAATTTAAATACCAAACTATAAAATCACATAATATAGTATCTATTTCGTGCAATACACTACGCGATTTACATTCAATACAGCAAACAGGCATGCTACATTAAAGGAAATAACTTCACTGTTAATGTTGTTATTTAAAAGGTAATAAACTTACTTTTAAAATAATATAATGGCAAGAAAGATAATATTGTTGTAAGTATTAATTCTCTTTAAATATTACGTGTACTCATTTATTCTCAGCACTCACATAAAGTGCATATCAACAGGAGTTAATTTGGAGGAATGTCGATTCAAATACTTCTTACAATTTATTAGCACCATGATTTGATACCAAAATAAACCAAATTGAATTTTGTTATCGACTCAATATGGCTGTTTTGCGGATCTTCAATTTACGAACAAAATTTATTTAAACAAAAAACTTTGTAAAAACTCTTAGAATTTTCAATTCATTTCGTACAGAGTAAACCTGATGAAAGGAGTTAATTTACTAACATCAGAACCATAGTTTTATGCATTAGCTAAAGTTACATATAAATATTATCTAAAAAAATAATAATTGGGGGAGACCGTTGCCGAAATGGGACATCACAGGTATAATAAAAATAATAATCACTGTTAGATTTTCAACCGTATTGATCTCGGATTAAAGTTCATAACACAAATTTAATGCATTACACGAGCATGTGTTTGAAATTAAAAGTTTCATCTCATAGAAATAACAATTGATGATGGAATGATGCTCTCGACTCACAATCGTAATGATATAATAAACATATCTAATTACTGGAAATAGTTTCCTTCGAAACGGCGAATTTCAGTATCGTTTGCCCTATTTTGTGTTTAACACAATTACTAAAATGCCTCAAAGACATCCGTAAGCTTCTAACGAAGCGTTTGCTACTATATACAAAACAATAACTTATATCACCTGTCCACTCGCGCCATCACATCTTTAGGCACGCCGCAGACATAGAATTATAAAGGAAATTCATCTAAACCATGAAACGAAACACAATAAAGCATATTCAAACCAAAGCTCATTAATATAAATCCAATTCTGTTACAGCTATATATTACATGATTTACGAATTGCATTGGTAGACTTTCACAAATTAATCCTTAACAAATAATTGCGAGGCTACATTAATAAATAATAAATACGATATTTCATACAACCCAAACGAAGTTAAAATCATCGGTTTGTATCCTGAATCAAGGCGAAACTCCAGAGCATGTTTTGCTCGACACATTAAACAATTTTTTTTTAATTTGCTTTCAAGACATGAAAAAACAAATCGTTTTTATAAAGTGTACAGATGGAAACACGCCTATGCTTCAATGTAGTGTGAAACAAAACATGCGCTGAAGAGATTTTGTCTTAAATATGTAAATTTTACGATTCAGAGAACGATTTCAAAATGCATACATAACTCTGACATTCAGTATGCCGTGGCTGAAAGGAAACAACGGAATCTGCCGGCGCCCCGACACGGAGATCTGGACTTTACTGCTAACTGAATACGGTCTCGTTTGGCACGTCCGCGTTCGCCGGCCCATGGCCCATGTCAGTCAGTATCACACCCGTCAGAGCCTCGAGCGACTGTCGCACCTGGAAAACAAATATCTTCACGTTAACCCAATACAGGGGTAGATAGAACTCTAGATAATTAAACCGTTTCGACCCACCGGAGATATATTGGGACAACGTGACAGGTGGTGAGCCTATCGCCGTCTTAATGTTCAAGCAAAACGACATAAACCCTACATAAGTTTTGAAAAAAAAACCCATTGGTACGACAAACCTAGCACCCGGAATCGAACTCTCGACTCAAATTCCGCTCTGAGACGGCGCGAAGTACCATGGCGAGGAGCAGAAGGTCGGTGGTGAGGAAGGCGCGACGTACCTTGGTGAGCAGCAGCAGGTCGGTGGTGAGGAAGGCGCGACGTACCTTGGTGAGCAGCATCAGGTTGGTGGTGAGGAAGGCGCTACGTACCTTGGTGAGCAGCAGCAGGTCGGTGGTGAGGAAGGCGCTACGTACCTTGGTGAGCAGCAGCAGGTCGGTGGTGAGGAAGGCGCGACGTACCTTGGTGAGCAGCAGCAGGTCGGTGGTGAGGAAGGCGCGACGTACCTTGGTGAGCAGCAGCAGGTCGGTGGTGAGGAAGGCGCGACGTACCTGGTGAGCAGCATCAGGTTGGTGGTGAGGAAGGCGCGACGTACCTTGGTGAGCAGCATCAGGTTGGTGGTGAGGAAGGCGCGACGTACCTTGGTGAGCAGCATCAGGTTGGTGGTGAGGAAGGCGCGACGTACCTTGGTGAGCAGCATCAGGTTGGTGGTGAGGAAGGCGTGCAGCTCGTCGGCCGCGCGTCCGTGCAGCCGCGACCGCCACTGTACCAGCTCAGCATACAGCTGCTCTCCAGACATATTGTTTGTATCTGCCTTTAAGTTAAAAAGAGTTTATTATTTGTATTAGTATGTGTTTATGAACGTGTACTGGCCAAACCGTGCAGGACGTTGTATTTAAGAAGAATAATATGAAGAAAGAGATATTCTAAATTCTAATTCTGAGATTCGTTTCGGTATTCGCGCAATCTGTGAATTTCCACATCAAAGTTCAAATCAAAGTTGACAAAGATGTAGAGGCGTCCAAGGAAAAAGTCTTCGTCGAAAATACAATTAGCAACAGATAGATGGCAGTAGCGTATAAGTGTGAGTTGTCCGTTACTGCGATCGCCAGCCAATCCGCTTGTTAAGTGTTGTGATTATGGTAAACTCTACTTATATGGGAGAGGCCTGTATCCAGCAATGGACTTTTACAAAACATTGATATTATGATTATGGTGACGATATTTGAACTGCGATAATGCAGTCTAAAATTTACCCCCATGTAGACGATGTTCAACTGAGTTTGTAACGTTTTGAAGCGTAAAGATCAATTCGGGGTATGTAACTTTGTTGAGTAGTACTGAACGGAATGTGTGGAACTATTTGTAGGGTGTGAGTAACAAACAGCATCCGTACTGTTTATTTATCTATTGCCAATATACACTACACTTACAGGAAAAACCCAATGCGATAGCTTAATCCCGATATTATAAAAATATTAATATTATATAATTATATTATAACAAATATATCTCAGTTAAAAGTCCTACAGCATATAAACCACATTGCTACTTTGTGAGATCACACAGAGTGCAACAAAACAGATCAACCACTTCGGCAATAGTTTTAATAATATGTAAGCGAAAATGCGGTCTTGGCGTGAGTGCGTTAGTGTGCGTGCACGCGTGTGAAGTGTCTGTGTGCGTGTCTGTGTACGTGCACGCATGTGAACTGTCTGTGTGCGTGTCGGTGCGTGTGCACGCATGTGCACTGTCTGTGTGCGTGTCGGTGCGTGTGCACGCATGTGCACTGTCTGTGTGCGTGTCGGTGCGCGTGCTCGCATGTGAACTGTCCGTGTGTGCGCGTGTCGGTGTGCGAGCGGGAGGGCGCGTGCGGGCACCGACCTGCGCGCGAGCGAGACGCAGCAGTCGGTAGGCGAGCAGCGCGGCGGAGAGCGCGAGCAGCAGCGCGGCGAGCAGCAGCGCGGCGGAGAGCGCGAGCAGCAGCGCGGCGAGCAGCAGCGCGGCGAGCAGCAGCGCGGCGCGCCAGTGTCGCGGCGAGCGGCGCGCGCACACGCCGCGCGTCAGCAGCGCCGGCTGGATCACCGCCGCGCCCGCGCCCGCCGCCCCCGCCGCGCCCGCCGCGCCTGCTGCGGACAACGGCACTTCACTTGTCAGCACAAATGAGTATCTTCGCGCGATTTCCAATACAGGGGTAGACAGAGGTCTAGTCTAAACAGTTAAGTCCCACCGACCCACCTTCCACCGAAGATATTTTCGGGACGACGTGACAGGTGGTGAGCCCGTCGCCATCTTTATGTCCAAACCAACGATATAGTTCGTACATAAGTTAGTTAATAAGATAAGGATCCGGTTTTTGTCACTGATGCGTTTGTGATTGATGCTGAAAACGTATTTGTTGGAGACGTATGTGATGAATATTAATGTGATTAAACAGAAAATAATTGTTGTGTTCGTAAATTAAGTTACTGTATAAAGTTACATACTGTACAGCAATATGTTTTCACAAATGTTGCTCTTCAACATAATTGTGATGTGACATAATTCACTAGCAATTTAAGTATTCATGTAGCCTTATGCAATAAAGACGAGTATGAGCCAAATTATTTTTTTTTTTCCAATTTTGCCTGTGAAATGATTAAAAATCATAATTATGAATTACTACGTGAAAACTAAAGGGGGAGAGATTTACATATACTACGAGTGGTCACCGAGGAGAGGGAGGGGTCGGAAAAACTTATAAAATAGGTCACGTAGTATGGGTATGTTCCCTTAGCACTGCAATAGAAAAATAGTAAATAATTTGAATAACTTTATCAATAACAACTACATTTCGAAACACACAGACTCCAACTAACCATTACCATTCGGCTTGTCGAATTTGGTTAAGAGTGAACATTTTAAAATTTAAAAAAAAAAAGCATGTCATTCTGCCTGCCAGTTACACTGATCATTTCTATTACAGACTGATGAATGAATGAATGAATGAATAAAAGAATGAATGAGTACGTACCAGCGGCCGCGAGAGCTTCTGCGGGGCCACGGCGTCGCGGCGCCGCGATGTCTGCGTGCTCTGAACTGCTGTCGTCCTCCGGCGAGTACTCAGAAGCCTCTAACTCTACCTCCGAATTTCGCAACTCCTGTAATGAAACGCAAGCCCACGTCAAAGCCACCATTTTAGCAAAGTCCACTATAAAACAATGGCATAAATCAGTAACTGACACAAAGCATGATCCTGAGCCAAATACTCCGCACTATTGGTCAGAGGAGCCGACTTGTAGGTTCTGTCTGTGAGTTCCAGCATACCCCACTGTATATTATAGATGTATAGATAGGGACAACATCACACACATTGCTCCGATCCCAATGTAAGATGCTAAAGCACTTGAGGTATGGGAATCGGAAACAACGAAGGCACCACAAACACCCAAACCCGAGAAAATGTAGAAAAGTGGTTTTCTACATTGAACCGACCTGAATCGAATCGATCGGGACCTCAAGATGGCGACACCTTGAAACCCGGTGTTTACGCTGCTCGTCCACGGAGGCCCATTACTTCTTACCCATAACCGCCAATGTATTGGGATCGGAACAATGTATGTGATGTTGTCCCTATCTGTACATATCTATCTATACCCGCAGTAGAACCAGGGTAAACAACATAGACATAAGAAACATAGCCATAGCCATAAGGATCAGCACGTTGAAGTACTGACAACCATTGGAGAAGAAAGGCTCTCGAATGGCAACCTAGTACAAGCAAACGCAGTGTGTCACGACTCCCGACAAGATGAAGCGACGACCTGCAACGACAACTTTGCGTGGATTCGATGGATGCAGATGGCACAGGACCGCTCTATACAGCAATCTTTGAAGACCTCTGTTCAGCAGTGGGCTTCTGATAGACTCATGACAATATTATTTTTTTTTTATTTTTATTTTATTTTTTTTTTAACATTATAAAATATATAAGTACAAAAGGCGGACATAATGCTTAAAGCATTCTCTGCCTGTCAACCTTGAGGAGTGGAAAAACATCGAAGGCTATTATAATACATAACAGTAAGGTATAAGAAATATAATGAATTTAGCAATTATAGCATATGAACATAAAGAAAAAACATAAAAATATGGAATGAGTGAATGAGTGGTGACCTGCGGGGCGGGAACGGCCAACTCGGGGGCGCGCGCAGCCTTCCACACGTGCGTCATGAGCTTGTAGGTGGCGTCGCGCGACAGTAACGAGCCGAACACGTGCCGCTCGTCGCGCGTGCACACGCCAACCGCGTTCGGGATGATCCGCGCCACTTTCTCCTTGCTGATGCGCAGCACGGACGTAGTGGGGATCAACAGCTGCGGGCACACATGCCACCCTCTCGTAAATACATACATACACGGCGGCAACATCATATATATTGCTCAGAGTGATCAGCTTAAGCAATTGTGTTGTGGTATCAGAAACAACGAAAGTACAAGAAACACCTAGACTCGCGGAAATGTATGAAAAGTTTTCTAAGTGTAAAGTTTCTAAGCGGAAGTGTTTTATACACTGACCCAACCGGGAATCGAACCTGACATGAAAGCATGACATGAGGTCGTCATACAAGGTCGGAATTCGAGTTCGATTCCCAGATAGTAAGTTCGTATCAATGAGTAATGTTGTCGCAAATACGCTTCCGTGAAATTAATGTTTCAGGGAAGGCGTCGCCAAAGACGACCTCCGTGTACGAGTTTAGTACGACCTCCGTGTACGTGAATGTAGAAAACCCCTTTTTCTACATTTTCTCAGATTTGGATCTTTTTGGTACCTTCATTCTTTCTGATTCCATAACACAAGTGCCTTAACTACTTAATTTGGTATCAGAGCAATGTATGTGACGTCCCTATTAGTGTATGTATTTATATATTAGTAACATTATTAAATAAAAATAAAAGATTAGATCACACGATACGAACAGTCACGATCTGGTGTATTGGTGAAAACACTGAGTCGAAGAGAACCGAGTTCGATCTCCTGCGGCAGGCAGTGGCGAATTATATCGTTGGCTTGGACATAAACACGGCTACGGGCTCACCACTAGTCACGTTGCCCCAAAAACATATTCGGTGGAAGGTGGGTCAAAGAGACTTAATTGTGTAGACTAAACCTCTGTCTACCCCTGTAATTGGAATTGCGTCAAGATATTTATATTTAATTTACATAAAGATTAGATTAATATTAATGTCACAACATCTTTCGCAGCTGATTTGAATCTTTTATACTTCTTTTCTCGCTTCCTTTATCTCGTCATTCGTCGCCTTTGAAGTTTTTGGTTAGCTTTTGTTGCTAACCAATCCAACCACGCTTTCTTCTTTCTTGCACAGCCTTTTGTACATCTTTATCCATCCACACATTATACTTCTTTCTTCCTTTCCTCCGTTTAGCTACTCCGCATACCTCAACAGCAACATTCACGACTCCTTTCTTAAATGTCTCCCACAAATCTTCAATCACACATATCTCTTCTATGCCTTTAAAACTTTCTATCAGTTTCTACATACTGTCTTTCTTATCTTTTTCTTGTAGATTTTCCACTTTTATTCTGTCCAAAACACTGTAGGCTCGGCTCCTCGGTGTCGCCACCGTTTAAAGATGCCATGTATTCGGGCTATGACCAGGAAGTGGTCTGTGTCAAGGCCTACACCGCGGTATGCTCGAGTGTCTAGCAGGTTCTTCCTCAATCTTTGATCCACAATAACAAAATCAATTATACTTAGACTCACCCTCAATTTTTGTATACAAATGGATCTTTTGTGATCAAACATTGTATTGGCCACGCACAGATTCCATTCCAAGCATACTTCAAGTAGGCTTCTCCCATTTTCGTTCACTCTCTCGTCCCCAAATGTACCCAGTACTCCTTCATACCCATCACGCTTTACTCCAACCCACCCATTAAAGTCCCCTAACATCACGATCCGTTCATTTTCTCCGCATTTATTCAAGACCTCTCATGCTATCCCAAAATTCCTCTCTCTTTTTGGCTTTTAATGACCCACTCCTCGCAGATCCGTCGGTGCATAAAACCCCAAGGATAAACAAGCGGGTGAGTCCAACTTTAACCTAACCCAGAGGAGTCTTGGGTTTACATTCATGCTCTATCACACATTCAACTATTCGAGAGGAAAGAATCACACCAACTCCTGACAGCCTCGGCTGGTTTGGGGACTCTGACCAGTATGCCGTGTAGGGACCATGAACCGTGGTGTCACATCCTTTCCTCTTGGTTTCGTTCACGCACAGGATATCTATACATCGTTCGTCCATCATCTGACATACTTCATCTACCTTACCATTCATTCCTCCTCTTACATTCAACGTAGCGAAGCGGCTCTCCATGGGCCGCTTTCGCCCCCGCGAGAAACGAGACGATGGGTGGCGAACCACATCGCCGCCATTTTGGTAAGTAAAATTCACCATTGCGTTCCCACGAGTAGCAAGGGAAAGGTTTGTCCACCCCAGCAGAGCCCCGCATGCCAGGGTAAGGCTAGCCTAATTCTGGGTCGCCCGGTCCCAGGGCAGTGTGGCACGCTAACGACTAGGCTTCCCTAGCCATGCATCCATCCGCACGGCAGACGTTGGATTGGCGGAGAGAATAGAGCAAGGAAAGGGAAGTATAGGTTGTGAGAAAAGGAAGATTGGTAAGTTAAGGTGGGAATTAGGAAAGGTAGGATATTACCGCCCAGGAAGGCAAGGGATAGGACAGTAATAGCTAGGAAGCCGGGGTCGCATACCCGTATACCATACCACAACTACCGGACAGGTAAGTTAGGATGAGTATCCCTGACTTTCCTTATAAAACAATGGCATAAATCAGTAACTGACACAAAGCATGATCCTGAGCCAAATACTCCGCACTATTGGTCAGAGGAGCCGACTTGTAGGTTCTGTCTGTGAGTTCCAGCATACCCCACTGTATATTATAGATGTATAGATAGGGACAACATCACACACATTGCTCCGATCCCAATGTAAGATGCTAAAGCACTTGAGGTATGGGAATCGGAAACAACGAAGGCACCACAAACACCCAAACCCGAGAAAATGTAGAAAAAGTGGTTTTTCTACATTGAACCGACCCGGAATCGAATCGATCGGGACCTCAAGATGGCGACACCTTGAAACCCGGTGTTTACGCCGCTCGTCCACGGAGGCCCATTACTTCTTACCCATAACCGCCAATGTATTGGGATCGGAACAATGTATGTGATGTTGTCCCTATCTGTACATATCTATCTATACCCGCAGTAGAACCAGGGTAAACAACATAGACATAAGAAACATAGCCATAGCCATAAGGATCAGCACGTTGAAGTACTGACAACCATTGGAGAAGAAAGGCTCTCGAATGGCAACCTAGTACAAGCAAACGCAGTGTGTCACGACTCCCGACAAGATGAAGCGACGACCTGCAACGACAACTTTGCGTGGATTCGATGGATGCAGATGGCACAGGACCGCTCTATACAGCAATCTTTGAAGACCTCTGTTCAGCAGTGGGCTTCTGATAGACTCATGACAATATTATTTTTTTTTTTTAACATTATAAAATATATAAGTACAAAAGGCGGACATAATGCTTAAAGCATTCTCTGCCTGTCAACCTTGAGGAGTGGAAAACATCGAAAGCGGTTATTATAATACATAACAGTAAGGTATAAGAAATATAATGAATTTAGAAATTAAAGCATATGAACATAAAGAAAAACATAAAATATGGAATGAGTGAATGAGTGGTGACCTGCGGGCGGAACGGCCAACTCGGGGCGCGCGCAGCCTTCCACACGTGCGTCATGAGCTTGTAGGTGGCGTCGCGCGACAGTAACGAGCCGAACACGTGCCGCTCGTCGCGCGTGCACACGCCAACCGCGTTCGGGATGATCCGCGCCACTTTCTCCTTGCTGATGCGCAGCACGGACGTAGTGGGGATCAACAGCTGCGGGCACACATGCCACCCTCTCGTAAATACATACATACACGGCGGCAACATCATATATATTGCTCAGAGTGATCAGCTTAAGCAATTGTGTTGTGGTATCAGAAACAACGAAAGTACAAGAAACACCTAGACTCGCGGAAATGTATGAAAAGTTTTCTAAGTGTAAAGTTTTCTAAGCGGAAGTGTTTTATACACTGACCCAACCGGGAATCGAATCCGGGACATGAAAGCATGACATGAGGTCGTCATACAAGGTCGGAATTCGAGTTCGATTCCCAGATAGTAAGTTCGTATCAATGAGTAATGTTGTCGCAAATACGCTTCCGTGAAATTAATGTTTCAGGGAAGGCGTCGCCAAAGACGACCTCCGTGTACGAGTTTAGTACGACCTCCGTGTACGTGAATGTAGAAAACCCCTTTTTCTACATTTTCTCAGATTTGGATCTTTTTGGTACCTTCATTCTTTCTGATTCCATAACACAAGTGCCTTAACTACTTAATTTGGTATCAGAGCAATGTATGTGACGTCCCTATTAGTGTATGTATTTATATATTAGTAACATTATTAAATAAAAATAAAAGATTAGATCACACGATACGAACAGTCACGATATCCGCGTGGTTGGGTGGTCGTAATTTCGAGTCAAGAGAACCGAGTTCGATCTCCTGGTGGCAGGCAGTGGCGAATTATATCGTTGGCTTGGACATAAACACGGCTACGGGCTCACCACTAGTCACGTTGCCCCAAAAACATATTCGGTGGAAGGTGGGTCAAAGAGACTTAATTGTGTAGACTAAACCTCTGTCTACCCCTGTAATTGGAATTGCGTCAAGATATTTATATTTAATTTACATAAAGATTAGATTAATATTAATGTAATAAAAATAAATATCTTCACGCGATTCCCAATACAGGGGTAGACAAAGGTCTAATCTAGACAATTAAGTCCCTTTGACCCACCCTTCACCGAAGATATTTATGGGACAACGTAACAGGTGGTGAGCCCGTCGCCGTCTTTATGTCCAAGCCAACGACATAGTTAGTACATAAGTTTTTAATAAACTCATTGGTACGAGCCTGCCACCTGGTTATCGAACTCGGGTCTCTTGACTCGAAATTCTGACCACCCAACCACTCGGCTATCGTGACTAAGATTAATATTAATATCAATATTTGTGCACATTCGCTCCGCAGTCGCGTAAAGAGGTGGCTCACCTTGGTCACGTATCCAAACACGTTGGAGTAGAAAGCGAAGTAGTTTTTCGTGATATACAGGTGACCCTGGAGGAGGAGGTCGCCGACTAGAGCGCACGAATAATCTGAAATTGTAAATGCACCTTAAGTGCTTTCTATAAATATACGACTTAACTACGATATGCAAGTAGAAGCATTGTATCCGAGGCCTGGACCTGATACACAAATGTAAGACTCAAAGTAAAGTAGGCCAATCCCAAATCAACTTTTTTTTTTAATATATTTAAGATACAAAAAAAGCATCACAAAAATTCGTAACATCCTCACAAAAGAGCCTCGCAGGGCTTATCTTAGTGACGGCTGGCCGTTCACATACAGTTCTTTCAGCTTTTTTTTTCAACATATGTTTATTTCCAAGCATGTACAATGATTGTATATCAGGTGGTATTTCATTCAAATAGTAAGGCGTGGGATTAATAAAATTTCGGACTCCGTATATATTATTATATCTAAGTAAAATATATTTGCTACAATATGTTTGTTTTCTTAAATGATTTGGTCGAGATCTTTCTTCTAAATACTCACTCTGATTACTATCTAATAACAAATGATATTTAATTTTATCAAAAACATTTGATATTTTACAATATTTCAAAATTTCTATATTATCATTAATTTTTTTAGGTATTATTTTTTTAAAATTCTTAATTGTAAGTTATAAATTTCCTGTATATAAGTTTTATAAGTTCTTCCATAACTACTCAATCCATAACTTAAAAAGTATAGTAAACTCTGCACAATTAATATTCATGTTTGTATCTGGCTATGTCGCACGGTTTCAACCGCGAGAACAGACGTTTATTGGAAGAAAAAAGTGTCGTATATCCTATCCTACGGTATTATTAACTCTTATGCCAAATGTATTAATTCAAAGTCAAAATTAAATAAATTTGTTAAGTTTAGGGTGGTGTAAAGATCTAACGACCTTAGAGAACACTACTCAGACACACTTAATTGAGGGCCTCTCTCGCAGGATTGCCATAACCACCATGCTTGGTAAGCTGATTAGCGATAGTGCCAGACGCCTTACACCGTCACCCGATACCAGAATTTCGGTCTCGCATTTTGAAATTTTTACCCCGTCAGCACTCGGTAAAAACATTTTCAAAGCTTGTCCATCAAGTCCTCTTTTGCGACACCCAAGGGAAAAAATCAGATAAATTATTACGCCTACGCAATAATCACACAGCACTGTAGAGAGAGCTCATCGTATTATCTAACCACATAAGCCTGTGCTTGCACTTACAGTTGAGCACGCGCTCCTCGGGCCCGACCTGCGGGAAGTGACGCTGGAACTTCTTCTGGCGCGACTTGCTCGGCTGCTTCCCCTCCGCGGCCTCGTCCTCCGCGGCTGCGAGAGCCGTCACCCGCACCGACGGCGCCGACCCCGAGAGAGGCTTCACCACATGCCTGCAACCACCACACCCGTCTGTTAAGACGCACAGTGATTCTCGAAAAACATGAGAGCGAGCTAGTTGGTCCGATTATGGAACTAGAGACACAATATAAGACAAACTCGAAACACATCAACCTACAACTTTTAAATAAGTAAAAAATTTGCATACAAAACAAAAAACTCCGATCTGGATCTCCCCCGGGACCCAATGTTTTTGTAAGATACTTTTGTAAGATGATGATGATGATATACATGATCACTTCAAAGACACGGTTCCATGTAATGGTTTCAAACCATACTTGATGTATAGAGAAACAACAATTACAAAAATTTAATGTAGGTATATTTAAGTAGCGAATACTGTAGAATGACGCACTGGTAACTTTTTGTGCCGTAAAAAAACCGACATAGTAACACACCCAATTGAGAGAGAAGTTTACAGGCAAATTTGTAACGTTACGTTACGTTATACGATAACAAGTCTTAATTTATACGTAATTACACTTAAATAAGAAACGTTAAAATTATTAAATTTATTTGTGTGAATATATACAACTTATAATTAAGGTATTGTAAGGGTATGCTAATACTGACTGACTGGTCGGAAAATTCAAAATTCAAATTCAAATTTTATAATAATAAAATAAATTTGAATTTGAATATAATTAAGGTATCGTAAGGGTATGCTAATACTGACTGACTGGTCGGAACCTTAATCTCAGAAAAGTAGGTTGTAAAAACATTATATTTGGCGACAGTACACGAGGTTACAATCAAACAATGAAATTTATTGCGGCGTCACAGGCAACCTGTTAATTAAAAGATCAGCACAAACTATGGGATCTCTCCAAACGGCATTTGGTGCATTGTATAAGAGCATAGAATGAAGAGGTCGCTTGTAATACAGTTCTAAAAGTAAAATCATTGGGTATATACGAGTATAGAATTATTAATAATCGAACTTCAAAATAATACTCGACGACGCCAAAGTAAAAAAAAATATTATCCTTTTTTTTTACTTTATGTAAAATGAAATAAAATATTAAAAGTTGTCCAAAGAAAAATAAAAAAGTTGTATAATACGAACAATGTCATTTGAACGACAATACGGACGTTTTAAATGTCAATGTTAAAAATATCTCTATCGTTTTGATATTAATGTTCGACACAATATTATTTTTTTTTGATCCAAAATAAATAAATCTGTACGAGTTGAAGAAAAAACAGTGGCTAGTCGGCACCTATTTTACAAAAAAACTATAACGAGTTCGGTCACCAGAAAATATACTCGAACCAATGCGTTTCTTCAAACACTTATTTACGATTTATATCATTGGCTTGGATATAAAGACATAAGCTGGCTCAACACCTGTCACACGTAAATCCCAATACATGGGTAGACAGAGGTCTAGTCTAGACAATTAAGTCCCTTCGACCCACCTTCCACCGAAGATATTTTCGGGACAACGTGACAAGTGGTGAGCCCGTCGCCGTCTTTATGTCCAAGCCAACGACATAATTCGTACATAAGGTTTTGAAAACCCATTGGTACGAGCCTGCCACTTGGGGATCGAACTCGGGTCTCTTGACTCGAAATTCCGACCACCTAACCACTCGGCTATCATGTTTCGTTGTTCTAAAAAGTGGCTTCGGTGAAAGGACTAAATTGTCTAGACCTCCGGCAATACCTGTATTGAGAAAAGCGTAAAAAAAACAGTTATTACAAAAAAGAGATATTAAAAAAGTCAAATGACACAAGCGGGCCGTCTGTACCGTAGCGAGTCTCCTAACCTTCGTGTGCCGCCTGTATAAGTTGACTGAATAAAGTTATAATATAATAACACTGCATTAATTCTATAGTTTCTGACGAAGCAAATAAATTAGGTGCTCATTTAAATTGATGCTCTCTGAGCTTGTTTTGTTTTGTTCTGTTTGATATTTCTGGTTAACCGTATTATTACTTAAGTTTAATTTTATTTTTAATAGTCTAAAGTATATAGATTATAAATGGTAACAGCATACAACTAGTGTTAAAATTTTAAATTAGTTTGTTGGTCATGTCGAGTAAGATTTTTAACATTGTATTGGATTTATTTGTATAACTAAATCTATGTTCAACAAATTTTATTTATCGAAATAAATAAATAAACGCTGGTTGTTGACATTGCACAGTCTCCATAAGAAGTTTAATGTATTGGGTTCTCGTGGCTCCACTATTAGCATTTCAGCCAAAGATCTGATTGATATATTGTCTTTTCCATGCGTATTAAACGTACGCTGTGGTGGTAAGTTACATAACGTAATAGATATAATTGAACTGATATAATGCCATCATTATAATGATATAATGGAACTGAAATTGTAAAAAAATATCTATTGAGCATTATTTACCTATTACTACGATTTTACTAATATATATACAGAAATTTTAAACAGCATTAAATGGTAACATATTTGGGGTCAAGATCACATACATTTCCCTGGCTAGCTTAAGCACTTCTGACATGGAATCGAAAACAATGAAGATATCACAAACACCCAGATCCGAGAAAATGTAAAGAAGTGACATTGTACATAAGCCCGTCCGGGAATCGAACCCGGGACGTCAGAGCAGGCGACACCATGAAAGCCGGTGTATGCGACACTCGTCCACGGAAGCCGTCAAATGAATATATTTGTATTCCGAATTACAAATATATAATGTTATTGGTAAAACTTTAACTCCCCTTTCATATCCCCTTACGCCATCTATGGAAAGAAAATGAAGTAGTAAATCGTAACAGCGACACCATTCGGCAAAGTATAGTCGTTGTTTGAACATTGCAATTGCATACTATATAATATATATAGTAACGTAAAATACATGAAAATTTTAAAGAGAATTTTCCGCGTGTCCACGTGTGTATATTCGTATTAAGTAACATAGCACCACAATAAAGCAAAAGATAACGACAGTCATTCATAACTTTCCACGTCAATAGCACAACTATGTTGAAACTACTGAAAACACCATTCCTGCGTGAATTTTGAGAGAGTCTCATTTTTAATTAGCAGATTCTTGAGTTTTGAATATTATGATATAAACGTACAGAAAAAGCGTATACTTCCTCTTAATTGTGACCAGTGAAAGAACAAACAGAAAATTTTAATTTTATTACAAAAGCATTTAAGTAATAGAAAATTGTATGTATAATGGATGACAACAAGTCACGATAGCCGAGTGGTTGGGTGATCGGAATTCGAGTCAAGAGATCCGAGTTCGATTCCTATGGCTCGTAAAATGTTTTTTTAAACTTATGTACGAACTATATTGGGCATAAAAACGGCGACGAGCTCACCATCTGTAACCGTGTCCCAAAAATGTCTTCGGTGGAAGGTGGGTTGAAAGGACTTAATTGTCTAGACCTCTGTACTGTATTGGAAATGGCGTGAAGATAATTTTTGTAGGATTAGAGACGTTGCAAGTGTGAGGATGTTTGCAATATGAGGCGTAACTGTATTTAAAAAAAATCTACATTATCTATTAATTCTCCGTCCCTAATCAATATCCTCCATACTGCTCCATTATTAACACAAAAAACTAGTCCAGCACGGCGAGTACTGGATGTTGGGTCCTCATCAAAATATTCTAAAATATTGTCTTCCATAGCCGTGCTCAAAGTCGCAAAATTGCGCTGGTGGAAAGAACCAGTTGTGTGTAATCTATTGACGAAATTCCTAAAATAAGCATAGGATTAAAGAACTCAGGGGTTATTTCGGTTTCCGGATGCGTACCGTTCGTTATAAAGGTTCTAGGATCTGTTAACACACCGTCACTAGCACCAACACACATTACCATATCGTAATACTCCGCGTTCGTATAACTCATTTTTCTTATTTATCCGTACGCGATACGGAATACGGGAATTTTTAGACGTCCGCACGTTTCAAAATTCCCGTAGAAACTAATAGGAAGAACAAATACATCAAACGAATAGCGCCAAATAGCGGTTTGTTTCAAACATTTCTTTCAAAAACCGCCAAGTACTCAGGTTGCATTCATTCAACATTCTTAGGAAGATTTTATTCATTGGTCGATCAATTTTCGCGCGAAAATTATTGAATCTGGATTGGTTGGAACGTACTAGGAGCACAGATAAGGTGACTAGAAGTTGTGCTGGAGAAGGGTCATTGCCTTTGTCAGCTGATTAATATGATTAATAGGGTTGACACCAACGAGTTTAATGTAAATACTTGAAATCCTCATATCTCCCACGGAAATCAAGCTACGAGACTCTTAATATTTTTTAGGGTATGGGTCTTAAGCCCAGCGTGCCGGTATTTATACGATTTTTTAAAACACCTTGTATATACCTACTTAATTTCTAAGATGTGAGAAAGAAATGGAATAAAATGAAATTAGCTTCCAGTAATATGTATGTAGAAGTTAATAGGTACCCATATATCTAAAAACCTAACCAAGGAAATTTTAAAAGGCGCAACGGGCCATCAGAAAATTACAGAAGGTCGCGAATTAATTAACAATTAAAGATATTAGTGAAACCTAAACATCGTTAATTGTTAATTAATTTAATTAAGTCTTTCTCAGAACAATTGTGGGGTCCCATAAACAAGAAGGTGTTGTCCTGAAATTACTAGAACGATTGGCAACTTAGTGCGCTCGAACCTGCGTAACAGATTAATAAACATGACTAGAAGAATACACTGTAAGTCACTAACGAGCATCACGTTACTGCATTGTTTACACACGCTAATACGACAAAGATTGATGAGAAAAAAATTAGGGTTTACCTCACACCTTGTCACGTATTTTTTTAGGTGCGCCAGGTATCAGAGTGAACATAGTGATAGATTAAAGCAAGATCAAATTAAGTAAATTTTAAAATTTTATTAAGGAAATATAATCCTAAACCGTAACATAATGCACGATAAATTTTAGCGGAAAAAAATGTAAGACTTGAATGGCATGTTTTAATAAAGCCTTGTTCAAGTACTTGCCTATATTTAACTTCCTTTACATTAACAGCTGTAAGTTGACATAATTAGCATGCTCGATAAGCAATATTTACATCATACAATACATTTTATAACATGAAAACCTTATCAGTTACTAAAATTTCAAGTATATACCCACTGCGGTGAAGGCTCTGCGTTGATCAGTCAGGACAAGTAATTACATATGTGTATAGTTTTTTTTCTTTACGCATTATCCAATTCAGGGGTCACAGAGTGACATAGTGAATCATGAATTCGAATGAGATAACCATGGTATTGTTTTACGGGGCAATTAATTTTTTTTTCAGTATTCACTGATAAATACATTGAATACAAAGAAAAAGCAAGGACAGGCATTTCTGCCCTTTTAGAATAAAAATACTCTTATTGATAATGTAGAAGACAATGAAATAAAATTAAAAAATATTACAACAATACTAAGATTTTAACTAAAAAAAAGTGTATACGTACTTTTTAAAATAGGTAATAACCATTTCTCCGCAAAATGTCACGCAGGCTCCAGACTTTATGACTTTAAAAACAGCAACTGAACGGAAACTGATGTGTCCTCTGGTTATATGCATCCCAGTTGAATAATATCTCGTCTCGGATACCGGGATAATTCAATCAAAACCATATCTTAAAGCCTAAGGGATACATCGAAGTCATCGACGCCCGGACCAAATACATTAAACATCGCGAGACGCGAGCATCTACGTAAGTAATCGAATATTAATGAGAAATGGTCAGGAATAACTGTAGAACTGTTTACTTGAGACGATTTATTTAAAGTTAAGGTTAAATATCGATGAACAACAATAAATACGAGTCCGTTATTTTATTAAGATAAAAAAACTTCGACCGAGGAGATCACTTTCTGCATTTTTTTTCATGTAGCCCTTTCGAGCCACATTTCATTGGAGCTAATTTGGATAAGCCTGTCAACATATAGATGACCAAGCAAACGATACAAATCATACATAGGTTTTGGAAAAAAATCTCATTGTTACGGGCCTTCCAGCTGGAAATCGTTCTCGAGTCTCCTGATTTAAATTCCTATCATCTAACTACTTAGCTGTCGTGGCTTCTGTCAATAGCAATTATAGAAAAAATTGTCATCGTTAAGGTTACACGGAAATAACATTTCCCCTCTGCACGAAAAAGTTTCATAATTTTTGTTGTACATCTTTCGTCTCGTCTGCATGGAACGTGACGGATAGCGAATCTCATCGTTGGTTCTGTCCTCGAAGGTTTTAATAAAGTTTAAAAAAACTTTTTAGTCAACTCTTACGAAAGACACGGCGTTACTACTGCTACTTTCGCATTTTGTCCACTAGTGGTTATAGGCCTATCTATATGTATTAGTATCAAAAGGCAATAACTCCATTGAAGGTTTTCCAGAGATAGAACGTAGCCCTTACACACCGATGCTAATAATACGTTGTTTGTAAGAGTTTATCTTGTGTCGCAGTGCAATTTACAATATAAAAGCAGATCCGGAGCCTTTATTTATAGTCCATAGTTGAACCGTGTAACAATCATAGTTGTGCGCGTTTACAAAATAATAATATTGGTTGTTTTTTTTTATTATTATCGAGTAGTTAATAAATTTCAGTGATGTGATAATTGTTGAGTGTTTATGAACATTGTATAACTGATAATTCGTGCAATGTAGTCAAGAAGAATCAACTACTTCCTACTAGTAGTAACGACTAATTCCTACTTTAAAATCCATAACATAACATTACTTTATTCTTCGGCATAGGAACATAAATAACACATCAATTACTATCACCGTTTCGCAAACAGGTTCCTTTGAAGAATATGAAACGAGGAAATGAAACTCCATAGGGATTCTCGTTTGTATAAAGATAATATTTTCAGACTTAAATGTCCACGACTTACATAAATAATATAATAATAAACATAAATAAATAATACAATATCTTCACGTAATTCCCAATACCCCTGTATCTAGACAGAGGTCTAGTCTAGACAATTAATTATATCAATAGACAGAGGTCTAGTATGGACAATTAAGTCCCTTCGACCCACCACTCGACGAAGATATTTTTGGGGCAACGATATAATTCGTACAAAAGTTTTTGAAAAAACCCAATGGTACGAGCCTGCCACCTAGAGATCGAACTCGGGTCTCTCGACTCGAAATTCCGACCACCCTACAACTTGGCTATTGTGACTATTTCATATATATAATATAAATAAATGTGCACAAAAACATTCTTTGCTTTGGTCCCAAAGTAACTAAAGTACACAGTAACAACGAAGGAATCACAAACACTCAGATTCGAGAACGTAACGTATAAAAACGTATTTTTAAAAACGCGTTTTTCGCGGAATTTCCTGTCACCCACTTGCACCTTATGGAATATACTACCGTCAGCGGTTTTTCCGGACCGAGTCTATACCTTTCTCAAAGGCCGGCAACGCACCTGCTATGCCGCGGGCGGCATAGCAGATGCGGCGGTAATCACGTACCATCACGTGAGCCACATGCTCGTTTGCCGCCGTTTTCTATTTAAAAAAGCAGTTAGGGTTTCTGCCACCGAATCAAGGGTCACACTGAATCTACTGCACAAAACCATCTACAACCTAAGACTATAAACGAACTTAATTACTCTAATTTGTATTAATACGAGAACGGTAAAGGCTAAGGCTAAGAACAATGACACTACCTTTTACTTTGTTTCAAATAGGCTCTGTGTGGGTGGAGACTTTATTAATAGTCTGCAATTAAGGCATCTGGTTCCGCCATCTGACTTCTGACACTCGATAATTGGTCGTGGAAGCTGAAATGTCGATTGTGTCCAATGAATAACAGGAGCAAAATAATTTATTTGCGTTTATTGAATATTTTTGCGTCGCGCTACGACGGAGATCGCTCGTTGCAATTTATTGGTTAATTAAAATATGTTTAATGAGAATAATAACGTATTTATTTACTACATAATTATTTATTTATTTTATGATTACTGAAACAAAGAACAAGAAATTTGATAATGAAACCTTTTTGAAAAACCATACAGACGATGCCCGTTTTATGAATACGAAAAAATAAGCTAATAGGCCTTATAAGCACTACAGCTTATAAGGCCGGCGTTCGTCAAGGAATTAATCAAGTGACGTACCCTTAAGCACTGGAGAGATTGCATCAAAATAGCTCCAAAAATCTCGAATTTACGGGACACGGATGTTACCACCTTATTCGCAACTAGTATTTGTCATATGGACGAACTTCTCCAGAAGATGAATAGCATCAGCTTCGAGCTTGGCCTCAAAATCAACAACAAAAAGACTAAAGAATGAATGAATAAGAAGAATTTCGCCAATATTATAACAGACGTTTTCAATAAAATAAAAAAATGTATAAAACAAATTTGTACGAAAATAAATGACTAAAACTAAGGTAATACAGTTCAGGCCCCAAAGCTCCATTAACTTAAATATCTATAATAAAAAACAACAGTATAGAAGAAATAGCAAATATTTATCTTCTTGGTCTAAATATTGACTCTCTCATTAATTGGAAATGCCACATCTACAATATTCAATTAAATCTTTCAAGATTTCTTTACGCTTTAACAATATCAAAAATTAATACACACACAGAATGTGCACTATCAGCATATTACGTCTATCATGTCTGCGATCACTCAATCATGGTTGCGATATGGAATAATACTGTGAGGTAACAACACCAATGTCAATAAATTATTAGTAACGTAAAAAAAATGTATACAATAATATTAAACATACAACGACCACAAAGCTGCAAACAATTTTTTATAAATCAAAAAGTTTTAACTTTACCGTGTATCAACATATTGGATATTAAATTATTTGTTCCGAACTACATACAACAATATAAATTTAAAAAGTAAGCGCTTTAAAAATAAATTAACACTGCCAGAACCTTATCTAGAAATGTACAATGGTGGATCACACTAGAAATCTATTTTAAAATAATAATAACTACAGATATAATAATAACTACAGACAAAAATTTCAAAATAAAATTAAAAATCTACTTATATAAAAACGTTATTATTCTATATACGCCTGATTCTAATACTCCGCAATATAATACAACAAACCGAATACAAACAAACGCAGTATAGGAAATATGAAATACGACAAGATGGAGTGACACCATGCACAATATTGCGTTGTGCACGTGGTTGAACACCTTACTTTGTGGCATCGATTTGGACACATCTCGCACCATTTCTAGGATAAGCTGTGAAAGAAGAAAATTAAAGATCGATTGTTAAAATATGTGACTTGTATTCTTTGACTGAATGGAAATACACATCATGAAGAAATGAAAAGACCCATGGCTAATACTAGGTCTGCAATTGATAGATTGCAAAAGATATAAAGGAACCGGAATATAACTAAAGCCACTAAGACCTGCCTAGATAGAGCGTTGGTTTTTCCCATAATTCTTTATGCTTCCGAGACGTGGACTCTGTGAAAGAGAGAAAAAGTGAAAAGATGCTTTCGAGATGTCGTGCTGGAGAAGAATTTTAGAGTGTCTTGAACCAAATTTGGGACCAACAAGCCTATCTTTGACGAACTCGGCATCACGCAACGTCTATTTTTATTGTATTGCTCGTATTCTAAAATTCTTTGGTCGCGTGTCTACGAGTAGACGTGATGATAATAGCTCCATTGAATGTCTAGTAGTTCAAGGAGGAGTAGATGGCATAAGAGTACGTGGCAGAGCGCCCATGGGGTAGACAGTCCAAATGGGCAGCGATAGATGTCTCCTCCTATAAATGCACAAGAAAGGCAGAGAAGAAATTAGATAGTTAATGAATGAGGGTGTTTAATCTTCTTGTAGTGGATATGATACGGTTAAAGCATGCTAGTGAAAACACTTTTAACTATAAACATATACATATAAGAACGGTCCGGTTTGTTTCACTCCCAAGACCTAGTGCCATCTACAGATGTTTAAAGTACCAAAGACAGTACAGCTCACTGTTGAAGAAATGTCTCCACGATAACTTTATGTTATAAGTCGCTAACTCTATTTATAATAGGTTGGGGAAAAGCCTTTTCGCATTATAGTATATACGAACTTGTAATAAAATATCTTTGGCTATACTATTTGTATCTGGCTGGTTTTGGTATCATTAAGAGTTTAAATTTTAAAGAAGATAATTCGAAATTCAAATTAGGAAAATGTGTCATTTTTATTTATTTTTCGTAGTGTCAATATAAGTGAATCTGATGAAGAAATCGATACATTTTAAAATTTTACTACAAAAAAGTTACAAATAATCGAAATCGAAAGCCGCGAAAAAAAATGCGTTGTTACTGGACCTAGTGCAGTGTCTGTGAGAGTAGCACAAATTTGGTTTAAGCGTTTTCAATCCAGAAATTTTGACTTCACAGATGCACGTCGTTCTGGTCACCCCATTGTGGATAAAATGGATGCCATTTTGGAAAAAGGGGAGCAGGATCTACATATCAGTAGTTACGACGTAGCTGAAGGTCTGGGAATTGACCACAAAACAGTTTTGGCGCATTTAAAAAAAACTAGTACACAAGAGACCTCAAGAGCTCACTGAAAGAAATCTAATGAACCGTGTACTCATTTGTGATTCTTTATTACGACGTAATAAAACCGAACCAGTTTTGAAGAAGCTCATAAGTGTTATTGAAAAGTGGATCATGTACGACAAGAACGCGCGAAAAAGGTCGTGGTCTTCACAGTGGGGCTTCACAGAATGTGGCGAAACCCGGGTTAACTCGCAACAAGGTGATGCTGTATGTTTGGTGGGATTCATTATGAGCTGTTACCACTAGGCAGGACCATCGATTCTGAACTCTACTACGAACAACTGATAAGATTAAAGCAAGAAGTTGAGAGAAAGCGGCCGGAATTAATCATCAGAAGGGGTGTGGTTTTTCACCATGATAACGCATTTTTAGCCACTCAGCAAAAATTAAGAGAGCTTGGCTGAGAGGTGTTAATGCATCCGCCGTAAGGTCCTGACCATGCACGGTCTCTTCAGAATTCTTTAGGCAGTGTCATGTTAAAATCACGAGAGGACTGCCAAAAGCAACTGTCGCGGCATTTTCATGTCCCTAATACAAGATGGCAAAAAGTTATCGAACAAAATGGTACCTACATATTTAATTTAAATGTAAATAAACTATATTAAAAATATGTTGTGAATTTTCTTAAAAAATGAGTAGTAGGAGAAGCTAGAGTTCTGTACCATGTTGTACATAAAACTCTTGGTATCTGTACTCTTTATTTTATTTAAAAAGATTTGGTAAGAAAAATTTTATTTTTCCGCAGTTTATTCAATGTTTATGGTACAAGGTAGTTTTTATGGTACAAGGTTCCCAAGGATGCTCCAGTCGATTCGTTCGTACATCGAGAACAATCGCTGCTTGGTTTTACTATGCGAAAGAATCTAAAGGTAAAAATAAATCAAAAATTTGGTGTTGGCACTATATTTCATACATTGTCTCCGTCATCCAAAAAAAAGAATATAATTTTTTATTTGACACTGAAAAGGCATTCTACAGTAGCAGTTTCAATTGTTCATATTAAGCTTTAAATAATAAGCTTTATATTAAACTTTATTAGTGACAGTGATAGAGCCCGTGTTAACTGCCATGGCTAAAATAACAATGGGCCGGTCATATTGCTCGTATAACAAACAACGAAGATACTAAAGTGGATACCTGGTACAAACAAACACAGTATAGGAAATACGTCCCCCCACAAGATGGACTGACCACCTCGCACAATTTTATAAAATCATCTATAGTTAATTGTGCGTCTAGCTTTTTGCAGATCTTTAAAGTGTATTATTACTATGAAGTTTTAAGTGTGAAATCCTCCATCAAAAATACACAGAAGTAACTCATATTGTCTGCCACATACATTTTAGTTAGTGCATGTTGTTGTCCAGTACAGTACAGCCTCGGGGCAGCGAAATCTTAGGTGCATGAACGATGACCGCGGCTCAGAAAATACCGGCGGTGAGAATAAGTCCTTATAACCGACGGTGGCAGCGCATTGCACAGTACTGATAGTGATACAGAAGTAACCTTACCCGTCATTAGCCAGGTCCTCCGTACTCGATTCATCGGAGTATTCGAACGAGGCGTTGTCCACCATTATATTTGTACCAATCACTTAACGCACTGCCGGTACACGTGTTTCATAACAAACTTCGAAACAGCTGTTGAACTTCTAGTGTGCACAGCTGCCACAAAATACATATTACCTTCAACGTCACAATTTTTAAAGTCTTAACTGATTATATAAAGATCAGGCAAGGGTCAAATACTTAGGCAAAAGTTAGAGTTCAAAAGTCTGCGATAAGATAAAACTCTATGAAACATTTAATAAATTTATCTCTATTGATATCCATTCCGGAAACAAAGTCATTTAGTACTCTGTATAACAGTAAATTGAAGAAATTTCTAATGTCAAAACGAGTGAAAGTTTAAAGTCGAAAAATATGCAAATAGGCACAACACGGACACGAGCGGAATTATTGCAAACAATCAAATAATATATTTAGTTCGTCGCTTCATACTTCGGCATGCACAAGGAAGAATGGCGTTTAAACACATGTGAATTTACGATTCCAAACAACTATGACCTTCGCCACATTTTACACTTAAGCACTCGCGCATTTGAAACCTGTCTTAGAATTATTAATTTAGGAAAAACACCGACAACGGACGCGATGGAAGCGCTCGAGACGCGACCAAGAGAATAACTGTTGATAGAATCGCAACGTATGTACCTATTGATTGTACATCGAATACGGATTAATTTATCGCGGCAACGATAAGATAGGGCAATGTTGGCTGAGCGGGACCGTTTACACGCCTCGGATATTTTCCTAAGCACGGCCACGTGAGTGATTAATCAAAAGACTGAACGCTGTTCAAAAGCTGCAAGGACGGAGGCGGCACGTAATGCAGAGTACAACGACCTTGTAACACTTTACACCGAAAGCTGCGAGACTGTTAAATATATCCGCGGGTCGGTTCATTGGCGTGGCTGGAGTTATAGAGTGGTGATAGCGCCGGTGTAATCGCGGACGCAAATCATCCGATTGTCCGCTCTACATTCGCAGTTCGCGATGCGGTGTAACAGTACCGCGCCATGGCTATGCGCAAAAACACTAACAAACTTGCAGCCGATGCAACTGGAATGCTCGTAGCGAAGTAAAGAGCGATCGTTTATCAACACGCTGTACGGTCAGACCAAACAATGAGCTCCCAGACAAATGGCGACTATTACATAAAAAGTTTTTTTTTTCAGTCATCTTTCTACTATGCTGTAATAAATATAAATAGATAAATAAATATAAATAACGTCTTCACGCAATTCCCAATACAGGGATAGACAGAGGTCTGGTATAGATAATTAAGTCCCTTCGAACCCACCTTCCACCGAAGATATTTTCGGGACAACGTGACAGGTGATGAGCCCGTCGCCGTCCTTATGTCCAAGCTGTCTGTTGAGTATATAGGTAAAATTTAATAAAATCTTTTAATAAATATACCATTGAATTGCATTCTAAATTCGAATTTTATTCAAACGCTATTGAAAGGGACAATATTTAGTAATGAATTTCTAGTCAAAATCTGAAATGTTAATCATGATTATAACTTGCGACCGTACGATAATTATGATAGATAACACAATCAATCTGTAAAGGAACGTTTTTGGACTGTTTACTTTGAAACAAAATGTATTGCCGTTTGATCAGTACAGAATATACGCATGTTAAAGATTAAATAAAGCAGACACTAAACAATATGTCAAACATCTTTCGTTAATTTATCGAGCGGGATAGATTACGCAATATGTTACAGCAAAGATTATTTTTAAAGTAGACAACAAAAAACTGTAATTAGCTACGGTAATTAAAGCTGGTTTCCTTATTTTGTCTTTACTTATTTCTTTTTAATTACTGACTTTAGCTCAAAACTTCACTTGCGTGAGTGTGGGAAATGTGTATTTTTGTAAAAACCAAAGGACCGCGTCAAGGTGTATGATAAATATAAAATATAATTTATAAATAATTATATATTCAGCGTATATTGTTAAGTTTTTTTAGTTTGTATAGTATATATTTGATTGATATGTTTTTTAAGATTTGCTTAGTACTTTTATTTTTAATCAACTCATTGCGGATTGAACTCGAGTTTCCTAATTCGAATTCCGATCACTGTACTTGATGGATGTCGAATCGCTAAATAAATGTTCTGCAGAATAGAGCATGAGTGAAAGCATCCCTAACTTTTAAACAAATATCTTAAACATCCCGAAAATGTACCTTTTTCTTTACAGCCTATAAAGAAAGAAACATACTATAACAAATATCTTCACGCAATTCCCAATACAGAGTAGACCGAGATCTAGATAATTAAGTCATTTTGACCCACCTTTCACCGAAGACATTTTTGGAACAATGTGACAGGTGGTGAGCTCGTCGCTTTCTTTATGGCCATGCCAACAATGTATATCGTACATAAGTTTTTGAAAAAACCCATTGGTACGAGCCTTGGGGATCGAAATCTTGACTCGATTTCCGATATCACTCGGCTATCATGACTTGAATTAAATAAACTGAAACAATTAATAATTTATGTTACCTAAACAACTTTCAACATACACTCTTTTGCTATCCTTACACGCGATCCACATGAATCGAGGGCGAGCTGGGATCGTCAACATTATCTATGTTGATTGGACAAATGGGCACAACTTGCTTCGTTTACGTTCGTGACGCGCATCACCATCTCGCTGAATGAATTGTATGACGTCCAAGTGGCCACTGTTCAATGATGTGTGTGGGATAACCGGAGACAAACCGGTACCTATTATCGAACGCTTAAAGGCTGTTCATTGACGTCACTACGATCATGATTACGGTGATTGGTCATTGATACGCAATAATAAATGTTATACTTCAAAATACCATATACCTGATCTTGGATAGTCATCATACATACAGACGTAAACATCTATGACTACAGTAAACAAGAATAAAACTGAATAAAATGAACATACAAGGAGGATTATTTTTAAGGATGTAAGAGAACATCTTTATCTGTCTATATAAATACTAAAGAAAGAAAGAACTCTTTCCTTGAATGCCATGAGAATCGGGTGTTCTGTTACTTCGTTTTTGACCTTATTCGCATAGATATAAAAGAAATTTCGAGGGAGGTTGAGTGTGGTCTATTACTAGCTAGCCTTTTATAATTCAAATACCAAAGATTACAGGAAGTAGTGTAATATTCCATGTGTATGTAAACAAGCGATGAGAGGGTAATTATAGTTTCGATGTTTTCAAACATGTGGGTTATCGCGGGCGATATTTTATAGAGCGACGTCAATACGCGGGTCAGATATCATATCGATGAGTACCGTGGTCTTATTCGGTAAACAAACCTTTGGCATGTAATTTTATTAAATCAATTAGGTTTCACTTAAACATATTTATACAAACTTTTAATCGTTATCATCTCCTGGTATACCTGGTATATGTCTACTGAGGCAAGTACTTTCGATATTATTAGGTGAGTGGTATCCCCACTGAACAGTGGTAGAACCACGCGTCAGTTCTGCATAAATGGGCCGGGTCGACCGGGGAAGTACCACGACCTCACTTGTACACAATACCGACGTGAAGTAGACGTTTAACAAACTTCTGCGTTTTGTCTGGTGAGTGCAGGTAATCGGATGCTCACCCACCACCTCTCCCTGTCCACTCTTTGGCTACAGATAGACAGCGAGGACCACCTTCTTCGAGTCTATGGGTGCCTCTATAGGTCCAGCAGCGGTAATATTGAAACTGACTAACTCATCGACCACATCCTAATGGCTGCTGATTTCGTGAGACATCAGATATTTGCGGATGGATCGTGGTACTCGGCGACTTTTACGCCCACCACGCCGAATGGCTACGATCTTAAACCACTGATCATGCTGGGAGATCTGTTTTTGACTTTGCCTTAGCATTTGATCTGACACAACTGATTGCTTCGCCATCGCCGGTCCGGATATGGAGGACCCTTCACTGACCTCTCGTCCAGACAGCAATATGGATTCTGTCGATGTCCTTTTGCGTTCTTTGGACCACTGCCTGATCCGGAGTAAAGTGCCTATCATGTGCCCACGATGCTCATGTGTCCACGATTTGCAGGCTACCGCCGTGTGCGGCACTACAGGTCGGCGGATAGGGAAGGGATGCGGCCTTTCTTTGAATCCTACCCGTGGGGGCAAGTTAGCTTCTCGCAGGTCTCGACGTCGTTGCAATTTCGTGCAGCAGCAAAAAGCAGCAGTGCTACCGAGCCTGGGTTAATGCATCGCCGTCTCAGGATTCAAAACCTAGCGTTTTTAAGAAGAAGTACAACTCTGCCGCCAGGAACTTCAACACACCACCGCACATTGGCAGAATTGGCGAGAAACTAGTTCGTCTTCCTTCTAGGACACCTCTTCGTTCTGATCTCTCGCCAAGGCTGTCCAAGGGAATTTTAGTCAATCATCACTACCATCTCTGCACAGGGAGGACAACTCGCTGGCCCATGACTCAAGGGAGAAAGCCGATCTTCTAAGTTAACTTTTTACGTCCAACTTGACCGACTGACCATCCCGTGCAGTGAGTGCTCTATGCCGGGCATCCGGTTTTTTCAGAGCTCAGTGCGCAAAGAATCCCACCTACTGTGTGGAGGATGTGCTCCTACACTCTAGGCGTCGTTCCGAAGACATGGAAGACAGCTTAGGTGATCCCGATCCTTAAGAAAGGCGACCGCTCGGATCCGTGCAACTACAGACCGATCGCCATCACGTCCTTATTCTCAAAAATGAATGGACTCCGTCAAAACTGCCAGCTCTTGAGGTACTTAGAGGAGCACCAGTTGATTAGTCACTGCCAGTACGGCTTCCGTCGGCGTCACTCAGCTGGTGACCTTCTTGTGTACCCCACATATCGATGGGTACAGGCAGTAGAGAACAAGGGGCCTCCCCTTGCTCTCTACTGCCTCTGCAGCCTCTGCCCTGGCAGTTCGGGTATAGTAGGCAGTAATTATGGTACAAAGCGCTTCTCTCGAGGCTTTCATAATATGAGCTTCCGGAGAAATTTTGCAATTGGGTCACTAGTTTTCTCACAGATCGCAGTGTCAAGGTCGTAATTGACGGTGCATTCTCAGACTTCAAGTCTGTGAACTCTGGTACCCCACAAGGCTGTGTGCTATCGCCAACCCTGTTTCTTCTGCATATCAATGATATGTTACAAATTAGTAACATTCATTACTATGCAGACGACAGCACTGGTGACACACGGCCTTATACATCGGCCGTGACAATATTTCTCGGGAACACTTCGACGAGTACCGGAACAAACTTGTGTCTGAAGTCGAGATTTTGTTAGACAAAATCTCGGACTGGTGCCGACTAAATTTAGTCCAGTTTAACCCTAAACAGACACAAGTTTCCGCGTTTACCGCTAAAAAGAAACCTTATGCCGTGTCACCTCATTTTGAGAGCCAAGTTGCCTCAGCCGAATCAGCGGAATCCTTGGCGCCGACATATCAAGCAACGTTCAGTTTAGCGGTCACTTGGAAGAGAAGATCAAATTGGCCTCTGAAAAGCTTGGCGTCCTCAGTAGAGCACAACAGTACTTCATGCCGGCCCACTGCATGCTATTTTATAAGGCGCAGGTTCGGCCGCACATGGGACTGTTCTCGTCTCTGGGTGGGGGTAGCCCAGTGTCAGCTCCTTCCATTTGATCGTATCCAACGAAGAGCCACTCGAATCGTCGACCATGTTTTGTCTGATCGGCTAGATCCCCTGGCATTGCGAAGAGACGTTGTATCTCTTTGCATTTTTTACAGGATGTACTACGGGGAATGCTCCGAGGCATTGTTGGGATTAATCCCATCCGCTAATTTCACCATCGAACCTCACGGCATAGTCAAAAATTCCATCAACACCACCTTGATGCTTGGCATTCCACCACAGTGCGTTTTTTACGGAATTTTTTGCCACGCACTCGCATTTTATGGAATGTGCTGCAGTCAGCGGTTTTACCGGACCGATACGATTTAGGGACAAAAAAATATTTGTCACTATGGGACAGGTCATGAGCACATCGCCGTTTTAATGTCCACGCTAACAGTACAATATACTTACATATGCATACATATTTACACAGATAAACACTCATATAAGCATTCAGGACTCGAGTAAAAACATTCATTTTCTTCATACAAATGTTTGCCCCTCGTGGGATTCGAACCCGCAACCCTTAGCTTCGAAAGCAGGGTCACTACCAACTCGGCTAATAGGTCGTCTTACTTCAACATGATCAATCGCTTGCTTAATCCTTAACTGCTGATGGTATTTGTACGCATACAAACATTTTTAATATTTAAGATTCTTTAATTTTTCAATAAGTTGGTTGATACTGATCACATTGTAATTGTGACTACCAACGCACATATACAACATTACAGGTGAAGCAGATATGAATTACAATAGGAACGGGACAAGTGGGATGCAGGGATATAGATGTTTTGGCCTCCGGGTGCCTGACAAAAAGAATAAAACACAGAAGCGCAAGATGCCTATAGTTCAAGCCAATAAGTAGATACTGCAAATCTGGTCAAGCTTTGCAGTTTATATTCTAGGGTTTAACATAGTTATATTAATTTAAATAATTTAAACAAAATATTTAAACTTTTTAGTATATTTAGACACGACCTTATAATCTAATTAGTATTGGCCCGGGGTTGCAGGCCCGAATACAAACATTTGTGTTTAATTGCCAAGTACTTGTGGCTATGGTTGTTTATACATAAATTTGAACATGTATGTATTTAAATAGGTATGTGTTTCTACCTGATCGAGACACGGACTCCTACTTTGTAACTATATAACTAGTGTCACTTTCCAAATATATTATCAATAAATTAACAGCAATATAAATTACATTGCTCTATACCAATCGTAGAGATTAAGGCAAACCGTCCCCTTATGAGTTTAATAAGCCATCTGAGGTGGACCACTGACAGTGATGTATGTAACCTTACATTGGTATTGAAACAAAAACCAATATCAAATTTAATACCCGAAGAATAACAAAACAGCAAGCTCCAACCAATAACAACAAGTACATGGTATCTTTAATAAACATAAACGGAACGCTCACTACCACAGCTAGTGCTATGCAGATCGCAAATAAGTAATTACCTTAATCCACCATACACATAATTAATAATTCCAAACACTGTCCAGGGGTTCTGTTCATCTTCCTCGCGGTATGTGAGAGCCATCATACACGATACAATTTTACATGACAAGAACTATATTAACCACTGTATAAAAGACTATTTTAGTAAAATATTTTAGTAAAAAATATAGTAAGCATCATAACATCGCTGTAAAACACGTTATGTTTAAATCGCGATATAATAGCGACTGATTAGACATTAACGCTAGGTGGCCAATCAGATAATCGTAGATTATATCATAATATTTAATGTCAACTGTAGTATCAATATAAATGATATTAGCTGATATTACCGAACAGTAAACGTAATATAATATGCATAATGTAATTAATGTGAAACATAAATATAAAACTGAAAACAATTTATTACAAAAGTTACATAAATATTTAGATCCAAGTTTAAGTCAAAAGTTACGTAAATATCTAGGACCTTAAACAACTAAATAAATTTCTATGCATAAATACTTAAATCAAACACAGCTCTGATCCAAAAGGAAATAGCGTGAACACTTGTGTTATGGAATCAGAAACAACGAAGATATCACAACTACTCAGACCCGAGAGAATGTAGGAGAAGTGGGTTTTCTATAGTGCCCGGGAATCGAACCCGGAACCCGAGAGGAAATGTAAGAGAAATGCGTGAAAAAAATACACCTTTAAAGTTTTTTATTTGTCTTTTTAGAAACCCTAATAAATTATCATATGTATATATTGCTGTACCAATAATTTAACATACATCATACATGTCTCAAATGTCATCTTTATTGTATGGGAAAGGCAAACTAAGTAGGTTTACTTGATAGTAAAAATTTACCATCAAACGAAACAATGGTAAATAAAATAAATAAATATAATCACGCAATTCCCAATACAGGGGCAGACAGAGGTCTAGTCTAGACAATTAAGTCTCTTCGACCCACCTTCCAACGAAGATATTTCCGGGACAACGTGACAGGTGGTGAGCCCGTCGCCGTCTTTATGTCCAAGCCAATGATATAATTCGTACATAAGTTTTTGAAAATCCCATTGGTGCCATTGATGATCGAACTCGGGTCTCTTGACTCGAAATTCCGACCACCCTACCACTCGGCTATCGTCTCAAATGTCATCTCTATTATATGGGAAAGGCAAACAAGTAGGTTTAGTTGATGGTAAAAATATACCATCAAAGGAACGCGATGGTGATACGATGGTATACGTATTGGTAAAGAATCAGTGAGTGAAAAGGAGGTGGAGGAACAGAAAGGGAGGGAAAAGGGCCTCTAATTACTTCATGACCAGATAAAATTAAGCAAACGCCTCTTTATCTCGACTGCGAGAATACTCACTTTTACAACACGTCTTTGCAAATTCTATCTATATAATATTATTTCGCCAAATAAGAACTTGAAATTTTTAAGTTTTCAATGAACAATAAATAATCAGTTTGTATAAATACTTAAATTTTTATTTTTCAACCATGCATGTATAATAATGACTATGTAACAAAATACTGTAATGCTGATGTTCATGTAATCGAAATTTAATGACGCTAGCTTGAAAGAATAAAAGCTTTTATGAAATATAATTGAAATGGACACAATTTCATCAGATAACGTCAACATTATAGAATGGAAATGGTTTATAAATTTTTTAAAAGTCCTTATAATTCGAGCTGCCATTACTTTTTCGATTTGTATAAACAGTCTAACGGAGGTGCTAGTAGGTTTTAATCCTACAGGTATAACATGGTAATATTAAGTCGACACAGGTTTTGGCGATTATGTGGAGAGAAATAATCGTCGTAGTAACGCATCTATAGGAGGAAGGCTGGTGCACTTCTTCACTTTGGACTCCGCAATGGACAGTTCAGAGGTTCTTTAAAAATAGTGATAAAAAGCGTCTCCTTGTTAAATTCTTTGTGTTCTTGTGATTTTGCATTTCGTAATATTTATGTGAATAATTTTGTGAGTTTCTATTTCATACACAACTTAAAGAAATAAAGGAATTTAAGATTTAAGTTACAAGTAATGCCGCACGATAGAAGATTAGCAAAATTGATGTGTTTGATTAAATTACAATTAATGCGTTACATACAAATGTTTTCCTCAAAATATAATAAAAATGCCCTCCGCACAAGGTCGCATTAAAATTCCTCTCAAGTTTATCAAAAAAGTGGTTTGTTTATCTGTAGTTTTAATAAAATTCAAGGTAATTTAATCATAATGTTGAACGTAATAAGATTGTATAATACTACACAAGTACAACATTGCATAATAAAAGTAGGACTACACAAAGTGTACCAAATTGCTGCTTGCATGATTTTACCTTGGAAAAACTGAATCGTATCCGACGAGATACGGTCAAAACATTCAAATTAATTTATATGATATAATATGCTATATATACTGCTGCGAATTAAACTCAAAACATGATCATTATCATATAATTAATTACGGAAACTTAACGCAACTCTGTATCATTGGATATGAGCACTGAAACCGATAGGTAATTCGGAAGTCATAATTATTCGGATGTACAAAAGTTAGTTCTTAGCCATTTATAAGACTTTATTATGTGATAATATCGTTGACTTTGACATAAAGACGTCCTGTTGTTCAAAACAAATGTCTTCGGTGTAAAGTTGGTCGAAAGGACTTAATAATCTAGATTGGTATTGGGAATACCGTTAAGACATGTATTGATATTAATCATTGTGCAATCATCATCATGATCGTTGTTTGATAGTCGATTGTACTACAGAGACTATGGGTCATTAGGGAATAGAAATAGGTCATCGGATATCTCGGTAGGTCTTACTTGTCGTGCTTGGCGGTGCGCGGGTGGGGCTCGAGCTGCAGCGGGGTGGCGGGCGCGGAGCGAGGCGCCCCGCACCCGCCACCCGCCGCGCCAGCCGCGAAGTTCCCGGTCGACCTGCAACAACACAAGCCTGAAATTAAAACGTGCTTTTCGAGAAACAATCCACACCGCCTCGTTACTATCCCAACCTAATTAAAGGGTGAAATTGATGATAATGATGGGTAATAACGACTTGGCTTTGGGAACGAAGAAAGAAAACATCAAATTTTCTGATAATTTTAGATTTTCAAAGCACATAAATTAATCTGTAAGAAGCTTTTTAATTGCAAATGATTAAAAGTCGTGTTCCTTAATACTAGAGTTACATTTTTGAATTAAATAATCTGAAAACTTTTCTTTTTTGAAAAAAAAAAATCTCTCCGGATGAGGTCACATACCAAAAAATCTTCAAAACTCTTCAAACATTTAAAATTTAAATGGAATGAAGAATTCACATACGTGATTACCTTCAAAAAGTAACCTTAAATCATAAGGAGTAGTGTAAAAATAATAATACTTGAAATATATGTTTCGGACTAGTATTTTTCTCGTTGGCTATGTCGCCATCTGTCGGCAGTCAATGGTATTTTTAAGGCATACCTTTAGGCACTTCTTCGAACAAAACCCACATGAGCAAAGGGGAATTACGACGGTAACTCAATGCAATTAGCTGCAAAATACTGATAATCAAAAGTTTTTGCTATTAAAAGGTTTTGAAATGTTAGTAGGTTAATAAGGACACTTATTAAACGACGTGACAAAGTTTCCAGCTAAGAAATAAGTCAGGCAGGAAATAGGGTTTTCTTGATAAGAGGTATAAACTTCTTATGGCATTTTTATGGGAGAAGATGCAGACGAACAAAAGGCTCACCTATTGTTCTATATTAATTAAGAAAATGAAAATGAAGTTTGTAGTTTAAATTTACAAATTGTAGCACTGCCCCATCGTGAGATAAGCAAGCGCGGACATGGAATAGCTGATTACCAACGCGCATCTCGTTAGGGATAACAAAAGCTACATTCACTCACGCCTAACCCACGCAGCACCGGGGTGGGATGCAACGCACGCGGTTAAAAGCTCGTCTAAATCTAGCATCATAGATTATCGTCGGTTGTTGGCGGAAATAATACGGCGGCTAAATACAGGAGTAAACAGAGGTTTAAACAATTAATTCCTTTCGATCCATCTTCCACTAAAGATATTTTTGGGAGAGGTGGCGAGCCCATCGCCGTCTTTACGTCCAAGCCTACGATATAAATCGTACGTAAGTTTTAAAATAAACTCATTGGTACAACCCTTCTACTACTAACTACCTGGGGATCGAACTCGGGTCTTTTGACACGAATTCCGAAATTCAAATTCGACTATTTTTTCTAAATACCGTTCCATCTGAATGGGCGGTTTCTAAAAGGCGTAAATTATATTATCATCACCCAAACGCTAGGGGGACGAGGATGAATCATCATAGCCTGGATGTACCAAGAAGACGGGAAGATGTAACATATCTAAACAACTGTGAAAGCGGTACCCAGGCCCGATGGTGCCGTTGCCCCCCTCATTTTTACAAATTACTCCCGCAATGAGAACCCAACTATACACCAGCTACCAACTCAGATTATGTTGATTGCAGAAGATAAGTATATATGGACCCCATCGTGACGGTCCCTTCTTGGAAGAAAAGCTGGTGCTTAGCTCTAAACAATTCTTCTAAAGAAGTCTTATAATAAATTAACTTAATTAGGAACTAAATGACGTGTGATGGACACCACCATGTTGCTATAATGGTAATTAAAAAAAATGGGATAACCAAAATAACATTACTTATAATAATTTTTCACGCAATGAAGTCAACCGCCCGACTTCATGACATTGAACTTTTTGCTATTAATTATGAATTTATTTAACACCAGTACACGTCACGCAAATTTTTTTGACAGTATTTAAACTAACTCAAGGTTAAAAGAAATGATGCGTAAGCTGCGATAATAGGTAAAACAGTTGTTTTTAACATTTCCTGTATGAATATCATTAGTAAATACAGAAGTAATTAATTTTCGACTAGCAAACCGAGTCTTGGTATAATTTAGATTAGACGCTGCTGTTTGTCACCGTTTAGATATTTAAACATCCATTGCAAATGAAATGAATACCTAATACTCCTAAGACCTATTGTCCGAACTATTCAGTGAAGTGGTAGAGGTGTTATAGCATCTCTTTAAATCATCGTCTATGAAACGCAGCGAATCAATTCGTTTGTATGTATGTAAATGTAAATAAATCGATTCGTCGTGTATTATGCGCAGAATTCAAAATTAGTATACAATCATTTGCATCCAACGGCAATGCGGGCGTTACCGCAATACCAAGATGCCAAATACAGCATTGCCATATCCAGTTGCCAAAATGATTTTAATTTGTTACAGTAACCGGTGACATCATAAGACTCCACTGTAAGTCATGATTAAATCCACTGTAGATTTATTTTAAAACGCTATACAGTACAAGATAAATGAAGTAAGATACCTACTGAAATTTAGATTTTGATAAATCAATACCGAATACCCCATGTATTTGTCTCTACCACAAAGAAACAACGTGACGTAGCCAGCTGCGAAAACTCACACACTGAAATATTTTCACTAAAAAAATTATATCTATAGTAAACGTACTCTTGTCCAGTAACTTCTATAATTCCTTCCAAAAAACATTCCTCCTCCAGCTCCCCGTGCCAAAAATTATATGTAATAGCGGTCATTAATCATTTATCATTGACCCTGTCACTTGTCCCACTTTTTTATAAAAGGTAGATAGTCAACGAAATTGTAGACCTAAACCGACATTTGAATAATATCTCATGTATATTATTTTCAGGCTAGCCTGTCCTATAGGCTGGATAGTTCTCTTAAATAGTTTTTAGTTAAAGCAGTACCAAGTTCGGTATTCGGCGCTTCTATTCAATCGTCTAGAGATTCAATCGATTTGGGATAGCTCAGATTTATCACCAAACAATGGAAGTCAGCAAAATTTTACCATTCCCAAATTATACTCAAACACTATTCTCTATATCGCTGGATTCAACAGAAGTGCACAGTTCGTTGTTTAAGAGCTTTCGCTGAAACGAGTTTTCAATTAAACTTTTGTCCACTAATACTGCTTCAACTGGATGTCAAAACTCAATCTTTGTTTCTGTGAAACCTCTTTGATTATAGGTAGCACGCTGTCTTTGTCGATAATGCTGCCTCCTATCTCCCTTAAAGTAGGTAGGCATTTGCAAGCTGCTTCTTTCATAACAAAAGTAACGCTCCCTATCGTACAATATTACTGATATTCGTGTTACACAATTCAAATAAGCTTTAACGTTTGTAGGTATAATCCACAGTCGAATGACGTGCTAGAATCGCCGATGTCACTCTTTGCAGTCCGTAGCCTAACCCGTTTGTCATTTCGGAGTAAATATTCATAGATTCAATTACATCTACAAAAAAATATCTTCACGCCATTCCCTATACAGGGGTAGACAGAGGTCTCGTCTTTAAATCCAAGCCAACGACATTAACCGTACATAAGTTTTGAAAAAACCTATTGGACATGCCGTGGGGAGCGAACTCGGATCTCTCGAATTGCCATCACACAACCACCCGACTATAGTGACAAAAGTTTGGTGCTAAATAAAAAAGGGTATACAAATTAACTGATTGAACACACCGTGCGGTGACTTCTGTCGCCGTCTGGTGTAGATCTAATCATCTCACAGCTACCGTTGTGTCTTGGCCCAACCTCTCGACTATCGTGACTTTTACCTCCTTTTTCACAATTATCGCATTTAAATAACTTTTTAAAAATTACAATTACCTCTTTTTTCTAAAAAGAACTTCAATTTAAAATATAAAATGATACTAGTTTAATAAGTTATGATAGCCGGGTAGGGTGGTCGGAATTTCGAGTTGAGAGACCCGAGTTCGATCCCCAGGTGGCAGGCTCGTACCAATGGTTTTCCAAAACTTATGTACGAATTACATCGTTGGATTGGACATAAAGACGGCGACGGGCTCACCACCTGTCACGTTGTCCGGAAAATATCTTCGGTGGAAGGTTGGTCGAAGGGTCTTAATTGTCTAGACTAGACCTCTGTCTACCCCTGTATTGGGAATTGCGTGAAGATATTTTTATTTTTTTATTTTAATAAGTTTATTTAAATTAAGTAAAACTTTTTTGTTAGCAGTAACATTCTGAGCTACCGACGGTGAGGCGGCACCCACGCGATAGCTCAAGTATTACGTACAAACTGCCACGTGTGCAGGAGCACTCTACGCGGTGATAAATTAAACTTCATTTAAACCAATTGATGTTTATAAATTAAACTACTGATCTATAAATGAGAAGACTAACACGAGTAAAACGGGAAAGCTAGACGAAAAAGTAGATATAGAAACACTAAGAATAACTCCACCATTCTGTAACTTTACTTGTGTCTTCTTTAACTGTATAAAAATTTTCAACGGGTATCCGTTTTTAATGCAGAAACCTTATAATTTGTACGAAAATATAATATATTAGTCGAACATGAATACTTTCGAAAAAAAAAAAATTATATCTATAGTAAACGTACTCTTGTCCAGTAACTTCTATAATTCCTTCCAAAAAACATTCCTCCTCCAGCTCCCCGTGCCAAAAATTATATGTAATAGCGGTCATTAATCATTTATCATTGACCCTGTCACTTGTCCCACTTTTTTATAAAAGGTAGATAGTCAACGAAATTGTAGACCTAAACCGACATTTGAATAATATCTCATGTATATTATTTTCAGGCTAGCCTGTCCTATAGGCTGGATAGTTCTCTTAAATAGTTTTTAGTTAAAGCAGTACCAAGTTCGGTATTCGGCGCTTCTATTCAATCGTCTAGAGATTCAATCGATTTGGGATAGCTCAGATTTATCACCAAACAATGGAAGTCAGCAAAATTTTACCATTCCCAAATTATACTCAAACACTATTCTCTATATCGCTGGATTCAACAGAAGTGCACAGTTCGTTGTTTAAGAGCTTTCGCTGAAACGAGTTTTCAATTAAACTTTTGTCCACTAATACTGCTTCAACTGGATGTCAAAACTCAATCTTTGTTTCTGTGAAACCTCTTTGATTATAGGTAGCACGCTGTCTTTGTCGATAATGCTGCCTCCTATCTCCCCCTTAAAGTAGGTAGGCATTTGCAAGCTGCTTCTTTCATAACAAAAGTAACGCTCCCTATCGTACAATATTACTGATATTCGTGTTACACAATTCAAATAAGCTTTAACGTTTGTAGGTATAATCCACAGTCGAATGACGTGCTAGAATCGCCGATGTCACTCTTTGCAGTCCGTAGCCTAACCCGTTTGTCATTTCGGAGTAAATATTCATAGATTCAATTACATCTACAAAAAAATATCTTCACGCCATTCCCTATACAGGGGTAGACAGAGGTCTCGTCTTTAAATCCAAGCCAACGACATTAACCGTACATAAGTTTTGAAAAAACCTATTGGACATGCCGTGGGGAGCGAACTCGGATCTCTCGAATTGCCATCACACAACCACCCGACTATAGTGACAAAAGTTTGGTGCTAAATAAAAAAGGGTATACAAATTAACTGATTGAACACACCGTGCGGTGACTTCTGTCGCCGTCTGGTGTAGATCTAATCATCTCACAGCTACCGTTGTGTCTTGGCCCAACCTCTCGACTATCGTGACTTTTACCTCCTTTTTCACAATTATCGCATTTAAATAACTTTTTAAAAATTACAATTACCTCTTTTTTCTAAAAAGAACTTCAATTTAAAATATAAAATGATACTAGTTTAATAAGTTATGATAGCCGGGTAGGGTGGTCGGAATTTCGAGTTGAGAGACCCGAGTTCGATCCCCAGGTGGCAGGCTCGTACCAATGGTTTTCCAAAACTTATGTACGAATTACATCGTTGGATTGGACATAAAGACGGCGACGGGCTCACCACCTGTCACGTTGTCCGGAAAATATCTTCGGTGGAAGGTTGGTCGAAGGGTCTTAATTGTCTAGACTAGACCTCTGTCTACCCCTGTATTGGGAATTGCGTGAAGATATTTTTATTTTTTTATTTTAATAAGTTTATTTAAATTAAGTAAAACTTTTTTGTTAGCAGTAACATTCTGAGCTACCGACGGTGAGGCGGCACCCACGCGATAGCTCAAGTATTACGTACAAACTGCCACGTGTGCAGGAGCACTCTACGCGGTGATAAATTAAACTTCATTTAAACCAATTGATGTTTATAAATTAAACTACTGATCTATAAATGAGAAGACTAACACGAGTAAAACGGGAAAGCTAGACGAAAAAGTAGATATAGAAACACTAAGAATAACTCCACCATTCTGTAACTTTACTTGTGTCTTCTTTAACTGTATAAAAATTTTCAACGGGTATCCGTTTTTAATGCAGAAACCTTATAATTTGTACGAAAATATAATATATTAGTCGAACATGAATACTTTCGAAAAAAAAATTAAAAGAATGCAACAAATATCCAACACAGATTTAGACTTACGATTAATCTTTTAACTAGTAATATGAGTCGTCTAGATTATAGTTACCTTATTATTTTATTACCTTATATTATCTTATTTAAAATTTTAATATCTTCTGTAAGGTGTTTTCCAAATTATACGGTACAAGACACAGTTGATTTTTGACGACCTCCGAGGACTAGTGGCGTAAACACCGGTTTGTTCAAGGTGTCGCCATCACGAGTTACCGGGTTCGGTTCCCGGTCGGCTCAATGCAGAAAAACCACCGATTCCTATACCACAAGTGCTTTAGCAGCATTGGTATCAGAGCAATGTATGTGATATTGTCTCTAACTATATATGTATATATAGTATATTTGAGGTCTCCAAAAACAAAAATATTTATAGAAGCTGTATCATTCTTTGTACTTTACTACTTTACTCTACTTTACTTTGTACTCTAAATGTTAAGTAATTAATCTTAGTTCTGAAGTCTAAGGATTTACTTCCCCATGAGTTATGGCGCTAAGAGAAATGAGTTTCGGAAATAATACACAATATTCGTACATTCAATGTCAATTCTTAATAAGTGAAGATAAGAAGTAATGGTCACGATAGCCGAGTGGTTGGGTGATCGGAATTCGAGTCGAGAGACCCGAGTTCGTCCTCAGATAGCAGGCTCGTACCAATGGGCGTTTTAAAAACCTATGTACGATTCATACCGTTGACTTGGACATAAAGAATGCGACGAGCTCACCACCTGTCTCGTTGTCTCGAAAATATCTTCGGAGGAAGGTGGGTCAAAGGGACTTAATTTTCTATTAAGGCTAGACCTCTGTCAAGTAAGGCACATGTGACATGAAATATTGGAAATTTATTTTAAAAATACATTTAAAAATTATAGGCCAGGCCTGTGGGTTAGAAGCCAGGAGCTTTTTATTATAATATCTTATAAATCTTAACCATATTAAGTTCACGGAAAGTCAATCACGAATGTGCCACATATATAAACGAATCTATATGTAATATTACATGAAGGAATTAATAAAAACATTTGAAATATAATTAGACAATCTGCCCCTATCATGTGTATATTTTAGCTTGGTTGCTTTACAGCTGGCATTTTCTTATAAACATTTTCGTTTCTTTGAAGTGACATGTTAATTAGTGATTTCATTGCTTATTTTCGCTATAAACAAAAAGTAATGAAAACGTATATACACGCTATACAGTCCATGTAAATGTATTATTATTATTAATGTTATGGATATTTTTAGCATACAAATTCGTCGCATCGAAATAATGGATGTGAAAACTAAGTTAGACTGAGGCAAATCTTTATACATACCTATAATTCCGCTTTCGTAGATTTGTGCCCACAAACCATGCATTGAATTACATTTTTGGAAATACAATCGTCACACCATTCTCAATACAGGGGTAGACAGAGGTTTGGGCAATCAAGGCGTTTCGGCTTTCTTACATAATTAGTACCCTGCACTAATATTAAATAGTTATAGTAATATTATAAAACTAATAGTTACTATTTAAGTAGTAATTTCATTGTAATTATAATTTGTTTTTTATACAGTTTTTTTAATAAATCAGAGCAGGGAAGTTTCAAGCAAACCTTCGGCAGTTTTAAGCCCGTTATAATATCGTTATGGGGTATAGGAAATTATACGATATTTTATATACACGAGTAGTTACTTAACTAACCAAGTAAAGTTGAACGCAATAAGTAGACGTTAAGTGACCACTTAGCGTAAAGTGTATTACAGTTTACTTAATACCTAGATTTCGTCGGAGGTTTACTTAAACACGGACCATCAAACCTCGTTTAACATATAGAAACTTAATTTAGACGGTATAAATTTGGGTAAAAACATGTGTGCGATAAAAGTGCACTCTTCAGAAAAAGAAGATATTGCTTTATTATCTGAGAAGCGACGAGGAACAGTTGTTAGTTGATACCTGATTTAAATTCGTTACATCATGTTTCAAATCACAAAGGTGCTTAAGAAATTTTCATTTCAAAGATATATTAATCGCGGAACCCTAATAATTTTTCTAAAATCAAAGCCTCAGTTACTCCATATAACATCAGTTATCTGCCAGTGAAAGTCCTGTTTAAATCGGTTCAGCCGTTTCAGATATTAGACGGAACAAACAGATAGACGGAGAAAAATTTTAAAAATTAATTTCTTATGAAAGTATTAAGTAATTATATACATATTCTAGTGACTAATCGGATACTGTAACATGGTTATTCTAGTAAAGCATAGTGCTGTTTAATAACACGACCCAAATTTAGAAATATTCTCGCATTTAAAGTAATTTGAGACAATGTTTATAAAATAATAAAGTCGCCTCTTCGACGTATCGCTTAATCACAGTTTTCAGTTCTTGTGCTTGCACTGATCTGTAATCACGATGTGGACGCTTATTTTCATAGGAATCATTTTAAGTGCTATCAATACTGAAACCGTTAGTATATATTTCAATTTTACTGTGGATCTTTGTAATTCTTTATATATTGCCGTTTTTAATCGCGTCTAATAATTTGATGTGAACGTCGAGACTGTTTAAACAATACTAAGTCGTCGCCGAAAAACGTACGAAAAATTTAGTTTTCAATGATTATATCATCACACTATAAATATACTCATCATATTATAAACGGCAAAGTTTGTAATTATGTACGTCTATCTCTTTATTCCGATATGAGCAAAATTTGGAATAGGTACATCGTATATCCTAGATTAATACACAGTCTAACTTTTTAACAATAAAAATAGTAGATCCCGTGTGTTGATTATAAGTCACCTAACATTTAAAGCTTGTGGTATACAATCAGGCAATATTAGTTTTATTTCAATATGATATAACACAATATTATAATTATTTAAACACATTAAAAGTCACTTTTACTAATTCCACATAATTAATGTGTGTAATAATTTAATGTGTTTAAAGATTTAGTTCCACCAAGAGACATCAATCGTGAGTATTCAATTAATATAATAATTATTTGTTTAATATTTTATACGACATCCATGTTTCAGAGACTCTTGCCGGTTAACTATGTAAATGGTCTGCCGCTAGACGACAGTGATTCAATGATCGGGGCGAATGTTTACGGTATACCATACGGAAGCAATTTCAAGGCAATAGATAATAGAGATACTGAAAATTCATATGACGTAGAGAAGAAGATCGGTGAAAACATTAAAAAGGTATTTCAATAGAATTAATTCGAAACGTATTTCCGTGTGGTGACGGTGTAAGAATATTACAACATCCTCGGGAAGAAAGGGAGTGGCCCTTTCTTCCCGAGGATGTGCGTGAAAATATTGCCACTCCATATCCTATATACCTATATACGACTAAGGGAAACATCCTTAAATATCGTAATGGCAACCGATAGATGGCGGGATAACCGTCTCTAAAAATTTCAAACCAAAATTATCAGAACGAAGATGGACAGCAGCGTCTGAGGGGCGAGTAGTCTGTTACTGCGATCGCCAAACCACTTGCCAAGCGTGGCGAATATGGCAAATCCTCCCTACGAGAGAGGCCTTTGTCCTGCAGTTGAATTTAACAGGCCGATATGTATGTATGTATATGTATTACGCTATAGATTATTACGAATTTTTGATTAGGGGTTACATCATGGGATGTGTGTACGCTTCTAAATCAAAATTTATAAATGAATATATGATTTTAAAAAAATAATAATAATAAAAAAAATTAAAAAAAAATATCTTCACGCAATTCCCAATACAGGGGTAGACAGAGGTCAAGTCTCGACAATTAAGTGTCTTTGACCCATCTTCCACCGAAGATATTTTCAGGACAACGTGACAGGTGGTGAGCCCGTCGCCGCCTTTATGTCCAAGCCAACGATGAAATTCGTACATAAGTATTTGAAAAACTCATTGGTACTGCCACCTGGGGATCGAACTCGGGTCTCTCGACTCGAAATTCCGACCACCCAACAACTCGGCTATCGTGACTTTTATTACATTTTTTTTACAATATATTTCTTTTTACAATATATGATTTAATTCACCTAATGCAGGACCTAATTACTGAAGTAAAATAAACCAAACATACACATTTATTTTACAATATAAAAATGTCTAATTAATTCTCCGCATCAGTAATTGCAATAAGCATGAAGAATATAATGTTTTTATCATTTGAATTTTTGCTTTACAGCCTTGCGCAATTGTAGTGCTTTCCAACGTCCAAAATCCGAATATGCATTCTTTACTACGCAAGTATAGATACGACGCTCATGGTTAGTTTACATATTTTTTTCCTAAACAATTAATCTAAAACATACTGCTACTTCGAGATAACATTCCTTTATTTCAGGCGTACTCATTCCGAGCAGTGTGAAATATTTCGTTAAAATTCCGCAAGGTGATCGGTCGTCAACGGTCTTGGTGCCGCTTCACGATCGAGCTTTTTCACCATTAGGCGGTTTTGTGAGGTAAGATTAAGATATCATGGTTGTTCACTTTAGTAAACTAACTTTTACAAATAAATAAAGCTAATACCACCTTTTATTTGGTGAGGATAAAGCGGTATACTCGTATGGATTCAAATTCAAATACAATGAAATGAAACTTAGCATTTTCCTCTGCTGCCACTTCGGGCAAGTACAGAGAATATCGAGCACGTACCAACTAAAAACCCACGATTTGCCACCTTTCCCAAATATCGGCAGAGCCACGAGAATGCTTTCGGCCACATCCGCGATCTCAGCTGCGCCGGCCTAGGGCGATGAGGGTCGGAAAGACCACAGTTCAAATTAAACATATATTATGTAATAGAAACAGTGTTTTTAAAAAAATAATTATTACCTCCTCCCTAAGATCGAAGATCTGTTCCACAACATTAACATTGGCCAAGTTGAATAATGTTCAAACATAGTTTCCATTCAACTCAAACAATTTAAGTAAACAAAAGCTCAAATTAAAGAGCTCATTATTCCAATCAGTGTTGGTAAACCAAAAAAAAAACAAATATTTTACTTTCAATTTGAACAGACAGAGAGAGAAATTAAACTATGAAAATAGAAGAAATTCACAGGGGAAAATGCGTTTGAGTATAACATAGAAAGGTAAAAGTGATTTCAAATGCATTATGTCAAATCTGTATATAACCTTCAACTTAAAAGAAGAACTAAACAAATAGGAAAGAAAACCGGCCTGACGGCTACGTACTAGAAAATAACCATGTTCTTTCAGATCATAGAATATATTAGTGGCTATCAATTAATAAACAGTTACGTTTTCTTTCAACAGGTATTACAAAGAAGTGCCTCCGATACCCCAGTCTTGGTAATATGGCTAGGGGTACAAATTATTTCGATTCATTTGGTCCAGGACCATCCTGTAATTCTAACATACTAACACACGTATCGGATTTATTTGTTATTTCAGTTCCATTTGTAAAAACATAGTACCGAATGGAAAATATAAGCAATAGTATTCTAAAACAGATGTTAGTAATAAATTTTGTTTATGTTGTGTGTGTTAACAAAATTTTAATTATTTAACTTCAAATAAAAAAATATCATAAAAATACCCATATTTTATTGGATTAGGATTAAAATGAGCTCACTTTTTTTTGATGGTAAATATTTACTGCGGATCATGGAAAAAACAATTTAAATCGAAGAATATTAGGTTTAAGGTCAATTTTAAAACTTCTCATTCAAACCCTGAGGACTAACACAGAATGCCTTATAGCTAATAATTATATAGACATCAATATTTGCCACACCGAAACACTGCGGTCATCAACCTGATGTCACTAGAGAAGGAATCTAATACCTAAGATCTCGTGGGGACACCGCGGTATATACTTGCTATTTGTCTATTCAAGTGGGTAAAGTGTAGTACTGACGCAAAAGACTCCTAGACAGAGAAATAGTACTTATAAGTTAGTGCACAACGTACTAGGAGATCTAGAATATCCTTCTTCATTGCCATAGAACAGTGGGCAAACAACTAATCGAATACGTACTTAGTGCCGCATACAAAGTATTAATAGAATTGCAGTGAAAGGTACAAGAGCAGATGTTCAGTCTCATAACTAAATAACTATGTTGTGTCTAACAAATAAAACGTTAGTATGGGAAATGAGCAGCAGGGAGCATATTTAACCGATTACGTCCGATTATGTACATAAAATTAATATTTCACTTTTTTTGAGGTCTATCTTAAAAAATAATAATTTTCAAATCGTTACAAATTGTATTATGTATACAAATATTCAATATTAGTTCGTTTAAAGTAATAAAATAAATTATACTTTTAGCTTTGAGATCAACTCTCTTCCTCCCCACTCCTATCCATATTACCCTTACCATATAAAAAAAATTAACCGTAAAGGAATTATTGAATTCATTTACCCAACATCTTCTGTTCAAGACTTTGACCGGAAGTGGTTACAAACTTCCAAGTGGATAATTTCGTTACTTTTATTAACAGGGCATTCAGTCGTTTTAAGGTGCTTGTGTAACAAACACATACACTTTTACATTTGTAATATTACTAGCAGAATCGAACATAAAGCCTTATCTAGCAGTCAATCGTTGCGATAAAATAGAAAATTGACAAACGTATTTCTTCTTTTCAACATGTCATAGCGATAGAAGCAAGTGTTGTAACACCTTTATGAGATAAGTAAAACATACTAAATTTGTATAAAACGAATTGAAGCACTAATTTTTTTTTTAAGATTTCATATTTGTAAAACGCGTTCAATCGTAAAACACATGGTACAATATGGTACTGGTAAATGACCGACATGTAGTATAAGACGTAATATATATCGTCACGTATATTCCCAACACGGGTAGACAGAGGTCTAGACGGTTGAGATCTTTCGTCCCCATCTTTGAATGAATAAATTAATAAATTACTCATTAACACAAATTCAAAAGCATTAAAACAAATACACAAAAATGGTTAAAAAATAAGAAAAAGAAACTAAATAAAAGCATATATCGAGTACCAATAACAAATACTTTTTAATAATAATCTTTCATCGAAGCATATTTGGGACAACGTGACAGGTGGAGAGCCCATCACCGTGTAAGTGTCCAAGCCAATGGTACAATATAATTACATAGATATATATTACAAAAGACAAATATTCATATATACATCCTTGAATAGAGTACAAATATTCATATTCATAACAAAAATTTTTGCCCCTAACGGGTTTCGAAACCCTCGGCTGCGCAATCAGGGTTTCTACCAGAAAGGCTAACTGGTCATAAGATGTATCAATGTAGAAATAGCTGGAAGTAACCCATATGTTGATATGGCATATCAAATGCTGCAGGTGCAGGAAAAAAATTCAAACGGAATCGCAATATCATAGTTACCAAAACCATCTTAAGCAAAAGAGAAGTATTGTTGGCAAAGTTTTGAAGAAGGGCTGACGGGATCGATATGTATAGAGAAAGATATACATAAATGCGTAAGGAAATACATAAAATGTTTCTTGTCAATATAAAAAATAGCATAAGGGGAAAAAAAACCAAATAAAAATCCTTAATCTGTGTGGACCCTGTGCAGGACCGTTTGTTATTTTTGAAATTTTATTAATTTTTGGATTAATTTTCAAAATAATAGCGAAATAGCTCCCCATCAAGAGCATTTAAAAACAGAATCGAACCCAGATATCTAAGACCATTTCGTATGCTTTTTGTATTTTAAAATTAGCTATAAATCCAACGTAAAGAAAGGAAATTACGTGTTTTATAGTTTTCTTTACTGAGGAGTAACAGATGTGACCTGTTTAGTGTCCAAAAGTTTTATTGGCAATCGGGCATTATTAGCAAAGACTTGCGGTTTTATGGTGTTGTTACATTTTTAAACCATTAGTTTTTCCTTTTTATTATTCCTGCTTTATTCAATTATTTTAATAACTATTTCATTCAACTATTAGATTATTGGTATTAAGAATATTGGTTGGCGGTAGTATAAATAAAATGAAAATAATTTTCAATAACTTCTTCTTATAAACTGTTAAATTCAAGAACATCGATAAGTAATGAAATAAAAAGAAAAACATTTTATTCAAACAACCTTGTGTAACTCATACTTGTTGTAATGTATGGGCATTCATTACCGATATAAGTCAGGTTAGTACGCTTTCTTTTCCAATTACTTATCGTATTTTTATTCCCTACGCAAATAAAATAAAACAATATGCAAAACAACTTGTGGATGACTTAACGAGATCGAATGAAATAAAACTTAGTAGGGGACTATGTTAGTTCGCTCGTCAACATGAAACAATTTGGATTGCAGCCAACTTCCATTCGCGATCTTGTTCAATTTCAACACTTCCCATATCGAATGTGTTGCAAACGTAAAATTATTAAACGACTGTTTTACAAGTCCGCGCAAATCGTACAGCCGATGCTATTTCACTTGTACGTTTCATTTCGTGGGTTTATTTTTGATGTAAACGAAGAGCAATGGACTAAGGTAAGCGATCGACGCGATGAGTTACGTTGCAACGCTAAATTATATGGACGATGGCGACGAATTTCGATAGAAATACCGAAAGATCCTTGCGGTTTTTCCATTAACAAAAAATATTAAACACATTACGTGTAAAAAAAAAGAAACATCACTCGTAAATCTAACTTAGGCATTACCCAAAACTACCTTGTAATACAATTTTAAAAAATACTTGTACTGAAAACCTGTTTCTTGACAAAACTTTAACGTAAAAAAAAATACAAAAATAATGCAATGAAATTAAAAAACAAATTAAGTGCCTAATAATAATTTTAAAAAGAGTACGTGTGAAATACTTTATGAAAGCTGACCAAGCTCTAAAGGTGAGAATTGCTTCTAAGTGTTTCTCTTTACGCATGTTATATTGTTAATAGTTTTATTGCAACTTTCGTGAAGCAATTGTCATTAATGTTTTCACATTAGGATTTTCTTATAATTTCTAACATAATAAGTTGAATATTCAAAAAGTATTACTATAAAATCACAAGGAACTTATAATCAAGGAGCATAAATTTATCTATATTTGTCAAGTGAAAGTGTGTAGTCCCTTACGCATCCATTTAAATATAGCATCGCAAAACATCACCTTCAACATATTTCTATGTAACAGGGAACTAATTCAAATGGACGATCTATAATAATCGCTCAGAATACGTCTGTATATTATTATTCAAGTCTTCTGAGGATAATCGTGTTCCTCACATCTAACAATATTTATTATATTACATAAATAAAAGAAGATCGCCGCGTGATAACTAACTGTAGATAATATCGATACGTGCTAATCGAGTGACAATGTCCTCGACAAAAGACCACCAACGACTTAATAGGAGCATCCGGCCATTATGAACGGCCGCTAATGATGTCATCATAGGCAAATAACAGAAATATACAATTTCAAATTCATCATCTGTAAACGATATCTTTTAATTGATAATGTCATGGTCGAAATATATATTTTATTAGCAATGTGTGCTTGTTTGTGGTTCCAGGATTGCTGTCTGGATTCAATTACAAACAGAAATACAATTGTTTTATCAACATACGCCTGTCTCTTCAAAAACTTATAGCTGGAAATTATCACTCTTTCTTGTGTGAGATTTTTAAGCAACATCGACATATGAACAAATGGTCAATGCAATGCAATACAATGATGAAGTACCATATATCTCATTATTGTCAAGGGCCAAACTAGCGAAACAAGGCCAAACATTACAGTTATGCTTTAATCAAACATGGTTAAAGTATAGCTGCAGCTTTTGCAGCTTGAATAGGCTGGCTCAAGGAGGTTAATGCACTTAATTAATTTTCTAAAAACCATTGAAGCTCATTAGTACCTCCCACATTAATGACGTAATCAAAAGTTATGGTGAGCCAATAATAAAATTGTTAAGTAATAGATAATTAATAAAACATCAACAGCATCTAAGGTGTAAGGTTTCTGGTACTGTGATGGCCAATCAGCTTGGCATTATGGTAAGCCCTCCCATATAGGAGAAGTCTTAAATGAACTTTACACATCATCATAATAACACACCGTTATGATAATTGACGTCAGAACAAAAAAATTGTTTTAAACCTCCGTACACTAGCAACAGCTTAGTTAAGAGTTGTTAACAGGAGTATTGATAATAATATAGCATTGTTTGGTAAAAGAACTATATGAACTTTTTTAATCAATTTGATAGAATCAATTCCACTTTTACACAAACAATTAATAATTGTTACTTCTATCTATTTCAAAACATTATCATGTGGCTTTAGGACCATGAAAGTCATGACAATAACACAATTGTTTGAAATCAATAGCTTCTGTATTCTCATATTTCAAGATAGTATCTATCTTATCTATATCTTTTCAGTTATTTGATTATGAACTTCGTATATACATAAAGAAGATTCAAAGTGCCATTGTGTTAGTGTTAAGGTTGCACTATGAATGAATAGGTTTGGCAAGTAAAGGATTACAATATTGTAGATAACACAATATTACAGACAATCTGTTAAATGTAATATGCTGCTGCTTATAACAACGCATGTTTCTCTCGTGAAATAATAACATGTAATTCTATTTTTGAACAAATTTAAAAGATTTTTCAAATTTATTTCATCACATACAGATTAAGAATTGATGATTAAATCAATCAAATGTCAATACATAGCCATCTTTAGATATGTGTTTTGCAATCTACTACCATTTAGTAATGAGTACAAAAAAAGGTACAGATATATAGGTACTGGTATACAGGTAAAACATCTATAGAAATAAAATGCAATGAAACTTTACAACATAATATTCACTTCACTTGACAACCATATAACATAGTTGGTAGGGACCCTACCTTCAAAGCTAAGGGTAGTGGGTTTGAATCGCACTAGGCACAAATATTCTTGTGATAATAATTATAAGTAAAATATACAAATGCTAGTTCTTATGAGTATAATAATATATTATTCTTATAGTACTCTCTTCTCCTAGTACTTGAGAAGTATCTAATAGAAAAATCTTAAACGATAAACTCATCAATTGCTACCAATGGAAATACCCATAAGCAGCAGCTGAGTCTAAGTTGCAATACCTCAGAAAATATGTTTTACCAATCCTGTAGTGATTATGACAGATCTGTTATATTAAAAGGCTGTAAAAGGAACATTATAAGAGTGGGAAAATGTATATTACCAAGTTTTTTTAATGGTCAGGATCCGCTTGGAGGCCCTAGTTTTTGCATTATCATTTAATATTGAGAAGCGATCGCTGAAACTTCTTTTCAATTCTGACACTGTTTTTAATTTATCTCGAGATGACAATCTTAACGATTTTCCTCCTGTTTTCCTTATCTCTATATCTTCACTTGGACTGTCTTTTTCACTTTTTCCTGATTGAAGTGACACTTTTTTACATTTCTTTAAAAAACCTAAAGGTAAATTAACTTCAGATACATCACTTTCACTTAACTCACGGCTCTTATTATATCCGCGTTCGACACTATTACCAAAACCTTCTACGAAACATAGCATAATGTCTTCTGGATATGTCTGCTTCATTTATAAGGTCATGTCAGTTTTCCGCCAACTGATACGATTTAGCCACTCGCCACAGTATTTCGTTGAATCTTGAAGCATTACCTCACTAAAATTAAGGTTAATAGGTTCACATGATCATTTTCCATATAGAAAACATAGTAGTGAATTAATTTTTTTTTTAAATAACGCAGTAAATCAGAAGAAATTATAATCTTACTCTGATCGAATAAGAACTTCTTTGTATAAAATGGTAAAAATAACTATTTAACACAAAATAAGTATGTCGTTAATTTATTATTTTGCTTAGTTTCCTTTCGAGGGACATTCGAGGCCACTTTAAAAATTTACACGAACAAAGTGACAAGTGACAATTCTATATTCGTTTAGTAATTGACATTCGGATCCGCCGAATGCTGTTGCGTTCAAAAACACTTGTACAACTTTCAACAGCTGTTTCAGAACTGCGACTGGGACTGCGATAGGAACTGACTAATACTGCGATGCGATCTGCGTTCTCTCTGTCGACCAGTCTTTGCTATGTGGTGCGATTTAGTTTGATCTGTATTTTCCTTTTTGACTTAGCTAAGTTGTGCTCATCTGCACACTATATTCGATGATAAATTTATTAGTCACTACTTATCCTAACGTTTAACACTTGATTACTAAAATTACAGGGGATAATCAATATTTTATAATTTTTAATTATGTACTACTAAAATGTTTCAGTAATTATTCTTTTAGACAGATAACTGATGTAAGTACTTTTATTACAAAATTAACTGATTAAAATATAATTTAGGTATAATATAATATTAATATGTGAAATCATAATATTTTCTATGTTCATAATAATATTTTCTAATATTTTACCGGTATCTTTCTAGGTTCAATGCCCTCTTGTTCCGTTCCTTTGTATCCTGTAAATCAATACCGAATAAGGCAAAATTCCAGGATCACCAGGGTTACTACGAACCAAACAATGTTGTCGTTAGCCACAAAAAATCAATAAAATATTATTTGATACCAAAAACAACATTCATATTTTAATATCTACATTTTAGTAATTTTTATTATTTGATGATTATTTTAGAAAATAAGCCAAGCTGAACGCCGGTCTTCAAAAAATGTTGAAAGATTATTTGAGCAGATCGCCCTAAAATAAACATACTGAGCATATTTTATCCCTTTAGTTGCCATACCAATACAGTATACTTACACATAGGTGCGGTTGGAGGAATAAATAAAATAAATATTTTCACGCAGCTCCCAATACAGGGGTAGACAGAGGTCTAGTCTAGACAACTAAGTCCCTTCGACCCACCTTCCACCGAAGATATTTTCAGGACAACGTGACAGGTGGTGAGCCTGGCGCCGTCTTTATGTCCAAGCCAACGATGTAATTCGTACATAGATTTTAGAAATTCGCACATAAGTTTTTGAAAAACCCATTGGTACGAACCTGCCACCTGGGGATCGAACTCGGGTCTCTTGACTCAAAATTCCGACCACCCAACCGCTGCGCTATCATATCCAGAATGCTTTTTGAATCGATTACAGGACAAAATCATGGTAGATTCTTGACTCGACTGATCGATTCTTGACTTGGTAGATTCTTAAAGACGGCGACTGGCTCACCACCTGTCACGTAGTCCCGAAAATATCTTCGGTGGAAGGTGGGTCGAAAGGACTTAGTTGTCTAGACTAGACCTCTGTCTACCCCTGTATTGGGAGCTGCGTGAAAATATTTATTTTATTTATTCCTCCAACCGCACCTATGTGTAAGTATACTGTATTGGTATGGCAACTAAAGGGATAAAATATGCTCAGTATGTTTATTTTAGGGCGATCTGCTCAAATAATCTTTCAACATTTTTTGAAGACCGGCGTTCAGCTTGGCTTATTTTCTAAAATAATCATCAAATAATAAAAATTACTAAAATGTAGATATTAAAATATGAATGTTGTTTTTGGTATCAAATAATATTTTATTGATTTTTAAGAAAAGAATAAATGCAAATGTTCTAATTTAATAGTTCTTTATCTTTATCTTTAATAATATAAAAGAGTAAGTTTCTAAAGAAACGAAACACCTTTCCCTCTTTTGCCTACCATGTTCTGAAACTCTGTGCAAAGCACTGCTGTACATCATAACGGTAAATAATTCTATTATATCTTCTGCATAACAATTATCATTAATTTTTTCAAGTGAGAACAAAAATTCTAGAAAAGACTTCAGCCAATGTGAAGAAAACCATTGGGAATAATTTTTAAATTTGTCATCAGGCAGATTACACGCAAGACACATTTCAATCAATTGTTACCCCAAAATCCCTAAAAAAAATACGAATACCAGTATTTAAACAATCGCCAAATATAATGCACTATACAGTAAAGAATATTCCGGTGTATCAACATCATCTGTAACCGATCAAGGCGATGTAAACAAATCTAGGTTATTGTTCAATCGTCTATAATTTCTTAGAAAAAGCACCTGCACTAAAATTTATCACATCGATATCTATTTTTAAACACCGTTTACAGTGAAAATATTCAGAATCGATGAAGTCACCGTTCAATTTCACTACTAAGTTGAAACATGTTTTAAAAAGTGAAGAATTGTTTTTAATACAAAATTATTATAACGCACCGGTGAAGGCTTCAGAGACATGTAATAACCAACTTGCAAGTTCAGCTCATTCTGTGGTGATCGCAGCTTAAAATAATATTTGTAGCAATCGATGTTCTCCGGCGATTATAGACCAATAAGTTTCCGATTGATAGCAAGATGATTCGTTTCCCGTTGATATTGAAAATCGTTGGGTTTACAAATGTAGACGAATTGAGCATCGCAAAAATGCCGACACAAACATATTTCGAATTTTTGTGATGGTGATAATGACCGAGTTTGTGCACAAACGTAAATAATTTTTTAAAAGAAGAGAGAGAGAGAGACTTTCTTGTTTCCGGAAATATGTGGCATATATTATTCGAACTATTTACCACATCGATATTTAATAAATGTTTTATTTATTTACGAGTATAGTAATTTAAATCTTTTATTTTCGATGTTGCGATCTTTCTAGTATGAAAGTTACATTAATGGAAGTTTTTAATTATTTTCTTTTGATCGTGTATTTTTATCTAATAAATATAATATAAAAATAATATTATCTGCTTCTCAATATTGTGTCCAACATCTAAAATGTATCAAGAATGAAAAACACTATTAATTTGTCTTGTTTTCTACAGTATATGATCAGGGGAGATCGTGTAATAGTTACGTATATACACATCGTAAAGTTTTTGCTTTAACTAACGTCGTATATATATAAACTATATTTAGGCCCATATTAGTCCCATTCCTGTGCAGTACCGTAGTTGCCAATCTTTTTTTATTTTATTTAGAGTAAAAGGAGTTAAACAAGCCTCGTTGGTGGAAGTTGCGTGTATTGACAATTTGTATGGCAACGAAGAAGCACTACTAGCAAGTAATTTAAAATACACTTTTTGGGTAGGTTCTTGATTTCTTACATAAAGTACTTGAATGTCAAAATAAGTATGCAAGCCGAACGTGTATAACTATGCGTAATTAAATAAATATTAGGTACAGCTAAGACTCGAAAGGAATAAGGAATTATCAATGTTACTTCATTGAATGTCATTCATCTCACACTCGAGTCATGGATTCTTATATGTGCATATAAATATTTGCCTATGTAAATATATATCCAGGTAAGTATATTGTACTATTCACTTGGACACAAAGACGACTGTAGGCCACCTGACATGCTGCCCCAAATAGGCTTCGATGAAAAGTGGGTCGAAAGGACTTAATTCTCTATGCTTCTACCGACTCCAGCATTATGAATAATCGTGACGATAACATTCCTCACGGTTTTCACTAATATTACAGCTGTGAAAGTTTTTGATTGATTGAGAATGAATATGAATATGAATGTAACATCTTCATGCCGCAGTGGATTAACGGAGTCAAATTAAATTTGGTATTAAGATAAGCAACCTGGATGAACCATAGAGATTACACCAGCTCAAAAATAAACTTATTCCTACTATAAGACAATGATAAAAATCACTAAGAAGCGACTACATAAAATTTACTGTCAAGGTTATAAAAATATATTCACGAAAGTAAAACAAATAATGCTTTCGATCATATAATCATAATCAGTCAAGAATCAGTTTAAAAATCTAGTCAGATTTAACACTATATCTCCAGTTAGATCAAGTATAATATGTGGAAAAATTTATTTCATTATGTGCAAATTAAAATCGTTTGAGTTACTTCAGAGATTACTGTGGTCAAGCATAATGAAAGAGTTACCAAAATAAAAATTCTACCTGGGGATCGAACTCGGGTCTCCTGACTCGAAATTCCGACCACCCAACCACTCGACTATCGTGTCTTTTAAATTCATTGACATATATAACGACGGATCTTCACTTGAGAATGGCAGGACTAATTTGGGTGAGTTTTGTTGTGTTTGATTTTAACTATCAGGATGGTTTTGTATGAAAGAAAAATTCGAATGTAATCATCAGAAGACTAGGAAGCTTTATAGTTATTAACTATAAAACTTCCTTAATAATAATCATAGAGAAATTCGATTTTGCTTTCCATTTTTTTAAAAACTAACAAAATATTTTAGAACGTTTTCGAACAACTGTATTGAAATTTTGTTAGTACAACGCCAATCAGGTCAACCAGTTTAGTAGAGCAGTTAGGTAATAGATATATCCTGAACTAGAAACGACGCTCGCAATAGTCCAAGTAGCTGTGGCCGAAATCGGTCGGGATATACTATCCCAAGGTTTATGCTACCCACAATTTTCAAATCAAAATCGGTTTAGCGGTTTATCCGTGAAAGTGTAACAGACAAACAGTGTTAAATTTACATTTATATTATTAGTATGGAATTGTATAAAGATTATTTCAAGTCAAAAAAGTTATTTCAAGTTTAATCATTTTTAATCAAACTTCTTTTTCACATAAAAATGTAACGTAGTTGTTTTTAATTCACAAATATTAAAATAACTACGTTCCTTTAATCTGGTTTAATTTTAATTCAGATAGAATAAGATAATATTCATCACTATTAAAAATCATATGAATGATGATAATATGATTAAGAAAACAAGAAGTTTTAACATCAATTAAGAAATCAATTAAGACTTTCAAAGTCACGATAGCCGAGTGGTTGAGTGGTCGGAATTTCGAGTCAAGAGACCCGAGTTAGATCCCCAGATGGCAGGCTCGTACCAATGAGTTTTTCTAAAATCTATGTACGAATTACATCGTTGGCTTGGACATAAAGACGGCGCCAGGCTCACCACCTGTCACGTTGTCCCGAAAATATCTTCGGTAGAAGGTGGGTCGAAGGGACTTAATTGTCTAGACTAGACCTCTGTCTACCCCTGTATTGGGAATTGCGTGAAGATATTATATAATTATTAGTATTTATATTATTATAATTATCTCACCGGCGCCTCCATCTAAATCTCTCATTCGATATACTGCGCCTGCCTTGCCAAGCTCGTCGGATGCTTGTGACGGGCAGGCTGTCTCGTCTTAGTGACCAGCGAACCCTTGCTCTTCCTAACACGCTTTTTCCTTCCATGGCACATCATTTACGACTTAAAAATATAAAACCTTGCTCTTGTTAGAACGATACCAACACTACTACATCTTTGAGATAAAAACCTGTAAACTTTAATACGAGTGCTAAACACAAGATTCCTTCCAATCTTATCGTAAGTCAGTTTTATATTTACAGAAAGATATGGGAAATATACAAACAAACATCGCTCGTTTAGAATGTTTACAGCGGTGAATATTTAATTTGAGTATATATGTGAAATATTGTTCTGTCGGACAAAATAGTAATTATTATGTTAATGTCTATGTAGCAATAGCATTCCACGACAAGACGTCGCGGTTTCGAGCCTAACATCTGAGTTTTGTCGTGAGACACTCCCGACACACATAATGAAGTTTTTGTTGATCAATTCCAGCAGAAAAACTTATAATGAACGATGCCTTTTAAATTCCCCTTGACCCCTAGTCGCCTCATACGACACCCACGGGTAAGAATACCATGGGTTGAATTCTTACGCCGTAACCACACGGCTAATTTCATGACTGCATGTTTGTGCAACTCGTAGATTATCCAATTTTCATCACCAATGACGTTTTTTTCTTGAGTGTTAAATCTGTATACGATTTTCAAGAGGCTCTCAAACATCGCGATTTTTTCTATACCTGAAAATGCATGAATTTTTTTCCCTACTTTACTGACACTGCGTTAAGTCCTTAAACGTCACAATTTATTTCGCAACTAGTGTAGGATTTTCTTTTTTTGTAATAAACTTCAAAAAATAAAAATTTCTTCTGCGGTAACAGCATTTATAAAATAAATCAGATACATATATTATTTAACCAAACCCCAACAATTTTTAAATTTCTAACAGTTTTTAAAAGGAAAAGGGCAGCCCGTTTGCAGCTAATGTGGTGGTAAATAATAACAGATACATCTTCTACATCCAATGCACACATATTGAAAACGCAGAAACACAAGATCACTTTACTGAGCAAGACCTCTACAAGACCCTATCGACATAAAACGATACTTAAAAGTAATCGAAAACTGGATCTAAGGTTTTTTAAACATATACACATATGAATGAATGAATGAAAATACTTGTATTGTACACCACGAAATCGAAAAACTTTATAGCTGCATAGCGATCCCTTACAGGCAACTAAACATATATATGACATATGTGTGCACATACACATTTTTATATACAATTCAATTCATAAAGAAAATAGTAAATGTTGAAAAAAGGAAGACAATAACAGAATATTGTTGTGTTGTTTTCAATAATTATTATACATATATGTATGTAGGAATTAATCAAGTTAAAAAGATAACAAGCATAACAAACCTACATAACAAATGGCCTACTTCATCGTTCTCCGGTGTAGACAGTGGAATTCTACATTTTTTATGACTAAGGCTAGTAAAGCTGCATATTTAAAAATCTTTTCTTGTTACAAGTCTAGGTCACGAGAATACAAAGCCTATTTATTCCTATACTATAAGTTAGTTCTATTTGTATGTAATATATGTACATTATTATTTTAATGCAAATATTCAAATAATATAAATAAAATAGAATATTCAAATAAAATAGAAATAAATTGCTTAGATTAACCAAGAAAAAGTTCTATACAAAACACCGACAAGATGGGAAAATTTCTCATAATCGTCACTTTTGGCAAGACAATTGTCAATTGTATTGTTCATCTAAAAACATCGTATCGTATAAAAGTGCCTCTAAAAATTTTCATGGATTATTTTAATATTGTTTACGTATATTTTCAGAAAACAAAATATTTGATTTTAGAAGGAAACGAAGCGCGGAGAGAAATATCTGAGCTTTGTTTTTGGGTTATGTGTGGAGTAGGAATCCCGGCTTAATTGTCATACCTTTCTCATCACGACATCTACGTCACGGGAGGCGATTGCAGATTATGCTAATATTACACGTCAAAATCTATTAGTTGCAGTAACGAAATAGTATGCATATAACTCACTGTGCTAAGTAGTGAGGCGAAGGCACACGCAAATGGTGCCTGCGCGGACGTTCCGCGTCGCTGTCGCTCGCTTCCTCGATCCCGAGCGCGCTCGCCGAGCCGCCCGCCGATCTGTCGCAACCGAAATACAGCCTACTTACATTTCGCGTTCAAAATTATATGAGCCAATAGTGTTACAAACCCAGCTCAATACTGTGACGTTCATTACTTAAAAAGTTATTCAGTTGAATTTGATTCTGATACGGGTGCAGTAATTGTGTGCAGTTTGCGGTGTTTATTGTAAAAAAATATTGTTACAGGTGTAATTTAAAAAAATCTTATCGCTGGTAAATTGTATTTAATATTTACATATTAAAACGAGTTCACATAAAATGAACATATGAATGAAGTCAGCCATCTATGCGAATAGGAATAACTTATTCAAATAGCATAAGTATAGCGTCACATATCTACCTACACTTACATCAGCAGCGCCTTATGAAATGAGTAGTAAAACTAAATTATAAAATAACAAATTTTCACGTCTGTATATACTGCCAAATATTCACATTATAATATTTTATGAATTCATTATGTACAATAAAATTAAGCAAATTACCGTGATGTTATTTAGAAATAGTGACTCATCAAGCAAAATTCCTAAAAAAAGCATTGCCATACTTTGGATAAACAGTACTAAAATACCATTCCTACTTAGAACACTACTACATGCTACAATAAATGAGAAACTGGCAAACGATTGATGGCAGAGAGACGATGGAAGACGACGGAGAGAGAGAGAGAGAGAGAGAGAGAGAGAGAGAGAGAACCCATTAGACTTACGAGTTGTTATTTTTAAAGATGGAAGACACCTTCTCTACCTAGGAGGCGTCAGGGTCAGTACCACCACAGTCATACCCATTTCTGTCGCTACACAGCTGTGTAATAAATATTATGTTCCAGGTAGCGGGATACAGAGAGCTAGTAAAATGACCGTGTCTGAGGCATCTTAGTCTTCAAAGGTAAAAATACAACATTCACGGGCGGCTACTGTACTTAACTTTCATTATGGTAGGGAGGACCATTACTAATGTTAGGGACCAGCATTGCTCTTACGGACCCGTTTTCCCCGAAAAGTACTAGTAGTAGTAGGCCTAGACATTTTAATCCCTTCGACCCACATTTCACTGATGACCTTAGTTGAAACGACGTGACAGTCTGTCAACGCTTTAGTATCAATAGATACCAATGGTACATGGTACTCCTTAGACATTTTTTTTAATAAAGTTATTTTTTTATTTCAATTACATTAGTTCTTGGTTACATTACTTTTGAACTTCAATAAAAAGCGTATAAAAAGCCTTCAATATGTTAATGGCTACCGAAAAATACCAATATAACCATCCCAAAAATTAGCAGTCGAAAATTATACAAGACAGTAACCAGCGGCAGCATCTTAATTGCAAGGTTTTTGATAATGGTTGTGATCGCCTATCCGCTTGCCATTAGTGGCGATTATGAAAAATCCGCCACGAGTGGAAGACCTATACCCTAGAATAAACTAAAAAAAATCTTCACGCCATTCCTAATACAAGAGTAGAGAGAGGTCTAGTTCAGAAAATTAAGTCCCTTCGACCCACCTTCAACCGAAGATATTTTTGGGACAACGTGACAAGTGGTGAGCCCGTCGCCGTCTTTATGAAAAAACCCATTGGTAATAGCCTGCTACCTGGGATCGAACTCGGTCTCTCGACTCGAATTCCGATCACCTAACCAGTCGGCAATTGTGGCAATTAACTTTTCATTTAATTAGGCATGGTATGATAAGAATTCGAAAATCTTGGCCAGATTCATGTTCATAAAGAACATCCCATTCGAAGATACTATTGTGGTTATTTCTGCCGATGGTAATCAAATGGCAAGAATCTTTTTATTATGTGTTAGTATATTATGTAAAATTACTATGGCAGTAATAGCTGTAGATATAAAAAGCATATATAACATGAAGCCATAGGATAATCAGTCATGACATTGTACGTCCAACATATATAAGTAATCAAGGCAAACGTTTTTTTAATGTGGTTCGTAGTAATCTCTTGCACCCACGGTGTGAGCGCCGGCCCCTGATCGAGTCCTGGTCCCTCCCAATGATGTCAGCTCGCTGCCTATAAATATAAGTCATTGTGTTGCATCAACTAACATTGGTTTATGCCCTTTTGTAGGGCCGTGTGGGTGACTCCTAGGTCAACATCTTGTAACCCCGCCATCCAAGCTGACTATCGACCGGATGAAACACAAATCGTGCGGGCGGGGAGCTTGAGTTATTTCCCGGTACGTCATCCTGGGCAACGGGCTCTTGGAAGAGTCCATACCTCTCAGCAGTCCAGCGTGCAGCGATACTCCATTTGATATGCTGGTGCAGGGAAGCATCTGCACGCTTGAACATTTACTTTTGCAGACGTTTGATGAATGTCCGAGCATTCGTGCGTCAGGTTCCGCATAGTGTTTGAGTTTTTCATATATCTGGGTGCACTTGCTAGAGTTAAAGTAAGGGGAGTTAGGTTTTCTTCTATTTGTAGTAATTTTCTTCCTTTCTGGCTAGTCGGGACCAGATTGGAGCTTCATATGAGAGCCAGGGTCTAATATACGCCTTTATTCGGAGGACGTTATTGGGCCTGAGCACTATTCCTGGTATTGCAACATGGGGAGCCATTTTTTCTATGTTATGTATGATTTATATCATAGGCTCGGACACTGAGATGGCGGCAGACACCGCACCTGCGGCTTTGTGCCAAATAAGCTCCGGTGGAATGTGGGTCGAAAGGATTATACCTGGTCCTTAATAACCCTATATGGTCGTGAGCTTGTTGAATGACTATTATGAATGATTGTAATAATAGATGTCTACATGTATAATTTATCAGTTTTTATATATGTATGTATGTAATCACAATGCAGTAACTGAGACTCAGGAATTTGTAGTTTGTAACGACGCAAAAACTACTAGGCCGATTTTGATCTGGTATTTACTCATTATAAAGCAGTTACTAATTCGGACAATTACCAGTACGGCAAATAAGCAAAATTTTGTCGAAAAGCAACTTAAAAATAAAATGTATACTTTTATTCCCATGAGTCAAAAGATACAACAAAAAGAATGCAGAATTTGTAGCCATTATAATATAATGATTATATAGTATATTTATACATAACAGAACATTTATCGTCGAAAAATTTATAAATATGTGTCTTAATATTAAGAAATAACGTAATAAACAAAGTACACTGTACATGATAATAGGAGGATGATGTACGAATTATGATGTACGGAACAAAAGCTAAGCCTTAAGAGAAATGATGAAAAGCTTTGTCCTCAGAAGTTCATTCGAAAAATGCCTTGAATTCTTTTTAGATTACAATAAAAGTCACAAACAGAAATTATATAAGCGATCAAATTATAATATAGCTATACATATATATCTATTAGATTAAGCAAGTAACCAATAAATATTTAATGAGCAAATAATCGATGTAACTGAAGAATCAATAAGCCGAAAAAAAATTTACAATATTTTAAAAGTTAACAGCTTCTTTTGGTACAACGTAGTATGGTTTTCATGGCATACTCCCAATACTTTTTATTGTATATATTGCAGGAAGAAAATTGAACAAGAAAGCTTGAATAAAAAAATGTGTTGGTATGCGGCAGAAATATATTTAGATAACATAGAATGTCTACACCTGCAGTAGTGATGTAGAGTCTCTAGTAAAAATGTAATTATAATATTGATAAGTATGATCATTCATCAAAGTTATCAATATCATAAAGTATAAGTAATATTATAGTCGAAAACATGTAGGAGGAACACTATCGCATTTGAAAAAGTAATAGAAAGATCTTACATAACGATTTCGAGTGCTGTGAAACTTAAAATATATAGGTGCTCGAACACTGTGCCACCAATAATAAGATAAAGCGACAAAGACTAAACAATGAAGACATAAATGTGTACATAATAAATGCAGAAGCATCTTAATACCTTGGCATTTTACTGTCTCAAAAAGCTGCAAGCGGGAACTAACTCTGGATATGTATTGTAATGTAGTCGAAACACGCCATGCCGATCACCTAGAAAGAATTTTTAAGGCGTCTATTCAGCATAATGTATGATTAAACTCATAGAAATGCCAAAAAATTTTGCACCAGAAGTCTTCATACGAGTTCAATTGTTCAGTGTAATTGAAATTGGTTTTTAACATTACATTTAAGTATTATTAATTTTGTTAAAGTGATAAGGACGGGATAAGAAATAGGTAAAACAATCTGATTTTCTAAATAACAATGTCAACTGCGCATGATACACTCGGTCAACCAAGCATTACTTCGGCGTTTCGGAATCTATTATAGCTTAATAGGTGTGGACATACGATTTTATATATGTACGTGCTTTTTATAGAAGTTTTTTCAGACGATATAAGTCACGATAGCCGAGAGGTTGGGTGGTCGGAATTTCGAGTCAAGAGAACCGAGTTTGATCCCCAGGTGGCAGGCTCGTACCAATGGATTTTTCAAAAACTTATGTACGAATTATATGATTGGCTTGAACATAAAGACGGCGACGGGCTCACCACCTGTCACGTTGTCCCCAAAATATTTTCGGTGGAAAGTGGGTCGAAGGCACTCAGTTGTCTAGACTAGACCTCTGTCTACCCCTATATTAGGAATTGCGTGAAGATATTTTCATATTTTTTCGTGATGATATTTTTTTTTCTTCAGACCACTATAATCGACAGCGGATGAAAATATGCTAGTTTTAGTAATCATTTTAGTAAGATAAACTGGGCCCTAGCTGTTTTTCTACAGTATAAGTCACTTTAGCAAAGCTACATTTTATATTTGTGTATGCAGTATATGCAGGCTGAGGTGGAATTCGCCGTTTTCAAAAATGCATTCGTTCGGAAGATTGAAAATTTTATATATATATATTAAAATTAAATATCTTCACGCAATTCCCAATACAGGGGTAGACAGAGGTCAAGTCTAGACAACTAAGTCCCTTTGACCCACCTTCCACCGAAGATATTTTCGGGACAACGTGACAGGTGGTGAGCCTGTCGCCGCCCTTATGTCCAAGCCAACGATGAAATTCGTACATAAGTTTTTGAAAAACTCATTGATACTGCCACCTGGGGATCGAACTCGGGTCTCTCGACTCGAAATTCCGACCACCCAACAACTCGGCTATCGTGACTTTCGGAAGATTGAAAGGACTCATTTTTCTGGACCTCAGTCTACCCCTATGTTGGGAATGGTGTAAAGATACATATATATGTACTACTACTACTATTACTAATATATACTAGTAATAATGTTGTTAGTATTTAGTGAAGTGAAAAAAAATCAATTACGTCCAATCATTCAATTCATGTTTTACTTTATATAACTACAAATTATTCCCGTCCATTTATACTTACGTATATTACGATAAACGTAATACTATTATTAAAAAAAGAGTCATGCTGCCGTCCGAGTTGCCTTTTATTTCGGGTTGCACTCTAAATCAGTGCCGGGATTCATTGTCGAGTCCAGTCCGTTTCGCGGTCTAATGCTGCAGTTGTATTTTATTGTCTATTTTATTTTAAACTTACTCAGTAAAAATTTTGCGGATTATATGTTGTCAGTTCTCAAACCGTGAATAAATGTGTTTCTTTCTTTCTTTCTTGCATTTAAATATAGACAGACAATTTAATTAAATTTTTATGCCCGTATGTTGTTTTCAGACTTAATTGTAAGCCGCGTAAAAAAAACTATGACGACCTATTAACATAAAACGATTAAAGATGGAAAGGTATCTCTTTTCATTATGCTGTGTTATGAACAAAGCTTCTTTACTACTCTTTTTATTGTTCAAAGTTAATTACTACATTCTTCGCTATATAGGTATGCTTTCAATTACAATTCGGAAATAGAGTTAATATTTAGGATTTTATTTTCATCAGACTCTTGTCGTAAGAGCACTGAATTGCTTTTTGTTTTTTACATTGTAAGAAAAGACCAAGTAGATGTAGCTATAGTATACTATATTATTAAGTAATTTAATTATGCAAAGCTAATATTATTTTATGTCTCTATTAAAAAGGTTTCAAGGATTCGGCGTCGGGCTCACCACCTGTCACGTTGTCCCGAAAATATCTTCGGTGGAAGGTGGGTCAAAGGGACTTAATTGTCTAGACTAGACCTCTGTCTACCCCTGCATTGGGAATTGTGTGAAGATATTTATTTATTAAAAAGGTTTAAAAGTGGGATACGTATTCATAAAGTCGATCAACCAAAAAAAGCTTTTCTTTACAGCCCATCAAAAGTCCACTGCTGAATATAGACCTCTCCCAAAGACTGCCACAAAGAATGGTCTCGAGCCATCTGCATAGATCGACTGGGTCGTCCTATATTTTGTTTTCCTTGGTTGCCTCACCAGAACCTTTCTACACCAACGGCTGTCAGTTCTATGAACAAAATAGCCTGTCCACTGTCATTTCAATGTGCTGACCCCGACATGGATTTTATATCGGTTCTCTGGCTCTGTTGGCGTTGCAGATTCTATCACGCAGAAACGCACGAAGAACGCACGAAACTCCGAGCACAGCCCTTTCCATAGCCGGGTGAGCAACTTTAAGCTGTAAACCGGCACACACAAAACAGGCTCGCTTGAGACAATAAATTAACACACACGACTGAGTTTGGTGTAAGTCAGATTACCACGGTGTTAATACTCTCGTGTTAGATGTAGTAAATCCCATTACCAGTGTATGTGCAGAGAACACCGCAAGCATTAAAGCTTAAAGCAATGAGAAAAGTAACTCTTTGCCCCATTATTGCAGAGTCCAGACAAAAAATTTAAATATTCAAAGATTGTCAATGATTATGATATGTCATAATCAAGCACACATATGTGTGCTTGATATAACAACGTAAATCAGAACAACACTAAATAAAATCAAATCATTTATTCATCCACAGCAGAATAATACACAATTACATTTTTCGAGGGTATTTTTTTAATCTACCACCGTTTCGTAATGAGGTTTCTCTAACGGAGAAGAAACAGGCGAAAGAAACTCCGCAGGTATCTCCTCTTTTGCCTTTTTTTCTTAAAAGAAAAGATTACAATTTTGATCATAGACTTATTAGAAACAATAAATTTCATATCAAATGTAACCGTAAGTTTTAATATTATTATGCAAATAAATTTATATAACACTTACCGGAAAATTCTCTTGAAGCGACTAATGACTTGATACTTTATGTACACTTTGACACAACGATGTTTGATTAAAAATCACAAGATCAGTCCATAGCCGTGAGAAAACTTATTCCCAAATAAAGCCCCGTTTTTACAATATCTAACAAGGCAATAGAATAGAAAATAATTTGCCGGACCGAACGCTTACTTCAAATGATTTGGTACAGTTAAAGAAAAAAGTGGTAGAAGTCGGTAAAGTGCAGGTTCGCGATGACCTAGAAGTTTATTAGATTATTGGATAACGGTTCCAATTTTATATTTATTTAAATACATACCTACACTATGTAACATGTTATCTTACGTAAATAAATAAATATATATCAAGTAGTTAAATATAACACTTGAGATTTATTTTATAACTAGCTTTCAACCTGCGGCTTCACCCGCGTGGATTACTACAAATGGTAAAATCTTTACAACTTCAAAAATTATTATTTTTTTAGTAGATGAAAATTTTTCCTAAATTTCAAGTCAAATATAGAGTTTTAGAGATCTAGTGATAAGTGGTATATCGAATATATATATATATATATATATATATATATATATATATATATATATATATATATATATATATATATATATATATATATATATATATATATGTATATGTATCTTAGAGATAAGACCTGTTTTAAGCGTAAAGGAATACTCTTATCAAAATAATTCAATAGGTAAAATAACATGTACAATTATGAACGAGTTTTGCATTACATTAAATGTGATATCTTTGTATCAGAGCACTTATGTAATAAATAGAAGTAAGTTTAACGACTTAATTATACTAATAAAGTATAATTTTAATGATGTTCAGTGTTTTTTTGTTATTTTCAGTCAAGTTACTCGAATAGTAGTACGACACAATGTAAAAGTCAAGTTGGGCTGTATCTCACCGGAAATTAGAACATTTAGCTAACATTTAGCTGTTTATATAAATAGCTCTACATTCTACATACATTTCTCTTATAGAAACGTTATCACAACATATATGCTAATTTTATTAAAAATAAATTTACACACGTGCACGAAATATCAGTGCTCCGTCGTCCATCAAAAAATTAAAGTCAATTAATAACCAAGTCATAATGTTATAATATGACCACTTGGTTATACATTTGAAATAAGCGTTACTTAAGAAATTTTTCTTTTAATAATTTAACTAATACACTAGACACATTTATATTTCACGAACACGAAACCATTCACATCTACACTGTCTTCATCCCTAACATTCTTTGGAGTTGTCATCTGGGCGAGTACTCCATAAAAAACATTTTGTTCCTTATCGTTTAGAAATTATAATTTAAATTCGCCTGATTTTCTTTCAATGTAGAGGAACATGCGTAGTGGTGCACTGCGCAAGATATTGATTAGAAATAGAATCATATGTATGGTAGAAAAAGTGGCGGCAATTTTATTTTTTCTCCAGCAATAATCGTAATTACATTATGCTAATTGTTATTCATTAATGAAGATTAAGATCAAAACTAAGGAAATAAATGAACATTAATGATGAAATGAATGTTTTAGGCAAAAGCCTGGTAAAGCAGATCTGCGCTTAAGTTTAACTTTCATCAAAAACTAAGGTTACCGTGTGGCATAGGAATATACCGACTATTTTCTTCTCGAAAGAGGCGACTAAGAGGATCCAGTAGAATTAGTGCATGCATCTGTGGGAGGGAGAGTGGTTTACTTCTTGTTCACTACTCTCGGACCAGGTAACATATGCCTGTTATATTATTCGTACGGAATGGTGCAATGTAATAATTTAATAACAACTTTCTAGAGACGACTAAGACAAGATGATGGGGGATAACACAACCAACAGATCCAGTATTTTAATTTCAGTGAGGTAACCGGAGTTCCTCCTTCATTTCTCATTACTAATGCAGTAGTCCCTAGTTTGATCCCACCGTTCAAATATTGTCGTGAAACATTTTACACACAAGCCTTACAGCTTAGTTGGAGGGATTAAGAGGAATATATGTAAAGAAGCAGGTAACGCTCGATAACCGTCGTGTTGCGAGTTTACACAGACGTTGGTAACTTACCGTCACGTTGACTGATGACTCGTTTGCCACCTTCGCACGTAAAAAATACTTTGATAAATTTGATGATCAATCTGATATCTTCACGCCAATCCCAATGCTGCGCTAGACAGAGGTCTAGTTATTTAATTCCTTTCGATCCACCTGCCACCGAAGACATTTTTTGGGGCAACGTGACAGTTGGTGAGCCCGTAAATGTCTGTACGTCCAAGTCAACAATATAAATCCTATACACGTTTTTTTAAACCCATTGGTACGAGCCTACCTGGGGATCGAACTCGGATCTCTCAACTCGAATTCCGATCACCCAACCACTAGGCTATCGGAACTTTTCACTATAAAAAATAATTATATATGAACAATTTACTCACGTCACGAACAATGAAGGAACGGTGTAATTCTGCTCTGAATTTAATACCAGCAGAGATCGATGAGCCCCTTTGGTGACCTCCAAGTAACTGGCGTCTGAAAAATTTTAAAATAGTTTCAAAATACTTTACCTGCCGGTCAAAATAAGAACTACAGATAATTTCAATGTGTCTATAAATTTTCCAAACGTTGAATGAAATGAAAGTTAAAACATATTTATAATGATTACCATCATGTTCGAAGATGGAGCACAGGCCGGTGTCAGACACGGAGCGACCGCGGGCGCATAGTCTTGATTTGTTCTTTCTGAAGATAGTCCAGTGCCGTGCGACTGAAGTGCGGAGCAGGCGATTAAATCTACATTATAACGTACATTTATTTAGACGTCCGTACATTTCTAGTACCCGAGCGGTCCTGGTTAGCATTCCTAAGTCAGCTAAAGCTAAAGAAGCATAAATGCAAGTTGAATGTGGAGGCAGTGGAGATGCGATCTCTCCATAGAATGTGCGGTGTTAACTTGGCCGACCGAAAACGAAGAGATTCACTATATGGCAGGTTTGAAACATGATTTTACCACTAAATTGATATACGATAAGTTAACGTTAAAAGGTGTCGTGGTAGGCCGAGACTCACTTTCGAAGATCATGTGAGCAATTGCTGGAGTAGGGGAGGGTCACCAAGGGACACCTAGAAAGTACTCGAATAGCTAGACGAGGGAGTATGAAGAAAATGATGAATTTAAAAGAAGCGAAAGATGTATGTAAGGATCGTGATATTTGTCAAACTGTCTCTCTGGCTATGTCAAAGTTGTATGTTCAATAATATCAACGATTATTTCACGTCGCAAAAGCTAAAAAGAAGTTCGTTCTATTTTTATATTTCACTAGTAAATGACAAACTAGTGCGTAGGCTGATTTCAGTGAATGAATCAACGCATGAAGCCGTATCGTAAGTGTCTACTACAGGTATACTATTTATATTAGTAATAACTGTTGGCCGATAATTGAATAAAGAATGATACCTTGCCTGGTACCTCAGCTGTAGAAATGCTCGACACCATCACTATTTCATTTGGTTTCAGAACAATTGATGCGATATTATCTAAGTAGCTACGCTCCTTAGCTTTAATTGCGACAGCGATTTGGACGTATAAGGCATTTCATTATAATGTCCTACAAAATAACCACATAGTATAAGCCACATTTCTGTAAAGTTTTATAAAAAAGTCATCCAGTAGTTTCTGCATGAAATACTAACAATGCTCCGCCCATCCACCCCCACAAACATTCCCATTCATTAGATGAATAGTATTGTCCTCGCTTTGTTTTTTAATTAACTTAATAATTACTGTACCGAAATTATGTAATTAATCTTCTTAAAAATCATATAATATAATAAGTCACGATAGCCGAGTTGTTGGGTGGTCGGAATTTCGAGTCGAGAGACCCGAGTTCGATCCCCAGGTGGCAGTACCAATGAGTTTTTCAAAAACTTATGTACGAATTTCATCGTTGGCTTGGACATAAAGGCGGCGACGGGCTCACCACCTGTCACGTTGTCCCGAAAATATCTTCGGTGGAAGGTGGGTCAAAGGGACTTAATTGTCTAGACTTGACCTCTGTTTACCCCTGTATTGGGAATTGCGTGAAGATATTTTTATATTTTTTTTTAAATCATATGCATTGTGCTTCCACGACTGCCGAGTGTTTAGAGTGATCGGAATTCGAATAACGAGACTCTAGTTCGATTCCCTAAAGGTCGACTCTTACTAATGATGTAATTGAATAACAGGGTAACGTTCACATACTTACTCGTAGTTCATAATAAGCTATATTGTAAAACGTAATTAGATTTTCGTTTCACTAAAAAAATAAGTCATCTGAAAGGTCGTCGACTGTAAATACTCTAGGCACTAATATAACGTATAGCAACGAACATACGTAATAAACATTTTACGCCATATACATTGATTTTTATAGCGAAAAACATAGCTAAATCTAAATGCCTTTAGAAATCACTGATAAGTACCTATACACATTCTCGCAACTGCAGGAAACGTAATATTTTTAACTAATAAAAAAAGAAAATTCTACGATAAGGGAAATATATGAATACCTTTTTAATGGAGTGTCTGAATTATCAGAAGAACTGGACAAATTAGACGTTTCACTGCAACTTGAAGTAGGGGAACGATGAAGTTGTAAGCTGGCACTTTTTCGTATATTAGGCATCATAGTTATACAAAACTTTTATATTTTAACTGCAACTGAGCTTTATAAAGAAAGCATAACTTCTCACGTGCACCACATAAAAATATTTCAAAGACTAAATAATGTTTGCTAATACACGCGAGAAATATTTTGTCACTGATATCTAAAATTAAACTGTATAGACGGCGTTATAAGAGACGGCCAGTTAGTCTGCGTTCGTCTGAGTTTCCAAGCTTCTGCTCGACTCATCGTCAATTAAATTGCTTTATGAAATGATTGTTTTTGCTCTTGTTGAGATTCCTAGTTTATACGATAGTCTATTTTAATATTTAAACTTGTAAAATTCGAGTATTATTCCACCAAATTCAAATTTCTTATTTGTTTTGCTAAAGTGGTTTCGGAACATCAATCTAAGAAAAACAACAAAATTTGGAAACCTTAATGGAACAGTCGATAATTTTTTTTTACTTCTACGGCGGATAAAAAAAGCGAGTTACCATTTGTACGCAATTTCAACATTCATAATATATAATAAAAATACATTGTTGCGCACATTATAAAAAAAAAAATGAAAGACACAGGCGTCATTTGATTCTGTTATTGCTAGAAACAACTTTTTATGAATAAGTTTTGAAAAATAATGAAGTCTTAATTTCTTTTATGTTGTTTACTGCAAATTTTTCGAACCATAATAAAATAACTTTCTAAAAACTAGTATATAATAGTCAATGAGGTGTGGTAGAATAGTATATAAATAAATACATAGATAGTGACATCACATAGGTACATTGCTCTGGTCCAAAGTCAAAGTAACTAGCTAAAGCACTTGAGGTATGGAATTGAAAATAACACAGATACCAAGACCCCTAGATCCGGGACAATATAGAAAGTGTTTTTTTTTACATTAACCCATGCGGGAATTGAACCTCAGAACTGGCGACACCATGTAAATCGGTGTGTATGTCACTCCGCCACAGAGGTCGTCAGGTAATATGTAGCAACAAAATCTATAATGTAATAGTTCCTTTTTCTAGTTTTCTTAAAAGGCGTCTATGAGAAAAGTTTTACGTTAAACGACGGGAACAACCATTAAGTAAAAGATGAAAGCCGTTAAGCAGCAGAATATATCAGGGTAAAAAAATTAAGGATGTACAGGCAGTGGGCTATTTAAAGGTTAAAAGGCAAATAATTCGATCGCTGAATCACCCAATCGAGATCGCACAACCATTACATTGATGTAATTCCGGTTCTTGAAACATTCCATGTTGTATGATAAAGTCAAAATCTAAAAACAATAGTTTCATATGTTATGTTTGTGGCATATGCTTTTACTTGAACCCAAGAGTAGAAAGGTATAACGACAGGTTTGATTAAATTTTGTAGTCATACTACTAGGCAATTGCTAGTTTTTTATATCACGATAGCACAGTTGTTGGGTGATCGATATTGAGTCGACAGACCCGAGTTCGATCCCCAAGGCTCGTACCACACAACTCCCAAATACAGGGGTAGACAGAGGACTAGTCTAGACAATTAAGTCCCTTTGACCCACCTTCCACCGAATATATTATCGGGACAACGTGACAGGTGAGCCCGTCACCGTCTTTATGACCAAGCCAACGATATAATTCGTACATAAGTTTTTGAAAAACCCATAGGTACAAGCCTGCCACCTTGGGATCGAACTCGGGTCTCTTGAATTGAAAATTGGGTTTTTTTTGATAAACTTATGTACGATTGGCGGCGACGGGCTAACCGCCTGTCACTTAGTCCTCTCTACTCTCTCTCTAGACCTCTGTCTACCCCTGTAATGGGAATGGCGACAATATATTTATTTTAATGTAAACAAGATTGTACCTTTACCTAGTCTTCAAAATAAATGCGAGGAAATAATTCTTTAGTTCGACAATACACAATTTAATGACGTAACTACTTACAAGACTATTGCCTCGGTAAACAGAACTATAAAATTGACGTATTTTATGGTTCAGTTATGTCATATACAACAGATCTCAATTTCGCGATAATTTCAGCTTAATTTTTTCTCATTATACTTTTTTTATACTGGGGTGATCAGAGGTCTATACTATTTTAAAGTGAAAACAATGTTATAGATGGTGAATTTGTGTCTTAGTTTCCAAGGTCACGACACAAATCATATTGAAGTGTCGAAGAAATTCAATGTAATACAAAACTTTCTCCTGTCACCAATGACCTTGATTACGCATATAAATGTATAGTATAGGCAGCGTGATATATATATATATATATATATATATATATATATATATATATATATATATATATATATATATATATATATATATACATATACATATATATATATATATATATATATATATATATATATATATATATATATATATATATATTCTTTAAATAGTAAAAGAAGTTCAATGGTTTTAGGCCTATGATGCTTTTTTCCTTTTTGTAATAAATAAGGGAGCACTCTTCGTAGGTTTAGCGAACTGCCCAAGCAGCAATTCTCACTGCACTCTCGCGCTTAGATCCTCAGAAACTTGGATGCCTGGAAGCGATTGCTTTTTGGCGATAAGTCCGCGAATTGGAGACATTGATAAATAATATCCTTGTAAATATATTTCGTTTTTGTCTATTGATGTACAATAAAGTGTATTTCATTCATTGCGCTTTCGCATACAATGGAAACGATATTATTCATCTAGTTTTCACTATTTAAGGAATAAAACAACTACTTCTTTATGTACTTAAAAATTTATTCGTATCCACCACTTTGAGGCGACAGATAGTAAGGAATATGCACAAAACCATTATCTTTTTGTATAGTGGAAAATATTTGGTGTTTCGGATTGGTTTGTGTATTCAGATATGAAATTTCATACTTCAACAAGAGAACCCATCGTTTTTTGAGTGTCCGACACAAATGACCGTCGAGATTGTGGCAAGCGTCTGACAATATAATTTCTTACAAATATTCTGTACGACATTGCATAAAATCCAGCAATCGTAATTCTTTTTTGGGGCTTCAGTATCACGAAAGGGAAAAAAAACAATCCCTTATTCGAATCACTTGGTTTCCGGCCGTCTGTTTGTCTAAGATAATTTTTCTCAATAATATTCATTTAGTTTAGGTTCCCTAAAAACTAAAGGTTTCAAGGAAACCTAATAATAAAATTATTTATGCGTCGTACAGGCAATTCAAGACTTAAAGATTTTCCGTTGACCTACAATTTTGGCATGAATCAAGGTCCTCACATCACAAGTAAGAATGTTGCATATAAATTTATTGCATAAAATATATATTATGCGTTTAAAAACCTACATTATGCAGTCGAATCAAGGTCCTCGACGTTTATCAATGAATACAATATTTTTCAACCACAAGGTTAGTCCTAAAATACTTTTAACATTTTCAAAGTCAAAGGAATCACACATATCCGGTTTTTCATTCTATTCTTCATTTTTCTTCAATGCTTCTGTAATTGGCAATCTTTTGTTACAGGGGTAGAAAAAAATAGAATAAAATTTTTCGTTTATTCATCAAAGTATACAACAGAATTAATGTTTTTACTATAATAATATAAAGGTACCCTTTAATAACGTTGTCGTAAATTTTAAGATAGTGGCAGTATGAAGTAATGGAGTTACTGACAATAACTATACTTCTTGAGAGAAAAAAAAGTAAACTTGTTTTTTAGTCACAGAAAGAAACAACTTCGTAATTACAGCGAATCCACGAAATCGTAGACTGTGGAGTTAATTTGTGACGATCTTATGATTTAAATATTTTTTTATACATCTACTATATTCGAAAAAGCATATAATTTATACAGCAACTTTCGAAACAATATAGCGAAAACATAATATTTTGTAGTGCATTTATAACTAAATCGTATTTCTATACTAAAAATATTTTTAACCTAATTAAGAACAAAATACAATATAAACTTCATGGAAATAACAAATTAATAAAAAGATTGACATTTTATAGCGTTCATTAATAAAATTGTACAACAAAAATGCATATTGAACTTTACGTCGCTTCTGGAAACTCGTCCAAGATCAAGTATTTATTAAATATTTACAGTCACATCTTCTTTCTAAAAAAAATATTTTGAATTTATATATTGAATTCCCTCAGAAGTCTCTAAAAAGTGCAACAGTAAAAACCTTACACCTTTAAACACAAGTATAACAGAAAATTATTTTACTTACTTTACTTTTTTAATTTCATCAACTCCATTGAAAACCAATTCACTTATTATAACTATATCTAATTATTTACATGGCAATAGTTTTGCAAACAGAAATGCAAAATTTGACACTGAACATTAGTGAAGACACATTCCAAAACTTGTGTGTCAGTTCTTTACACATACAATAGAGTGGAGTGAAATAAACCTCCTGTCGCAAAGCATTTTAATATTACATATGTCTCATTCATTCGCACATACGACATTATGTATGACGTCATCCTTTTTCTCATGTGTAGCATTACTTCAAATAGTATTCTCGAACTGTTGCCTCGAGTTTCTTAAGTTGTCCAAAGTACATACTGTGTGACATTGTATTGAGATTTTTTCCATTTTACAATAACAGTTATGTATAAAATAGCATCACATTAAGTATTCTTTATATTAGCTGCCAATGTGAATATTGTTTTACACTTACAGGTCGCCTCCCACAATTGTTTAATTTTAACTTCTGTGTTTGTAACATAACAATCTCTTAGTGAATACTCTACACTTTCAGTATACTTTAATACATTTGTTTCAGTAGTAGGGCCGCCTGGGATTGTTCTGAAATAAGAAAAAAAAACAATAACTAAAGTTACCATACCAACTGGCTATTACAATAGAAATGCGTCTCAGGTGGAATGTTTAAATCCCGCTTATGTATGTTGATTATTTTAAAACTCTTCATCTTTTTTTTAACAGCCTGTAAAAGGCAGCTGCAAGATTAAAGCCTCTTCCATAAGGAAGGTTTGCAGTAAACAATATGCTCAGCAAGCGCATTACATATAAGTTATAGAAATTTCGCACCTTCGACCATTCTGCTCAATTTAGAAACACAAGTATACTAGTGCGGCAAGTGAAATTACCAAAAGCCCGAAAATTAACCTTTCCCTTTCTCAATTCTCATTTTATGGCGATGGTAAATTTAAGACGATCCCCTGCTTAGCACACCATCCTATTTCCCATACAATCACAGATGACTTTTAACCTCAGGATTCGACTAATTAACACTCGAGAGACCGGAGTTCGAGCCCCAAGAGTAAGAGTACCTATGATAGTTAATATACTCGGGGATTACTTTGCGGAAATTAGTTATAAAGATTATAAAGATGGTAGTATAAAATTATATAGCACGATTCCTCATTCAACCTCGTACCAAAGTTTTTTTTTTCAACACTATTGTACGACCTATATTGTTGGCTTGGACATAGACACTGCGACAGGGTCACCACCTACCACATTGTCTTAAAAATATCTTCGGTGGAAGGTGGGTCGAAGCGACATAATTGTCTAGACCTCTGTCTTCCCCTGTATTAGGAATAAATAAATATACATATATAGATAGGGACAACATCACATACATTGCTCCTATCACAATGTAAGATGCTAAAGCACTTGTGGTATGGGAATCGGAAACAACGAAGGTACCACAAACACCCAGACCCGAGAAAATGTAGACAAAGTGGTTTTTCTACATTGACCCGACCGGGAATCGAACCCGGGACATCGAGACGACGACATCTTGAAAACCGGTGTTTACGCCACTTGTCTAAGGGTCGTCAAGTGCATGAACGGCGTGAAGATTTACTTATTTTATTATTTAACCAATATCTGAGCCGAGTGGTTGGGTGGCCGGAATTTCGAGTCGAGAGACCCGAGTTCGATCCCCAGGTGGCAGGCTCATACCAATCTTAAGTTTTTACAAAAACTTACGTACGAATTATATCGTTGGCTTGGACATAAAGACGGCGACGGGCTCACCACCTGTCACGTTGTCGCGAAAATATCTTCGCTGAAAGGTGGGTCGAGGGGACTTAATTGTCTAGACTAGACCTCTGTCTACTCCTGTATTGGGAATTGCGTAAAGATATTTTTTATATTTATTTTTTATTTATCGTCGTATGAATGAAAACACTCACCAGCGGATTAGGTCGGAAGCGGTAGGCGAGCATCATGCGCTTCCTGTACGCGTCGAACTCGTCGTCCTCCGACGACACCATGTCGGAAGACGATGCACCCAGACCCAAGTTGGCGACGGGCTGCTGGGCTCTGGTGGAAAAAAGTACAGGCTTTGTTTAATTCTTTTTTGTAATTCTCGTTTAAAGTCAAGATAACCCAGTGGTTGGATGATCAGAATTCGAGTCTAATTGAGGTGAATCGAGTATAATTAGCTTGGACATAAAAGATGACGACGGTCTCACCACTGGTCACATTGTCCCCAAAAATGTCTTCGGTGGAAGGTGGATCGAAAATACTTTTTATCTAGACCTCTGTCTACCCCAGAATTGGGAAAGGCGTTAAGATATATATTTATTTCTATTTTCTCTCTCTTAAAGTCAGGGTAATTGAACTCGAATTCCGATCACGATTGGGTGATCGGCATTCGAGTTCAATTTCCCGGCAGAACACTCGTGCCAATGAATGTTTACGAAAACATAAGAATGATCATTACCATCACTGGACTGATAACTTGTCACCCTCACTTAATAGAAAAACACTGATGAATTGTACTACTGTTGCAAAATTTGCTTAACTAAGTTATCTTATATTGATGCGTCATCATCTAAACATCATCCAAAAATATAAATTAATAGAAATGTGCATTTATGAATGAACAGCCATTACCGTCGGTTACAAAAGAGCGATTGGTTCAACTATGATCGGAGGGGTGGCTTATTGACAGGAACTCGGGAATAAGCAAAAGTAGCAGCCAGTTAATGCTCACAGCTGGGCCAAGACCTAGTCTCAAATTTTCTTTGAGAGATCATAGAGCACAGCAACATTTGACATGCTGCTCCAGTGCGAGTTGGGGTACTCGATACATGTTCTGAGTAATATTTCATTTTTCCTCACAATGTTTTCCATTACCATCGAGTTCCTGATAAATTCAGCAAGTAATGTTGCCATAAATAATTTTTAGAGGTAGTCTCGATAGGTATTCAAGTCAAAAGACCTCGAGTTCAATCGCCAGGTACAGGTTTGGTACGAGCCAAAGTTTTTTCAAAACTTATACTTCTTCAAGAACTTTGGAATGGTTAAATTTTTTAGGCTGACGTATAGGAATAATACAACCCAATTCCGTAGACAATGGGTTGAAGATATGTGATATAATATAGAGAAATTAAAGATGTATGTGAGAATGAGTAGAAGATAGGTAATTAAAAGGTTAACTAAAAATATAAATGTGATAAAAAAATGTGCAAGCTACTATTAATTGCAAATAAAGAAGTTTATGAGATGGGTACTAATTTTTACAATAATTTACAAAAAATTTAATTTTTTTGTGTAAAATTTCATATGGTTTTGTATATTTTTTCGTGAACTTACTTATTGATTGGTTCCACAATACCAGATCCTTCAGCACCGAGACCTTGCCCTTCATTCCAGCCTAGTTTTTGTAGCATTTTAAAACCTGGGAAACATCAAAATATTATTTTATAAAAATTTATTTACCACTTGCATACTCCATTTATTATTAAAATGTTGTATCTTATGTTCATATTATATTAAACAAAAATTAAATTAAATCTTCTTGTAATCATTTTCTTCAACGGTTTAAGAAAAGAGAAGAATTTTAAATAGGAATTAATATCCTACATATAGTATTTGTAAAGAGACAAACAGCAGGTATATTATTTGAGTGACTTACCAACATTGTCTTCTTTCAATTTGAACTCTTTATAATCACTTAGATCGGGCTCTTTGCCACTTTTCACTGCTGAATACTTCTCCATGAATCTGTAACATTGTTAAATATAAATCTAAGTATAGTTATGTCTAAATGTAGTTTCACAATGTCAATCAAATGGCAATTTAGCTTACAGTAATATTTCAATTAAAATATATAATAAGTCACGATAGCCGAGTTGTTGGGTGGTCGGAATTTCGAGTTGAGAGACCCGAGTTCGATCCCCAGGTGGCAGTACCAATGAGTTTTTCCAAAACTTATGTACGAATTTCATCGTTGGCTTGGACATAAAGGCGGCGACGGGCTCACCACCTGTCACGTTGTCCCGAAAATATCTTCGGTGGAAGGTGGGTCAAAGGGACTTAATTGTCTAGACTTGACCTCTGTCTACCCCTGTATTGGGAATTGCGTGAAGATATTTTATATTTTATTTTTTTTTTAAATATATTGGGTTCAGGTATATAAGACTATCAATTTAGTTGTTCAGAGGGAACCAAATGTTTGTTCAAAATGCCATATATTTTGTATAATATTTTTTGTACAATATTGAGCCGACCAAATATGTCGAAAAAATATCTTTTCAACAATAGTTTTTTCTAAAATATGAGTAGTTATAAAAAAAATATCTTCAAGCAATTCCCAATACAGGGGTAGACAGAGGTCTAGTTTAGACATTTAAGTCCCTTCGACTCACCTTCAACCGAAGATATTTTCAGGACAACGTGACAGGTGGTGAGCCTGTCGCCGTCTTTATGTCCAAGCCAACGATATAATTTGTACATAGGTTTTTAGAAAAATCCATTGGTACGGCCACTTGTGATTCGAAATTCCGACCACCCAACCGGTAGGATGAGTAGTTATGTATTTGTATAATAAGAAATCTCTTACTAAGGTTGTTCCCTCATCACCGAGTAAACAATAGTAAAAATAACATAGACATATTATATACGTAAGTAGTCACGATAGCCGAGTGGAAGGGTGGTCGGAATTTCGCTGAAGGCTCGAACCAATGGGTTTTTTCGAAACCTATGTACGATTCATATGGTTGGCTTGGACATAAAGACGGCAACGGGCTCACCACCTGTCACGTTGTCCCGAAATATCTTCGGTGAAAGGTAGGTCGAAGGGACTTAATTGTCTAGACTAGACCTCTGTCTACCCCTGTATTGGAATGGCGTGAAGATATTTATTTATTTTTATATATTAAAATGTTTTAAATTTTTTTTTAAATATTTTAATATATAAAATTAAATATTTTAAATTAAATATTTTATTTCCAACATGACAATTTTTTTTTCCCATGACATAAATTTTGGAGTCTCCTTTTAAGCTTGACGCCTGTACCAGGAAACTCCGCCCTTCCATAACTACATAATATGACAAAACCCTTTTAGAAAATAGTACTCGTAGTTACAATTTTATTAGATATATATATATTAACAAAAGCATGTGTGTGTGTGTGTGTGTGTGTGTGTGTGTGTGTGTGTGTGTGTGTGTGTGTGTGTCTCTCTCTCTCTCTCTCTGTGTGTGTGTGTGTCTGTGTGTGTGTCTGTGTGTGTCTGTCTGTGTGTGTGTGTGTGTGTGTGTGTGTGTGTGTGTGTGCCTGTGTGTGTCTGTCTGTGTGTGTGTGTGTGTGTTTGTGTGTGTGTGTGTTTGTGTGCGTGCGTTTCTGTGCGTTTGTGTGCGGTCCTGTGATACATATGGATGCTATTTATTTAATCTCAGTTTCTTCATAATTTATCTTCTTTAACCATTCACTTACCGAAATTTTACAATTGTAATACGTCATTGAGTATATAATTATTTCTCTATTAATAGCATTATATAAATAGGCTGATCTAGGCTGATCTTGAATATTGAATACTTGCAAAAACAGTTTTTGATTTGGGTACTAGCGCAACAACATATCGTCTTCTACTTCTTTTGCAATCATAGTCCGGTTTTACTAGAATGTTCTTATGTTTTCTTAATATTGTATGAAGAATATATAATTTTCTGATTGATAATAATTGACATGTTTTATAGAGACTATCAGTACAGCACCTTTGTGTCTTGAAATACATAACTTTTAGTAATGCCCTTTGAGCCCTTTCTACTACAAGGAATCGTGTTTTGAGTGCTCCTCCCCAAATAGGAATGCAGTATGTAATTATTATTGTAGATTGTACAAGGGCGACATATATTTTATTTAAAAGATTTGTTTTACAAATTGTAACTGACATATTATTTGGAACTACCTGTCTCAGATTTTTAAACATCCAAATAAATTTTCTAACTCTTACGGCCATATTTTCAACTTGAGGATACCATGACAAATTTTGATCAATGATTATACCAAGATGTTTTGTTTGGGCGACTTTGCTTATAGTAGCGCAACTACAATGGGCATTGTTTATTAAATTACATGTGTGTATTTTTATATAAAAATCTTTATCTGGTTGTGAATTATTTTGTATACTGTAACAAATGTATTTAGTTTTAGATGTGTTTAATGTTAAAAGATTATTCGCTAGCCATTTAGCAATATCTGTCATACCTTCTTCAACATTTCGCTTTAATATTTCCCAAGTTGGTGCAGAGAAGACCAGAGCGATATCATCAGCGTAGGACAGAATCTGAGCATTGTTGATGTTCATGTTGCAGAGGTCATTTATATATATTAAAAATAATGTAGGTCCTAGGACACTGCCTTGGGGAATGCCGCACGTTACGCTAACCTCCTCACTGATATCTTTTTCTAATTTAGTTTTTTGGGTTCTGTTGGTAAGATAGTCTTTGAAAATTGAAAGCTGATTATCTCGTATTCCGATATTTTCTAATTTACGTATCAGTATAGGTAGCGAGACGGTATCGAATGCTTTTTTTAAATCTAGGAAGACAGACAAACATTTTTTTTTTATTATCTAGATTATTTATAATTAAAGAGCTCAAGGATTGTATAGCATCTTCTGTTGAAATTCCTTGTCTGAAGCCAAATTGAGACGAGGATATTATTTTAAAAGTGTCAAGGTATTTTAGCAATCTGACATTAAGTAACTTTTCTAATATTTTCGATAAAACTGGTAAAATTGATATAGGCCTGTAATTGGTTATATCGTTCTTGTTCCCGCCCTTGTACACCGGTGTAATTATGGACTTTTTTAATAAATTTGGAAATATGCCTGTTTTGAAGCAAAGATTAGCTAAATGCGTAATAATAGGTGTAACTTCTTGTATAGCAAATTTAAGGTATCTCGTTGGAATATTATCCCATCCTGGGGAACTGTCAGATTTTAAATTTGAGATTATAGAATACACTTCGTCATTATCTGTATCTAATAGAACGAAAGATTGTGAGACTGTTGGAATGTTTTTTATGTAATGGTTTTGATCATCAGGCAAAATATTATTTTGGATATTTTCTGCGAGCACCTTGCCAACTTCAGAAAAGTAGGTATTAATGTAATTTGCAGATTCTACTGTAGATGATTTTATAGTTTTAAGTTCTGGTCTTGTTAATATTATTTGTTTTATTTGTATAAGTGATGTTTTTAATGTGTTTCCAAAGTAGTTTATTATTTTTTGTAGAATGACTAAGCAAATTCTTATGATAATTACGTTTAAGTTTTTTTATGACATTATTGCAATAGTTTCTATATCTATAGTATGTAACTTTTTTTTACGTCATTATAGGGGTCGTTATGAACCTGTTTTTGGAGCCTATTACGATTTTTAATACATCTCAAGATACCGACTGTATATCCAGGGTTTTATTATTCTTTTACTTTTAGGTATATTTATGGTAATTGTATTTTCTTGGATTGATTGAATGAGTCGTTTAATGAGAATGTCTGTGACTATATTGGCGTCATTACAAAAGAGTAAAGAAGCTAAATTATTTTCCTGCAATTTCTTTAGAGCGTTTTCAAAATTAATAGTAGTTGTGGTTTTAGATATGGAATGCCTATTTTTTGCTTTAGACAAAGATAAAAATGTGGTAAAGTGATCAGTTACACTTGTATGTAAAACAGCAATTAACGCGGAGTGTTTTTTTTTATTTATTCTGATCATAAAATGATCGAGACAATTTTATTTCTTGTGGGTAGAGTATGCCCGGGAAGAATACCGTAAGCGGAGAGACTATCTAGATAATATGTTCTATTTTTATACTCATGTGCTGATTCTGTTTGTTTAGAAATAATATTAACATTAATGTCTCCAGCAATAATAATATTTTTTTGAGAGGTTATAGAATTCAAATGGTTACCCAATGAATTCATAAAGTTTTCTATATTAATATTCGATGGAGAGCGGTATATGCACAGAAAAATATTATTTAACACATCTATTTTTAAGCAAGTAGCTTCAACTAATTTTATCTCTATAACATTTGGTTTTAGTGTATCCCTAATATACACAGCAACGCCGTCATTTTGGTTTTGATGATAGATAGTTTTATAAGAAGTATAGTTTTTTAATATAGGTATTGGTTTATGAGGATTCAGTCTGCATTCTGTTAATATGATGATATCCGTAGTATATGATGATATCCGTAGTAAATGTGAGACTAGCCAATTATTAATATGACAATATATATATATATATATATATATATATATATATATATATATATATATATATATATATATATATATATATATATATATATATATATATATATATATATATATATATATATATATATATATATATATATATATATATATATATATATATATATATATATATATTGTCATATTAATAATTTTTAAAAAGAAGTTTTTGTGCTATTAAATACAATTTTCATTAAAGAATGTACTTAGCTCCGACTTAAATAATTAAAATAGTATTACTAATTAATAAATAAAGAATAACAACTTACTTTTTAAGTTCCTCAGGTGGCAAAAAGTCTCCAATATGATGTTTACCAGCGGCCTGCTTGGTGAGCTCATCAGCCCATTTCTCTGTTGCATTCATCTCTTTGGCGCGCAACCTGAGTGGAAACGATATCTTTAGATAATCATTATATTCATTATAACTAACATTTGCAATGTTCTACGTAAAATTAACATTGAAAACAATCAGAATTAAAATTTTCCCTTCAATACAGATGGGTAAATTTTGGTACTTTTTATAATTTTTTTTTGTTGCTTCGTACAAACCCACAGGATAAAAAAGATGTGGTAAATTCTGACACTGCCATTCGTAATATCGGCGTATTATGTTTTTTTTTAATTATTGCAAAATATTGCTCAAATTCACTTCTCGATTGATCTGCACTACCTGTGCTCCCAAGTGCCCTCGGATGTGTCCTCGTCACTGTCATATTCATATTTATGTTTGCCGGCGGCTGCCAACTTCTCCACTTCCTGTCTTTTCTTCAACATGTCCTGTTGTATTTTTTTTTATCAGTAAGAGACAAACATATCATTCTAATGAACAAGCTCACTATCGTATAGGCGTTTATTAGGAACAACATGACAGGTCATTTATTTACTAGCAATACAAATCGTAAAGATTTCAAAAAAATCTTATAGGCCTGAGTCTACCTCCTGGGGGCCAAGCGTACATAAGTCGGCATGCATTTAGCAAGTGGATGGTGCAATACCAAATGGGTTTCACCAGAAATCTAAACTGAATATTTATGTACATAATTTAAAATATCTCTGTTGCTGATCTTTCCCAGACGATATATGAATCAGAGTCTGCCTTTTGTCTGAGATTTTTTTGTGAGAATATCAGAGGTATTATGATGATTACGTAAATTAATAAACGTTGATTACGTAAATTATATGTATTAAAGATTGATACTCACTGATCACATTGATGTTTTTATATTATTACAGAAATATGTCAAGTCAATCTAGTAAATATATATGACAAAAATTCAAATACCTGACTGACTTATAACATACCTGATACAGAAGGTTAAGCTTGAAGTTGTCCTCGCATTTCTTCCAGTCCTCCGCGCTCAGATTAGTAGTGCCATAGTTAGTCATTGCATACTGCATCAGGGCTGGATTGTTGCGATTCACATTCGTCAACTTTATGCCTTCCTCGGCAATTTTCGACAATTTCGCGCCTGAAATAATAAAATAATACATATTTAAAACATAAAATGAAATAAATAATAATTAATTAATAAAAAAAATATATACATAGATAGAAATCAAAATCTATTGCTTTGTTCCCTCACTCACCACCTGTTAAGTTGTCCGAAATCATATCTTCTGAGGAAGGTGGGTTGAAATAACTTAATTATCTGAAATCTGTCGATCTCTGTATTGGGAATGGCGTGAAGATTTTTATTTATTTAATATTTTTTTATATCTTCATGCAATTTCACATACTGAGGTGTAGACATAGACAATGACCTTTCGACCCGCTTTTCACCGAATCTTTTTTTTTTATTTTATAGAATAGGGAGGCAAACGAGCAGGTGGCACACGTGATGGTAAGTGATTACCGCCGCCCATGAAAATCTGCAACACCGGAGGAATAGCAGATGCGTTGCCGGTCTTTGAGAAAGTTTAGGCATAAGATAAGATTTCTTGAAGGTCCCTAAGTCGTATCGGTCCGGAAAAACAGCTGACGACAGCTCATTCTATAAAGTGCAAGTGCGTGGCAGAAAATTTCGCGAAAAACGCACTGGGGTGGAATGCTAAGCAGCAAGGTGGTGTTGATGAAATTTCTGACTATGCTGTAATGTACGATGGTCAAATTCAGCGGCTGGGGTTAATCCGAACAATTCAGAGCACTCCCCATAGTAGATCTTGTAGAAAACGCAAAGAAATGCAACATCTCTTCGCAAAGCCAATTTGGAACAATGTTACAGGAGGTGAACCTAAAGCCGTCTGAACATGTACATAAATTCATATAAACTCACGACTCAAGTACAAACATTCATATTCATCACACAAATACGTGCTCCCAGCAGGATACAAACCTGCAACCCTTTGTTTGGAACAACTCATATATCGGGTCGTATTCTTAAACTATTTAGGATTAATGGTATACGAACACATAAAATTGCCGTTATCAATTTTAGTAGTGACGGCCGATGCGCAGTGACCTAACGTGACTACTACTACGTCTTTAAATTCTCTTAAAATATACTATTCAGCTACCAGTTATTAGTAGCAAGTTGCCTAATCTATTCCAAAAATAAGATTTAATGGCGGAAACAACTTTTAATTGATTTAATTAAAACAGCTTGTATTTGATTGAATATTAATCGATTTGTCATCACCTGGTATCGCAGGAGGTAATGGTGCTACCACACCAGGTGGCTTGATATCTGCGGGTGGATCGTCGCCCCACCTTGACTTTCTTTTGCGTTCTCTTCGTCTACTCTCTGAGTCCTTACAATTTTGTGAATCGTCGTCCTCGCGCTTCACATCTCTGTTGTAATTTCTCCTGTAACAAGATATAAATGGAAAGAATAACAAAGAGTACATAAAGACTATAAAGCATATCACAAATAAATAGTATTTTCTAGACAGTAAAATGATTAATATGACAATCTTTAAAACAAATTACATATTTTAAAACCGTATTTAAAAAAAAAAAACTTTTCCATAAGAACCTCGGAATACTGAGTATGTATAAACACTTGGGTAACTATACAATATCAAAATAGGAAAATGCCTTATCATAAGAATATCATTTGTTAATCCAAACCTATCCTACCTATAGGTATCCTCTTTTTTTGGTCAATCTTTTGTTGTCCTATAAAATTTTCTTTTAATAAATTTCTTAAAACATTTTAGGCTTTAAACGTTTACTGGGATTTTGTTGTAAAGGCGTGTTATACCACGGCGTGGTGTACACATGGCGTGTCCCATGAACGAGTTACTTAATCTATGGATCCTTGAAACTGGCTTTACAAGCTTGTTTTTGTTCCTACTATTTACATTATGCACATCAGTATTCTAACTAAAGAACTAACGTTTTTATGCACATAAGTAAAATTTTCGTATATATATTAAGAAGCCAGTGTTAAAATATTAATTTCTTTTAATTGTTCTCTAAGAGATGCTGTGGAATCTACACAATATATAGCCTGTATGACCCTGTTTTGACAAACTAATATTATTTCTTTGTTAGTTGCATGACCTCACAGTAGAATACCTTATGACATTATGGTATGGAAATAAATAAACAAGCCTAGCTGTTTGCACATCAGTTAAGAAACTTATTTTTCTTACAGCATATGCTGAAGAACTCAATGTACTTGCAAGTTGGGATGTTTGGGGGCCCCGTTGAACTTTTGCATCAAGAGTTACTCCAAGAATAACAGATGTATCCACAAGGCAACTCAACTCTTCCTCATTTACTAGAAATTATACATATTCGTCACCGAAATGTTTAACATTAGGTGTTGAAAATTTCATACATTTAGTCTTAAAGCTATTTAAATGTTATTATCGTTAGCACAAAACCAATAAACTATGTTTGGCATAGCATTATTTACCTCATCAATTGTAATGTTGTTTGTTATTTAAAAATTAAAGAATTATCATCTAATCATAACGTATTGTGGTAAGGTAAATCATTAATAATAATGAGAAGAAATGCACCGAAAATCAAGCCCTGCTATACGCCCGTAGCTGCTTTCGATCCAGAGAAATATGCACCATTGATTAAAACTCTTTGAATTCTATAACCTAAGTATGATTTAGTTAGGTCAAGAGCTGTATTGCTGATAATTACATTCCATAATGAAATAATTTTGTGATAAGTTTTCGCATGCAAGTCTTAAAGACATAACAGAAGCATTGTCTGACCTCTCCCAAGCCTCAAATACATGCTTAATTAGCTCCACCTCAGCATCAGTTGCCATAGACTTTGTATTGACTCTAACTTACCCTTCATCAACTTCTTGCTTAACAGGTCTGCCACCATCATAACTGTCATCGTCGTCTAAACAGAATTCCGGTTCATATTTATCTTCAGGTTTCACTTCGGGCTTGTTCTCCCCGGCACCATCACTACGCATCATTTTCACCAACTCACGAAACACTTTATATTCATTTGAATTTGTATTATGAAGGAACCTGTAATATTACCGGAATAAGTCTAATATAAAGTGGAAAAAAAAGAAAAGGACTTTACTAGGTATCAAACCCTAAGAATGAGTGGAAACAGTGTTAGGAATGAATACATTATAAACTTCAACTATTTCACGCCCTTTTGGGCAAACTATTGAGTTTGTTACGTAGCCAATGAATACAAATTCAATAATAGTATATTACAATAGATACAAATTCAAATCTTAACACTGTCTCACGGAGTCTTTAGGGGTTTAGATTGAAATGTAAGTAAATATAAAAATAAATACAGCACAAGTCCTCCTGTATGGGAACGAGACTGAGTATAGTGGCATTACCACATATTTTGGTCTTGTGAGTGTATTGCTTTCAGGACATTTTCCCAGTGGTCACCGTTGCTGGCGACTTCCGCGGCGGCGCGCTGAACTGGCGGCGGGAACATATCTGCAGAGAGAACTGCACACCACAAGTCAGCATTGGGTCGTACAGCCACACGGCAAAGGGACCGTTGCGCTCTAACCGATCAAACTATTGAGCACGAATCAGTTAAATGAAGATAAGGCTAACACGAAACGCGACGCTGTCCAACATTATAAGCACTCGAAAAAAAATTTTAATTACATATACTATATTTATAAATTATTTATTTTAAATAGACTCTCGAGAACAACGCGGCAAATAAATACAGCGGTACTCAAATTTTTCCACTACCTTACACATATGGGCCAGGTATTTTACTTGTTATTTTTTTTATAATCTTACTGTGCCTTAAATAAATTCAATACTTTAGTTGTGATTGTGCAACAAACATGCACTCATACAATCATTCTTATTCACAAAATTATGTAGCGTTACGACAAAAAATTAACAAATGTAAATTGTTGTTGTTCATATCAGAACCGAAGACGGTTCTGATATGAACAACTTTGGAAGAACATATAAAGAACAAATACTAATATGATGTAATATATTTTACCTTGAGAGGAGTTTGGTGGCGCCGGAGTACTACTTGGGTCCAAATCCTTTGGTTTCGGGATGTGGTTCAGTGGCAATGGTGGAGGAACATTCTGAAGCTTCACAGGTTCTGGAGGTGGGATAGTGTCTAATGCTTTTGGCTCGGGAATGTTAGGAAGTGGTAGGGAATTAGGGGGCCCCGAGTTAGGAGGCATGAACTGCATATTTGGTGGAGGTCCATTGGGTCTGAAATTAGGTCCATTTGGACCGAAGTTAGGTCGGTTAGGGCCGAAGGCAGGTGAACCCATAAAAGGCATATTAACATTATTCAATGAATTAGGCGGCATCATGGAATTTGGAGGTCCATTTGGTCCCATCATTGCTGGATTAGGAAATGGTGGACCAAAGAAAGGTGGCATTGGACCATTGGGTCCTGGACCACGCAAATTGGGACCACACATATTTGGCGGTAGAGAATTGGGTCCACAAGGGCCTCGAGGACCATTTGGACCCATAAAGTTTGGCGGCATGGGAAAATTAGGCGGTCCGCCCAAGAATGGTGGCATTGGCCCACCAGGTCCCATCATCGGTCCTGGACCTGAATTCATATTTTGTCCAGGACCCATATTAGATCCCGAAGGCATATTAGGACCTATACCCATTGGTCCTGGACCCATTGGACCTGGACCCATTGGGCCAGGGCCCATTGGCCCTGGACCCATTGGCCCAGGACCCAAAGGACCTGGTCCCATTGGCCCCGGCCCCATTGTATCCATATTGGATCCCATTCCCATTGGACTCGGACCCATTGCACCAGTTACCATTGCATCCATATTAGGGCCCATGCCCATTGCGCCAGGACCCATAGGTCCAGGACCCATTGGTCCCGGACCCATTGGTCCATGACCCATAGATACAGGGCCCATAGGTCCAAGTCTCATTGGGCCTTCACCTATAGGTCCCATTCCCATTGGGCCTTCACCAAGTGGTCCATGGCCCATAGGACCATCACCCACTGGTCTGGGTGCTATCGATCCAGGACCTATCGGCCCAGGCCCCTTTGAATTTGGACCCATAGAATCTTCAGTACTTTTTTCATCATTGTGATCAGATTCAGAATCAGAGCCACCATTATTATTCCATTGATTATGAGAGTTATCTGGTGCCCTGACAGGAATTTGCATGAGTGAAGGAATATGGGATTTCTCTGCTATTTTTTTACGATCTTCTACAGTAGGAGTTGAAGGGCTATGATGTCGATTTCTTCCTCTATCATTCCATCTACGATGTTTATCCCTGAAAAAGTTTTGATTATTGACTTAATAAATTTATAATGCAACAACAAAATGTACTATATTTTCCCTTGAGATCATATTACATAGACACAGTAGTACCCAGAGTTTATTCATAAATTTTATGATGTATATAAAAAATAAATAAAATAAATATCTTCACGCAATTTCCAATACAGGGGTAGAAAGAGGTCAAGTCTAGACAATTAAGTCCCTTTGACCCACTTTCCACCGAAGATATTTTCGGGTCAACGTAACAGGTGGTGAGCCCGTCGCCGCCTTTATGTCCAAGCCAACGATGAAATTCGTACTTAAGTTTTTGAAAAACTCATTGGTACTGCCACCTGGGGATCGAACTCGGGTCTCTCGACACGAAATTCCCACCACCCAACAACTCGGCTATCACGATAGCCTATCTATCTATTAGCTATCTTCGCTATCTAGTACATATACATACATATAAGTCACGACTTATATGTATGTATATGTACTAGACATATTTAGAATAAATTAATACAACAATATGATACCAAATAGGTAGTCCAGCAATACAGAACTTCTGTTAACTAGTTTCTCTAAAACTAAAAAAATCATCCAAATTATTTGCTGTGTATTTATAGCATATAAATATCCCACCCCTTTCCTTCTATGGGTACCATAAAAGGTAAGAAATGACAAAGTCCATTTGCTGTTAATAGATAATGGGATAGTCAAAATTCAGCAATACTGTGATCTTGAATCCACTTGCCATGAAGACCTCCCTATAAAAGACTACAGCTGAATATTATAAAATACAAAAAATTACCGTGAAGATCTGTCAGTTGGTTTCTTTTCATCCACTTCTTGAGACAAGTATTCCCTACTAATATCTTTCTTCTCATTACTTGAATGTGCTTCAGATTTTTGTTTCAATTTTTCTGTTTCCTTTTTTTTTAATTTCTTCTCTTCTTCCAATTTTTCCTTTTGCTCTTTTTTTTCTTTCTCCAGTTTTTGCTTTTCTAACAATGCTTTATATTGACTCATAAAGGAACCATCATTTGAAAAAATGTTTCCAGAAGATTGTTCATCTTTACTAGAATTAATATACTTTAATTAATTTTATTGTTATGACATATTTTTTAGTGACACAGTTTTAGAGGGGGAAAAAGTCTTTTTCGCATTATAGTATGTATGAACTTGTAGTAAAATCTCCTTGGCCATACTATTTGTATGTGGCTGGTTTTGGTATCATTAAGTTTAAATTTTAAAGAAAATAATTCCAAATTAAATAATTCCAAATAATTCAAAAAAAGGAAAATGTATGATTTTTATTTATTTGTACCGTAAAGATTACTGATACTTATGAAGAAATTCGAAACATTTTAAAATTTTACTTCCAAAAAGGTAAAAATGCAAAGCATGCTGTGATAAAAAATTGCAATGTTTATGGACACAGTGCAGTGTCTGTGAGATTAGCAAAAATTTGGGACTGGGAATAGACCACAAAACAGTTTTTTCCCGAAGTTTCGGATACTTCACAGCATCCGTGGTCATGGGCGGACCACCCGTTAATAGAAGTTAGTAAAAAATAAACTTAAGCAACGATTTAAGCACAGACTAAATTCATTCTTAGAAACACAATTAAACTCACGTAACACCGTAAAAGCAATCAACACTTTTGTAGTGCCCATGTTAACTTACACCATCCCTGATCATGGCTTTAACAGTGGTAGAGTCACGCATCAGCTTTTGTTGTTGCATGAATGGGCCGGCTCGACCGGGGAAGTACCACAACCTCACAGAATACCAGCGTTAAGTAGAAGTCTAACAAACTTCTGCGTTTCGTCTGGTGAGTGCAGGTAACCGGAGGCCAACACCCCCCTGTGGGGAGGGGCACTCTTAGGGCGGCAACGCATCTGCTATGCCTCTGGTATTGCGGGTGTTCATGGGCGGCGGTAATCACTTACCATCATGTGAGCCACATGCTCGTTTGCCTCCCTTTTCTATATAAAAAAATCCAGAGATTAACTTTATCAAGGAAAGAGGGTGGCAGAGGGTTAATTGATATAATTAACTTACATAATAAACAAATTATAACTTTGAGGCAATATTTTCACCATAAAGCAAATTTATCTAGTATTCACAAATCTGTAGTACAAAATGATATCAAACTTACACCATTAAATTTGCATGACTACAACACAAAAAAATCAGAAACACTTGTGGACGAAAAAACAAAAATAGCACAATGGAGCTCCAAATCTCTCCATGGAAGGCATGACCAAGATTTAAGCTAACCTAATGTCGATAAGATAGCATCAAACGCTTGGCTAAATAGTGGCAAACTTTTTCCAGAGACTGAAGGGTGTATCATGGCAATCCAGGATCAAGTAATTGAGACACAAAACTACCAAAAATATATAACAAACACTAGGACAATTGATACTTGTAGAAAATGCAATAGTTCCCCAGAAACCATCCAATATATTACAGGCATTCAAAGCAATAGTTCAAACAGACTACAAACACAGGCACAATCAGGTGGCCAACATAATACACCAGAAACTGGCCATCAACTATCAACTAACACCACCCCCAGCCATAGCTTATTACAAATACACTCCACAACCAGTTTTAGAAAATTAAACTCACAAAATGTATTTTGATAGAGCCATACTCACAGACAGGACTACACATTATAACAGACTGGATATTACTGTAGTGGAAAAATTAATCGAACAGCATTATTAATCGACATAGCTGTCCCAAACACCCACAATATTCAGAGCACAGTAGCAGACAAACTCTCAAAATATGTTGATCTTAAAGATTTAATAGCATGAATTTGGAAACTAAAAAATGTTATAATTGTCCCTCTAGTTATATCCACAACTGGAGTAGTACCACACCAAATACACAACACTCTTACCAATTTATCACTACCTTCAATTATATATACCATAATGCAGAAAGCTTCACACACTTAACACATGTAGGTTAGTGAGAAAATTCATGCAGACTGACATACAAATACAAAGCACACAATGATATTCAAATAACTCACACAACAAACAATCAAGCATAACCCAAGGGATACTCTTGGCCTAGGCCCATATATCTCAATAGACCAGTATTTCTTAAAAATACTGAGATAAGCCATTTGATCAAAATAATAATAATAATAAGATAGTGTTTTTCATAACAGATCATGTCTAACATTTGTTTACATACAAAAAGGCCATTTTATTTAAAAAAATATTGCATAACTTGAATGTTTCAGTGATTTTCTTGACCATAATGAACCTGTTATAATTTGAACTTAAGGATTTATTAAAGAGATTCGCAATATGGCAGGTTTGAAAGATGATGTCACGATAGCCGAGTGGTTGGGTGGTTGGAATTTCGAGTCAATAGACCTGAGTTCGATCCCCAGTTATTTATGAAACTTATTTACGAATATCGTTGGCTTGGACATAAAGGCGGCGACGGGCTCACCACCTGTCACGTTGTCCCGAAAATATCTTCGGTGAAAGGTGGGTCGAAGGGACTTAATTGTCTAGACTCGACCTCTGTCTACCCCTGTATTGGGAATTGCGTGAAGATATTTTTTTTTTTTTTTTGAAAGATGACCTTATGACAAAAATTGATAAAGTAGTGCTTTGCTGGTTGGGGCACATTGAGTGAATGAGTGAAGACCGAATGGTGAAGAAAATATAGTGCAAAAGTTAATATTAAAAGGTGTAGAGGTAGACCAAGAATAACTTTTGAAGACCATGTGAGCAACTTGCTTGAAGAGGGGAGGGTCACCTAGATGTGCGTGTATGAAGAAGATAATGAATGTGAAAGAAGCAAAAGAGGTATGTAAGGATCATGACACTAGGCTATCTGTTCACTCTGGCTAACCCGTCAGGGATTGTGCGTGAAGATAAGTAAGTAACTAAAAGATTGTTCTTATTCTTCTTCTATACAGCCTATCAAGAGTCCACTGCTGAACATAGCTTGGAGTAGGTCCCCAGCCACCTGCATCCATCAACTTCCTGCAACATTCTGCAAGTCATCACTTTTCCATCCACTCCCATCTTATGGGGGTCATCCTACACTGCATTTGCCAATATGAGGTTGCCAATCGAGAACTTTTTTTCTTAACGGTTATCAGTTCGTCAAGCTATGTGGCTGGCCCATTGCCACATGTGCGTGCTGATCCTTTTGGCTATGTCAGTTACCTTAGTTCTGATGTGATGTCTTCATTGCAGATTCTATCACGCAGTTTTGTTCATGTTTTAATACCAGTATTTGTTTTTTCTAAATATTTGTATCGGAATAACAATAGAAATTTAATTATTTTCTTCACAAATAAAAATCGAAACACCATTGACATGAAGGTTTAATACTAACTTTGAACCTTTATGTCAATTCTGTTGATCGTATGAAGACAGTAGGGTGATGTGTGATGAATGGTAGTTTAAATTGAAACGAAGTAGAAACTAGAATCAATCATTGATTGTTCATCAGTTATGTTAAGATGAAAAATTATCGAAGATCCAAGTTCTCTCGATCCATGCTGGTCCTAAAATAAGCTCCTATGAAATGCGGGTCGTGACGACAAAATTATCAAAACCTCTTGCTACCACAGTATTGAAAAAAGCTGGTCACTAAATAAATTAAATACAAACTACGTATTGATGTTTACATGCTGTAGGTTTAATACTAACTTAGATAACTTCGCTTGTGCGGCAAGCGCCGCAGCTTGCTTTTGCGCTTCTGCCTTTGCCTGAATCTCCATTTTTTTTCTTTCAATAATTTGTTCTTGTTTGGTCATTTGAGCCCATCTTGTGCTTAGCGCAGACTTATTTTTGGTTTCTTTAAAGTTCAACATTTCCTATGCTTTATGAACAAAATAAAAGGAAGCAACTTGAACACAATTTGGTTACGTTAATATTTCTGAAAAAAATTGGAACTTGAAACTCGAACTCAAAATCAATCAAAGATGTATTATTGTTAAAGAGTATAATTACGTTACTGTATTCCACACACAGAGTACATATAAATTTATCTATGGGGAACATCTGTATAATAAATTGTACTCTATGATATTTACATGGTACGACAAACAGTACGTATAGATCACGTTCTACAGAACCATATCATTTTACTCTATGATCGGAAGACTGGAACAGAATGAAGCAAAAGAAAAGTTCTATTGTGTAAAATGTAGTCATTAAACTAAAGGCCACATCTATTTCTCCCTTTCAGAGACCAATATTTTTCATTCAATTGATATTTTTACGAAATTGGCAAATGGAGATCCCATTATTTTCTTTTATGTAGATGACTCCATTGTATCATATGATCTCGGCGTGTCCGTAACGACTTCTGAAGCCGAGCCAAAATGCAAGTTGCAAATAGTGTATTATAGCAGGCAATGATCTTGATCACATTTATCTCTTTCTACTATCCTCAATCCTGTGACACGTGTGCATTACTTAAAAGATAATTATAACCTATACTTCCTAATTTCTCTTTATGCGTGTATGGGCATCTAATGCCTCTACTATACAGCGGTATTCTTCAAGAATTGACAGATGTATTTGATAGAGGATAGTCCTTTGTGGCAAAGTCTAAAGAAGTGATACTATCAGAAATGGGGTGATGCGGTAAAGAAGAATAAGTTTTCATTAGAGTGGTATGACATCTTAGCTTGCTACGCTACTAGGCACAATCTACAGCGTTTCGTCTTACATTATCATACAACGCAACCTAACCTAATTTCATACTTTGCATTGTTTTTGATTTATTCTGAACATATTTCGATTCTGCAATATAAAAAAAATATCTTCACGCAATTCCCAATACAGGGGTAGACAGAGGTCAAGTCTAGACAATTAAGTCCCTTTGACCCACCTTCCACCGAAGACATTTTCGGGACAACGTGATAGGTGGTGAGCCCGTCGCCGTCTTTATGTCCAAGCCAACTATGAAATTAGTACATAAGTTTTTGAAAAACTCCTTGGTACTGCCAATTGGGGATCGAACTCGGGTCTCTCGACTCGAAATTCCGACCACCCAACAACTCGGCTATCGTGCCTTACTAGGGACATTCAAGCAGTGCAGTGCAAGGTCCCTTGTAAATAGCTTTCCAAGGTATTCCCTCCGTTTTTAAGCACATTATTCACTTTTATAAAGGTTCCACACTTTCTGCCTAGCTCAGCTAACGCGCTACCCTTGAGTAAATGCGAAAGGATTTCCAAAAAAAAAAAATTTTGTATGTTTAAGCTGTACTAAGACGCTATCACATTTTTTTTTATTTAAATATAAATTTTAAATACATCTTAATTTTAAATATAAATTAATCTGTTCTTTTACTGTTTAGTTTTTGCGCTTTCATTAAAATTTGTCCAAATCTTTTGCAGCAACATATCTGTCAAGATATCCCATGTGTATTGTCTATAGTGACTAAATCTTTATTTCTTCCATTACATAATCTTAGAGCCCCCGAATTCTGGAGAAGGGGGGGGGGCGGCACTCTAAGGCCAGCAACGCATCTACTGTGCCTCTGGTATTGCGGGTGTTCATGGGCGGCGGTAATCACTTACCATCACGTATGCCACCTGCTCGTGCCTCCCTTTTCTATATAAAAAAATATATATTTTTCCAATTTTAAAATAGATTAAGTCAGCATGCGAAACGTCAGTCTGAACCTCAGTTACATACATATTATCGGAGTCTGAAATTGACTGATCTGAAATTAAATATACCATCTGCCCCGAAATTGCCCCGAGGATGGCAGGCATATTCATGTCCTTTATACCGTAGGCAAACTCCACTTCGGCAAACTCAACAGCTCTAAGTTTACTTACATAATGATTCACGATTTTAGATAATAAAATGAAACAACGAATATCATTGCATATTATTCTTTTTATATTTTTTTCATCAGTTTAAATGGAAAATACAATTTCATTTATTTATAATGTTGTCATTTATTTATTGTAAACAAATATATTATAAAAGATTTACATATTACTATCAAAACAAAATATTCACAAATGGCAGACTAACTAAACAATTAACTCAGCTGTTTATTCAAGCATGCTTAACAACTGCATAATTTTGAGCTAAACAAGAAGGAGAAAGTTTGGCACTGATCCCAAAATCCAAATTAAAAGGAAGATAGCATAAATGCACATTGTAGCAACATTACTGACATTTAGGATAAGTTAGTCCGTTTTTCTTGATTCAAAATAGGTACCTTTCATAATGATACTCTTCACAACCTCTCTTCAGCTCATTTTATTGCCTGGTCTAATACTGTCTTCGAACTTCTTCATTCAGCAGACGTCTAGCGTCGATACTGTATGAAATCTACATAAAAGAAAGAGGGCAACGCCAAAGAGAGCCTACTTTTGACTGTTTGTGGTAACTCGACAATCGTAAATAACTAATTGCTGCCTCAGGAAATATAAATTCAAAGTGACTTAATTTTAAAATAAAATAACTAACTTGTTTCTTTTATAACAATACTAATTCCATTGAATGGATATAATCAACTCAATTCAAACATTCGAACTTATCATCAATGTTCAAAAACGAAAAAGTACCTCAATCTGCATTACCCTGCCTTAAAAATAAAATTATACAATTAGATGGCGAAATGAAAAGCAATGGAAAAGGACGTGAGCAAAAGAAATCACAAGAGTTAGTATATAAACGTACAACTGTTGACTCCAACAAGTGTACCAAATATATACTATAAACACAACAAACCTGAGTACACTGCTACCTACAATGATTTCTGAGTAGCAAATAAGCTAAGTCCTTTCCACTGTGACTTAAAATGCCGTAAAGAAAAGTATAATTCATAAATTGTACCTATGCTTTGTATATACTCTAATTTTTTTTACATTTTAATAATTTAAAAAAAAAACAACCAGCACTTGGTCGAAAAATTTATATCCATTTTTTTTTTGTGTATTTTATATTTTGATGAAATATTTATAAGCTAATTAACGTGAGCCGATGTCAGGATTCATAGCTAGTCGTCGTTCGCTCGAACCGGCTGGCAAGTGTCGGTCTTTTCCGCCTGACTCGAGCTTTTATAACACATCTGTACATAATAACACTACCGCTTCATCTATACATCTTGACTCGTATCATAATGCACTGATATCTCGAGGGGCACAAGGAATATCGCAGCATTGTTTCGTTTGCGCCGCCGATCACGCCCGACCACCTCACTTTCACGCTGTCCCCGTTCCATACATTTTATAGCGATTTTTTAAAAAAATAAAACACTACGATTACATCCCTTAACGCGTCTAAGTTACTAATTCGTATTCTATTTACAATGACATAATACATAGTATTTAAATTGTTCGGTAAACGGACTGCTCTGTGAAAATGTGGATCGGGCGCGACCAAACGGCATCAAGTCATAGATTACTGTACAGCAAATTTACAATAACGTTTGATCAGTATACGCCAACTCAAGATCTACGTCTAAATACAAAGTAAGGTAAGGTATCTCCACCCAATGCCCGCCTTAAGCCGCTATAATTATTTAATATCAGTTAATTTAAATATAATATGTAAAATTTTGTTCACGACAAAGATGCCACAATAAATTGTTACCCGATGAATCCAGGAAAAAAGTAACTTGAAAGAATAGGCCTTATTCATTGTTAATGTTATCGACAGTGTTAACACAATTGTCTAATTTCAAATACTAAATAAAAATAAGCAGAAAGATATTTTTATAACAACTGTAGCACACTTGCCGTGTCACAAAATCAAACAAATACTGTAATTAGTATTCCAAAGTTTACAACTATAATTTATGAAGATGACACACTACATACTAAACACTATCTATACTGTACAATGGACTATAATATTTCATTGAGATTTTACCATTCGTATAAACATGTCAAAATACAAATATTTTTGTCCAAATCTCTTAATAACTTAATAGGTAACAATCTAGCAACGTTCGACATTCAACTACTACTCCCTTTGTGACAGTACAACAGTTCTTTAAATTACGCCTTAATACATGTCCATTATATGATAATTGCGGTCTGAATGATTTTATAAGCCAGGTGACACCACGTTCTATTATAAATATGTCCCGACTCAAATGGCTATGTACATCAGATATTTATTATTCTTGTACGATGATGGTTCATTACAAAATAAAGTGTTACTTTCTCAGAATACGAGCTTTATATTATGCACATACAACTTCACGGACAAATGGAATGCATAGATAATATTCACCCCTCAACTTTAACAAATCTTTTGGAAACGAACAATGTTCATCAATGAACAACAATTCACCGCGAAAACCAAATACTCTAGGTAATATTTTTTTTAAATAATCAATAGTTTATTGATATTACAACAAACAATCGTCAGCGCCTAAACTACTGGTAACAATAACATTTTAACGGGTTTTTATCAAGTCGAAAGTCGTTCCTATTAAATAATTGTTTTATGGTACACGAAAAGTTAAGGAAAAGAAAGTAGCGGCACAAGGTATAGCGTGTAAAGCAGTACAAAGTATTTTCACCGGATCAAATACATTCAACCGTGAAATGGATCAAATCAAATAAATATCAAGGACAAATTTTATTAAACTAACATCATAAATATGTAACTTTAACATTGAGCATTTAAATGAGTAAGAAAGTTAAAAAAAGAAAAACAATAAAATCCGATATCCAAAAACAGGAGATTTACGCTCGAATTGACCGAATTTACAATGAATTAGCCGATTAATTGCTTTTATAAATGCAAAAAGAATTGACTGAGCTACTACTAAGAAAATTAATGAACGCCATTTTGACATCGTAATTGACAAAAATTAACCAAAGTAACAATATGGATCAACAAGGTTTCGTAAACCTAATGCTATCAATATACAAATATATAAATATTTTGTAACACGTAATGGTATATACATTTGATGGAAACAATTTTATGACGGCCATTAATAAATTACATATTTTGATCTTAATCATAAGGCGAAGTGTGTAGAAGACGCGACAATGTATTATGTATTTAAGGTAAATATCAAAGAACAGGACATAGAGACAATTATTTTATAATAATATTAAATACACTTAAATATGTAAAATGAAATATGAATGAATTTTTAATACATATTAAATGGTCGCATATACTACGTTTTTCCCTACAACCCCAGAGAAATAGATTTAGTAAGTAGGACTTGCACAAATTATATTTCTTCGAATTGAAAATCATAGCTACTTAAATACTAAACCATTTTTTTTTAAATATGGACGTTACTTGTAGGACAATATACGTAAGACGGCTTTCTACACATTTGGGCTATCAAGATAATAACAAATGGCTGACTTCAAATCAAAGATAATACATAAAATTGGTGATACTTAGAAAAGATCTTTTAATGGTTTTAACAAAATTAATTTTTTCAGTTTAAAAATTCTCCAACGACATAAATCATGGTTTAGCTGTTTTTTTTCTATGCATATATATGTTAAATTAAATAGCCCAAACGTACATTATAAAGTAACTACGATTTTTTTAATTTATTGTGATGTGGAGGGTTGTTCTGTTGAGGACCAGAATAATTTCTTACTTCTAGTGGATGTTCAACACTGGCCGGTTGTTGCAACTTTCTAGACGTTTGTCGCAGTTAAAACTAAATATTATAAATCTAAATAATTTTGGCAATTTGTATGACAATTTGTTAAGGATTTCGTCGCTTTATTCGCGCAGAGGTATTTATTTTTTACAAAACTGTTATTAAGTCGCATTGATATTGATAAACTTAATTTTATGTTATCCTAGTCACTAATTGTTGCGAAGGCACTCTGCAGGAATAACTCAACAAAACTATATGGTGAATTAATAAAATAAAGTATTTCGGCACATATTTGTTTCAATAACATGTAATTAAAAAGAATTATTACACTACCCTCAATAAAGTTTAACAAGATGGCGTAAAACGTTACGTTACTATATACACATGCAAGCAGGGCAAGATGCGAAAAATTGAACGTCCATGTGAATAAATGGATGGAAATCAAAGGGACGATATAAGCTAGTATAGTATAATATTGGGACAATATAATTGTTATTAAAAGGCCGACAAGTCTTCTGAATTGACTAAGAATAATTTAAACAATGGTAGTTGCTATGGACACATATACAACAATATAACACACTTTGTCGTTGATGGATATAGATAATTAATTTTTATGTAATATTATATTTTATTTTGTTGCTGTCACAGTATATATATATATATATATATATATATATATATATATATATATATATATATATATATATATATATATATATATATATATATATATATATATATATATATATATATATATATATATATATATATATATATGTATATATTACTGAGACATCTGAGAAATAAATAACTGTATGATAATGACACAAAAAAAATATTTGCAGGCAAAATTTGTGACGGAAAAGTTTTAAGTGTTTTGGTTAAATTAGTAATGGAATTAAGTAAAAAAATATAGAGTGACACTGCTGCATAGAATACATGTAACAGGCTATCATTAAAATTAATGGAAGAACTCTCAAACTTATATTAACACTACTCTGATACATAATGGTGTGTTGAAATCTTGGTGATTAAATGACTAAATAATATAAACTCATACGTATAATACTCTCACGATCGAGACAAACATACGAAAAGAAAACGCTATACATTCTCATCTGTAACAACAACAAACTCGGTTGGTTCTCAATCGCATAAATATTTAACAAGCACGAACGGCATTGAGACGCGCCACATTTGATAACCGGTTTGCGTGTAACAAGGCAACGTGTGAGTTTCCGTAGCGGCGCGACGCGGCCGTCGGAGACGGTGTCCGGTGCGCGTATGGCGTGGATATGACGGGGTTCTGTCACTGTGCGGGAGAGACGCTGCTGGTAGTGCGAGCGGGCGAGCATCGGGGCGCTGGAGCTGAGCGGGGCGGTCGGGGAAGGTGGGGGGGAGAGTGGGGAGCTGATGGGCGGAGTGGGGGCGGGGGTGCGAGCGGCGCTGGCGGCCGGCCACTAGGCGCAGCGGGCGGCGGGCGGCGAGCGCGTGTGTCAGTACGCCTGCGTGGTACTCGCCGCCGACACTCGCTCCGGCTTCAGATTGCGCTGCGGACAAACACGACCTGCCATCATCCTTTCAACGTGCACGACGATAAAGAGACCGATCAACTTTGCTTGGGACTCGAACTACATGATAAAATAACTTACGAATGTGTATAGTAATTGGAAAGTTTACGATGGAATTCATATTTAAAAATAGAATTTGACTATAGTTATACTATTTACAAATATTTCGAATACTTCATGCAGAATCATAAAAAAGCAAGTACTATACTACTATTTCTTGCAGGTAATTGGAGATGATCTCAGAGTCAACATCAGTATTAGGTACTTTTAGTTATTCTGATGTTCCAGATCACTATGATCAAATGGTGGCCGCAATTGATGAAGGCGAACAGCCAACTCCAGAAAAGATAGCGATATAATAAAACAAGTTCATTCTCCTCTCTAGTACAGAAAACAAAAATGAATTATTGAAGTTCACTGATCATGCAATATATAACTACTACTACTAATTTATTTATAATTAATCTATATTTTTAAAGTTTATGTTCATGCGGCACAGAAACTTACTGGCAGATCTGCATATTCCTTCAAATGTGATACAGACTTGAAATAAGAATAGTAGTGTAATAAAAATCCAAAAAATCGACATAATTGACTAATTTCACAATTTATTGTTAGGAGTAAGTGTTGCCGGTAAAGAATACTATTTATGCCCTATGTTAACTTGAGTTCCTATTTCGTTTCTCAGTTTACTTATTTGCCTTCATATGCATATTTTTAAGACAGCATGTGTGAGTGATGCAGCATTATACTCACTAAGTGCATCCTGATGAAAAAGCAGTATTATCTTACCGATCGATCGGTTTTATTTATAGTGATGGAAATGGACTAACTAGATTCTGTCCGAAATTTTGTTCAAAAATAAATTTCCCGTATGATACTTTAATTTTATAGGGTTTATCCCTATATCTGTATTCATATCCCGAGTACTAGAAATGAAAATCAGTTCTTATATCTGTTTTAGCGTGACCACACTTCGAATATTCAAACCTTTACATATATATTAGAATAGGAATTTCTTCCTATTCTAATATATATGTATATAATATATAATACAATATATAATACACAGACAAAAAACCAATATTTGTACAGCATAAGAAAGTAGACGAATAACATAATAGTATTAAAATTCCAGGCACACTCGGGAATCGAAACCGTAACAGTCACCCCACAACCAAAACCCACTGCACCACAACCAGTCAATAGTTACTTGAATTCCCAACTCTGTAGAGAGGTACTAGGAGGACATGACTCACCAGCTGGTCGTACTGATGCACCATTCGCTTGATGTGGTTGAGCTTCCGGTGGAGGAAGTTGACGCGCCGCCTCTCACGCTGGTACGCGGTGTTGTTTCGCACGCGCTGGTACTCCTCCACTATACGTTGCTCTATCGTCTGCAGGCACAAATAGTAACAACATTTAGTATCAATCATGTGATTAGTTTTCTGGTCCTGGAACTTTAAAAAAGGTAGATTAGAAAATGACTATCGATAAAGGAATGTACATTCTCATGGCAATAAATAAATGATTCGATTTGATTTCATTACTACTTCTACAGTTGTTTTCGATTTCTATACTTCAAGTGCTTTAGCATCTTACATTGGGATCGGAGCAATGTATGTGACGTTGTCCCGTGTATATATGTATTTATTAATATATGTATCTATGTACTTCTACAGAATGCCACTGAATGATACTCCCGCACACCTTGGTTCACTTTTTGGTCTATTCTTTTTCGACACGTTTTCATAATATTTACGTCTATGCTGGCCATGATAAATTGAATACCAGTGCTTGCTGTATTGGAGGCAAGGCTACATGCATACTATGTAATAAATATGAAATATAAATACTTATGACAAAACTAGTTGTTAATGATCCTGCCTACGAAGTTATGGGTTGAAGGTTCAAACCGAAGTAGAACCATTCATGTGATGAATGTTTTAGTACTCAAGGCATGAATGTTTATCTACATAGGTGTATGTATTTCTATCTTATCACAATTAAGTTGCCAAGGCATGATGAATCTCATTTTGAAATCTGTGTCAAAAAATCAATGGAACCTGAGTGTAGTTACTGTGTGATTTCACCACCAAACAAATAATCAATAGAATTCTTAACATGAATTTCAATGCAAATCAAATGTAAAATTTATAACGGATACTGGGGTAAAATAAAGAAGATTATTAGGAGATTAGTCTTCTTATCTATGCGAAAACTTGTTAATTTTATTAATCACTAATTTTGCTAAAATTATGTAATCAGAAATGATCAAACTATTTTGGCCTTTAAAAAAAATGGCGTGTTTACAGACTTAAAGATAATACCTGATAAGTACTTAACCTAATCTTTATAATATTTTTCCGTTTCCATTTGCATGATAAAGACAAACAAGTGAAACGGGTGTTGGTGAAACATCTATCCTTGGTGTTCATATAATACAAACTATATCTATATATAGGCATATATATTATGAGGTCATTGTTGTAAGTAACGTGCCGCGTGGTAACGGTGTAAGAACATTGCACACCGTTTCTTCCCGTGGGTGTCGTAAGAGGCGACTAAGGGAAACAGCCTTGAACATCGTTATGGTTACCGATAGATGGCGGGATAAGCATCAATAAAAATATCAGACCAAAATAAAAGGTGCGAGATGTCTGATACTGCGATCCCCAATCCGCTTGCCAAGCGTGACGATTACGGCAAATCCTCCTTATGGGAGAGGCCTGTGTCCTACAGTGGACTTTTACGGGCCGTTACAACAATGAGGCAATTTCTCTATATTGGTGTCGGCAGAGTAGAGGCGTAGCTTTCGCTGTCTCATTGTCCATGCAAATGGTACAATATGAATACATACAGTGATAAATAATATACACATAAACATCTATGACTTGAGTATAGACTTCCGTATTCATTTAGTTATTCGAACCCGCAATTCCTCGCTTCGAAAGCAGCGTCACTATCAACTATGCTGTCGAGTTGTGCTTGAATGTTTTAAATCTGCCAAGCTCCATTAAAGTATCCAATGTGAATACGACACAGATTACAATGCAAGTAGCAGTAAAGTGTTTATTATCACCAGTGCAATTCAGAAATGATTTAAATAAAAAATTGGTGAATTTAAATTTGTAATTTAAACAAATTTAAAAGCACTTTGTAATTCCTTTTTACATGTACACAATTAATTCTTTGTTATAAGATGTACTACATTTTTTTTCTTAGTAAGTTTTATGTAATTGTTTGTTATCCTAAATAAATTAAAATTCAATTAAGTCACGATAGTCGAGTGATTGGGTGGACGGAATTTCGAGTCACGAGACCCCGAGTTCCATCCCTAGTTGGCGGGCTCGTACCAATAGGCTTTTCAAAAATTTACGTACGAATTATATCATCGGCTCCGGCATAAAGACGTCGACGGGCTAACCACGTGTCACCTCGTCCCGAAAACCATCTTCTGTGGAAGGCGGGTCGAGGGGACTCAATTGTCTAGACTAGACTAGACCAGACCTCCGTCTATACCTGCATTGGGGAATTGCGTGAAGATATAGCGTTAACAGTGGTAGAGCCACGCATCAGCATTTGTTGATGCTTGAATGGGCCGGCTCGACCGGGGAAGTACCACGACCTCACAGAATACCGGCGTGAAGTAGAAGTCTAACAAACTACTGCGTTTCGTCTGGTGAGTGCAGGTAACCGGAGGCCCATACACCCCGATCCCCCAATTTTGGGAGGGGGGGAGTTGAGGGGCACTCTAAGGCCGGCAACGCATCTGCTATGCCTCTGGTATTGCGGGTGTTCATGGGCGGCGGTAATCACTTGCCATCACGTGAGCCGCCTGCTCGTTTGGCGGCCTTTTATATTAAAAAAAAAAAGATATTAAAAAAACAAAAAAAAAAACAAAAATAAAACAATGCAGGTGCCACCCACCCGGCGCTGCGGCGAGGCGGGCTCGGCGCGGCGCAGCTGCTGCTCGAGCTGAGTGAAGAGCGCCGCCACCTGGGCGACGCGCGCGTACAGAGCGCGGTACTCCGCGTACAGCGCGGTGAACTCCTGCTTGTAGGCGCGCCGCACGCCCGCGCCGCTGATCGCCGGGTACTGTCTGCGCGCGCACCAACGGACGCAAGGTCAACGACCGCACGGACGCAAGGTCAACGACCGCACGGGGGATTACCGAACGCGAGCGGGTTCGATACCCCCCGGATGGGGTCAGTGTGGGAAACTACTTACTCTACATTCCGAGTGTTTTTCGTTGTTCCCGAATCAATGGTACATGTGTATTTAACTACTTTGGAATTAGAGCAATGTATGTGATGTTGTGAAAAAAAGAAAAGCCAACACTATAAAACTTACATGAACTCACATCACATATTTCATTTTTTTTTGTACTCCAATCGTTAGAATTAGGATGTCATAGACTAAGGTTAAGATTGTGGACTGCAAAACAGGACATTGCAAGTTGGGGCTAACCACTCCGGCCACAAGCATTGCAGCTTAGTTGTAGTGGTTAAAAGTATATAGCATTGCAGCTTATTTCAAGTGGTTATAGTAATACTATTTCAAAAAAAAAAAACGAAACATACTAAATGAAACTGTTGGATAATATCTATTTCCTTACTTCATATTTGTTGACGATAGTATAATTGATCTAAAACTTATATAACAAATGTTTGTTATATAAGTAATACTAGTTGTTCGGTTTGCGTTTATGCAATTATCATACAGTTACCATTAATAGTAAATCGATATCAATATGAAAAGATATCAATATGAATTTCTAAATCATTTTTTTATTGAGAAAATATTTACAGAATGTCAACTGTATTCTTAAAAATGAATTCCTTACCTTTCAAAATCTACCATTTCAGTCATGTTCTCATCAGGCACAGACGTTAATTCTGTATTTTCTAATTGTTCACTATTTGTGATGTCTTTTTCTGAAATTAAAAAAAAAACAATATCTTAAAATGAACATTATTAACAAAATATATTGTTCTATAGTCGCATGTAATACCTGTGATACTAGTTTGCTCTACGGGAGGACTACTTCTGAAACCATTCGCTTTAACAGGACTAGCACAGAGATCCTTGACTGTATTAAAGTTGAGTGTGTAGCCGTTGTCCTTTTTAACTGCAAAAAGAGACATAAATGTATCAATTTTCTCGTCAAATCGTTATCTAATTACTTAATAATTAATTGTAATAAACTTCAAAATCACTTAAAACAAATTACGTGATAAAATTGTTCAAATTATGCAGAAACGCAGAATGTCGTTATACTTGTTGTATTTTATTGTGATGTCATACTATAGCTTGCAAGAGATGGAAGCTTGGCTAAGCATGATAGAACATTAATATGTAGTTACAGAGTGAGAACTAAAACGTTGTAGCTTCATTCTTTTATTCTCGAAAACGACTTCTTCAACAAACGCGGGCCATAGAACCAGAAGACAGAAAGACATAAAACACTCAGTGTCAAGGGTAGGTCTGATCACACCCGTTATCAGAGCAGCATCGTTCAAAGAAAAACAGTATAAATATATAATAAATACATATAAACATCCAGACACGACACAATGCAGAAAAAGGTTTTTTCTACATTAACGCGTCCGGGAATAGAACCGGGACGGACCTCGGAACAGGCGAGACCATGAAAACCGCCATGTACGCTATTCGTCCGCGGATGCCGTCATATAAATATATTTATGTTCCGAATTTCAAATATATGTTGCTATTGGTAAAAATTTAAGCTTTAGAATGAGAATTATAATGTTGATACCTCCGAGAGTTAGCGGGACCACCAAAACGGTATACCTGCCACTCGTCAACAGAGGTCATTATAATATGTAACTAGTGAAGAATGCTTTGTAAGTTTACGTCAATGTAAACTAATTAAGGTCATCATGCACCCATTAGGTCATGTAGAACATACAACATGTCCAAATTAAATTAATTATGTATTTTTAATTGAAATGTCTCAGAAGCAGTATCTTACAATCCTTTTTTTTTACTTTATATAATAACTTTTTCATTTGGTTAAATTTTTGGTGTAAAGTGCATGTTACACCATACATTCGAAACAATAAGATGTTCTTCCGAAGTCCGTGCAATTATGAATTTTGTGTTAACCTTAAATTAAGTATACATTTACCTAAAATCGTGTTTATTGCTGCGATATAATCCTTGTTGATAAACCTAAATAAATAAATGTTTGAACGACTAGGGCGGCATAGAGTCAGGTGTATAACATTTTTTTTATAGCAAAGGGAGGTAAACGGGCAGGTGGCTCACGTACTCACGATAGTAAGTGATTACACCACCACCGCCCATAAACACCTGCAATACCAGAGGCATAGCACGGTTACCTGCATTCACCAGACGAAACGCAGAAGTTTGTTAGACTTCTACTTCACGCCGGTATTCTGTGAGGTCGCGGTACTTCCCCGGTCGAGCCGGCCCATTCATGCAACAACAAACGACTAGGACCGCATAGAGCCAGGTGGTACAACATACCGTTGGTCCGCTCGTCCTCGTTGTCGGAGGCGTGCCGCTCGCCGGACGAGGTGGTCGCGTAGCCGGAGGAGGGCGGCGACGGTCTGCGGTAGTGGGAGATGCGCTTCTTCTTGGCGGCGGGCGCGTCCTCGCCGCCAGATGGCGCGCGCTTCTCGCCGCCGCTGCCCGCGGGGGACGCGCGCGGCGACAGCGAGTTCGCCGAGTCGCTGCTCAACGGCGGCGTCAGGTTCTGAGGTTTCCGCCTGCGAGCGATTTCATTAGTTATATTCGGGTTGACTGGCTTAGAGAATGCCTAAAGGCATTAAGTACGCCCTTTGTATAACTTTCTTCTGGAGGTTTACAATAAAGTGTATATAAATGAGTAAATGAGCAGTTGTTCGTCGGATTGTCCATTGACAGTGAGGAATGTTGCTATTACAGTTCATGTGTGTTCAAAGTTAATTGAAAATGAAAAGAAATAAATGTCTTCATGCAATTCCCAATATAGGGGTAGACAGAGGTCTTAAGTCCTTTGACCCACCTTCCACCGATATTTTCGGGACAATGTGGCAGGTGGTGAGCCCGTCGCCGTCTTTATGTCCAAGCCAAAGATATAATTCGAACTTAAATTTTTGAAAAACCCATTGGTACTGGGGATCGAACTCAGGTCTCTTGACTTGAAATTCCGTCCAACCAACTACTCCGCTATCGTGACTTCAAAAAGGAAAAGAAATGAGTAAATATATTTCTTCAGGTCGCGTAATAAAATGTTGTATGACAAAGTAAATTTGAATGCATAAATGTTCTAGTTTAGAATTTAATATCATAATGATTGTATATTACTTACATGTTATTTAATCGGTGAAAATTTTTAAAGATTAATTTGCTACGGTGAAATAAATATATCTGTCGAGAATGGTTTTTCATTGTAAGTAATATACAACACATGATGTCGAGTTCTGAGAATTATTAATGATAATGGCTTAAAGGAAAAGTCATTAGAAAACAAAACAATACAATTACTATTGAGTAATTGTTTCCTTAATGTCATTTACTAATTAATTATATATTAAATCCATTACTAAAAAGCATTATTAGAAAATTTTTTTTGTTGGAAATAATCGACAGTATTACGTCATGCTTTCGTATACTCCTAAATTTAAATCATATAGTTAGTTTTAATTCCAATTTAAAAATTAATAGGACTAACTCTTCATATTAATGAGTTTTTGCATTAAAATTAGTTTTTATTTATATTAGTTTTTATAGCAATTAGTAGTTGTGATTAGTATAGAGTGATTGTTTCGAAATCGCACAGTAATTATATACTGTATTATATCAAGTTTATTTCTATTTTAATCCATATTTTATTATAAATATTTATTGTTTAACAAGGAACACCAAATACTAAGGTGGCATGTGAAAATGATATGGTTTACGAAAAAGCTTATTACACTTAAATTAAATTTCGAAAATTTAACTCCAAGAACATTAAACTCAAGTCTTCACATTTAAATACACGGCCATTGTGGATATATGAGTGATATAATTAACAACAATTATGTTACATACTTTAAAATTATAATTAGTAATGGGATGAATTCCTAACCTTACCATAGCTTCGAAAACATACATTTTCATTAAAATTATGTCAAAACGTTTTATAAGTAACAATAAGAAGGTTAATAGTTTATCTCATTTACTCAAGCATAAGAAAAACATAAATTTTAAACCTTTATGTCCTTCTTTTATTAATAAATTAATAAAAGTGTCTGCATTTTTTGTGACACTGACAATGTTAAAGTTTTCTTGTATATAACAATAAAAACATAAAACAATAACAACAAACAATGTCTTAGTCTGTTTATCTGAACACGAGAATCTAATAGACTAAATGGGGTTAATTAGGTTTTCATAAGTGGACATAGTAAATTACAAGAAAGGTTTTAGTATAATTCATTAAAGTTTGGTATAAATTGAAAATATGAGAAATGTAACTATTGTAACAGTTCCTTTGTAATTGTGTCTTCCTTATTTGTAATCATATACACATGTGCATGACACAAAAGACTAAAACCTCACTAAACACAGAAACCATACGTGTTTATGCACTGCTGCCTGTTCAATGCTGAGCTGGCTCGCTAGTGAGGTATTTGCGGGGCATAAGTCACGATAGACGAGTGGTTGGGTGGTCGGAATTCCGAGTCGAGAGACCCGAGTTCGATCCCCAGATGGCCAGGCTCGTACCAATGGGTTTTTCAAGAAACTTATGTACGAATTACATCGTTGGCTTGGACATAATGGCGGCGACGGGCTCACCACCTGTCACGTTATCCCAAAAATATTTTCGGTGGAAGGTGGGTCGAAGAGACTTAATTGTCTAGACTAGACCTCTGTCTACCCCTGTATTGGGAATTGCGTGAAGATATTTTTTTATTTTTTATTTATAAATTATATAACTAACCTTTTAAGCATCCGTTTCTCCTCCTCGGTGTAGAATGGCCAGTCTTCGTTGACATCGTTCCATATATGCCTGCGCAAGTGGTAACAGTTGTCCTTCAGCGAGCCGATCTTGGGCAAAATCTTGTTCACCTCTCCGCGGTCCTTCTCTTTGATGCCCTCTGGAACATTAGGGCGTAAAGTTAATCGAGTTGAGTTTGATGCCGGCCGAGTGCCGCGGACTAGATTGACAACTTACCACTATTGAGTCTGGCGTATAGTTCGGGCTTCTTGAAGGGTTTCAGTGCTAATAATTGTATAAGTCTTTCACTAGAAAAGAAAAATAAATTGCTGGTTAATAATGAATCAAATAACATCTGATTATAAAAGGAGTGACGATGTGTGCAATTTTAAAATCACAAAAAAAATCTACATTTACATGTTGATAAATGTGGTAAACTGGTAATGATATGCTGAACCAGTTCATATTTTATAGTATTACAGATTTAAATGTATTTGAGTACATAGGCTTCTATTTAATTCATATTTCATGTCATTACCGCCACGCTTGTCAAGCGAAAACAAATACGGACGATCTTGAAGAAAGATCTCGCACCTTAAGACACCTTCTAGCCCGCCATTGTTGTGCGTAATTTCGATCTAGTATTATTCGGAATGATTTTCACGCCCACTGGCAGTAACCACTGCAACTTCAAGGTTGCAAAACAAGATGTGATTATATGTCCATACATTATTACATTTAATTTTCCTTTCAGAAATAATGAAACTGCTGCCATCCTATCAGCGAGACGTATTTCCAAGAAACATAATTATTTAATTTTGTATTATTCTTTGAATACAATAAACATCGTTACTAAATAACTTAAAAACAAAACAAGTCTGATAAAATATAGCGATTACATTTTTTTTAGGATGTACGAAAACGAGCAATGGAAATTGCCTTGAAAGTTGTTTTCGTTTGTGAACGGTTTTTGCTTAACCTTGGCCGTTGCATGCATCGCTCTCTGGCATATTATATCTTGGCATGATCAGTGTGTTAACTCGAAATGCTATAATGACAATAATAGTGATTCCGGTAATAAACCTGATACGACCATTTTTGTTTTTGTTTGAGCAACACGCGCTATGGTCTAAATGCATACTTCATGTACATTAAACTCAGCGTACACCAACGCATAAAAACAATCTCATATTACATTTAAGGTTACGATTTAATATTTATTTTGGTCAAGTACAAATCGTACCTGCGACTTGCATTAATTTTCATCAATTGTCAATGCAACCGTTATAGTAAATTTAAACTAACTCGGTTAAGCCGAGACGATATAACTTTTACATTCATGACATTGTGCTGAAAGTCAAAAAAATTCAAGATAACTTGTTTTCAAAGTCAGTATGTGTGTAAATATGATTATTATGTATTGTTTATCATAACAAAATTCGTAGATAGAGCAGCATGATGTAATAACCATTAAACGTACTAAAGATATTTTTTGTTTTCAACATTTCAATGATTCAGACGTCGTATATTTTTTGTATTGTAATTATATTACCGTTTCCTTTTCCTTTTCCAGTTTGAAGGTACAGTGCTGTATTGAAATAATTTGAGCTATTGAAGAAACTATAAAATTATCTAATTCAAAATATATTAAAGTTTAAATTTATTTATATTCAAGTACCTTTCACACGGCCCCTTGGGAAATGACCGCTGACTATCTAACGAGCTTATCGCGGCAACTTAACTTCCTGAAGATATCAACCGCAATATCGATGTGATCATATTTCAACATAAAATATTTAATTGTTCAAATTGTACTTATTTCATGTTTGTTTCCTTGATTCTGGCTTAAATTAATTAGATTACTTTAAACGTTAGTCTGTGGAGATTGAACCTACGAATGATCATCAACGGATTTTCCTCGTTATTTGACACGCAAGGAAAACCAAAGTAAATTCAGAAACCTTATGACACCTCGAAAGCAGGTCCTGCAGGTCTCTGCTTTAAAAGCTAATAGTTTGCAGGTCTGAATCGTACTGGGATCATTCATATTACTAATGTCATAAATATAGACTATTGTACACGAATATCATTAACAACATTAGTATTGAAAATCAACACCAGTTGTATCAAAATTCAACCAGTTTATAAGAGACATCAGTAAGCAAGAAAATTAATCTTCATTTTTCAAAACTATTGTGTATAGAATAATCCTATTTGTAAAAACATTATATTTCACCTGGCCCTAATAGAAACATGCATACATAATTTGTGTAGTAAATTATTTTACGTGTAGACCTATCCTTTAACGTAGCCTTTGTCGAAATAATGGGAAAATCGGCAAGTCCGTGATCATATAAAATCGTTGAAAATTTTACCAACCCATCTATAATGAACTCGTAAAACTGCAAAGAGATATTAAGAGTCATTGATACCTATATACGCGATTTAAACTTACTTGATGGAGCGGCGCGAGACGTCCGCGACGGGCGGCGGCCGCTGCTGCTGCTGCGGCCCGCCCCGCGGCACGGTCCGTTCTATTCTCTCCGGCCGCTCTGGTCTCTCTGGCCGTTCCGGTCTCTCAGGTCTCTCCAGCCGTTCCCTTTCGGCCCGCTCGATTCGTTCCCGTTCGAGCCGTTCTCTCTCCACACGCTCCCTCTCCGCTCTCTCTACGCGTTCCCTCTCCGCCCTCTCTACTCTTTCCCTTTCAGCCCTCTCCACTCGTTCCCTCTCAGCCCTTTCGACTCGTTCCCTTTCAGCTCTCTCCGCGCGGTCCCGCTCGGCGCGCTCAAGTCGCTCCTTCTCGGCTCTCTCGGCCCTCTCCGCTAACTGGGCCGCTGCCGACCCATTTGAATACGAGGGATGCGATAGACGCATTTTAACACGACGTCCTATGTCCGTTTGGTTAGGTTTTATAACGCGGGTGCTGCAAAAGAATAATTTAGTTTTAAAATACATGCGGAAAGGAGTGGACAAAAAATACTACACGAATTTGCTGAAATAAGTGGCGAAACGAGGTGCATGTGCACCAACTAGAAAAAGAAAACATAAAAATTTTGATGACATTTGTATTTTTATTCAGAGATAATTTTAATTATTAAGTATTGTAATAATATTAATGCTTCACAGAGTGCAATTTGGCCTGTTTTAATATAAAATTTGTATATTTTCGACTCCTTGTAAATATCATGATTTCTCATACTTAAAATATTATTCAGTGTACTAAGGATATTTTTTCCAAATACATTATTACGTTACTTTTGATATCATACAATGAAGAGTAAATTGTTTGCCGGAGTGAAACTGTCTGAATTCCAAGTTAGGTTCAAGTGTAGTACTAATTCAATGTAAAGGTTAATTGGATTGATTACAATATTCTTATATTGTAAGACTTCAATGTTGCCTTCAATCAAAATTTCGTTTCTGTATCAAATTTTAAATTCAGAACAATTTTGTTGGAACAAATTTTAATAGCATTAATAATATACAATACATCTTCAGTTGCCACATAATTTATAGCTCTTGGATACTTCGCTTGGTGAGATAGAGCTGGTGCATAATACTATTTATTTTATTAAAAACTATGTCTTTGGAGATCACATATTAATCATTACAATCCACTCGATGGGATACGATTACTTCAGCCCATAATCCCATATCACCTGTAAAGCATTACCAAGGAAGCACCTTCCTTGGTAATACAGATGCTTTCTACCACTGAGGACTAAGATGGAATGCATCATATATACCCATAATTCAACTGGATCTCTGTAAACCCTGTAACTGTCTGTAACACAACATCCGTAACACTGCTGTTTGGTGGGAGAAATAGGCAAAGAGTGTAGTACTGAATCAGATGACCTCTAGGCAAAATCAAGATAAAAATTAAATGTGAAAAAATTGGCCAAATCGCAAGAGTTGTTTCCAAGATACTAATGTAAAAAATTATAACTTTTTAATTAGCTCTACGATTCAAAGAATTCTATCGATCTGTAGTGAATTAAACTGACCATTTGCTTTGCTCAGCGGCGACGGTGCGCGCCATACGGTCCTTGGTGGCCTCGTACGAGTCGTCGTTGGCCTGCACGCGCATGCGCCGCGGCAACGGCCCGCACGCCTCGAGGCGTCGAGCACCGCCGCTGCGCACGCACTCGAACGAGCCCTGCAACCGACAAACAGTCAGTATTAGCATTTGAAGATAGCTGTCCAAATATTATGATGCCATTCTGTTTAATTTGTAAAAAAATGTCACTATATCGACTTCAAGTTTGGTGTTCAAAGGATTTACAATTTTTCAATACAAAACTGTCAATACAAGCCCGAAAGTAATTAATTTTTATGTTAGTCGAACATAAATGCAATTAAAGAAAAAAAAACATGATCAGTTAAATGACATTGATTCAATGAAGTTTACTTTATTACTTCGAAAATATGATGTAATATTTTCAGTTCAGTATTTTTTTATAAGCTTCTAATTAGGATTTAGTATTTAAACCTCAGCTATTAGAGTTTGTTGTAAAAGCGGCAAACACAACACTGTCTGACTAATTAATATCAGCATTCACAACTGACTTTGGAGTTGCCTAAAAGCTCTCTTAGCCTGTAAAATACCCTTCACTTCAATTCAATTCATAATGATTTCAACGAAGATCTAGTAAGAGATACAGTCAAGTCTTAAAGTCATTCGTTTTTAAGAGTGTTAAGACATTTCTTCTACTTTTCAAATAGTAGAGTCCTCCTTATGGGAGAGGCCTGTTAACTGTTTAACCATGTTTAACATTTATCAATGATTAAACATCTTTGAGAACACTGAACCCTTACATTAGTTGGGTTCGAAATTGTTTAGGATGTGCTTATATTGATATACTTTATAAGTGATTCAAAGGATGGTAGATTCTACTATACCAATTGAGTACTAATAACTATATTCATGTCTATATACAGTTCTGCATAATATTGCGAGGTCTTGAGGGCTCTAGGTGGCACAGAACCGATCTATGTAGCAATCTTTGGAGGAGGCGTCAGTTCAGCAGAGGACTTTAAATAGGCAGTAATAATCATAATACAGTGTCGTGTAGTAACGGTGTGAGAATATAACATAACTTGTCCTCCTGCAGGGGTAAATAACAGTATAGCAGACTAGTGTGACATAATGTTAGTGTTAAAAATGTTATAGACTATATATTACTATTTCATATATTAGCATTTTAATGTATTTTATAAAACTATAGAGAAAACAGATTTTATGTACATATTATATGCTGAATATGGCATGATATAGTTAACAGTATTGTTAATCGGTAATAATTATTCGGTAAGATTAGGTAAAACATGTTTATCGCGAATACAGAAGCGGCCGAGGATATCGCTTTATTATTTCTCGAAGCAACACGAAAGTTTTTGCCTAAAAATCAACAGCTTAATAATAATCTTTATCAACACAGGTATCAAGTAATTTATATAATACGCACTGATAACCGTGTCAGCTTGCACTTTGACAAGTGTAGGAACGTATGCATAAGTGGATAAAAGTACTCAGTACAGACTATTATTACATCATATATATATAACTGAAATAGATGTTTAGACTGGGTAATGTTTATTGACATAATACAGTTAACTTCAAAAAAATCAAAACAAATCTAAAAGGGTAGTCCCTAGTTAGGTTCCTTATCCTGGTCTATCATGTCTTAGTTATTTATTTGGGACGGAGGTTATATAAACTAGGATTATTACTGAAATGTTATTAGCCGATAAAAGAAAATTTTAAGTGACGCTTGAAATTGAAGCTAATTATTAAATATACGCATCGTCATAACCATAAGACAAAATTATATGGAAAGCATAACATAAATGACTAGAAACCGTCGTTAACCACTACTCATTACGCATGCCTATACGAAATAAAATGATTGGGAATTACTCAGTATGAACATTTCTAAATGATGTCGTATCTAAAATGAAAACGCACCTGTGGACCCTCCATCTCAGCATTACTGTTGATGCTGAAATGAAATGTGGACTCGCTCGGTGAGCCATTTCCTGTATTCGGGGCCGGAATTGATATTTTCTGGAAAAAAAGAGATAAATCCACGGTTAAAATAAAAGTTTACTTTAAAGAAAGTTATGATACTATGAGTTATAATTAAGTTAATGTGAAGTTAAGTGAAGTTAATGTGAACCTTAGTTTTCAAACTGACACATAGACAAGAGTTGTTTTAGAAACACAGAATAACACTATTCCGGAAAATTGAGCGAACAGCATATATGTAAAGATTATAAAAAATGTGTGACCAATAATGTTGTGTTGATATTTTAGCACCAAATCTCCTGCCTCTGAGTTATTTTTTAATTAATTTATCAAAATTCAACGAACCTTCTATAGATTATGAATAGTATCAATAATGAGTATTATGTGGTGAAGAATAATTTAAGACTTTACGCCATACACGATTTAAATAATAGGTGTTTTGTTTGTTTTTAATAATAAGACAAAGTTTATCGCAAATTGAAAGATAATTACTACGTAAACTAAGTTTCACCAAGTAATGGAGCCAAAGTCACATCCAAATTATTGACGATGATTTCAAAAATGAGTTGCATTCGTCAGACCAAGATACAGGCGATGACAATAATTGGTGCGCAGACTTTCATCGCTTGGAATGGCAACGTCGCGATTGAAATAAGCTGCTGTGCGCACCGTACCGTTTCACCATCAAGTACTTGCACACACGCGAATTTCAATGAAGCTCATGCCAATAATTAGCGTGTAATGGTGAATCAAACAATACTTGGTGTCATGTATATTTATATACTTTTCACCACTGAATAACGAATTGTACAGCAAAATAAATATCATGGCTTCCAACGGACAACCTGAGGACCATATGAAACATATCAGAGCAATATTATCCAAACCGGTGACGGGATATCAACGTCTACTGAGGTGTGTCCGGCGCACGCTTGCCAAGCGTGACGACTACGGCAAGTATTTTCAACTTGGAATAGGTTTATGTATTTACTTATTATTATACAGTTACTGTACTGTACAGAGATTGGTAACACTATACCGCGCTTTGATTAGTACCTACGTCGAAAGTGTTATAAACGGTTCCGATTTAACTTCGCTACTAGCCGCGTATCGGCTAATGACGAGCACACCTACATGCGTGGCCCCGGACGACTTTAAGGTCGCGGTTGGCGATGTGTGCCAGCACTACAATGCCAACCAATTAACCTATTAAAAAGTGTCTTGCGATATATACTCATCGGAACAAAAACATATACATTCCCACACCTAGCAAATTAACGTTGCAACTATTAAAGTAGTCCAAAACCGAAAAGAATTTAACAAATTAAATGTTAAACATAAAGTACCTTAACAAACACTTATTGTTAATAAAACAGGTTGTTAATTAATTCTTATCATATTGTGGACGATTAATAATGGATATAGAATGAACAACGATTTATTTATCACTATAACATAGGTAAATCGTGACGACAAGTACTAAGTCTTCACTAATGTCATTAGTCCTGAAATGACTAATAGAAACTGTTTTAACATATAACAATAACAATTTTTTTTATCGTGAACACTTGTTCATTTTCAACTAAACATAAGATGTTGTAAATGTTAAAGAAAATCAGTGCAAAATTTGAGCATATGTTAGAACCTGTGTTGCGACTGATGAACTCAAGGTGAATATCTATACATTACATGTAATTATAGTGATGAGGAAAAAACCCGCTACAGAGACTGCGGGGGCGGGGGGGCGGCTTTCTCTGCTTTACAGAGTGGTCGGTATAAAGAGCGCGTCGCGGCGGAATACTTCGGCACTCGGTGAACAGCCGTCTCGCCCGCTATATTTGTGTGCTCATGATGTCTTAGTTCTCCCATTGTTCAGTGGCTGCTCTGATAGGATCATCTCTCAGGAGTACCCGTTATGGCACCTGCATTCTTGATATCTCACGGGTTCATATATGCAACGCTTGCCCACATAATGTATCATCTCTCAAGGTCGTTGTTTGTTTGCTTATCACTCCCAATGAAGGTCGTATTTGATCGCTCGTTGGTATTTCCGGAAAGCATAAGAAAATAGTTTCCCTTTTTTCGCAATTGAGTTAGTTTTGTTTAAATTAGCTTTGATTTACTTGTCTTTACTGGCATGCTAAATGTTTTAAAAAAAAGCAACTTGTGGCAGTAAATACGAGTTGCGAAATATTTTAGCAGCGACCGTTGTATTTACTGCTGATTTCTTTACTTTGTTTAGTGTCGATCGCGCCGCCGATAGTGGCATTGTTGGTTACCTAATTTTACCCACAAACGAAGGCGGCGAGCGGTTCACATAGTTGCGAAGTGAGAGGCCGTCGCAACCGGTTTACTTTATTCGGTCGTGATATAAAAGTACAGCTACTTATATATAATACGATATGGCATGCGTCGTAGTAACAAAAAGATCTATCTATCTATAAGCAAAGAAACAAATATTAGGAAAATTTCGAAGTAGCGTACAATGTTAGGTTTTTAAATTGAATGCTCGCGACAAACCCGGACACAACACAGGCAATGGAACGGCACAGTTCAGCCAGTAAACGCGCTGTATTTCATTGACGTAATACCGACGAGGTGGAAAGAGTCGTACGATGCAATTTCGATTTAAAGCCGTTGACATTGAGTTTATAAGGTGATTGTGTGTATCGGCGCGCGTCAGCAGTCAACGATAATAAATAGTTGAATACAACACGAATCATAGCGGGAATTCCACGCACCCGTTCTGTGATCGACGCTGTGTTAATTGCTCAAGTCTTTATCTTATTTTTATTTAAATAATATATGCATGCTTTAAAGAAAATAATGAAAATTGTTATTGTTTAATTTTCAAAGATAACATCAATATCTGTTCGGTTATAGAAATCATTGAAAGTGCTATTCACTTTTTCATATTTAGTTCATTTTTAAATCAAACTATACGTTTATAAGGAATACATTTTTGTTAAAATTGAAAACATCAAATTTAAAAGAAAGAAGGATGATAAAACACGTCGCTGAACTTTGTTGAATTAATTATTGAAACTTATGTGTTTAAACGCTGAAGAGATAATTCAAAAATGAAAGAGAAGAAGTAGCATTTTTTATAAACAGAAATTAATGTTAAAAGCTAAGTAGTACAAGATTTGAAAATCGGACCGTTATAATTGTACAGGTCGTTTTCTATTTTTATGAAATAAAAGACGGCGGACCGGCTACTTTGTAAATATTCGCGCACATTTAGAACAGAATGATTACATTACGAATAGACACGTGAATTTAGCAGTAAGTCAGCTAAAAGAAACTTGTAGCACAATTACTTACGGTAGCAGACACTTTCATCGCACATACATTTAAAGGCGAAGCGAGTCAGCGGCCAGTTATTCGTGAGGTTTCTACAACTATTTGCATATTTGCCAACTTTCTAATGGACGATACGACTTCTTGTCGCAATCATCATATGATGAGGTAATACAGACCTGTATTTACGCGTCAAACGATTCGAATAGATCCATTTAACCTACTTGAGTAGACTTTGAAAATACCTTCCCTTTGAAGTCCTTCTTTAGGTAAATATTATTTGTTTTTGATAAGAAATATATATCGCGGTGAATGAACTATTCTAATGGTAATTGTTTCACGTGCGTTTATTGATTAGATTGCTGACATTCACCAGCTCATATTGATATTGACAATTCTCCATAAAAAGTTTTCCTAGATTATTTTCAATATTATAATTTATCCGTCCAAATAGAGATTGAATAATTATGACGCAACAATGTAAAATATCGTAAATGTCGACAAACATTGGTCCTAGTGGCGCTCTCCTTCATAGTCCGACAACTGCTCGCGACCTTCCACTGGAGGAGGGGCACCTCTCACCGGCGACGTGACTACAACCACGGCCTTACGTAGCGAGGCTGCGTTGAAACTTGTACGTAACGAAGCTCTTTCTAACGTGCTTGTTACCCAACGCTCAATAGCTGTTTTGTCGAAGCAATTTTACTCACTCCACTCACCAATGCATTAGCCAATCATGTTATAAAATGATTCGAAAATGAAATAGCATTCACCTTTTTGGAATGAGCACTGATTACATAATCTATGTGCTAATAAATAGTAAAAAAATAAATAAAAATGATATGAACAAGCACACATTAAGTAGATTATGAGAAGGTAGTAGAGGAAGCCCTTATTTTTTTAAATACTTATAAATAATCGCTATCGTTTTAAAAAAAATATTTTATCAATTTTACGTCATATTTCATTACATTTAAGTCTGGTTTTATGGATTGAAACAATCTTGTCAGAACTATCCAGGCATTTTAAATTTACTTTCGTTTTGCCACAAGAAATATTTTTGCACAGCAAAATATATTTCATACAGTTAAATGTAGGTGCAACGCTGACGCAACTGCCCACCGACATTGTGTCGAAAGAGTATTTTTGTTTTCAGAGAAGTTACCTATCTTGGTATCTTTTATTCTCGACGCTTGCGCTTTCTCTCACAAAATTTCAATTAAGCATTCATAATTGCGTGTTATTCACAGGAAATTACATTTATGTTAATTTTAACTAGGTTAAAATAATTGTGTGTTTTCGTCTATGCAAATTAATTAATCTCGACCTATTTTCAAGGTGTTTTTTCTTTGTTTACTTATTTACCACTGTTCACTAGAAAAAAAAACTAATACAATGTAAACGTTGAAAAAGTAAAACGATATTCAATGCTCAAAGCCGAATTGGCAAGTTGCCAAAATCAATGGTACCTATTGTAACATGGGACTAAATATAGAGCTAGTAGAGCTATCAACTATCGGTAAAGTGCAAAAATAAACGACAGTTTAATTTTCACGAATTTCTTACGTGATTCTAGTGTTTTTATAAAAATGTTAGTATAGTGCACAGTAAAATTAACTTCATAAAATATAATATTCTATACAAAAGCACTAAAATAAAGAATGCGTCGAAACAAAAAGTTGTAACATTGCTATCTCACGACATAAACAGGTAAGAGTTTAGTACTGACCCCGACGACTCCCACGGCGACTTTTATTATTATTTTACTTATTTCATAAATTCTAACTGTCTGGTGTTACAAAATAAAAAAAATACATAAAAATCTCTACACAAATAAAAATACACAAGTTACAAGAATCTTTAACACTACCTAATTTTGAATTTAGGTCATTTAACTATTATCGGCTATGCTGTTTTTTCAGTTCTAAATAACAACTATTAAAAGTAAAATAATAAAGTTACTTAATTATATAAAATTTATAAGTATGTATGCATGCCGTACACAGCGATATTGACAATGTCGCAAGTATTTAGATCAAGGTGTAAGGCACGCGTGCATTAGTGCAGAGGAATATTAGTAATTATTAGACCCGCATAAATGTAAATTCATAAAAAAAGATTTAAATAAAAATATTAGTTGTGAAAAGTACGTTTCAAAATATTAAAGAAATAAAATTACTGGATAAGTTAGCCCAGACTAAGAGAAACTTAAGACAGAACAATACTTTCAAACTAATTTTAAAGAATTTTTAAATAACTTTTTTCATATGCATTGTATATATAAACATTTGATTTATAAAAACGTATTTGTATATTTATTTTAACCACCATATTGCAATAACATTTAAGCATCACAATGATGTCAATAGTTGCTATTGAATTACATCTACATAACATACACTACAATCAAATTAACTAGAGATCGTGTTGGAAACATACGTACGAAGATGAGGTTTCCTCATGGAATTCTAGCTAAAATCAGTCGTAAATTGCTTGCTAACACGGTTTGCGACGAAATCACAATTAATGAAGTGATCGAATGAAAATTTCCTTGACATTCAGTTTTGCTATACGATTTGTGAAACTGCTTAAGCAAATAGTTTTTCATTTCCCAATCTGGGCTTGATAAAGATCTAGAGAATGTCTAATGTGACAAGAAAATCTAATGTCACAGGCGGCGAGCCTGACGCTGTATTCTAAACAAATATTATTTCATATGAATTTTATATATATAAATGCTTCAAATTATTAGTTAGCTAATATCAAGGACATTTAACTAAAGGAACTCAAGTATAACATAAATCTGTAACAGTTAAAAACATAATAAAATTGAAATTGCTACGCCCTTCGTTTGCACCTTGACACAATCAGTCATGCCTTTTATAAAGTAAAGATAAATTTTGCAATGATTTTATTTAGGCCGTATAAATTCATGACAATTAATATTTGACCAAAATCGACCATAGTGACATGTTTTGCTTTACAGCCGGAAGTGTTATCTATATACTTCATATAATGGCGTAAGTATTGGTTTAAACACTAAGGTTAAGCACTAAACACAAGCAATAGTTAAATTTTCAGAGCACGATTTAAGGTTACAAATATCCAAACGAAAATATCGTATGTAAAGAATGTAAAAATTACTATACTTTTAATTTTTCTACATCCAATACTCTCACTAGTCAGAGAGCCAATTTTTCTCCTTACGACACACGTATTGCCGGAATCTATTTGGTACAACGTTACTGGTGGAGAGCCAGTCAACAATTCTTATTAATTTTCCACGTAAATATACATCCAGGTTTAAAAATAACTGACAACTTATGGGTCATTCGGTCGCGATAAACAATGCCCGAATATTTAACTAAAACTTCACTCGTAAAACGTAAAAATAATGATTTGTGATTTCGAACAATAGATAATAAAACTCCTCACAAACTTATGGGTATTGTCTAAATTCAATTTACTAAAGTAGGCTCGTCAGCATACAAGTTGATTGTATTTATTCGCCATATCAAATAGTATATTTAACAGATATGGACCGTTGCCTTAAGTTAAGAAAAGTAAGATAAAAATTCAAATTTGATTGGCGTGTTGATTTCAAGTAGTAAATTTTGTTTACGTTACTGAGAATTTTAACACGAAAAAAAACGAAAAACGTGACACTGTTTCAAATGTTTCGACGAATTCAAAATCAATCCATTTATTTAAATCTCTACGCGTTCTAAAGTTGTGTTTTATCACGTACTATCTATCGAACTAATAGTGTAACGAATTATGCAACGTGAAAAATCAAAGTACAGCTATCTAGCAAGCAATAACAAGCTATTGAAACTATCCATGATAGCTTATTAACAATCTCGTAGAATTGTCTTAGTTACTACTAACTCGCCTTTTCAAGTCTTTTCAAGTGGAGTTAGTAACAATGACAATGTATTACTTGTAATGTAATCTTGAAGACAAAGACGGCGACAGGCTCGCTCTCGTGTTACGTTATCCCAAATAAAATGATGAAGAAATGGAATTATTGGAGAAATGGAATATTGTATCATCACACTTCCTTATATTTTTTATAATGTTAAAGTACACTAATACTATAAACATGAATGTTTGTATGTTTAGATAAAAGAATTATAGTTACTCGATCAAAATTTCACCACTCAGTACCAGTAGTATTCTTTCTCTTTTATGTTATGTGTATTATGTATTGTTAATGTATCGTCTTATATTACTACAACTTTTGTTACATTTTTCTGACGTTTTCGCCTCAGTTTTATAAATAAATAACAATATAAAGTAATTCCGGAACATATATTATTATTATTTTTAGATGTCTTTATCATGTTATGTCCAATTATGGAAATAATTGAAGACTACACTAAGTAATAAATACAACTACCTAACATAGTTTACTATATTATAGATTTATGCCAGCCTTGATATAAATAATAATATAATATGTTGTCGAAGAGGGGGTATTTGCAAGAATAAAGAATTCACTAAAGTGTTAAAATTTTGTGAAACAATTTGTTATCATTTTAATTAAAGTGCAACTTTATCACGTATAACTGTCGTCAAGCACCCGTCAAAAAATAATTAAAATTTAACATTAATTACAAAAACACTATAACTACTAGGAGTATTTATGCTCTCAGGGTAAATCCAAACGTAAAAATAACACATATATTTATATTTATTACTCAAAGACTAATTTTAATCTGCAGATAGGAGATATCCATTAACTGCGTTATAATCAGATTGAACAGTGAAATTATTTTGCATTTTTTTGTAAAACAAAATCGATTGTTTCACTTTTATTTCCAGTAGGTTTATAATAGGCTTATAATTTCGTATTAGTAGGCTTATAATAGGCTTATTTTTCCATATATAGGCTTATAATTTCGTTGATGAATAGCTTTTCCTTGGTTATTGAATAGTCAAACCTACGAAAATATTAAGACGAACTTTAATTTATGATTCAGCGTTTAGTGTCAGGTGTAACCCGAAATCGGCTTCAACATACCTGAGGTAAAACTTTGGCCCCGGCTATCAATCATAAAAATCTTACACTGAAGGTTTCGGCGGTGAAAGTTACAGTAGAAAATATGTAATAATAATGTAGCCGTCATGAAGAATAATTCTGCAAATTTTACGCACAAAATTATTTTTAGCTCAGGCTCATACACGTTGTCAATAAATTTAAAGTTTTTTATGTGTTTCATTTACAAAACCGTCTGGAGTTCAGAATAGTGGTCCAAGCGGTGGCAACTTTTACCTGGATTACGTAAGTTTCCAAGTGCGATTTATTACTGGTTGCATTCCGAGCTTTCGTAACATAACGAAGACCTTCTTTTTACATAATTGAATTGCGTCGGTTTCTATTCAATTGTCATAGGCTCTATATAATTTGAAAAAAAATTATAATAATAGCCTAGAGTGAGACAAGTATCACACTAATTAAAAAATTGTCCAAGTATAAATACATAACTAACCATATAAACCATATTTACTTGCACAATATAAAAGAATGATTTTTGACGAATCGGAAAATTTTAAGAAGGTTAGCCTGTTATCAAAGAAATTATAGACGTGTATGTATACATGAATTTCTGTGTGATAATTTTTTGACAAGCATTTTTGGTTGACCCTACCTTCGAAGCTAAGAGTTGCAGGTTCGAATCTCGCTAGAAGCAAATATTTGGGTGATATATATATGTAAGCGAATTGTACTGTTGGCATGTACAGTAAGATGGTGATAGGCCCGCCACCCGTCACGATCTGCCAAATAATCTTCGGTGTGACATATAATAAACATTTAAATATTTTGTGCAACTGATGTATAACTATCAATTATTTTAAGTGAAAAACAGAATCAAGCGATTTGTATTATGGCAGGTTTGAAGGATGACCTTATCGCTCAAATTGATAAGGGCGTGCTTCGATGGTTTGGGCACGTTGAGCGAATGAGTGAAGACCGAATGGTGAAGAGAATATATAGCGCGAAAGTTATTATAGGAAGGAGTCGTAGGTCGGTAGGTAGGCAAAGACTAACTTTCAAAGCCCATATGAGCAAATTGCTCGGAGAGAGGAGGGTCAAGAGTATACCTAGAAATATATACTATACTTAATATACCAAGATGACATGGATACCTAGATCTGCGTGTATGAAGAAAATGATGAATTTGAAAGAAGCGAAAGAGGTATGTACGGATCGTCACACTTGGAGAATTGTTTTCTCTGGTTACCCCGTCAAGGACTGTGCGTGAAGACAAGTAAGAAATAAATAAAGAAACCGCGGAAATAATAAAGAATTATTACTTTATACTATATACTTATATGTTATCATTTAGTTCAGAAACGGTTTTATAACTTTTAACGGCATATTATTTGCTATTAAAACGGGATATTTTTGATAACAGTCACAACATTACGGACAGTGGGGAAGTACCGTGTACTAAGTATATACAGTACTAGTCTCAAACAATCTAAGTGGAAATTCCTTGAAAATTTCCGAGAAATTCGATAGAAACGATGATGGGTAATTTAAAACCGCAGATTGAACAAAAAATCCCCCTATAAACTGTACGTGCGGACTTATCCGTGCGTTTACATATCAATAAAAGAATTTCACTGAAGTGCGCTGCTTATTTATGTAACTTATTGACCATTACGATAACACTTTACTATTCTTGTATATTGTGTCATTAAATAACCTTAATTTAGAGTCTCACTGTAGCACTTTCAATCGTATTCGAGAAATCGCATTTATTTTAACAAACAAAATTATCGGCTTTGTCCGGACAGGTGTCCGGTAATGAGATTTGGCCTTTCGTGAAATACCTATTTAATTGTATTTTAATGTAAAAAAAGTTTACAATAAAACTTTATATACCTCAAGGAAATAAAAGAAAAGGAAAGTTACAATAACGAATGCCATTGTATTTGTGCGTATATTTTCAATATTTATCAATTTTTGTGAATAATGAATTTTTTAGTTGACAACTACCAAGAATATACGAAAGTTTTTGTTGTGGTTAGAAATTTGTCTGGCGCAAATCATCATCGTTGACTTAAAAATCATGGCAAATACCTACATCCCACATATCTGTCTACCCTAATTATAGTGACAAGCGTGAGTGCCGAGTAAATAACAAGCAATAATGTAGCTTCATTAAACAGGTTTCTTGTAAATAAAATCAGTAACACGTTTCAAATTAAAAGATGATTAATGTCAAGGAAAATAATTGTAAACAAGTTAACTAATGTTTACTGTGTTGCAACTATATTACGTTAGTACTATAATATATGCCTTACTGTATATGTTGAAAGACGTTATTCTATCTTTTATATATATGCATAAAAACATTATTGTAAAAATATCACAACCTCAAGTAAAACTGCTATTAGAAACTGTAATTGTCCTTTAAGGCCGATCGCCTTCGAATCTAGAGGCCGTCTAACCAAACCGTTTAAGCGGAACATTCGTGGCATCGTTTTCGTATAAATTTTCGTAAATATAAAATAAAAAGTTTCGTGTTATAATTTATGTTGTACTAAAATTTTAATGAAATTTACGCATACCACAATATCTTTTATCAGAAGTTGAATTTTAAACAATGTTTAAAAGAAATGTGACCTGTTGGCTTCAACCATATTATGTTGCAATCGGTATTGCTCAAGAATATTGCAAATAATAATTGTGAAATGATAACAAAATAAGCGGTTCACTTAGAAGTAGAATATAGACATTTCAACATTATTTCAACATGTCATGAAATAAATTACATTTCACTCTTCAGTATCTTCAATTATGAATACTTTAACTGTAGAACATATAAACATTCTCAACATTATATCTGCGACAGGTAAGTCAATTTGATTTCGATATTATTTCAGTCAAAATCTCTACAAGCACAATGGACGAGTAGTTGAAAAAGAGCCGGCAGTCGGGGCCAACCACTACTGCGTGGTAAAGTGAAAGTGAATAGCTCACGTACGACCGCTTCGCAGTCCCAATAAGACGACACGCCGTCCGCATACCACGGCAATTACCACTAGGAAATCAGATCGCTACACCAACCCCAACTGCACTCATTCATCTCTACATAATGTCAAAAACCACCATAGAGTGTAATAAAAGCATACCATCATGAAATCTAAAATTCATAAAGGCATAAAAGGTGCTCGTAACAAATGGATACGATTTGTATGTCTCTAATACTAAGGTCCCATTCACATTGCAAGTGCAGAGGCGTGTGAAGGAGCAGGTGTGCCAAAATGCGACGCTTAATATTGATATAAGAAACGCGGGGGCTAAACGGACCACTTCCTTTAAAGTAGGCTCGCAGCCAAATCAAATAGTTATATGATGTGATATATTTCCGAATAACAACAATAATATGTCGCGCCGACGTTTTCAACTGTGCACACGCACCCGTAATTTCATTATGGGGCAACGGTAAGAGAGCGACACGCGAGGTTTTGTATCGTTGATTTGAATATTAAAAGGGCAACCGGTTTAACTAACATTTTGTATCCAGTGACCTCTGGCGAAATGACTTGATAATACGTACCTAAATAGGTGCTTTAAATCTGACCGTCTAATTATTAGGTATTTGGTTATATTTAATACGTCAACTACAGTACGTTTTCCACATTTACTCATTTACTGGTACTTATTAAGATTATAATCTATTACAAAACGACATCGTGACTGAATATATCATTTTCGTTGTACGTCATGACATATAGGGCTCTTACAGCGATGATGCCCGAGTTAATAAACATATCAAATCAAATCAACTCTACATAGCTCTACGAAATATAAGTTTTATAGTATGTGTTAACAACGTAAATGTTACACCCCAAAAGTGAAAGTTTCTATTTGAATAATCATAAAACATATTCGGTTGAAGTAAGATCGCAGAGAAATGTTCAAAACGCTGTTGGTTTAAGCGACAAAATATTTTAACGATAAAATGCATAGCGAAATATTATCACATTACTATATACAGTACAGTATAAAAGACAAGGGCCCAGTGTTGTTGGGTGACTCAAAAAGTACTAAACGGATTTTCATACAGTTTTCACCAATGGATGAAGTGGTTCACGACGAAGGTTTGGCTTTAAAGTTTTGTATGAATTAGCTGAAAAATTTGCTAAGCTATATACTACAATTTTTAGTAGTAGTAGCAGTAGTAGTATTGTAGCAATAGTCAACTATAGTTGACTATTGGCAATTATAATTGTTAAGTGAAGAGATTATATTAATAAGAGAACTGTAAGGTTTCCATGCTGCCGTAAGAATACACCCCACCGAATCGTTCACGTGGGTGTCAAAAGAGACGACTAAGAGAAATATCATAAAAAATCATTGACTATCGACAGATGGCAGGATAACCATCTTGAAAAATACAAGAAAAAATTCAGCACACCTGTCCGGGCGGTGATCTCTACTGTGTAAACGTCTGGTACTGCGACCCCCAATGCCTCTGATTATGTAATAATTGTAACGAACTCTTGTCCAGGGTTGCAATTAGCAAGGCACTGGCTATTATGTTGAAAATGCTACCAGATTGGCTCAAGTCCTGTAGTGTACTTTTAAGGCCGTTAAATAAAATATTTGCTAAAATTACAATTATTCTCAACAGTACATATACAAATTTTTACTATAAGTAACAGAACATTTCAAATGCATATCTTAAGTTGATGATCGCTAATTAAACATTCGTTACGATAGTGGGATATACAACACGTTTCGAAGTTAATTTTAAGTTCTACTAGAAAAAGTTTACGAAATTTGTTTATAATTACTTCATTTGTATAGTAATATATGTAGATATGTATATAAATGCAATTGCCGCACGTTAGTATTGCAAAAGTAAAAGGAGAATGGCTCTACAAATTTGTTTCGTTTTTTCTTGTTTTATTCTCAATATACTATAATTCAAAATGAAAAAATACAAAGGAATATTGTAAACGATTCCACCACAAGTTAAACGGCAATGCACAGCTAGTTAACTTAAAAAAAAAGATCGTTTCAGACACAGGACATGGCACAATGAGTAGTCCTTGTAGCAACTGTAAACACTATTGTTTGATCACGTGGTAAAACGTGAAATGTTCTGATAAAGGTTTTTTAACAAGCAACCTTTGTTCTTGGCAAACGTCAACAACAATCGTTAATTTCGAAAGACTGCTCTAGACGTATGCGGGTATAATTTTAGTATGTAATTAAAATTTTCAGTTGCAAATTACTCCAAAAATTTACTACTTTTAGTTGAAACTAAACAGATTATGAAAAGAAAAAAAAGTTAATTTCTAATAATATTAGAATAATTTGGGTGTGCATTTTACATCAATAGCAACTTAAGCATTAACACACGGATGAGCATTATTTCAATTGATAATATTGACGAATTACGTATAAATCTGTAGGTACGGTGCAACGAATCCTGTTCTCAAGGCTTGCAGTAACGGGCCCGCAAGCGATGGTGTAAATAAATAAAGCGACCGGGAGGACGTCGACCCGAACGGATCAAATTGTATTCGACATGCATTACAGTCCCTACGATTTTATAATACCTACATTGCGTCCCGATTTCGTAACACAGACATAATGCATGTAAAATAGTCTATAAATAACATGTTTACAGATCTCGATGCTTTAAACAGGATCGGAACACTTGTAAAGGCCTTCCTATAAATAAAATGAACAATCAGATACTCCATCAAACCCAAAGTAGGATTCCCCATGTCTAGGTAACTCAATATTAATGATATATATGTAACATAGATAAATAATAACATAATATATATATTTGTCTGCCCTTAGTGGGTTTTGAACCCGCCACTTCGAATACTATATCACTACAAACTAGACTATTTCGCTGTAATATATCGTTTTAGAAGATTTTACTATAGATTATTCTACCCAGAAAAGACATACGGGCTTTATCACGGAGATTTCAGTTCGCTGCCGCCTCTGAATTTGTCGAAGTAGTATCACATAAATTCCCAACTATTTAATAAATGAAAATATAAATAGCACCAATAGCTAAAAGACGACTATTTTAAATTTTTAAATAAAGAAATTGTCTTTGTATGCATAGACATTTTTCGTTCTATTCATACGAAATGTTAGTAGTATATCACAAAAATAAAATATTAAATTTCACTTCGTAAGTACTAAAGTACCACTTGGTTTCTTTTCTATATTGTAATAACATTAAACTCTTTACTAAGCTTAAGTAATTCTTATTTTTCAATCTATTTGACTATTTTGTAATGTTCGGGATATATTAGAAGGGCAGGAGAATTTCTTCAATTCAAAGTTCATTATGTATCGGGGTGCATTTACCTGTAAATATTTAATTATACCAGCTTGAACGATTCACTTTTTTAGGATTATGGATAGGAGTTACGACACGCTCTAGAACCCTCAAACGTAAGGTGAACGCACTGGTGGCAAACCGTTTATAAAATAGTGTTTGCCTTGTGTCTTTCTATTCGCGACACCTTTTAAAATTGTAAAAACTATGTGCAGATAATTTTATATAATGAAGACGAAGAGTTTGCTTGAACGCGACAATAAGGCCCATTGTTCAGCAGTGAACTCCTACTAGGTGAAATATTGACAATCATGATGATGAATTTCCCCACCAGTTGAAAAATAGATTTTGCGTTTGACCATCCAATTTTTGAGGTAAGGTACAAAAATTTAACACCTCAATACGACTCTTAGCAGCTAGATTTCAAGAAAAGTACAAAAGAACGACATAGGAAGCAGAAGAAGAACGGATGATTCAAATTTAATGAATACAACGATTTTTTAAGTAAATGGCAAGTAAATTTTCAAATAAGACTTCAAACTCGCAAATAATTTTCTACCATTGTCCATGCCATTGTCACTTCGCTCATTCTCATCATTCTCAGGATTTTTCAAGTACATAGATTTATTACGTAAATTAAAATAATCCAATAACTATGACATTGTATAAACTTTCAAATTTGTATAATAATGACCAAGTATAAAGTTCCATATATTACTTACATACCCAGAATCAAGTATTAAATCCTTACTAGGCCAGGTAGGGGTGTCGGGTCAGGTAGGTTATTACGTTTCTAATTTATTAATTAGACCGCTTGAAATAAATGGATTTTTTTTTATTTAAGTACTTCTTAAGAGTGAATGTCACGTTTGTGTTTATACAACCAAGATAATTTAATGACTATGCTTTACATTCTATTAGTTGTATTCTTCAAAGAAAACATTGGTAAATACATTATTGGATAAAACTGGACGAGTATCACAATAAAAAATCCACCGGAATATAAGCTGTGACTACCTGGAGGAAGCGCACCGTTACCGCGGCAACAAAAGAAATTATGTGAATAAGTGTAATAGTGTAAGGGGACAACGGCCTTCGCACCTGGGGAGGTGCAATAGTACGCCGGTTACCGGCTGGAACAGTTGCTATTTTTAACATCGTCTACTTTATCTTGTTTACTATTCTGGTCTGCGACTCATTGAATTGTAGTTATAATATGCATGTTGGATACATGCCAAAGACTCCAATCCGACACACCGATACCGAGATATTCAAGGAATGATATTACGTTTTGTGTGAGTGTTACAAAGAAAATCTCTTCCGATATGTAATTAAAGTTGTTATTTTCGACATTGATTTACTAAATACTCGAGATTAACACGAATGGAGAGCGTGACTAAACAAAAAATATTTGACACTCAATGTTAGAGGATACTGTCGGGGTCATTTGTGTACGAGACGGGCAAGCAACTCGTCGCAACGCAAGTAGAGATCACGTCAAACCGGCACCAAGTCGCGAGGTGGCTACGAGCAAACCGGTCGAAGGCGCCGCCTGTCGGTCGCTGAGATCGCGGTGTATAATCGCCTTGTAAACAAAATTACATTTACTCGATTCTTTATAACGATACTGGTGCAAATTTAACTCGATCATTTGATGATAGTTCTTAATTGCATAACGATATCTATAAACATCACAGAACAGGCGAACAAAACTTATCAAAATACAATTATTTTATTCGGCGATATGAGAAACATACATTACATCTATAAAAAAAATATAAAATATCTTCACGCAATTCCCAATACAGGGGTAGACAGAGGTCTAGTCTAGACAATTAAGTCCCTTCGACCCACCTTCCACCGACGATATTTTCGGGTCAATGTGACAGGTGGTGAGCCCGTTGCCGTCTTTATGTCCAAGCCAACGATATAATTTGTACATAGGTTTTTAGAAAAACCCATTGGTACGGCCACTTGAGGATCGAACTCGGGTCTCTTGACTCGAAATTCCGACCACCCTACCACTCGGCTATCGTGACTTTTTATCTTTTAATCTATCGATTGTCATTTTTAATCTACCACCGTTTCATAATGAGGTTTCCCTAACAGGAAAAATAGAGGCAGTAACTCCCCAGATATCCACAATTTTTTGTATTTTTTCAACAAAGCATATACAATATTGAGAGAACAATATAGAAACATAATTAGAAATAGCATTGGAGCGATCAACTCATTCCCTGGGGTTACATACTACTACTATCTAATATATTGATTTATAGCATAACAACCCTTTTTAATTTAATAACTTTCTTGATCTTATTAATACCACATGATATTTTTACCACAAACCCGGCAGTACGTATATAAAAAAAAAACTATAAGATAAGTAATTTAAAAAATACCTACGATATACTACCTACAGGTACCTGAAGGATGGCATGATCCTTTTGTTTACACACAGTTACCTGAGCGGAATCTAATACAACACAACTTTTCTTTTAACAGAAGTATTTATTATTTGCTCTCAACGGATAAGACTAATCGTGATTAGAATATAAAAACGATCGGTAGTAACTTAACGAAAAGCAGCGACGAGCAACATAGACAGTTCGGGTCATATAAGGAATCTACTACTAAAAACTATTTCACTGATACATGTACATCATTAAAGTCACGATAGCCGAGTTGTTGGGTGGTCGGAATTTCGAGTCGAGAGACCCGAGTTCGATCCCCAGGTGGCAGTACCAATGAGTTTTCCAAAAACTTATGTACGAATTTCATCGTTGCCTTGGACATAAAGACGGCTACGGGCTCACCACCTGTCACGTAGTCCCGAAAATATCTTCGGTGGAAGGTGGGTCTTAATAAAGGGACTTAATTGTCTAGACTTGACCTCTGTCTACCCCTGTATTGGGAATTGCGTGAAGATATTTTTTTTTTCATGTACATTCATGGTACTTATGCGCATGAATTACTCAAATATAACCGCGATGTAAAATACATTTTCTCTTATAATATAAAAGTCAATATCATTTAAGAAATGACTCGATCTTACTTCCCCCAAAGAACAACATCTCAGGCTCCTTTTTGAGCGTAGACCACTTAGGCCTTTGATGTAGAGGATATGACATCCTACAGTAAAGACACATCTAAGGCAGAACGTCTAGAATGTTCTGCAGTAGCTTGACTTGAAATTCTGGTAAGTTAACTTATGTGTTAGTTATCTCTCTTAGTCGCCCGTGCATGGTCATCAAGCGTGCAATGGTCGACATCAAACGGACTCAAACTCGCAGCTCGCCTTCTTCGGTAATGAATGAGTGAATGAGAAGTGATATCCTTACTTCAATAGATTACCTCGCTTTAATCTCTCTTCTTCAAATTCTTGATTTTGGGAAAGCTTTAAATAAATGGAAGTGGATTTTCTCTTTTATGATTGGTCACATACCTAGGTAGTTAAATTCTACTTTCTCAATCAGACGTAGTCATCTCCGATAACATATAACGATCGCTAATAACTTTGATAGAGAGAAATATTTTTATGCGAATGTGTCGTTATTATCATTACTTGTCACAGTAGTAACGCATATTCGTTTCTCGTCTCTAGTTGAGCGTTTGGTATTTGACAGGGAAATATGTCAAGGTTAAAAAGAGGATGGTCCTTTCCACCATAATGAATGCTATTTTAGATTATCAGCTATATCTCTCGACACTGGTTCTGCTGGATTCTCCTTATGATCCGGTAGTTTTTATTATTAATTTCAATCGCACAGCTTCTTAGGTTTTCCATCTCAAGGGATCTCCTATTATCCACAAAAGTACTACTTTTGCCCCTTTTCAGCAAATTGCTGCACTACTGAAGTACTGCAAGACTGATTTTCAAATGGAGCCTGATGTCGACACCGAATACATGGAGGAATTGTTTTTTTTTCATGAGTTGATGTTTTCCCTCCTATTTTTGTCGATGACTCTGTATGCATAACTTCAGTATATGCCATTTCACAGGCATTTGCAATTCCATACTGATGCATCTTTTATTGATTTTAAAACATATAATTTATGCTGAACTTTTTGTTATTAAATAAAAGATAAAAAATGTTTTAAAATTTCATTTGACACATGCGTGATTAGAACCCGCGACCGTTGCCGTAAAATTGAAATTTTAATATATTTTTATCTTTAATTTAATCCATACTGGTTTTTTTAATCGCCAGCCATTCTGGTCTATGTCGAGATAGTTATTTTCTATAAAACTTTGGATTTTATGTCCATTATTTAGAACAGTCGTGGGGTACATCTACGTCCCAGGCAAGTTGAAGATTCCATAGTTTCGTCTTAGCAAGCTGAGCAGCAAGTTGAAGATTCAATATTTTAGTCGCATAAACTGTGTGTCTGTGCAAGACATTCTATAGGATCACATAACGAAGTTATGACCGCAAGGAGAGCATTTCTCTTTCAGATTCTTTTCTCAGATGAAATATTTGTTTCTTACTTGTAAGCGATACCTAGTGCTTTTAAAATTTCATTTAAAAAAAATTATGAATGAAAAAATTTCTATCTACAATCATTTTCATGGTATAATTAGTCAAAATATAACCGCGATGATATACTTTGTTGGAGACCTATTGAAAGAACCATCAAACGTTTTCATGTTAATTTTAAAAAAGTTTCGAACGACAAATACCGTTTAAACATTTTATTTGTGAAATTCACGGGACGACAAAGCTGGGTGGACGCTATCTGACTTTTCGAAATGGGGTAAAAAAACGTATAGCGAAACGCCAAGTGAAACGAAGTCGGCTAAGTAGGTCATCAAATAATTTCGCAAGCGTATTGAGTGCCGCAAACGGTTGAGGCAAGTCAAGGCCCGTGTACCGCTGCCGACCAGTGCCGCGTAGATTTTCGATACAATCAAAGCCTGCATCCACTTCTAGATTTTAACTGTCGACAGAAATGTGAGGAGGTCTACTATTCAGTTAAGCTAAGCTAGCTTGATTTCCTGGAAACGAAATCGATGTCCTAGATAGGACATCAGGAGTCTTTGTATGGACTATGACAAATTTGCTTCCTGCATATGAAATTTATATAAACTGCCTTCGCAGAAAAGAAGAATTCTTAAAAGTATACACCTAATTAAACTCAAACATTTAAATGTTTTCACCTTCCAATAGCAAAGTGTTGCAATCGGCAATCGGCTACGGCCGCCACGACTTGAATATCAAAATGTCAATCATTGTTAGATGCCTAAATAAACATGCTGGAAATGTTAAACATCACCGTTTGCAGCAATTAAGTTTCCCAATATTACTTTCTTAATATCTTTGAACGATACGGTTGTGGAATTGAGTAAGAATATAGACACGTACGTGGTTCAATGATAAATATATATAAAGTAAGCACGCCTCTTCAATATGCGTCATAGGTCAATTTCGTTGCAAGAAAAATTAAAATTTTAAGTAGTCATTGGGTACACATAGGAGAATGTAAAATACTCACCCCTTCATTTCCGGGTAGGAACTGTATCTTAGGTTTTGCCAATTTGTCCTGAAAAAAAAAGAAACAAATGTAGTACTATCACAATTTAAAAATCGACACAATAATACAAATTTTAATTATGTCCTATTTTGTTATTATAAGTAACAAGTATCTAGTTGACCAAGCTTCACCTAGACTCAAAAGCACTTTTGCATACAAATTTTTAATAAACAGTGTAGACTTCTTTTGATAGAATGATGTATGGAATTGTTACTAAATTGTCACACATACAAGGACTACGGCAAATCCGTTTCTTCTTCTAGCAGTGAACTTTTTAGTCTGTTAAAGACAAATGAAATATTCCTAAACAATAAATATGCTTAACGTTATAAAAAAATAGCTACTCAAATTATCGCCAATTGAACTGTATGATGTAATAAATTGGTAATAATTATTGGTGTAACTTTCGCAAAGGATGCGTCATATGCTAAATCCTGACGATTTGCAAAAGACCCAAATTGTTAGGTATGCTAACAATTCTTTGGTCAATTTATTACATGATGTGTTTATCATGTCGAAATATGAATCATAGAAATCGCTTCCATTCACGCCGCACAAGGTAATTTGAAATGAAAAGTAATTTTCTGCAATGTGAATATGCAGTCGTGAGCACTATCACGTACTTTGTAAAAAAATAATTAACCCACTTGAGCAAAATTTTAAAGTTGTCAAAAGCGAAAACAAAGAATTGTTTATGACTAAACAAATATTTGACAAAAAATCAATGAAAAAATGCTTAAAAATTTTATGTTAACATTAAATAAGTAACCTAGGATATAAGTAGGTAATTATAAATCAATTGATATAGCATAGTATCGTTGGTCAACAAGTTGTGTTGGCCACAATGAGCAAGTGTCGGCCAGTCGTGGCGTTGCACAACCAGCGATAGTCGGACGCGAGAAACATAACTAGGCTGGCTGGCGTTGTCGATGATGTAAACTTAAAAATTGCTTTAGTTACTTACTTAATAGGCGGGGCGATTGTAACATTTTAGAGTTGCATCGAAGGCTACATACAAAGTGGGGATGACCCGGAACTGTTATTTATTTATTTACAGCCCATGTTATTACTGACCCTAATGCGTAAATCTATGCGCAAATGTAGGAAATTGATGTTATTATTGTAATACAGATAACTTGTAAAAGGCCAAGTGCGGCTACCATTAAAACGTATATTAAAATAAGTATAAAATTTAGATTCACTGTAAATGGCAAACTAGTTTTAAAAAGCAAGGTCAGATCGCAAGGATATAATAAGAGTTTGATTTTGATTATTTTGTTAAGTTATAAAATAAAACTACTGAGTTTGATCTCCTTTGATTTGAAATGTTTAATGTACTATCGTAATGTTAATATTACGATAATAATACCGTAAATCTAATAATAATATCATTAGAATATTACGGTACATATTGATATAAGAACACTACGTACATACATTTTGATGATTGCCATATTGAAGTAGGACAACATTTAGCTTCGACAAAAGCATACACATATTCTTAACGGTTTGAAAAATTCCACTACAGGACATAGGCCTCTTAGACGTAACGAATGGTTTTCTACAATCACCACGCAAACAGATTGTATTTGATTGATTGATCGGCAGTATAAGACTGCTTAGACTCTGCTACCCGTTACCGGTCTGATATTATAGTATATTTGAATTGGTCATCCTACGATCTGTTGGGAGCCAATATTATTTTGAAGGCTTTAACCTAAGTTGTCTCTTGCGATAATTACGATAAGAAAAGGGATGGTATGTTTTTGCACCGATACCACATGCCAAAAGCATTAAAACTTACAAGTCATCTGTCGCCTAAAGTACGTACATTCAAGCAATTGGTTTCATGGAACTACTTGCATGTTTTATATATCACTTTACAAAATACCCGCCGCTTAGAAAAAGCCCGGGTCTCCTCATAAAAAAAAAAAATTAATTAAATATTTAAGAATATATATAACAACGGTCCAATGGATTGTTAATTTGAAGATTACTTTGTATCATAAATTATAATAACGACTTTATTAATTATAATAATGACTTAGAGTGCGAGATAAAAACCAGTAACACAATAAAGCATCGAATTTCTTTGCCTACTTCAAATATATTTTAATAAAGTATATTTGTTAGCTGCATCCGAAAACGTACTTTTGGAGATTGTTAGTGTAAACGCAACGTGGTCCATTTTTATGGTTTATCTTAATAAGTCATATCGGGATAACAGGATAAGGGGTCGTTAAATTTTTTATTACCTGTTGATTTGCAATGAAATATGCAACAATGTCAGTCAGGTAAACGTATATATCCACGACAACCATCAATATGCGAAAACAATATTTAGTTATTTTTATTTCATTGTTTAAAAGTAAGTCTCTAGTTCTTTTAGTTTACCATTTTTTTACAATTATAGCATATTCAGAAAAACAGAGAAATCAACACCATTGAAAACGTATTCTTGTAGTTATTATATATCGCCACAGACTAACGTGTATAAATTTTTAATATTTGATACGTAATGGCCTGTAAAAGTGTACAAGCCCACTGCAGGATTAGGCCTCTCCCGTCATGGAGTATTTGTCATAATTGCCATGATTGGCATTCGGATTGGCAATCAAAGTACTAGACACCCTTAGATACCTATACGCAATCCTAATTTAGATACCAAATTATATTTAGATACAACAATAATTTAACGTTTTCGTATAAGCCACTGAAAAAATTTGTCGATGACGAAGAAGAACAAATCACCGACAAAGTAGAAAGAATTTATGGTCAAAAATTCGTGAAAAACACAATTTACGATAAAATTTCAAGTGATCAAATCTTAATGCTACTAATTAAATCTTGTCTGTAGGTAGGCGCAGATACGAAAGGAACCAGAAATAATATTTTAGACCAAATGATTTTAATTATTTTTTAAATATTCGATACTTATATTGTGTTACTCCCTAAAAGTATATCAAATACAAAATCTTCCTTCGATTTTGATTACAAAATATAGATTACAATTATTAATTTTTAGTTCATCACACGAAGAGTAAATACTTACATAAAGATTTAAAATATACACACATCTGTTCCTTAGTAACTACCAGGTGTCGAAGGTTTGGAGGGACGAGGGGGCGACGACCCCGAACCCTATCAGTCGTCATGTCACAAGTACTCGGTAGGGGGCAAACTTAATCTTAACTCAAACACACTGAAGAAATATAAGAAGAGAAATATAGGTTGGTTTATAATAACATTTTAGGCATGCATTAACGTATTCTCTGGAAAATTAATGAAAATCCTAAAGGTATGAACTGATTAATAAGGGTGAACAATATTTTACTTTTATACTTAACTAATTATAAAGATTACAAGTGTCGATACAATTTTAGAACATGTTAGTTTTTTCAAACAAGCACTCGTATGAAAACCATTTTTGTTACATTTTATATTTTAGTTTTATAGTTTCTTTTTTTTTGGTTTCTCGAGTAGTTTTAAGAAAATATAAACGAAAATCCTAAAGTCAAAATTTTCGAATGTTTTTTTTGTTAATTATTAACTATTTCACGCCATGGATGGTATTTTAAAAATGATTTTTTTATAGAAAAGGGAGGCAAACGAGTAGGTGGCTCACGTGATGGTAAGTGATTACCACCGGCCATAAACACCCGCAATACCAGAGGCATAGCAGATGCGTTGCCTCCCTTAGAGTGCCCCCCCGAATTGGGGGGGGGGCTCTATAGATTATCCTATCGATTCCGAATACATGGTTTAGTCTATGGTAGCTTTCGTAAATTCTACTTGAGATGATAACATTGCTGCCTAGATATCGCCACCATACTATCGAACATTATACCTATGGTGCATTTGCTTACATCCCTGATGGCGATTATTGCTGTCACTCTAATGATGCGCATACATTCAGCTTAGACGACGGCGTTATAGGCGCATAGCTGTGCTTTGAAATGCACATATTTTAATATATTCCGACTGTCTGACCCTAGTAGCAAACATACGCTTGTTACCTCCCGGGAAAGTTAAACCGGATCGCCGACTACCGGTCAAGGGGTTGAATAATACCCGAATGGGCTCTCGCCCAATCAATTTCGAATATGGCCACAGAGGCCATATTCGAAAGATTTTTCCAGATCTCTTTGCGTCCAAAAAGACTGCAGTATTATCTAAAATCTCGGTATATTCTATATTAATGTTTAGGTCTTACGAGAAAGTACTAGAACCAACTTCTTTTGAGTTCGTCCCATCGGAAAAGATTTTGTGCTCCGCAGACTTTAAGAGTGATCTCCATGTACCTGGATTTCGAACATTTTGTCAAAGACAAATAAAATATTTTGGAATCCTGTTACAATCAATCCACAAGATCGGAATTTCTGCAAAAACTTCTTCTAATTTAGCCGTGTTATATCAAAGGTCAAATTAGAGGAATGTCAAAGAATATAGGCTATCTTGCGGTTTTTCCAAAGATTTAGTTTCTTCAGCCATCGCTGCTTTTTATTAAATAAATAGATGCAGTGACGGTAAATTAGAATGGCTAAAGCTGCTGTTTTCGTGCAGTCAGTTGCTGTCATGCAGGCATATTCGATATCGAAAAAGTTTAATTATATTTGTGTTATGTTTGTTTCTAGTCCTAGATCAATAGGCGAAATCTTATATAGCCAGAGGATGAAGATCCGCTGGTTAATCGTCCGTCTGCATCGCCAAAAGGCGATACATGCGTTGTTGATCTTATTATATAAAATCCATATTTTGTCCAATACAGTAAGCAGAAATTACATCTGAGATAATTGCTGCAGGTCTACCACCTACGGTGGTACCAATTGATTAAGATTAATTAAAAATACGTGTGTGAATTTAAAAGGAGCGAATTATGACTAACCAGAAATGCACATTGCTAATTTATTTTGTACTAAGAAAGAAAGATTTACCTACAAAAGGTCTGAAATGTTTTACGATAGGGCTATGAGTTAGCAGTTATTAGTATAGTCAACTATACGTTTGAAAGCAAAAATAACGATATCATTTATGCTTTAGCTGAAGAAGCGCAAACTTTGTGGGACCTGACAGACAGGGCAGAACAGGACAGGAACCTTTGTAAACCTATATTATTAATTTACCACTTTATTGTAAATACTTGTAAGTACTTCAGCCTTTTTTTAAAGTCACGATAGCCGAGTTGTTGGGTGGTCGGAATTTCGAGAATTTGGCTTGGACATAAAGACGGCGACAGGCTTACCACCTGCCACGTTGTCCCGAAAAAACCTTCGGTGGAAGGTGGGGCAAAGGGACTTGTCTAGACTTGACCTCTGTCTACCCCTGTATTGGGAATTCCGTGAAGATATTTTTTTTTACATCAGCCTTGATTTCTTACACTTATTGTAATTTCTAAAAATATTTATGATAAATTGTGCAAAGTTATTTATTCAACGTAAATTGTTTGTTGAAATAAGAAAACACAAAGAATTAAAGTCTATTCCATGTGAGTATTAATTTGTTTAATTTGTACGTTTTAAGAAGCGCACCTTTAAAGGCTCCATTATCAAGTCCGAAACCCTAAAAAGTGGAAAAACTGGTCAATATTTATGACCAACATACTAGACAACTAGGTCATTCTAATTTTTATAAAACTCTAAAGCACATACTTTCACCACGGCAACTGGTGCCGCCCCAATATTGTCACGGTAAGTATTGATTCGGATTCGTTTACCTTGTACAATAAAGACTGCGCAAAATTTCCGCTAAAATCTCTATGAACTCTTAATCTGCTTTGATTTCTCACATTTATTTTTATTTTTCTCCTGTTTCTTCTCAAAGTTAGTAAACTATAGCTTTGACGACAACAATGTGAAAGTTTGGTTGTTTGTGTTCTTGTTGTCTTGTATCGTTGTAGTTATTAGTATTCCCCATATATAAATATGATAATAATTGGAACACTCGTAGCTTACTGAGTAATATGTATTGAAAAAAAAAACTTATATTTCAATAAGGAGGAGAGAGGACAAAGGATATGTCGTTTAATGTTCATAACTCTGAAGCATAATCAGCAGGACATCTCGAAAGCGTATCACATACACAGTTCACGTAAATACTATTTATTCCTAAGTAAATAATAATAAATTTGTAAGTTTTCAGTTTGATTTTTCACCAAGTAACCTTAGATGGATAATGATGCTTCCCTGTTTAAAAAATAAAAAAATATCTTCACGCAATTCCCAATACAAAGGTAGACAGAGATCTAGTCTAGACAGTTTCGGGACAACGTGACAAGTGGTGAGCCCGTCGTCGTCCTTATGCCCAAACCAACGATATAATTCGTACATAAGTTTTTGGAAACCCATTGGTACGAGCCTGCCACCTGGGGATCGAACTTGGGTCTCTTAACTCGAAATTCCGACCACCCAACCTCTCGGCTATCGTGACTTTTAAAACATACAATTAAATTCAAAATAAAACGATTTTCAGATTTTATCGCGTTTTTACTTAGTTTACAGGCACATGTAGACACGGGAGTCCCCCCGTGACCACGGTTGCTGTAAAGCATGCGAAACATCGTGAAATAAAAATAGTTTGTAAAATCTAATAAAAAACGCGATAAAATCCGAAAATCGTTTTATTTTAAATGTGTAGTATTCGCGTAAATACAGGAAATCATTACATACAATTAAATATTAATTTTAATTCGCGCCTAGACTAGTGATATTTGACTTTCTTTTAAATTTAGAAATGTTTCATATTATGAGGTTCCTTTAAATAAACAATCAAGACAATCCAAAAATATCCTTTTACAAAGGCAAAACAGTTAATATAGAATAATATCATAATGCAATTCACATGACATTTTTGCAATTACATACCGTAACAGCTGTGCAGTGAGGTATTGGTTCAAAGTTAACGCAGAACCCTTATTACTCTTCTAAAATAAAAGTAGCCTATGTTGCCAAAGCTATCTGACAGTGATATTCCCGTTAAAAAAGATCTAGCCTTTTCAGAGATTACCCGGAACAGACAGAAAAAAAAATTTAAAATATTTCTAAGTACTAGTAAGTACTGTATATACTTTCATATGAATTTAGTAAATGGCTGTTTACTTATGTGTACAGATTTAAACTAATATTGTAAAACTGAAAGTAACTGTCTCCATGTTTGTAGCAATTCACAGTTGAACAGCTGAATGGATTTTGATAAAATTTGATAAGAAGATTACTGTATATCAGTATGATGGACATGGACTACTTTATCTTTTCAAAAAAATAATGAGTTTTTGTTATTTTATTGAAATTGAAAATATTACACAAAGACAGTTACAGGAAACACCTTGTATGTCTTATAACTTAAAATAGTGAGACAGTATTAATGTCTGACATTTGTTGGAAAAATTAAAAAAAATATATAAAATAAAAAAGGGACCCTTTAAGTTTGAGAAACTGAGGATTTGATCTTGAATCTTGATAAGATTGCAATTAGTTGGAGGAGCTCAGTGGTAGAGCCACACGTCAGTCTTTGTTGTTGCATGAATGGGCCGGCTCGACCGGGGAAGTACCACGACCTCACAGAATACTGGCATGAAGTAGAAGCCTAACAAACTTCTGCGTTTCGTCTGGTGAGTGCAGGTAACCGGAGGCCCACACACCCCCCTCCCCCAATTCTGGGGTGGGGGGGCACTCTAAGGCCGGCAATGCATCTGCTATGCCATAGGTGTTGCGGGTGTTCTTGGGCGGCAGTTATCACTTACCATCACGTGAATTCTAGTAATGATGACAGCAAGTCCATTCCAAAGGATTTCCTGTCATCATTACCCATTGCAAGTAATTTTGTGTTTATCCTACCATTCCAGATACCATTTCCAGAATTCTCTTTATTTTTGATGATCTTATAAAAAATGCCTTTAGAATCTTATAAAAAAAAAAACAAACTGAGTAATTATAAGATTAAGACTGGCCAAATTTTACAAAGCTCTATTTCTTGCATTTATATCAGCATTACTTTTGGTTTATAGAGCATCCTTAAAACTTTGCTTAATTTTCGTCAGAGACATTGTCATTGTCTATACAGCTAAATTCGGATCAGCATTAAGTGCATACCCAACAAAATCTAAATATTAAAAAAAAATATCTTCACGCAATTCCCAATACAAGGGTAGACAGAGGTCTAGTCTAGACAATTAAGTCCCTGTAGACCCACCTTCAACCGAAGATATCTTCGGGACACCGTGACAAGTAGCAAGCCCGTTGCCATCTTTATGTTCAAGCCAAGAATACAATTCATATATAAGTTTTCGAAAACCCCATTGGTACGAGCCTGCCACCTGGGAACGAACTTGGGTCTCTAGACTCTAATTCTGACCACCCAACCACTTTGATATTGTGACTCTAAAATCTAAATTATTTACTATAATTATCTTATCTAAGCTCATGGGTCATTATTTACTTGACCATACTACTAAAGTTTTTTAATTGCTTGCTGTTAATAAACTAACAATTTGAACACAAACTCGGCTGTAGTTATTTTTTTGTACTTATAACAACTTATAATAACATAATAAAATAACATTTATTCTTTGGGTTGTTAACTAGAGTAAAATTGTAAAAAAAAAACAGTTAAGAAAAAAATACTTAAGTTCATTGTCCAGTAGCCTCTATATCATAATCTTAGCTTGATACAACAATACATTTGAAATCATAGATTGAGCAATCATTATATACTCAGCTGGTTTTTAAAGATGTGTATAGTATATTATTACTAATATACAAGACAAGATACTACAGTATAGAGCAGATTTAGGAAACCTGATTAGACTAAAAGGATTCAAAGGATGATGAGAAAACTTTTTCTTATAAATAATTGAAAGTTATTTATGAGAAAAAGTTATTTATGAAAAAGTTAGCATTAAATACTGATAACTTAATTTGTATTAGTTCTAAATTATTTTTGAACATGTATATTGAAATAGTGTGCTGAAAGTTCATCAGTCTAAGTCCCTATAATGCAATCATAATTTTTATATTTAATATACCTCTTAAAACTTTGATTGCATGTCACGATAGCCGAGTTGTTGGGTGGTCGGAATTTCGAGTCGAGAGACCCGAGTTCGATCCCCAGGTGGCAGTACCAATGAGTTTTTCAAAAACTTATGTACGAATTTCATCGTTGGCTTGGACATAAAGGCGGCGACGGGCTCACCACCTGTCACGTTGTCCCGAAAATATCTTCGGTGGAAGGTGGGTCAAAGGGACTTAATTGTCTAGACTTGACCTCTGTCTACCCCTGTATTGGGAATTGCGTGAAGATATTTATATATATTTATTTATTTATTTAAAACTTTGATTATTTAAAACCCATAACCGTTATGCTATTCTGTGGTAATGAAGAAGTTTATTCTTCTTTTATCAGGAACAAATTTTCTAATGGATGTCTCAAAACAGGAAATCCAAATAAGAGAGAAGATTTCATGTGTAAAAATTTGATTTAATTGAAATTTCTGAATGTACCAAACATTTCTAAAAATTTTAAGTCCATGAGAAATTTTAAATAAACATACAAAGGCATGATTTTAATCACCCACTACTGTTCCTTAGCAATTTTAAGTGCTGTTCGAAAGAGATTTAAAATTGCAACAGATTTGGGTAAAATATGCTGAATATAGGTTTATCCTTATTAATATAGAAATAATTAAATTTAATACCTTCAGATTTCTTAAACCAATTGTGATGAAATAGATGTTGTGATGAAATTGATAATAAATGTTGAAAAGGATGAAAGGATCCTTCCATTTGTTTTCCAACACACATACTATAAGACAAATATTTAAAGTAATTTCAATATTACTACGATTAATTATGATTTCATGTATATACCCCCAGCACTAAATGTTTAAAAAAATGTTCATTTACAGATTTGATTGCATTTTTATTTGGTTTTTTAATTTAACTTCCTGACATTTTGGGTGCTTTACAGAATGAGTGGTCATGGAGCGGACTGAGGTCTAGAATGTCTTGCTGTCATTAGTAACATCAGCTACCATACATTTTTATTTAATCAAGATTTAAAAATAATATCTTTGCGACATTATTCAGGAGTAGGCAGAGGTCTTTTCGACCCACCTTCCACCAAAGACCTTTTTATGAGAAAAAGTGACAGGAAGTGACCTTGTCGCTGTCTTTACGTCTAAGCGAATGATGTAATTCATACATAAGTTTTGAAAAACCCATTGGGGCAAGCACACCACCTGGGAATTTAACTCGGAATATAATTTATATTTGATTTACACAGAACAATCTCACTGTATAAGTGCAGTAATCTTGCAGTGGTATAAGTTCAATTCCTGAGCTAGTAAAACTACTAATTTTGTTATTTTAATAATTAAGATAACAAGTTTGTTATAGCGTTGAACTTATTTGAAATGACTTATACGAATTGCAATACATTCAGAACACTTTGATTTTGACCTCTTATTACTTATTTCCTTGTCTCTATATATCTCCTGAATTGTGTGACAATTTCATGGTTTGGTTGCCAGTAATTTATAATTTTTTCTCCAACATAATCAATACTAGTATATTACTGGATGGTGTGTTGTTTTTTATTCTTCTATTATGCTTGAATATACTTATGACAATAATGTGCATGCAAATGGTCTTCAAGTATGTGTTTAAGCTATAATAGTGGAATTACCTAAAATAGTAAGCTTATTAAAAAAGGCATACTTTTTTTAAGGAATGTAGTAAATTAATTTCAATTACCTATTAAAAACAGACAATGGTCAGTAAATTTTTTTAACTTATATTTGTCTTAATTTTATTTCCCTTAATTTATTTTTATTTACTTGTATATGCATTCATTCATAGCTTGTAATTGTTTAATCAGTTTTCTTGAATTAATTTTATTATTATTATTGTCTTCTTACAAAAGTTGAGCATGGGGATCCCATTACCTTCATGTTACCAAAAATAATAGTTCACCAAAATTAATAATTCTTTACCAAATACACACCTCTTTTTCAAAGGCCGAAAGTTTAGGCGCAAATATAAAATCTGTTTCCAACATAGGAATTTTGATATAATTAAATTGAAGCAGAGATCACAACTAAATCTGTTATAGTCCTAGCCAAATCTGCCCTTGTTCTTTATAGTTACCTGTCAATGTTTACTCATTGTTAAGGCCAGAATTGACCATTTAAATTTTTAAAATTGTAGACCCTCAAACAAAATGTATGATAATTATTTCCATATCTCTCAGTACTTATATGAAATGGCAAAATTAATATAACATTTTTTAAACCTGAACAAAATTTAATAAAAGAACAATTTATTAGATAAATTTCTTTGATTACTTATTTAGTTTTGCATCAAATATTCCAACTTATACAATTGATTTTAAATATTGCTGTTATATACATTACAGTCACACAAATTAGAAGAAAGACTAACACCATCTTTTACTTTATTTTTCAATTAGAAAGTTGATAGTGAATAAAAATGTGATGTAAGTATGTTGCCAGACAGAAAAGGAAACTTAAAGAGGCAGTAGTTATTAAATTAAGTTTTTAAAATCAGATTCAAGAATGATTTACACACAAAGAACATTAATCTGAAACTACAATATGGATCCATTTAGACATTTTTTTAAATACTTATACTTTTACTACTATATTATTAAAATAAAATACAACAATGTTATTAGAGAACAGTTTCCTGGGCGATATATGACATGCTTAAAAGGAGACCATCAACAATTGTTAAGAAATAATTTCATAAAAGAAATAAATGAAATTTGAAATTAGAATATGTGATAAAATTTTTTATGTGATTAATTGCATATTTTTTTAGGATATTAGTATATTCTCAATGAGATAAGTGATTTATCTAATTTTTATTAAAATTGTATTCAATAGACCTAAAAAAGCATTATAAACTATGAGTTTAAAAAATAAATAAGTTTGTCTATATTATGTTTGGATGGTTAAATAACAGATATAGCAGTTTGAGACCTGAGGCCTATAAACCCTTTTGTTAAAATTAATTAAAATAGATTAATAATTCATTTTAAAAGAAAATTCTAATTCCAAAAATGTTGATATATAATTGTTTATTTAGTTAGTGTACATTATAATTATGATAGACCAAAGTATCAGAACTTTGTTTGGGCTAATTTAGTAGTTCTATAGTCATCCAATAATATATTTATACGATAAGTAACTAAGTAAATAAATGGTATAATATGTCCCTCAACAACAAAGCATCTAATAATTAATCTAAAAATTTAAAATAATTTTTTAGACTTAGTTCTATGAACTGATATTTGGTTTTTAATTCTCTATAAAGGTTTTTAAAACATAAAATTTGTGTATACGGAAATATCCTTTCCTTAAGATCCAAATAATTATTATTCTGAAAAAATACTGGAGTAAAATTTCAACTTGTTGACGTGGCGTAACAAGGTACGGACCTAATCATTTTCTGATGATATATATGTGGGATAGTTACAAAGCAAACTTTCCCTAACAGGAAATAGACCATTTTGCAAAAATATTTACTGATTCGCAGTTTCATTCTGATTACTTGAAATATAAGTATGGCGCCTGACGTTGTTGGCCTGTTTTGGTAGTAACAATATGGCGTATGTACTTACCCTATTATTCCTAATGAAATCTTCTATAGCTTTCAACGCTGAATCCGTAAGTTTCACAAACACTAGTTCCTTGTTTTCTTTATAACTAGACTCAGATGATAACCCATACTGAACACCTGCTGGCAAGGCCGCCATTTCTTATTCACTTTTCGCACTGTGGACCAGCTGACTCCTTTGCTAGTCGTCACGATTCATATCATTCACTCATTTCTTAACGTAATCACAGATTCACAACCTATTTAAAATTATAATTATGATAACAAAAGGGTTTTATAAGTCCAAATTAACAAATTTTTTGTAACCCCATCGACTCGGCCTTTGTTGGCAGCGCTCTTCAGTCTGCAAGGCCGCACTGACTGTCATGCGCAATGGCGTTTTTGACAGGAAACGAGCATTCACTGCAAAGTAGCGCGAATTTTAAATTTAGATTATAACTGCAGCTATAAAATATTTAGGATAAAAATTCATATATTTATTTTTTGGGCTATATAGGTGAAATTGTAAATAGAAATAATCAAAAATTAAAAGAAATACTTGTTTTCTCGGCCAGAAGCTATTTTATATATTTTATAAATATTTATAGACGGTTAAGATTTATGACATATTAGACACTTACACCTTAAATTTTAAAGTGCAATTAGGTTTATTTTCACTTGATCAATTAACTTAGTCTATACGTTTATCTAGTGATGGATTAAGGTTTATGGGCGCTCTGAGTGAGATTGCACCAAGTATCTTCACGTTATACTCTCAACCAAAAAGTATATATTGTCTAAGTGTTTTATGTAATATGTTGACCAAAACACGCAGAGGAAACTAGACTTAGAAGCGGTGACCATAATATAATTACAATTTTTATATTAAGTTAAGGTGTGGTACAAATATTTATGTTTACGCCGTAAAAGCTATAAAATTTCAATCATATAGCAGTCATATTGCTTACTTTACGATTAGAAAGTTACAAAAAACAGGTGGAGTAAAAGGGACTGTGACCCATTCCAACATAAACCAATAAATTCTGATTAAACAATAGTTCTGTCGGTACATTATCTTTTCTCGTGTAATTTGTAATTGTGTACATTTCATGTACACTAATATTACATAAGTAGGTCGATAAGTAGAATAATTAAATTCCTGTAATTCATTTTTTCAAGCGTAACTCAAAATTAAAGGAATTTAAATTACAGCAGCGAAGTTTGGTGAAGGTAATTGAAATTAAAACTACCAAAGTATTGCCATGATCCTAGATTTGAAAGTTACATTTCTAAACTAGTTACATTCCAAAAATAAGTAGTAAGCGTTCCTCCGATAAAGCCGAATATGACATAAAAGTAAATTACTTAAGGAACTTAATATAGTAATACATACTAAGGGAAGATTAAGTTCCGTTTACAATTAATAATTACGGGAATTAAGTATTTCGATTTTATTCTGAAAATAAATTATGAGCATTAAAATTACACTGAGGCATTAAATTTTTTGCTTTTAGATTTTATTGGACTGTAAAGATCATCATAGCAATTTTGAAGATTAAGAGGTGTAATTGTGAAAAGCATTTCTTTGCTACCTTGAAGTCGTTTTGACTAGTACCGCACTCTTACCTATTTCTGTCGCCAAATAGCAGTGTAACAAATTGTTGTATTCCGGTTTGAGTTATATAGAAAACTTCTACTTCTTGTCTACAGCCTATCAAGAGACCACTGCTGAACATAGGCCTAAAACTTTCCCCAGTGAACGGTCCTCAGCCACCAGCATCCATCGATTTTCCGCAATATTTTTTTGTCATCACTAGTTTACAGGTAATATGTACTGCCGTAAGTATTTACCTATAAAATTCCATATTACAAACTCCTGCTTAATATTTGTGACTTTACAGCCACGAAACTATATCAAGATAACGCCAACTAATTTATTTTGCAACTTTTTTATTGATTTTAAAGTGTGTATCAAAAAATATTTTTATTTTATCCAAAAAAAAAAAAATATTGTTTTAAATATTAAGATGTAAAAAACTGTTGATTTTCTTAAAGCTGGTAGTGAGGTCACTATTTTATTTGCCGATTTACACGCTTTTTTAAAAAAATTGAAAGCTCATGGGAGCTTTTGACTCTTCGTACTCAGTATTATGAAGCAGCTATTAAAGCAATACTTAGTTCAATTGGGGTCCCATTAGAAAATCTGAAGTTTTTGAAGAAACTTCAACTGGACCGTTAATTCTTTTATAACGGTTTTTTTCCTACAAAAAACAAAAATATAAGTACATTGTATATATAAACTCAAACTTAGAATTGGTTTACAATTTATTGTAGCAATATAGATTGATAGAGACAGGAATTTTTTTGCTCTTAGCACATTAGTGCCAGACATCATGTACGTTTTAAGGCTCATTACAACATAGCAGTAACGTACGGGGATTTTTTCGGGCGTTGTTGAATTGTAGTCAAAGTAAATTAAATGTGAAAACGTTCACTTGTAATTATTTACTTATTTATTGACTTGTAAAATCCAATCTGATACATACGTGCTCCCGTAAGGGAAGGATTGTCATAATAGTTCCATTTGGCAAGCGGAATAGCCATTGTAGTACCAGATATCTTGCACCCTAGACGCAATCGCCAGTCAACGATGTGTTGAATTTTGGTTTTATTTGGTCTTGATTATCTCGCTAGCTGTCGGTATTGAATTCGTTTTTTGATACATTAATTGTGATTTTTAAAGCATCTTATGCCAGGCTTTTCTTTATAAAAGAATCGAGAAATCCATTCAATCGTATTCAGAGGATGTGCGTGTACATGAGGTATGCATGTACATATACAAACAGTGTGTGTGAATGCATAAAGTATACAGATTTTAATCCAGTCCATGTTAATAGATTTTTGGATTTCTTAATAGCTATTATTAATATTTTTAAAAACAAACGTATACTCAAATATTTAAAATAAAAATATCTTTTTTTAATAGCAAAAAGTTCAGCTTAACTTATATGCTTACAATGAATTAAAAATTGCATTGTTTCTTTAAGATAATTTTTAACCTACTTAAAAAAGCAGTGGAGTAAGTATAATCGAGTGGTTGGGTTATCGGATTTCGAGTCAAGAGTTCCATCCCCATGCGGTAAGCTCATACAAATGGGTTCTTTAAATTTTATGTATTGTTTGGCTTGGACATAAAGACGGCGACAGCTTCATCACCTGTCATGTTGTGTCAATAAGTAACTTCGGTGAAAGACGGGTCGAAAGGACTCTGTCTACCCCAGTATGGGGAATTGCGTTCAAGATATATTTACTTCAAAATAGTTAAATATTCTCAATTACGTTTTTTATTTTTTTTATAAGCGTGCTCTCAAAAATATCACAGTTACCAAATATTTTTCTATGAGCAACAAGACTGGATCTATCGATGGAATTACAAAGAAATAAAGAAAGTGCCAAAAATTAAAAATAACTTCCACTTTGGTTCTGTCTGAGGTGAGCCGTTCTTTGACACTTGACAGATAACAATACTGCCGAAGCAAGTACAACAGATAACATATATATACAAATCCTGGTTCTTTCTCTATCGAGAAGCAAGTAAGGTTACCACTTCGACCATTTGTCGGCTACGGTTTGGTCATGCAAATACCCCTGTCCATCTGGCTAAACTGAGGATAAGGAATTCTTCTATTTGTAAGTGTGAATTGGGCGAAGGTTCCACAAATCACATGTTTTATTATTGCCCAAGGTCGAGATATTCTCTATATGATGATTTACCAAATTACATTCCGCGTCCTGTAAATTTTTCATTTTTCTGTCTCTCGTTTATTCTCCATTTATTAGTATTTTATGTATTTTTACTAGCAATAACAATATCAGATTATAAGTTACTAATCCCCGGTGTTGGTGCGTTATATGTTTATGTTATGTTATATGTTTTGTTTCTTTCTTTGTTGTATATTTAGAAGTCTCAGGCAAACTAAACCGGAAAGGAAAAACATACTTTTGGTGTCACTTCCATGACTGACTTGACATTGGCAGAATTCTGAAAGGAGAAGCCATACACCTAAAAAAAGCATATATGATACATAAGACATTTGTTGACGTGACGTACCAAGAGAATATTATAATCACTACGTTATATGGTGACGTATGGTTAACACATTGGCAAACTTATGTTTGAAAAGGTTAGATTGGTATAGGTAGTGATTATATTCTCTTTGGAAGCAATAAAATTTCACGAATTGGACCAGTCACATTTACTTTATTTCGAATATTTATTCTGTTAATATTACTTTAGAGGTTAATTTAGATATTAAAATAGTAATTTGTCAGAACAAGTAATTTTTGTGTTACTCAATATTTATTATTATTATTAAAGTATGTAACATTATTTTAATATGTTTTTAATTTTTTAATCGTCTTTTTGCAGGTTTAGCTAAAATCATGGGTGATTTTGAAGAGAAAAAGCGTCTTATAACTCGCAACTTGCAAGAGGTTTTAGGAGAAGAGAAACTCGTAGAAATTCTGAAACAACGCGATCTTAAAGTTTATTGGGGTACTGCTACTACAGGTCGTCCTCATGTGGCTTATTTTGTCCCAATGTTAAAAATTGCCGATTTTCTTAAAGCCGGTTGTGAGGTTACTATTTTATTTGCTGATTTACATGCTTACTTAGATAATTTGAAAGCCCCATGGGAGCTTTTGGCTCTTCGAACTCAGTATTACGAAGCAGCTATTAAAGCAATACTTAGTTCAATTGGGGTCCCATTAGAAAAACTGAAGTTTATTCGAGGGACTGATTATCAATTAAGTAAAGAGTATACTTTAGATGTATACAGATTAACATCTGTTATAACTGAACATGATGCAAAAAAAGCTGGAGCAGAAGTGGTGAAGCAAGTTGAGCATCCACTGCTGAGTGGTTTGTTGTATCCTGGATTACAAGCATTGGATGAGGAGTATCTTAAAGTTGATGCCCAGTTTGGTGGAGTTGACCAAAGGAAAATATTTACTATGGCAGAGAAAATATTGCCTCAACTTGGATATGCTAAAAGAATACATTTAATGAATCCTATGGTCCCTGGTTTAACTGGTGCAAAGATGTCTGCTTCAGAAGAAGATAGCAAAATTGATTTGCTCGATAATCCTGCCAATGTTAAAAAGAAGCTAAAGAAAGCTTTTTGTGAACCTGGCAACATAACTGACAATGGTGTTCTTTCTTTTACAAAACATGTTGTTTTTCCATTAATGAAACCTGGCGAAACTTTTCTAGTTAGTCGTGCTATGGAACATGGTGGCGATTTGCAATATTCAAAATTTGAAGATTTAGAAGCGGCATTTGCAAAGCAGGAAGTTCATCCTGGAGATTTAAAAGCTTCTGTTGAGTTGATAATAAATAAGCTCTTAGCACCTATTCAGGAAATATTTAAAGACAGTCAGCTCCAAGAGTTGACCAAAAAAGCTTATCCTCCTCCATCAAAAGTTAAAGGGGCAAGTAATGGAGTTAGTGATGAAATCTCACCAGTAAAGTTAGATATGAGGGTCGGCCATGTTATTGAAGTCTCAAGACACCCTGATGCTGACTCATTGTATGTGGAAAAAATTGATGTTGGTGAGGACCAGCCCAGAGTTGTTGTATCAGGACTAGTTAATTATGTTCCCATAGAAGAAATGCTCAATAGAAGAGTGGTTGTCTTATGTAATTTGAAACCAGCAAAAATGCGGGGCATTGAGTCTAAAGGTATGGTCTTATGTGCATCTATAGATGAACCAAAACAAGTAGAACCATTGCTTCCACCATTAAACAGCAAGACTGGAGAAAGAGTGGTGGTAGAAAGCTATGAGGTTGGAGCACCGGATGATGTACTTAATCCTAAAAAGAAGGTATGGGAAAAATTGCAAGTTGATTTAAAAACAAATTGTGACCTTTTTGCTGTTTGGCAGGGGAATAAATTAATTGGAAAAGACTGTAGAAATCCTGTGACCACAAAGTCATTAATTAATGCTCCTATTAAATAATGAAGTTGACTGAGTAAGACTACATAAAAATTGATTTAAACTAAAAACATGTTTCTTTTTTACAATAATTATTTATTACAGATTTTTTTTCACCTAAGAGTTTTACAATTATTTTATAAAATATAATTATTTAAAATTGTCAAATTTTTAACTGTTATATTCAAAGTAATATTTTTGGTAATTTTATATATTTATTAGGTTAGTTCCTGGTGGACTTCTCATGGTGATTTCTATTGTTTTAGCTTATTTGAAATAAGAATGCATTCACATGTTAAATTAAGTAAAACAAATGAATTCTATGATAAATAACTTGATAAGATTTATTAACACATGCTACATTCTATGTTTTCATATAATAAGATGTTGCCACTTACTAGTAAAATGCAATAGGCTTTATACTTATGTTGCAACTATTTTATGTATCAACAACTTTCCCTTGGGTTCTTATGTTAATAAATCATTATGAACAATACACTTTTTATAATTAATGAATATTGTTTCTAATTTCTTAAAATATATAGTATTTTTGGGATTTACAAATATAATTCATATTTTTTCTTTAATCTCATTTATTTTATAATGTTATTTAATAATGTAATTAAATATTATATATCCTAAATTAAAGCACTGTCTCAGATTGTTTTATTTGTTTGCAAAAACATTGTTATATGTATATTATATTTTACTGATATTGTAGAATATTTGAGTAGGATGGAGTGGAAAGTTGCCACATGGAATGTTAGAGAAGGCATGAGAAATAGGATAATTGAGATGATCGAAATAGTGAAATAAAGAGACTTAGATGATGTGTGTTTGTCGAGTCGCAATGGAACAGCAGTGGCACCGAGGAGTTCCGTGGTGGACTGTTGCTAGCTGTATGCAAGGAAAAGGGTCATCTTGTGGCAAACACTAATCTTATTTTTCTTCTTCGAAGTTTCCTCGTGGCTGTGGGTCATGATCACCATACTCGCTGGCCCATGACGAAAAGAGAAAGCCGATCTTCTAGGTTCTCATTTTGCGTCCAACTCGACTCTCGATGACAGGGGGAACTCACCGCCGACCATCCCGTGCAGTGAGTGCTCTATGCCGGACATACGGTTCTTTCAGAGCTCAGTGCGAAAAGCACTCCTCTCCCTGGAAATCCAGAAGTCGAGTGGGCCCGATGTTGTCCCCCCTATTGTGCTCAGGATGTGTGCTCCAGCGTTGGCACCGGTTCTAACGTGTCTTTTTCGGTACTCCTACTCTGAAGGCGTCGTCCCCATGACATGGAAGACAGCTTTGGTGCACCCGATCCCTAAGAAAGGCGACCGCTCAGATCCGGGTAACTACAGAACGATCGCCATCACTTCCTTGTTCTCCAAAATAATTGAGTCCATTATAACCTGCCAGCTCTTGAGGTACTTAGAGGAGCACCAGTTGATCAGTGACAGCCAGTACGGCTTCCGTCGGGGTCGCTCGGCTGGTGATCTTCTTGTGTACCTCACTCATCGATGGGCGGAGGCAGTAGAGAGCAAGGATGAGGCCCTGGCAGTTAGTTTGGACATAGCGAAAGCCTTTGATCGGGTATGGCACAAAGCGCTTCTCTCAAAGTTTCCGTCATATGGGCTTCCCGAGAAATTTTGCAATTGGGTCACTAGTTTTCTCACAGACCGGAGCATCAAGGTCGTAGTTGACAGTGCATGCTCGGACTCCAAGTCTGTGAACGCTGGTGTCCCACAAGGCTGTGTGCTATCGCCAACCCTGTTTCTTCTGCATATCAATGATTGTTACAAATTAGTATCATCCATTGCTCCCGGTCGTGCCAATATTTCTCAGGAACACGTCGTCGTGTACCGTCACACTTGTGTCTGAAGTCGAGATTTTGTTAGACAAAATCTCGGACTGGGCCGACTTAATTTAGTCCAGTTCAATCCTAAAAAGACACAAGTTTGCGCGTTAACCTCTAAAAAGAAGCCCTTCGTCGTATCACCTCGTTTTGAGAGCACTTCCCTAGTTGCCTCATCCAGCATCGGAATCCTTGGCGTCGACATATCGAGCAACGTTTAGTTTCGCGGTCACTTGGAAGAGAAGGCCAAATTGGCCTCTAAAAAGCTTGGCGTGCTCAGTAGAGCGCGACAGTACTTCATGCCGGCCCACCGCTTGCAACGTTATAAGGCGCAGGTTCGGCCGCACATGGAGTAATGTTGTCATCTCTGGGCGGGAGCACCCCAGTATCAGCTCCTTCCATTTGACCGTATCCAAAGAAGAGCGGCTCGAATTGTCGACGACCATACACAGCCCTTAGCAGTGCGCCACCCACAATATACCCCGGCACTAGTTCCCACATTTTCTTCCTTACTACCTTGTCAAAAGCTGGAAGGTCGCAAAGGATGTTCGAGTTGCGCTTATTAGATACGGTGGAGTAGTTTCTGTATCTGGGATCCTCGATTCGCAGTTCGAAAGGTAACTCGAAAGCGCAACTCGAACATCCTCTGCGATCTTCCAGCTTTTGACAAGGTAGTAAGGAAGAAAATGCGGGAACTAGTGCCGGGGTATATTGTGGGTGGCGCACTACTAAGGGCTGTGCAGACACTCTATTGTGACAGCATAGCCAGTGTGCGGGTAGGGCCTGACGTATCACCCATGTTTAGCGTCCAAACGGGCGTAAAATAGGGTTGTTTCATGTCTTCCCGGCTATTCACATTGTATTTCGACAGCTGTTTACAAAGACAGTTGTTTGGGGGTTACAAAGACAATTGGGTGACATAAAATTAAATTTTGTGCTGTATGCTGCAGGCATTAGTCACGTGGATGAAAGGGGAAGGTGATAATAAAGTTATCAGTCTGAATGCTGATAAAACTAAGGTTCTGGTGTGTAAAAGGGCTCGAAGTTGTTGAAAAATATGTTTTCTACGACGGATTGGATGAAAGAATTAGATGTGTTCAATTTCAATCGACGACTCCCGTTTCATCGATTGACGGGTTTTACTTTGCGGAAATTCATTACTATAAAGTTTTTATTAAATAATTACATCGCACCATTCCGGATGCAAAAAATAAAAGGTATATGTTACTTGGTCCGAAGAGAAGAAGTGCACCACTCTCCCTCGCATTGATCCTTGCACTAATTCTATTGGATGCACCACCACCACTACACTCAAACCGTTTAACAGTGGTAGAGCCACGCATCAGCTTTTGTTGTTGTATGAATGGGCCGGCTCGACCGGGGAAGTACCACTACCTCACAGAATACCGGCGTAAAGTAGAAGTCTAACAGGCTTCTGCGTTTCGTCTGGTGAGTGCAGGTAACCGGAGGCCCACACAGGGGGGGAGGGGGAGGGGGCCACTCTAAGGGAGGCAACGCATCTGCTATGCCTCTGGTATTGTGGGTGTTCATGGGGGCGGTAATCACTTACCATCACGTGAGCCTCCTGCTCGTTCGCCTCCCTTTTCTATAAAAAAAACAGGTAACATATACCACCAACGAAAACCTGACACTTGTTTCGCTTCAAAGTAAATAGTAAAATAATAATTTTAAAATAGGCTTAAGAATCAGCATGCTGAAGTAGCAATGGTCAGAAATTATGTAGCATAGACAATATAATATAATTATTATGTTAGGCGTGTTACAATTTTTTTACTCTGATAGTCAAATGATGGCGAATAATTTATTGGAATTTACCAAATGCAAACTTTACAAACAAGGATTTCTATTTTATCTTTTTTTATCGAACTTTATATAGTAAGTATACTTTATTTTTAAACCGCCTAATGAAACTGGAATACAATGTAATTTTGAGGTTTTGCTATTTTAAAATTAGGAGATATGATCGTTTTCCCAAACTGTTTCTTAACTTAAATTTTTATACTTTCCCTATGTTGTTCTTTCCTACGTGTAGGTATATACTTATGTTCACGTACAGCCTCTGAAGGGGTAGCCAGAAAGATCAGTTCATTGAGTATATACAGTTTTAGTTTTAGAGTTAGTTTTAGTACTCTTTAACAGATATTAATTGAAGGTTGTATTGACTGATAAGATATATTTCCTTACCAAATGATTACCTATTTTTATTCGCGGAGGAAAGACACAGGGGAAAGTTCATATTATATTATGCTCTCAATAACTAAAGTCTCGTGGCGTTCCGCCTTTACTACATGACAGAAGGGCCACGAGAAAGCTTCAACTCATATCACTTTATGGGAGAGAATGCATGATCCCTCTCAAACATGGATACTTCTATCTACTCGACCTCAAAATCGACAAGTGCAAAAGTGAAGAATAAAGCTAAGGTATTCAGGAAAGCATGTCTTGAACCAACACGAGCCTATCCGACACTAACCACATTTTGGCTGTGGGGAGCAGGAAGAACGACGCATATGATATATACGACGTTATAGTAAAGGTTACCGTCACGGCTTAACTTCAGCTGCATCAGCAGTACAGCACCCGAGGAGGTTATGGGGCATGGTAAATCGCAGTACAAAAACTGATTTTCCAACACTACGCCTTGGGCACATATAGTCTCAACGTAAGACACTCGTACTCATGAGGCATTTAAACATTATCCGCTGGTTTTCAAATAAAAAATATTAGAATACAATCAAATAGACAGCAGCACTACCTAAGATGCGAGATGTCTGGTATTATAAAAGTCAATCTCGCTTACATGACAGGTCTTAGTTAGCTTCTTCGCACTTGTAGATACATAAAATAAATAAATATCTTAACGCAATTCCCAATACAGGGGTAGACAGATGTCTAGTCCAGACAATTAAGTCCCTTTGGCACACGTTCCACCGTCTTTATGTCCAAGCCAACGATACAATTCGTACATGAATTTTTAAAAAACCCATTGGTACGTGCCTGCCACCTGGGGATCGAACTCGGGTATCTCGAACCCACTCGGCTATCGTGACTTGCAGATACATAAATATATAATTTCGAGTCTGTTGAAGTCGCATAAATAATAGGCACTACCTACGGATGTAACTGAACGTTCTTCTAGCAATGCGTGTAGTTTTTAGTAGTATTAGATATTTATTTATATAAACAGTTCAATAAATTAACATGTGCAGGAATTGTATTTTAGTTTATGGACAACTCTTATCAGGTATTTTATAAATAGTCCCGTAGTTGCTGCAATTTAAACTCCAGTCTGCTTATACTTTTGCACCCACCTAAGAATGATTTGTTATCAGTAGTTGTAACAAACGTTTATTGTTTCTAATTTATACCTTGCATTGTAATATAAATCGGTTTCTTGTATGTTTGCATTGTACACTCTTCGAAGGCTCAGTTGAAAGAGTATATACGTTATAACTCACTACAATAATACATTCAGACATTCATGGTATGGCATGTTATAAAAACATTTAGTTCCTTATGCGGGTTAATCTAACACCGTGGAATTAGGGAGTTCTCCAGGGTGGGCCAAGAATTCGTTAACATTTAAATGTAACTTACCGCGCAAACTATTGCCGCGCGGGCGCGGGCAGGGGGGCACTAGCTCGCTTCTTGGAAATTTAGTTTAAACAATTTAAACAGTAGAAAAAATTTAGGTTAAACAGTAGAAACAGTTTTATTTAAACGACTTTTCGCTCATTACTGTGAGACGCTTATTTCGCGTTGAATATGGTTTACACGACTTAAGTCAGTGTCCAAGTGCTCCTTTAATAAAGAAATGGGTGAAGAAGTTCGAAGAGACGGGATCTACACTAAATGTGAAACAAACTGGCGGCACACGGACTTCTCGGAGCGAAGAGAACGTGCAGCAAGTTTCCGCTTCTGTTCGACGTGATCCAGATTTATCGACACGCAAACGTTCGGCTGAATTAGGATTATCCTGCACATCATTACGCCGTATTTTGAAATTAGATTTGAAATAACATCCATATAAGATCCAGCTAATGCAAGAACTAAACCCTAATGATTTAAATTTGCGTAAGTCATATGCCGAAACAATGTTAACTCGTTTCAGTAATTTTCACAGCATCTTATTTTCTGACGAAGCCCATTTCCACCTAAAAGGACATGTAAACAAACAGAATTGCAGGTATTGGAGCAGCGAAAATCCTAAAGCTAAACATGAGAGGCCACTTCACTCTCCTAAGGTAACTAACTGTATGAGCTGCAATTTCAGCAAAAGGAATCATCGGACCTTACTTTTTTGAAGATTCTCGAGGCCGTTCAGTTACTGTTAATTCTGCCGAGTATGTGAAAATGTTACGGGAGTTCTTAGCACCGATGCTACTGGAATTTGCTGGCTATAATCGTAGCACATGGTTTCAACAAGATGGAGCCACGTGTCACACATCGAACGAGTCCTTGCCGGTGGTCAAAGACATGTTTCCTGAAAAGCTGATATCCAGACTAAGAATCCAGACTGGACCAAAAGTCCAGATCTATCCCCAGCAGACTTCTTTTTATGGGGTTATTTAAAGAGTCGTGTCTACATTGATAAACCGAATACACTGTGTCAACTTAAAGAAAAAATCATCGAAGAGATGTCGGCGATCTCGCGCTCTCTTTGCAGAAGAGTATTCGAAAACTTCAGGACTCGCTTAGATGAGTGCAAAAACCGAAACGGTGGTCATTTAGACGAAATAATTTTTAAAAAATAAATTACAACTAATAAAGCTTTCTCGTAAATAAAAGATTTCTAAAATATGTTAAATGGTTTTTTTATACGATTTTTTCAAATGTTAACTATTTCATGGCCCACCCTGTATAAAGTAATAAACATATATACACCTACCGTCCCTGCAGAGTAGCTAGAGAAAACAAAGCATCATGTGTCACATATTTTCATACCTCTTTCTTTTTTATTAGGTTCATCATAAGCACACCAGGGTATGTCGGAGTAAAGTTGACATTCTTATTTTGAGCATAATGCTCACATCATGTTCAATAAATAAATATCTTCACGTCATTCCCAATACAGGGGTAGACAGAGGTCTAGTCTAGTTTTAAGTTCCTTCGACCCATCTTCCACGGAAGATATTTTTGGAACGATGTGACAGGTGGTAAGCCCGTCGCCATCTTTATTTAAAAGCCAACGATATAATTCGTACATAAGTGTTTGAAAAACGCATTGGTACGAGCCTGCCGCCTGGGGATCGAACTCGGGTCTCTTGACTTCAAATTCCGACCACCCAACCATTCGGCTATCGTGATTCACCTGTGATGATGTCAAATATAGTACTCTAGTCATTTGTGTTAAACTTTTCTACTAAGATCACAACGATAGTCGAAATAAATCGTGGACCGAAAATTTTCATCCTCATCCTTTCCCTCCTGACTGGATGCATCGGAACACGATAACGTTTTGGCTTCCAATCCCACGTGGACTACGTATCTCAAGAAGGTGCGACTTTGCCGCCGCCCACGGAAGGCAGTGAAAGCGGCGCTTCGCAATACCAAGATACGCAAAGGCCGCATCAACGGAAGAAACCCGATGCCAGAATCTCGTAGGATAGGGAGCATGGCGAACCGCAATACCAAAACTCCTCTTTCGCCGCGACTCTACCTCAAGTGTGGTGGGCATGTAGGACGGTGCAAAGACAACAACGCAAACACTCCCTCCACAGTCCACTAATGCGCATCCGTATGGGCTGACCAAGCCTACTTGGAGCGACCACTTTAGTCCGGCCATTTCCCGCAAAGTTAGGACGGCTTTGTAGGTTCCTTTTGGTTAACGGTGCTTGATTGCACACTTTTACGGCTACTAAGCCCAACTTCCACGTTAAAGTAGTAACACATTCTAGCGGTCGATTGCGACCTTAGCACTAACGCAGAGAAGGCACTACACTACGTACCTGTCCACTTCATATCTTCAAACCTGTCTAGAAACGATCTCTAATTTTCAATGGGTATTTAAAAATCATAGACGATGATGATGATGATCTCATCAAGATGAATAAAAACTATGGTCACTCTGCCCCTGTTTAGCACACACGCATGTATTAGGTGTTACGCATGTATTACGCACACCATCGCACACGGTTCTAAAGTTGCATCAACGACCCAGCCCCTACACAACGACTTGGTCACAGGCCTCTCCTCCCCCTTACTCCTGTCAAAAGTATCATCTCTTGCTTCAGTTAAAACCAAAAAGAAGAGAAACAAAGATTGTTGACCCAACCGTGTAGTTGGTGGACCCTGCCTCCGAAGCTAAAGGTTACAGGTTTGAATCTCGCTAGGGGCAAATGTATGATGAATATGTAAATGTGAAAAGGAATATGAATTTTTGTACTCGAATCGTGGATCTTTATATATATATGTACATGAGTTTTTATATACGTAACTATATATGACCGAATTTTCACTTAAGCTCCAGTTTAATTTAAGTATACTACTATAGACGGCGATCGGCTCACCAGTCACGATGTCTCAAATAAGCTTCGATGAAAAGCGGGTCTTAACAACTTCTTGTCTAAACTTCAGTCTACCCCAATATTAGAAAGACGCGTGAAGATAAAAAATAAAATGTAATAATTACATTTTTTTCTTTATACATTATATTTTACGCCTAATTCCAACAGAAACTTCTTGTTTCTTTTTAAATATTTCACTGTAGCCAGTGTAAGTATCTGGTCTCTATATTTTAACAGAGATTTGCGAAGACAGTAATTGAGGTTGGGTTGAATGTAGAGCTATAATAATTGATGTACGGATAAAATTAGATATTCAATAAATGCAAGGGCCGGAGCTCCGCCATTTTGGAAGTTCCTACGTAGTGTGCGTTGCAGGCGAGGGGGACCGCGCATGCGTTGCTAAAGAACCCGCACCCTATCTGTAAAGCTGAGACCTCAGTTAATGTGATGTCAAAAAATATACTACACTTTTCTTTCGATCAGTAAATTTTCTATGTAATAATATTGAGTGAAGTACACGTTTTTTAATAAACTATAGTGTTTTTGTGTGAGTTACTTACTACTTTAATATTTCTTCACGCTGTGATACAAATGGCATAATTTGCAGACAATGACAATGATTGCATGAGGATCTGGTGACATTCCTTGTATTTATTACTTGTACATATTACAATAGTTTTCAAAACTTTGTATTTTAATTTACAATCATTTATTGTAACGTTTATAGTACATGATCTTTGAAGTATAAGTCGTAGGTACGTGAAGCCGCTTTGTGTCGAGTAGTGTTACAGGATAGGCTTCAATACAATGGGATGACAGAAAATACAGATTCATGGAAAAGGTTTGGCGCCGAGTCGGTCTCCATTCCTCCCGAAAGAAAAGGGACGGAAGTGGAACTAGTAGGGAAGTGACTGCGTCCGCACCACCCGAGGCTGAATATCAAAATATTCACACGCTAAGAACAGCTGATTTGATACGCCAACGACAGGGCGAGGAGAAATCAACACTTCGTTCTTCGTATATAATAAGGAACGGCGATAACTTTATTTTGGTGGAGAGAAGACGACGTCGACGTCGGAGAAGTGGTACAAGGGCGTCATCAGGAGGACGACATCATACTCCTCCAGTGGAGGAGAATGCTCGGTCGGAGCAAAAGCGGCGGCCGCCTGCGAAATTAAAGATCTTCGGCATACAATGGCCTCTACATTCTAGTGATACGAGGTAAGCAATAGATAAGCTTAGTTAACTGCGAGTTCATAATCATTTGTGAATAAATTAACATGTAATGTTAAGTTAATGAATGTCTAGAACAGTTGAATGAAATTGTATACTTGGGGTGCGCGTTTAGCCGTTTAGATGGAAGATGTGATTTAGATGTGGACAGGCGTCTATCTGCCGGAAACAAAGTCAATGGTGCCCTGACAGCATTAATCAAAAGGCAACGCGTACTGAAAAGTGCACGTCTTGCAATACATAACGCAGTGCTGGTACCTACTTTGTTATATGGCAGAGAAACCTGGGTATGCCAGATGAAGCATAAAAGCAAGTTGAATGCAGTAGAGATTCGGTCTCTTCGTAAAATGTGCGGCGTTACCTTAGCCGACCGAAAACGTAACGAAGAGATTCGCAATATGGCCGGTTTCAAAAATGACCTCAGCACTAAAATTGATAAGGGCGTGCTTCGATGGTTTGGGCTCGTTGAGCGAATGAGTGAAGACCGAATGGTGAAGAAAATATACAGCGCGAAAGTTGACATTAAAAGGCGTCGAGGTTGGCCGAGACTAACTTTCGAAGACCACGTGAGCAAACTGCTCGAAGAGGGCAGGGTCAAGAGTACTCGGATACCGAGACGTGCATGAATGAAATTGATGCATCAGAAAGAAGCGAAAGAGGTATGTAAGGATCGTAACACTTGGCGATCTGTTCACTCTGGCTACCCCGTCAGGGATTGTGCGTGAAGATAAATAAAATGAATAAAAATAAAGTTGATAACACTAGTCTCAAAATTATACCTGTTCTTCTATTGTCAACGTCACTTGTTCTTCTATTGTCTAACAACCGAAATTTTGGCAACTTCCTGATGGCTAAATATCATTCAATGTTGTGATTGAGAATAGCATCTTCAAAATCGAGTATATCGGCATTACTCTCACCGCTCTACCGCTCGAACAACTTATTTTATATAGAATAAAATAGCACGGGAGGGCACGTTGCCAATAAAATCGAAATGCCTTTGGTCTAGCTTTGCCGAAAATATGAACGGTTTTGGTCTAGCAGGCGTACACAATATTATAAAACGGGAAATTGTCTATAATCTGAAGTATTTTTTAGTAGCTTTGTAGCATTTTATTGTGTAAGGGATTATGTACTGAATTGGCTCAGATCATTTCATCAACATTTATTCTTTGATTTAAATAACATAATTACTTCCATCAATTATATCTTTTTAACCCACCGCCGTTTGGTAATGAGTTTCCTATAACGGAGAAAAAACAGGCGAAACTCCGTTAGTGCACAATATATTAAATATCCTGTTACCATCGCCTGAAGACTAGAAAGTAGGACACTAGGTCGGAGGTTTCTACGGGAAAGAAGAGTTGTATAAATATAGATTTCAGAGGCATGTGAAATGACGATGATAGACTGACTCTTAATTTTATGCCGGTATTTTGCGAAAAAGTGATCCTGCCGGTGACCGACCATTCAAGCACCAGCAGAAGCTGCAGCTTGGCAGTAGCAATATGACAATATAATTTCAGAAAATATTGCCCTTTTTTCACAAACAATATGCTCAATTTGTGTGCGTGCGTAACAATATATATTTTTCTTTATATCACAGAATGTGAATTATGTGCTTAGAGTCCTGGTTTTTAAGATAATGAAATGTTATGTATTATCAACCGGTGCGTATTTCGTCGCACACCACAACCAGAGTAAGGAAGCTTATTTATATATTTAAAAACCTAAGAGAAATTGCAGATCACGAGTTACTATTATACGTGTACAAAACTCTTTGTCAACCTGTTATAACGTACTGCATTACATCGTGGGGAGGAGCAGCAAAAAGTCATATGCTGGGGCTGGAAAGGGCACAAAGAGCTATTTTAAAAGTACTATCTTTTCTTCCTTTTAAATATTCCTCGCACAGTCTTTATCAAAACTGCAGAGTGTTAACCGTAAGACAATTGTATTTGAAATCAATTATTCTCAGGTATCACAGCGATATCATTCCGTCTTTGCCCCTAATCGAAGGAGAGTGACATGTCCGACAGTACGTACCAGAACAGAATTTTCTAAACGGCAATATTACGCGATGGCCGCTCGGGTGTACAACAAAATAGGAAATTTTCAACTAATTAGAAGTTGTAATAGGTATAAATTAAAGAAATATATAGATGACTACATGTATAATCTTAACTACGACAGTACAGAACAATTAATGGAAACGCTAAAGTGAAACTAACAGACGTATATACGCATACCACGCTCACGCAAACACACACACACACACACACACACACACACACACACACACATCCATGGCCTCATGCAAGTATGGCTTTAAAGCATAACAATACTAACTGATAATTTAAGAGAAAATAAGAAGAGCACTGATTCCTGTAACACAGGCTTGCCTAGCACAGGAGTCAGAGATCATAGATCGAATTTTCTTTTATGTATACTTACTGATTTGTGTATTGTTTGATGTTTATAATTCTGTTTGTGTGTGAATAAATTATATACGAGCATTACAAAAATGTCTGGACACACTTTCTTACTTGAATTCGTTTATTTTATTCCATCAAAGAATATATAATAATTTTTTCACGTATGCTGTATTTTCCGCAATATCCCAAATGTTACTAATTGCATAGATTATCTTATTATCCAACCGTTGGAAGCTATTTTTTCGACGTATTCACATGCCCCACGCTTTATCTAAACATTCATAATATAATCTGAGATTCTGGCACTGAAAGTTAGAGACGTTCCTAATGAACATTTCATTTTAGAACTCATTGGTAAAGTAATGTTTACGCAAGAAGGAGGGACTCTTTATGATGAACTCCTTTTTCCAGAAGAGGCCCCACAGAATGTGGACCTGGATGAGCCCGGATGGTTCAATTAAGAATGAGAGTAACTTCATCTTGACGACCACGAGGCAGCTGTTCATTGATGTTTCTGTCATCGCAAAGGTGAAAACCGGCAGTAAAAGGCATACTGAACCTTAATATTAAGCACGAGAGGTCTTGTCTGATGAAGTCCACACTCCGTCCATTATGTGCCCTTATTCAAAATCCCGAATTGCGAAATCGCTTTTCGAAATCGCCTAGATGATTACGCTACAGTGGGCGATACAAACAGCAGGCTAGTGGAAACTGTCCATGCGGAAGGGACAAAATTCTGTAGAATCCGCCGCACAACGAAACCTCAAAAGCTCTCTAATCTCACTCTTAAGCTTATGGAAGCTAGGCGCGAAATGAGGCGGCAGTCTACAACTGATGCGTCAGCATATGGGCAATTGAATAAACAGATTTCAAAGTCTATGAGGCGAGACATACGAAAATTCAATACGACACGCGTTGAAGAAGCGATAGAGCGAAACTAGGGCTCCAAAGTTTTCGCTAAAGATCTATTAATGCAGTCCCCAGGCATTAAATAATGAAGCCCCAACTGGCGCCACTGTTTACAATTGGTTTGATGAGTTTAAGCGTTGGCTATCGGCGTCGGCGATGCGTCGGTGATGAGCTATTTACGCCATTCATTAGCGATATCTGACGATAACATCAATGATGTGCGACCCATTATTGAGGAAGATGAGAGACTTACAAGCAGATGCGAGGAAGCTTAGGCATTAGTATGAGTCAAATGGGAAAAATATTACAGGAATATTTAGGCGTCAAGAAGCTTTGCTAAAGAAACTTTCCCCATACTTTGACCGAAGACCAGAAACGCCTTCGCATGGACTGTTGTAGCGAAATGTTGGAAAAATTCCGTTGAATATTTCTAACATTTTCGCATGTGTCTCGGATACTGGATTTTACATCGCAATAGTCGATGAAAGCATAACAAAAATATAATCTGATTAGTAGGTGTTTCATTTTGAGGATCAGAATTCAAAACGATGGTCATAATTTAATTACATAAATCTCAATGATGCGAGCCTTCTAAACAAACATCGCAATTGAGATTCCGGATTTTATGTAGGAAATACTACAATAAAAAATATATTTTTAAAAACTCACACATCTTCACATCATAAATCATATCTATAATCAAAAATTTAACCCAAAACCCTTAGCCCCAAAGGCAGGTTTAATACCATTTTATCTATGAGATTGTAGTTTATAATAATAAGAATTCTAATGTGCCCTTGCTCATGTTCCCTTAACAATTCTAAAATATGTCAGATGTAATGTAGATCATTCTCTTTTCATTATAATTATTTCTACTTCGAGATTTAAAAAAAATGTGTTTCTTTTCTTCTTTCTAATGTAATTAGGACTACAAACTTTTATGTACTACGGTGTTGAAACTAATCATGATGGTTCAATTACGATGTTAATATGATGGTTCAGTGGTGAAGTTAGATGTAACGTTGACAATGTCTTGCATCATGACCTTACACTAAGGATTTGCTCTAGACGAATGAGTCTCTTCAAGGGCAAGGAGTGTAGACCCGTGTATTTAAATTGACGCAAAAATATTATTAATAGGTGTTATAAGTTTAACATTTGTTTCCTGTATCTGTAACATCTATGTTTATGAATGTTTCCTGTATCATCATACCTGTGTCTGTGACATCATAGTTCTCAAATGTATTGACCAATTTTAATGTTGTTTTGTTTTGTGAAGCTGATGTAATTGTTAAAAATGTTGTTTCATTTTATTATAAATTTAATAAATAAATAATATTTTCACGCAATTCCCAATACAGAGGTATACAGAGGTCTAGTCTAGACAATTAAGTCCTTTCGACCCACCTTCCACCGAAGATATTTTCGGGACAACTTGACAGGTGGTGAGCCCGTCGCCGTCTTTATGTCTAAGCCAACGATGTAATTCGTACATAAGTATTTGAAAAACTCAATGGTACTGCCACCTGGGGATCGAACTCGGGTCTCTTGACTCGAAATTCCGACCACCCAACCACTCGGCTATCGTGACTGTATTTTATTATCCTTACTAATATTATAAGATAGATAGAGAAGATAGAAGTCACGATAGCCGAGTGGTTGGGTCGTCGGAATTTCGAGTCAATAGACCCGAGTTCGATCCCCAGTTGGTAGGCTCGTACCAATGAGTTTTTCTAAAACTTATGTACGAATATCGTTGGCTTGGACATAAAGGCGGCGATGGCTCACCACCTGTCACGTTGTCCCGAAAAATATCTTCGGTGAAAGGTGGGTCGAAGGGACTTAATTGTCTAGACTCGACCTCTGTCTACCCCTGTATTGGGAATTGCGTGAAGATATTATTATTATTATTATTATTATATATACTAATATTATAAATGTGAATGTAAGTGTGTTTGTTAGGCTTTCACGCGAAAACTACTTAACCCATCATCATGAAACTTTGTACACATATTCTTGGAGGTATTAGAAGTACCTAACATAGGGTACTTTTTATTAAAAAAATATTTTTTACGAAAAATAAAATAATTTTGGGCAAAAATATTTGCTGATGTTATAAATAGTAACTTAAGCTACTAAATACATTTTAGAAAAATAATTAGGATTCCACGTTAAGTGTTATACCGCTTGCGAAGCCGCGTGGGGAGGCTAGTTTTATTATAAATTTAATGTTATTTAAAAACTTATTTTATTACTTTAAATATACTATCACGATAGCTGAGTGGTTGGGTGGTCGGTCATGAGACCTGAGTTCGATCCCCAGGTGGCAGGCTCGTACCAATGGGTTTATCAAAAACTTATATACGAATTATATCGTTGGCTTGGACATAAAGACGACGACGGGCTCACCACCTATCAGGTTGTCCCGGTTATATAGTCGGTGAAAGATGGGTCGAAGGGACTTAATTGTCTAGAATAGACCTCTGTTTATCCTTGTATTGGGTATTGCGTGAGGATATTTATTTATTTATTAAATATACAATAATATTATTCAGTAAGCGTTTCATAAATAATATTTAACCTATTGAAGCTTTGAAGTCCTGATAGCCGAGTTGTTGAGTGATCGGAATTCGCGTCAAGAGACCCGAGTTCGATCCCCAGGTTTTTTCAAAACTTACGTACGATTTACATCGGCTTGGATATAAAGACGGCGACAGGCTCACCACCAGTCACGTTGTGCCAAAAAATGTCTTCGGTGAAAGGTGGGTCGAAAGAACAGAATAATCCAGCCCTGTGTCGACCCCCGTATTGGGAATAGCGTAAATTTTTTCGCGTGATATTTTCTATTTCTTTTTTTGGAACCCTTTTTTAACATAAGGCGATGTTGTTTTTCAGGCACTCGTCGATAACAAGGCGTTTCTGCCGCGGGCGTCGCTCTCGGGACGAGAACGAACTTTACCGTTCAAACAGCTTCAAGTTCGAGAGGTTCACTCGTGAGCCGACGGCTGATGAGTTTACATCCAGCTCCCAGGTAACCAGAAACTTTATTATTGTGAGGTCAATCAAAGAGTTTTTTGTCATTTATTGCAACGTTATGTGTTTTCCTCTTTCCACGTACAAGTACGGTAATAAACTATCTCGTTTACGCACTATCCTTATATTATTATTCCGGTAAATTTTTCGAAGCATAATATCCAAGTCAAGATTTAAAAGCGTCGCCGTAGGATTCCGTGACTTTGCATTAACGATGTATTTACATAAAATCCTGTTGAAAAGGTAATGAAGCGAAACACTTGAAAGTACGATACTCTCAAATTATGTATATTGCAACAAATCTTTAAAACATTGAAACGTTTTTATTTTTGGGTAGGCTGTGGTATAGATATAGTTAGTGCAAGGACAGGGAAGGCAAAAGATAGAACGGATTTCGTACATTATTAATTTGAGGAAAACCATGTAATTGGAACTATCTTGGAAGTTGATGATCTTAAAAAATAATAACACAACTGCAATGGATTTTAATATTAGATCTCGTGTTGCTATAATGACATGAAACTTAAGTGTTTCTTAAGTATTTACTACTTTCTGTTAGCAACTATTTCTGGAGGTGCTTTTTTACGGAAATGAAAATAAAAAGATGAAAATATATAAATCAAAATGCGTTAAACACCTGGGGACCTTCTGGGACACAGGGGGTCTCTTGACTCTCATTCCGATTACCTTACCACTAGGCTATTGTGGCTTTTAACCATGTTATATGATAAATTTAAATCTAAATTTATTACAATTATGCTATTTTTAATTGGGTTGACTTAATTGTCGAGACCTCTGTCTACAACTGTGTTGGGAATGGCGTGAAGATTAATTTAATTCAAAATCTAGACGAGACAGGCGAAAGAAAATTCGTACACTCCGGAAAAATTAAGTTTTATTTTGTGAAGTGTTCACAGAATGAAACCTAGTCTAGTAGTGTTGCAGTGTTGAAGTCCTTCCCTACCTACATTGAAGCAGCATGTCGGAACTTTCTCAGATAAAAAAACACATAAACATCTAAAGACAAAAAAAGAAAACTCTTTTTGACAATCATTGGCATTTTCAGTCTCAAGCTTTATTTCTTGTACATGTACAAACCTGCATTTAAATTGCCGCTCAAAAATATTAAGAAACTTTTTACAAGTATAATACAAAATTTTCAAAGCGCTGAAGCCGTCTATTCAGCTTTCCATTGTGCGGATGTACGCTTGAATGAGCGTTTGCAACTTATCTCTAAGAGACATCTAGTAGGTACTAGCTAGTGTATACTTTTTTCTATATACTATTGAATATTATCTTATGCTGTACAAAGGGGAACCCATCACAAAATGTTTCCAAATATATAGTTGTGGTTTCAATACAGTTTATTACTAGAATTCAAAAACTTAATAAAACCAATAAATAATAAAATATATAATCATAATAATTCTTTGTGACTTATATCACATTTTTTGCCTGCTGCCTTCAACGTCTTCCTTAAGGTTCACAGGCAGAGAATGCTTTTAGCATTAAGTCCGCCTTATGTTTCATTACTGTTTTGAGGGTTAATTAAAGAATAAATAAAAAGTAAAATAAATATGCATTCGTTTATCGATTGTAATATTTTAATCTATAATTTTTTTTATTGGGCCTAGTGAATCATCCTGATAAAGTTATACATAATCTTACTTTGTAGAATGTGATACTCAAAGCTCATCATTTTTAAATAAAAAATTTCAGGCAGAATTGGGATTTCTCCTAACGAGTTTGCGTGTCAAAAAATATAAATGCTTTTATATTTTCTTGGGTCAACCTTTTAGAGAGCATTATACTAATTTAAATAATTTACAGTTATGATCACCACAGTTTATAAGGAGTAATAAAGAGAGGTGTTAGTAATAAAGAGTATTAGTAGTTATAAAGAATAAGAGTAGAAAAAAGTAGTAGTAGTAATAAAGATTAATAGAGGTTTAGATTAGATAGGTTTAGGTTTTATATTAGATATATCTTATATTGGACATAACTTGCCTCTTCGGGTTATTATACACATGTTGATTTTAAATGAATCTAACTAGTATATTTATGAAATTCATGGCCAAAAGAGAATCCGAATTTTATTTAAGAATTTGCAAGTCGAGCTCTATAATGTATTCTGCAAAGTCAAACAAATGAGGTAAAAGTATCGGTATTTTATATTTAAACACATTGAGAATTACGCCATCTACCGGTCAACATGTAAAACTCTATGTTAGTTCGACAATATAATACTTCCAAGCCGTATTACTAGATGGAGGTTTAAAGAATTTAAAATTTGTGTCTGGTATTTATAAAATGCTTACAAAATTTGTGGTTCTGACTGGTTAAGATAACTACGCAACAAAGTTAAAACCTAATACATTTTATCAAAGTTTTTCAAGGTTATTAAGGTAATCGTCTTATAGTTTAATATTACAATTTCTGATTAGAATTATTAAAAATTAAGATGAAGATGTACGAAGACCGGAATATTTATTATTTCCTTAAGTACAATCAGCAGTTTCGCCTGTGGTTCTCCCGTAATGCAGTTGAATATAATCGTTAAGCGAATAAGTGTCACGATAATTTAAGCATTAGGTTGGCGATCGGAGTACCGAGGTTCTCACACCGCCCGTCATTGCTCTGCCAATCTTTGTTTCGGTATTCTAAAAGATAGTTATCCCGCCTGACGCAGGACAAAGATTCATTATTACGAAGCTAAAACTTTACACATAAACTTTGCATGCAACGTCTTTAGAAATTTTCTGTATAAAAGTTCTAAAAACAGTGACATTTTGTATGAAATCTAAGCATTGTTTGTATTTTTATAGATGTAAACATTTTTAATATTAAAGATTCCGTACATTCTATAAAGAAAAAATAAATTGTCGTTATGAGAAGTAGGCCATGTGAGTACGGCGTAAAATATCTACTATATGTACTACCTCTTTTATCGAATAAAATATACTACCTCTTTTATCTCGAAGGCGAGGCGACTAAAAGACAAACTTTGAAAATGCAATTGGACATCAACAGATGGTTTGAAAACTATCTCGAATAAAATACCAGACCAAAACTCCGCAGACCTGGTACTGTGATTGCCAATTCGCTAGCCAAGCGACGAGATTATGGCAAATCCTCCGCTACTGTAAACGCTTATGTCCCGCGGTGGTCTTTTAAAAGGTATTATGGGTATTATGTATGTATGTATGAGATTATGAAAAACATGATCAAAAATAGTCACTAAAATAGAAAAGGCGTGCTTCGACAGTTTAGCGAATAAGTGAAGAAGAGAAGAGTTAACATTAAAAACGGTTAAGTTAGGCCGAGATCTGTCGTCATGCGAGCAAATTGGTAGAAAAGGGGAGGTCAAAAGAACCGTCTCTTGACCTCTTTTTTTACTTAGATGTGCCTGTATGAAGAAAATTATGAACTTGCGAAAGCGGAAGAGTTATGCAAGGTTTGCACTTGGCAATGTTCTCTCTGGCTACCCCGTAAGGGACTAGGCGTTATCCCACCAAAGGTTACTCTTTAATGTCATTATGAAGTAATAATGTCATTACTTATTAATTATTAATATATTAGCTAATAAATTAACGTAATTTAAAATATTAGCTATTTAAAATTATGTTTTGAAATAACACCCGAGTGCCGCACGGCACTGAGGCGTTGTAATTTAGTGGTAAGAGAGTTGGTTTTCATTTCACGAGTATAGTATGCGAATTAAAGGGATCGAATCTCAATACCGGTTTTATTACGAGCTCGATGATAAGGGTAAAAAATCGCGAGGAAGGCTATACGTAAAAAACATTTACAAAATATGATTTTGATGTCAAGCGACATCCGCCAAAGACTGTGGCTTCAAAAAAACCCCTCTCTATATTGAAGCGAAGTCTTTGCGTCGTAGTTATGTGATGTTGATAATGATTGGTATATGATATTGAAAGTTTTACATTTTTATTTATACATGCCGTAGTGCCGCAGACAAAAACAAATTCAACTGCCTAGTCAGCCGTATATTTATTACCGTATACAAATTTTTCAATATTTTTAATTTATTTATGGATTTGGCCTTTGGAATGTTATAAGTATCTACGATACATTCCATCTACTAGTTTTTTGACCTGACCAGACTGTCTGGCCTTATCGGGTGGCTTAGGTCCTTTTATACCAGGAGAAATATTTAAAGTAAGCAAGTAGAAAAAACATGATTTCCCTCTTCCTCCTGGCTAGGCGCGTATTACAGACACGTCTACCTCTTTCCCCTCCTAACCCACTTGGGCAATGAACACACCACCACACGGAGACCTAGAGACCCCGTAAGGGACTAGGCGTTATCCCACCAAAGGTTACTATTTAATGAATGAAGGCTTCATGTAATTTAAAATATTAGCTATTTAAAATTATATTATGAAATAACACCCGAGTGCCGCACGGTACTGAGGCGTTGTAATTTAGTGGTAAGAGAGTTGGTTTTTATTTCACGAGTATAGTATGCGAATTAAAGGGATCGAGAAAGGTTGGTGCTTCAGCGGGCGCCAGCCCAACCGTCACCTTTCGTGGATCTATCGCGGATATTTGGTTCCGCTGAAGATCAAATTTCGACAGCGAAGGGCAGAGCCAGCGGCGCCTCACAATACCAACACTCTTCTCCCTCCATGAGAATGCCTCGCACCGCTGATGCGGTTCCCACATCGGTCGCCTTATGGAAGTGACCAGAGCGTCGCGCAGAGTCTAGTGAGTACGGCGTTACCAAAGCTCCTTTGCCCCCATCCATCCACATCACTCCCTTCACAGTTTACAAACGAGCATCCAAAATAGGTTGATGGCGTCCACAAGGAGTGGCTGCCTCTCATCGGCCAGTCCATGCAATGACAGGTCGGCCACGTAAGTTCCTTTTGGTTCACTGCGACAGTCCAAGCTATGATTACTAAGGTACACCGCCGCGACTAGGGGAGAATCTGTTCAGAGGGATGTCACATGTTCTGCAGTGGATAATTATAGACTAACGTACAACGTGCCGTCTGGTGTCGGCGAAAGAATTAAATTCGTAATTTCTTCCCGTGGGCGACTAAGAGGCGACTAAGGGAGAAGTCACAGCAATGAGTGAAAATGTCATGATTACCGATAGGTGGCAGGTTAACCATCTCTAAAAATATCAGGCCGAAATTGAGAACACTGGCGACTAGCAGCAGCGTCTAAGGTGCGAGGTGTCTGGTCCTACGATCGCCATCCCGCAATAATTTTGTTAAGGCTGAGGCCTATAACCTACAGAGCATTTTTACACGACTGGGTAATGTTGAATTATTATAATAAGACTTGGTTATGATGGCATATGTCACCATAGCCAAGTGGTTGGAATGAGTGATCGGAATTCGATTCCGATCACTCCAAGACACCCTATTCGACTCTTAACCCAGGAGGTAAGCTCGTACCAATGAGTTTTTTCCAACTTATATACGACAATTATATACGTTGGCTTGGATATAATACGGCGACAGGCTTACCACCTGTCACGTTGACCCAAAAATAATCTCCGGTGAAATGTGGGTCGAATTGGACAAATTGAATGAAATTGACCTCTGGCTACCCAAACATATTGGTAAAGACATGAAGAAAATATAAAAAAAAAACACGAATTGCTTTACGCAATTGATATTGATATAATTAAACTTTTTTTAATAAAAATTTTATGCACGATGTATATACCTAAACGACCAACTTAGACAATAGAATTTTATAAGGTGAACAAGAGTTAGGGAGCATCTGGCGCGTACGGCATTAGTATGTTAATGAGGCAATCCCGATCACTGCGGGGATAACGTGATTTATATAAGCGCCAGGTCTGCTTAATGAACGTTAAAAGTAATATATTCTGTTACAAATAATATTTTGTTATTCTTGCATGTCTAAAAGCAAAAAGTAACTTTTAATTCACGAAAGGTTACGCAACGACAAAATATTTGATCTTTGAATGTTATCTTTCTACAACGTTAGAGATTTATGATTTAATGTTCCACTGCTAGGGAACAATAAATTTTTTTCATGATGAAAAATTTCCTTTAAAGCAGACTGTAGAACAGCACTTACACATTAGTCTGTTACGATTCTAGCTACTTACGATACTCACGGTAAGTAAGAGTAAGTATTCTTATGTCAATAACACGCGGTAGGGAAGTGATATGTAGCTATAGCCTAGTTGGTAGAGATCTTGCCTTCAAAGCAAAAGGTTGTGTGTTCGAATGCCGCAAGAGGAAGACATTTGTGTTATGAATATGAATGTTTGTCCTCGAGTTATGGGTGGTTTCTATAAATACTTATCTATGTAAGTATATTTTACCGTTTAAGGATTGAACACTAAGATGGCAATGGGCTCAACAGGATGTCCCAAAGAAGGTCCGGCGAAAATTGGGTCAAAAAGATTTTGATAAAAATATTTATAAATACTGTTAAAAGGTATAAAATATTTATAAACACTATTATTTATTATAATTATTTTCGATATCTGTGCCTTTTGTGACAAGGCATTACTTAGTAATAGCGTACTCAGGAACTACGGCTTTAGAATCTTATCAATTAAAATAGGACGTAAAAATGCCCATTCATTTAAATAGAGTCACCTGTTTCAATCAACTGGCCAAATTTTAACAGAATATTTCCGGTGATAAACCCTCATTCCATTATGGCGGAATTGAAACGGTTCGACTATACCCTTCGGCCATTTAGTAATTCAGTTCTGTTTCAGATAGCTGTAATTGAAAATGTCGAACGGTGCAATGTTCATTTTCCACTAATTAATCGCTGTGATGACATTGCATCCCCCATCCCTAGACACGTTTCATACCTAAATTCGTGAGGGTGTACTCAACACACTATTCTATTTTTTGTGGGTGCATAGTATATTCGTGCATTACGAAAGTATTTGTAGATTTCATGTCTTTCATTCATTGTTACATACATATATTAATATACTTACTTACTTACTTATCTTCACGCACAAACCCTGACGGGGTAGCCAGAGAGAACAGATCGCCAAGTGTCACGATCCTTACATACCTCTTTCGCTTCTTTCAGATTCATCATCTTCTTCATACACGCACGTCTAGGTTTCCGAGTACTCTTGACCCTAAACCGTAAACCCTACATTTACCCTAAACGTACATATATTAATATAATTTTGAAATTTCATTTTTTATGGTTAACGACTTGTTGCCCTGTTTAGTTTTATGGTAGTGGTGCTGCCATCGGAGCTAAAGGTTCGCCAGTAGCAGTGGTAAACATTTGTGTGATAAATATGAATGTTGTACTCGTGAAATGGATGTATATATAAATATTTATCAATGTAAGTATAGTGTATTGTTGGTTTGTACACTAAGTCGGCATCTGGCATCACGCGTGCATTTTTAAGTTTATCTTGTATTTGTAGCTGATTATTTAGTTACTTCTACAAAGCGTGCTATGCTGTATGAAATTTTAAAATTTTTGTATACCCATGAATGCTAAAATCATTGCTCTCACGTATATTGATTTTTATTTATCTTCCGGGCGTAAAAACTAGCCAGCTTCTCATTCCGGACGTTAAATGCGATAAATCAAAATCCGTTATAAAATTTCATATTTTCTCATAGGATCCATCCATTTAAATAAAAGATTCCGGGATAAAAGATATATTTTGTATTCGTTCACATTATAAACTGTGTCCAAAATTCAAATGAAATCTGTTTAGTCGTTTCTACGTGATTGACTATCAAATATCCTAACATACAAAATTTCACATTTATAATATGATAGGAGGATTCCACATTTGAATGAGCAAGTTAAGGAATCTGCGAAATGGATGCATTATTGTAATTTAAATTTACGTTTGTGCGTCGACATATGGTTAGGTATAGATGTTATCTCCTCTGTTTATGGTGTTTTACGTCGACCTGTTTCATTGCTAATATTCTGCGAAGTTGCCTAAGTGTGAGAACGACGACGGCTTTGACTTTGAAAAATTCCAAGGTTATTTGACTAAATGCGAGGGTTCGGTTGATGACAATGTCGGAGTGACATGGATAGTTCTATATCATTTCTTTCCATAAGTTCATCCATATTATGCTCTTGTCATAGCTGAATTATGCTCTTGTCATAGCTGAATTTAACATAAAGAAACAAAAACTCGTACCGCGCTATATAACGTACAGACCAATGAAAAACATATTAATAGAACTTTTTTCAAAAGATTTAGAGACTATAAATTGGTCATATTTTTCTAGCTCCACAAACGTAAACACTCTGGTCACTCATTTTTGTGCTATTATAAATTTCCTATTTGATTTACATGCCCCGCTTAAAACTTCACGCTTTAAGACACCACCCCACCCTTGGATCTCGGATTCTATACGTGAAATGATAAAAATACGCGATAATTATTATGCGAAATATAAATTAACGAAAAGTGATTCATTTAAAAGTTGTTACAAAAATATGAAAAGTATTGTAAGTCAAGCTATGATGGCAGAAAAAAAAAGTATACTTTGAACAGCACATTAATAAAAATATTAGTAACTCCAAAATGCTGTGTAAAAATTTAAAAAATACCGTTATACCTTTCATAAATAAAACAGAAGAGCTTCCTTACCAATTTAATGGCCCTAATTAGTCACGATGGCTAGAAACCTTGGGCTTCTTCTAGATAATAACTTGCGATTTGAAGAGCATGTAACGGAAAGCGTACGTAATTGTTTCTTTAGGCTAAAAATTCTTTACAAAGTCAGACCTTTCCTCTCGGAGCATTTGAGAGTTAGGCTTTGCGAATCTCTTGTTTTGTCCAAATTGAATTACTGCGATGTAGTATTTGGTCCATGTCTCCTTAGTAAAACCCAAAGACTTTTACAGCGCGTACAGAATGCATGTGCAAGGTTTTGCTTTTACATACCACCTCGAATGCATGTCACACCATTCATTAACAATGCAAGTTTACTGAAAATGTTATCCCGCCAAAAACTACATCTAGCTTCTCTTTTATTTGGAATAATAGCAAATAATAGTCCACGCTACTTATACGACAAATTAGTATGGTACAGTCAGCTATCAAAATATCCTAGTAGAAAATGTACTAACGTTTTTGTAACTCCTAAGCATAGGACAACGAGATTTCGGGGGTCGTTTAGATACGCAGCTTCTCGCTGCTGGAACAATTTGCCACCACCAATTCGTTTAGTAAAAACCGTAGGAGTCTTTAGAAAAAAGCTTAAAGTACTTTTACTCAATGATCAAAACCCCACTTATTTATAAAAAAAAAATATTCATATAAATATTGTTAATGCTGGATTGATGAATCTAACGTCTTGCTACTTTTTCACTTCATTGTCACTAATTCAATGATTAATTCTTCATTATTTTTTTGTACCTTACGTATTTTTTTTCTTTTTTGATAATATATAATATTTATAATTATATTTTCCTTTTAAAACATAAACCATTGGACGGTATGTTTATCGGGATAATTGTGTGTTTGTCCGGATATCTATTGGAATATTCTGTGATTTCTATTAAAAATATAAGTATATGGTCATGTAGATATGTATATTTGTATGTATGTGTAGATGTATATATATGCATGTGTATTTATATGTATGATTACAAATACTTGTGGTACAATTTAATTAGCATTAATTTATTTAGTTGAATGAGTTCTGTGAGGTACGCACTGTTGCATTATTATTATTATTTTTATTATTATTCTTTTTGTACTATAATATTAACCAATTAATTTGGTGAAGCTGTGCTCAGCTTTAGAATAACTATATAATTTATAGCATTCCTTTTAGTAATGTCGTCCGTGAAGTCAACTGTAGGCTCCATTTGAAAATCAGCGCTGCAGCACAATAGTACTGCAGCAATATGCTGAAATGGAGGCCTAATTTGACGTCACAATTTTTGTAATTTATTTTTTCTCTTAGTATTTTGTACAATATTATTTTTTTTCCTTTTGATGTCAATAAAGAGTTTCTTTCTTTCTTTCATATTATAACTCTTATAGCTACATGCACTATCATCACAGTCTGTCACTTTTGTTAGGGTGTCAGAGTTGATAGTGTAAACGGTGAGTCTTCAATTATGACTTCCTTCTTGGATTGGGTTTTCGATAACGTTACGTTTCTTCACTTTTTATGATTCGTATATTTGCGAGTAGACTCAGCTATGATGGAATTTATCACACTCAGATCCATTCAACGAGGAGATGATCGGGCGTAATGTTCTGCCTTTCCCATGTTGTAAACCGTTCTTCCTTTCTAAGCTCCGTATCTTTTCGACTTGATCCTGAATCTCCATCGACCGTACGTAAATTTCTGGATTTTTAATGTTAAGGCGTGTCGAGTACTACATCTCCAGTACGTCGATTATTTGGCGATCTTGCAGCTACTAAGTTTAAGTTTCAGATCTTAAAATAAAGATTACACTGATATAGATATTAGTGAATTGTATTGTACATTGAACGTAGTAAAGCCAAAAAGTAGATTTGCTATTGCACGAATTGGACGACAGACTTGATTGAAATAGCACCGCACCCTAGTTGCATACCGAATTGAAGTAGAATCATGTGTTTTTGGATCTCGCTACGCGAGTGAGGTAAACAGCTTATATCACTATTCCACCACTTTCTTCTTCTTCCGTTTTTTACCAAAGCCTTTTTAATGTGGGTAATCTGCAGCTTCTTTGCTGTTACAAATATATAGGGGGGGGGGGGCAGTGCGGAGGACATAGTGTGGTAATCACCTGAATGAACAAAACCTGGCAATCAGCGGAGCCGATTACTTTTTTGCCACAATATTTCATGAAGCTATTATAGAATAAGAAATGCACAAAGTATTTAAGCCATATCATATAATCTGACGAAAAAAGTCACGATAGCAAGAGTTCGGGTCATGAGACGAGAGAGAGAGAGAGTTCGATCCCTATATTTCAGGCTCCTATCAATGAGTTTTCTGCATTGGAAAATGCATAAAAATAAAAAAAAAAAACTACTAAGATGATAACTACTAAACACTACTAAGATAAAAAAAATCTACTAACATAACCAGTTCGCAAGTGGTATTTATTTATTAATATTACTTTAAGTATTTTGGTAATGCGTGTAAACAAAGCCCATAGTAAATATTACCAAAGTTGTTTTTATTAATTGTTAGTAGGGCTTGTGGTAAGTACTACGCACGAAAGTAAAAGGGGAAAACTTTTCTATTCTCTGAGACTCATTTTCATTGTTATATTAGAAAACATCGCAAACGGGTGTTGTTAACATTTTCTTAATAAGTTTTATATAATGTAGTTAGTTACAATCGATTTGCCATAACTTAAATATATTGTTACCTTATATATAATATTGTGTAACATATTTATAGTTCAGCAGTGGACGTTTGGAAGTCAGTAAAAAATATTAGTATCTCGGTAAAGTAGTAACTAAAGATTTCATGAATTTTTTGTATTCAATTAGTGTTTTCCAATCCAGGATTGTGTAGATAGGTATCATGTCAGAGCTTACATACTTTCTCTGATATGAACTTATCAATTAGCGTACTAGCGAAACTCGAGCAGCGAATATAAATATTTACAGTGTCTGTACATTTAATGCTCTTCAGTTCTCGGGAATGGCTGCAATTCATTTCATTTGCAGTTGGATTGACACATAACTTTGTCAAATGCTTCACCCATTCCCTCCAATTCCCATTTTCTCAATCCGAAAATAGACCATAGTGGATTTCATAATAATTACATATGTTTCCATATTTTCAAGTATGTTGTATTTCCGAGTGGCTAGGTCATGATTTTTGAGTAATTGTTTGATCTGAATTCAAATTAGGAGTCTCAATTTTGATCCCCATAAAAGGACTCGCCCTAATGAATTCTATACAATTCATGTACAATGTCTAGACCTTAGACCTCCACAGTATTGGAAATAGAGTCCTCAGCTTGTTGTCTTGATTGTATGAGATAAAACCATTGAATGAATGGGAAAAATAAAAGAGTTAAAAAACATCTTAAAAAGAAAAAGTGTTCCATCGATTGCATGTTAGCAGTAGGAAATAACAAAGAGATGCCTTTTGAATTTACAGACTTAAAAAAAACAGAAATCAGTCGGCTGCGTACATCGACTTTGATCATTTTCTTCAGTTGCATTAAAATTTACATACATCCTCTTTCCATTTGCATTCCCTCTTTGATATTCTATGTCCCTTTTCGATGTTGTTTGTATCAAATAATATTCGATATTTGTGCGGTTATTTCCGATGCAAGCGAATTCCGATCAACCATCTTCTCAGCTATCGTGGCGGTTGGCGTGATCGTAGAGCAATTTCTAAAGAAAATCAATATAGAACTTTTATTACAACTTGTAAAGAATGTATATAACTCAAGTAGATGAAAGAACAAGAAGCACTACATATTTTACGTCTTCGTGGATCATTGATTTTTTTATGAATGAAGATTCTGTTTTTTGTGGAAATTTTTTGAGGAGGCCTATGTTCAGCAGTCGACTCTTATTAGGGCTGTAAAGAAGAAGACTAAAGTGAAACTTGGAACGGAATATATAATCTAGATTTTCACAAACACCTAACAAATGAGCTACATCGGGACGCAGTAAATTATATAGATTATTTCAAATTTTTGGTTATTCGCTCAATTCTCAAATATTCAGATCCGATTATCATACTAAATGAGGTTTCTTCGAACATGACCCTTAATTTGGATAGACTGGCGTCGCGACGCAATCGGGGGCGTGTGTATTATGCGCGTCTACGTCATTAGTTTCATCCATATACTGCTTAGATACTAGTTTTATCTTCACAAGTGTAATAAAGTGTGACTCATTCTATTAGGATTCTGTAAATATTTTATTTACCTATAGACCAATTTTAGAATACACATTTCTTTTTAGAACTCATATCTAGTCAATGAGATTGAGGTCTTCTAAAAGGCATAACACAGTTTCACAAAAATACAACAATAATTCAAACAGCGTCTACTATACGTGGGGTGATTTGATGTGCTAAAATTAACTGATGTGATAAAATAAGTGTTGGGGTCCAGATTTATAGAGTGAGATCCTGTGTAATTACAGGCAATTAAAGAATCCATCATAGTCCTTTGAATTGACAATGCATCTGTAAACTTCAATTGAAGTTGTTTGCCTTTTACTATTCAATGGACTGTTGGCTCTCTTTCACCCTAATATTATATACAAATATGCTACATTGTCGGTACTTTAAAAAACTGCAAAAGAAACAAATTTGCTACCACAAGCAATAAAAATTTTCAATAGGCTGAACACAAACCTCCTTGCACTTTTTTGGATACAAGGTAAGGAAACAAGGCAGGCTAAAAAATTTTACATGTTGCCAGCAGTTTTGCATACACACACTTAAAATTTCAATTTAGTTCGCGTTGATAACAATCAGAACAACGCGTAAACCTTTTGTCGGCATTTGTCACTAGCCTGTTATACAACATTATCTCCGTTTTACAAGAAACTCTACTTAGAAATATCCTTAAGACTTCAAGAATCTTAAAATATATAAACTTTACAACTCTATAAACTTTTTTGATTCTTTCAAGAATCTTACAATAGAGAATAGTCTGTAAATATACATCAAGAATTAAAACAAATATTTCTTGCAATAGAATAAAATTATTGCAAGAAATATTTTTTGTAATATATATATTTATTGTGGTTGCTTTTATGTGTATTTGAAAGTTAGACATATAAATTTGTGTATCGGTTGTAAACAGGTGGCAAATTCCTTCTTTGCCTAGGAGTGGTGTAGATCCGTACTACACTTTTACCTATTTCTGCCACCACACAGTTTTAAACTGTATGAAGAGGTAGTAACCACGGGCTACGAGCTACGAGGCATTCCATCCTAGTGTTTAATCAGTTTCAGTTCACTTTATTTTTGAAGTTTACAGTGTTCGGGCAGTAGACAATTACCGTGTAGTGGATTGGTATCTCCTTTTCTTCCTTAATCCTAAAAAAATCATCGCGCAGAGAAAGATTTAGTACCTAAGTAGTCTTATATTAGTCTATTATTTACCTGTTGTGGGCCAACTCGGCCTAAGCAAAGGAGCCTTTTTTAATACGTGGGGAATACCTAACGTTTACCCGCCACCGCGCGGTCAAGTAATGTCGGACTCACACCTACTAAAACAACAGTGTACCGCATCACCGCATTTCGGCAGGGCCACAGAAACGTTTTCGTACACATGCACGACCTTACCTGCACTGGCCGCACTAAGCAGTCCCTCCCCAGGAATTCATCCTCTCCCGCTCGCTAGACGCGCCGGAACACGGATATGTTTGATTGTTGGCGTCCAATATATATATATATATATATATATATATATATATATATATATATATATATATATATATATATATATATATATATATATATATATATATACTAAATCTTTATTATAATTATAATTTTGTAATATATACATATTACAAAATCTTTTCCTGCAATTTAAAAAAAAATATAATTTGTTCTGTGCTGAGATATAGCTGTAAGTATAAAACTTCATCTGTGAGACACGAATTTGATATAGCGTTCGTTGAATTTTTTTTCTAAAATCGTGTTTTATGTTATCTCTTTTATAGTATTACAGTTAGGGTTAAGAACAATTTTTTTTGAAAATATGTCGTATTAAAATGCCACCTTTTTCGGCTTTAAACATCAAATAATATGCAGAAAGATGCTGATGTTGCCGAGATGTTTACTTTGCGGGTTTTTATAAGGATATAGTAAATACACTTTCGTTCCGAGTTTGATTGTTATGTTTAAAGCTGATCCGAATTAGGAATTTGTCGGATTCGTTTGACCTTGGCTTTACCCTAAAGTCAAAGGTTTTGCAATAAAAGGAAAGACGTGTTCTGAATATTGGGATAAAAAATATTAGTCTGCGGTAACACAGAATGAATGGCTTACCTTAATTCTTTACGTTTTTCGTGAAATTATGTTTTAAAATTGAGTGATAAGAATGATTTTCGTCTGAGAGAGTAAAAGGCGAAACCCTTAAAATAAAATCACCTAAAGCAGTTCCAGCGAGATTTCAGACAGCGGAGAATGTTTATCGAGGGAGGTAGCTTTGTTTAATTAAGTTTCAAATGCAAAGAAATATATTCCGTATCAACCGTTTTTTGAATTTTAAACAATTATATTCTTTTTTTTAACGCGAGACGTACGTAGTTCAATAATAGGTAATTTATTAATTTTTAAGGTAATTATGTAAACTTGATGATAATTGTTTTAATTATTTTAATTTTATCTTCAAATATGGTAAATCAAATTGATAAACTTTGTAGAAATTTGCAACTTAAAAAATATTAAAAAAAATTGGTGTAAATTTAGAATCTACAAACATATACAAAGTACTTAGATATATATATATATATATATATATATATATATTTTTGTTTTATACAAATTATAATTATATATTTATTCATTTTACAAATTATTAATCCATGTTGTATCTTGTAATTTATTCTCAAAGCGGAGAATGAAGAATAACTATTAAGGTTTTAAAAATTACAAAACACCATGTGATTATTTAATTTTAGGTAATTTAACTAGGTTGCAGGTTAAGTGTATGTTGTGGTAATATCGGCCTAAGAATTCGCCAGCTCTTTTCTTCCCTTGGGTGTCGTAATTGGCAATTGTGGGTTATGTGTCTATTGTTGTTATTTTGTTAATATAATTAGTAATTAAATTAACAAAATAAAATAAACGGCAAAGACTTCCGACAGATAGCGAGATAACCCCTTCGAAAAATTCCACACCATAGCTAAGTAGACTGGGGATCGACAACAGCGTCTATGAGGCGAGGTATTGCCATCGCCAATCCGCTAATCAGGCGAGGCGATTGTAGCAATTCCTCCTTATAGATGGCCTATGTGCTGCAAAGTATTTTTACTTGTCTCGAGTCTTCGCTTTTTCGAACTTATCAGGACGAATGAATAACTTAATGAATACGAAGAATTACGGACGAATAATGGTGGTTTGCTTTTTTTCTAAAACTTTATATTTTAGTCATAAAATAGATTTTTTTTTCTATTTTCTTTATTAAAACGACTGTTACTACTTCCTACTTATCTTAAAAATGAATTAAAAAAAGTGTAAGTGTCGTGGAACATTCCGTTGGAACGAAGTTACTTCCGAAGTTTATTATTATCGATCATTAATATATCAACTATCATATATATCAACAACCGGTTTCATATATGCATATGTGTTTATCTACTAGTGTATGTATACGTTGAGAAGTGTATTTAGTATATACTACTTAGCATATACTACTTAGTACATATATCATGTATCATATAGTTTATTATTATTTAATAATTTTAATTGTGTTTTAAGTTTTCTTCTCTTGATTTTGTCTTTTGTTGCTGCACCTATTACAATTTATGATCTTTTGACAGGCATCGAATAGGATGCGTTTATATTAAGTTCGCCCCCTGTTGCCCGTATTGTTAAGGAATAAAGTAGGGGGTCATTGTAGAGGCGTGCTCGTCGCGAACCCTGCCAGCCATTTTCAGGGCTGCAATTCTACACAGCTGCGCACCCATGCCAACTAGGGTTAGGGCGTCCCCCCAAGGCGACGCACACCAGTTCGTCCCCGTTGGTGTGAAATGCAGCGCGCAAAGCGGCGATGGGGACCGCCACCCGTCACGCACAGCCCGACACGGCGGAAGGTGGAGGACGGAGTGCAGAGTTGGCACGTGGAATGTTAGAGGAGGCATGAGAGATAAGACGAATGAGTTGATTGAAATAATGAAAGAAAGAGAATTAGATGTCGTGTGTTTGTCGGAGACCAAGCGGAAGGGCAGCGGTACTGAAGAGCTCCCTGGCGGGGCGTTAGCTCTATGGTCCGGAGTCCCAGAGAGCGAGAGCGCCTGCCAGGGAGTGGGGGTGCTGCTGTCGTCTTGGTTGGTCGATGTTATGACTGAATATAAGGTTGTGAACTCGAGACTTCTCTGGGTTCGCTTTAAATTGGGACTGACGAAGTTATTTCTTTAGGCTGTTTATGCGCCGGTGGCTTCGTCGTCCAGAGCTGAGCTGGAGGAGTTTTGGGAGAATGTAAGAGAAGTTCTAGACTTGGTTAGATGAAACGAAAGAATTGTTGTATATGGTGATTTGAATGGATGGGTTGGTACCGCTCGGCCAGGGTACGAGTCGGTGCTTGGAATGTTTGGCGATAAAAGGGTTAACGATGCTGGCAAGCTTATACTGGCTGTATGCAAGGAAAAGGGTTTTCTTGTGACAAACACTATGTTTAGTCACAAGAAAATCCATATGTATACTAGAACAAGAGAGAATGAGAGAAGTATGATCGATTTATTCCTGGTGGATGACCGACTGCGAAAACAGGTGATGGATACGCGAGTGTTCCGAGGTGCTGACCTGGGAACGGATCACTATCTAGTGATTACTAGATTTAGGGTCTGTTCGCGGGTTGGCGCCACCGGACAACGATACCAGAACCACAGTCGGTCGGTAGCATCCGAAGCTGGAAGCTTCAGGAAGCGGACACTAGGAATAAATATCAAGCAAGGGTAGCCGAAAAGCTGGACAGCATTGGTGTCAGGAAAGAATGTGTGGAAGAAATATGGCAGAGCCTTAGAGATGGAATGGTTAGTGCAGCGGAAGACGTGTGTGGAACTGTGAAAAGAGGTAGTAGTAAAGAGGGTGATGCATGGTGGAATGGCAAAGTGAAAGAAGCTGTAAATAAGAAGAAGAAAGCATGGTTAGACTACTTGGCCTCTAGTAATGATAAGGATATGAGAGAGAAGAGGAAAGAAAGATATAAGCTCCAGAAAGTTCACACGAAAGCATTGATTGAGGAAGTGCGTGAAAGGAGTAGAATGGAAGCGGACGAAAGGTTGTCGCACAACTTCAAGGAGAACTCCAAACTCTTCTGGAAAGAGCTTGGAAGGACCCGGAGTGGTGCGACAGCCTTAAGAATGAATAAAGTGCTTTCGGGAACCAATGACGTCCTCTCAGAAAAATCGGACGTCATGCAGCGATGGAGCGAATTTTATAGAGAGATGTATGCGTGTGATGATCTTAGTGAGGGATCCGGGGGTGATGCCGTGATTGGTACGCCAGACTCGGACCTCGATGACATGAGATTGAATGAGATTGAATGTGCGATTAGAAGTTTGAAATGTGGTAAGGCTGCGGGACTAGACAGAGTTACTGCTGAAATGGTCAAGTATGGTGGGCCACGCATCTGGGACAGCTTTCATCTGCTGTGCAATTTGTGCTGGCGAACGGGGGCTGTTCCGGATGATTGGCGATCCGCGGTCATTGTGCCTTTATATAAAGGTAAAGGTTCACATTATGACTGCGGGTGCTATCGGGCGATGAGCTTGACCAGTTCAGCAAGTAAAGTTTACTCGAAGGTTTTGACACGTAGGATGCAAGATAAATCGGAAAGATTTCTATGGGAGGCACAATGCGGATTTAGACCTGAAAGAGAATGCACGGATCAAATGTTTTCTCTCCGCATGATCACGGAGAAGCTTCTGGCTGCTAACCAGAAGATTTTCTGTGCTTTTGTGGATCTTGAGAAAGCATTTGATAAGGTTGTAAGGAAGAAAATGTGGGAACTGTTGCCGGGGTATGGTGTGGATGGTCGATTGCTAAGGGCTGTGCAGTCACTTTACTGTGACTGTAAAGCCTGTGTGCGGGTAGGGCATGACCTGTCACCCATGTTTAGCGTCCAAACGGGCGTGAAACAGGGTTGTGTCATGTCTTCCTGGCTATTCATACTGTATCTCGACAGCTGTTTACAGAAGCTGAAAGATAGCTGTTTAGGTGTGAAATTGGGTGACATAAAAGTAAATTGTCTGCTTTATGCTGATAATGCAGTGCTTATAGCACCATCAGAGGCAGAACTGCAGGCATTAGTCACGTGTATGAAAGAAGAATGTGAAATTAATGGTCTCCGTTTGAATGCTAATAAAACTAAGGTTCTGGTATTTGAAAGGGACGAAGAAAGAACGAAGTGCGAAATTTGGGTAAATCAGGTATGTCTAGAACAGGTGAATGAAATTGTATACTTGGGGAGTGCGTTTAGCCGGGATAGAAGATGTGATTTAGATGTGGACAGGCGTGTCGCTGCCGGGAACAAAGTCAATAGTGCCCTGACTGCGTTAATCAAAAGGCAAGGCGTTGTGAAAAGTGCACGCCTTGCAATACATAACGCAGTGTTGGTACCGACTTTGTTATATGGCAGCGATCTCTTCGTAAAATGTGCGGCCTTACCATGGCCGACCGAAAGCGAAACGAAGAGATTCGCAATATGGTAGGTTTGAAAGATGACCTTGTCTCAAAAATGGATAAGGGCGTGCTTCGATGGTTTGGGCACGTTGAGCGAATGAGTGAAGACCGAATGGTGAAGAAAATATATAGCGCGAAAGTTAATATTAAAAGGTGTCGAGGTAGACCGAGACTAACTTTCGAAGACCATGTGAGCAAATTGCTCGAAGAGAGGAGGGTCAAGAGTACTCGGATACCTAGACGTGCATGTATGAAGAAGATGATGAATCTGAAAGAAGCGAAAGAAGTATGTAGGGATCGTGACACTTGGCGATCTGTTCTCTCTGGCTACCCCGTCAGGGATTGTGCGTGAAGATAAATAAATAAAATAAATAATAATAAAGTTGTAAATAATGAATAAACTTCCTCGTAAATTAAACTAGGTGCAATAAAAATTTAAACTTAATTTAAAAAGAAGTGTAATTTCTAATAGGAAGTACGTACAACCCTATGGTCAACGTTTAATCTCAAACGGGTTAGGAAAAAAAATATAAAAAGAAACAACTTGCCAATCCCCACCGCAGGTTTGCATCGAAGTATTTTTTTTTCTGGGCGAAACAATGAACATTAATACTTACGTATGCTTAGAAAATATTTTCGCGTCACGCTTTCAATGCGAATAGCGAGATGAATCTGTAGTTTTTGTACACGCTATTTTTCATCACACTTTCACGGGGTTTTTCACTTTTCTCATTTATTTTACTTTTGAGTACCTACTCAAATTTATTATATCTGTTATTATATGTTCAAGCATTAAATCTGTCAATATCCTTTATTGCTTCTATCAAATTAAATTTAATTATATCAAATCCACATAAGAGTTACAACAGGTAAATTATACTAAATTGTGGAATAAGTAAAAGTAAATAAAATATTAATTAATACATACATAGATAGGGGATTATAAGTCACGATAGCCGAGTTGTTGGGTGGTCGGAATTTCGAGTCGAGAGACCCGAGTTCGATCCCCAGGTGGCAGTACCAATGAGTTTTTCAAAAAATTTTAGTACGAATTTCATCGTTGGCTTGGACATAAAGACGGCGACAGGCTCACCACCTGTCACGTTGTCCGGAAAATATCTTCGGTGGAAGGTGGGTCAAAGGGACTTAATTGTCGAGACTTGACCTCTGTCTACCCCTGTATTGGGAATTGCGTGAAGATAGATAGGGACAATATTACATATTTTGCTCTATTCCCAAAGTAAGTAGAAATGTAGAAAAAGTGTTTTCTATATTAACCTGCCCGTGAATCGAACCAAGGACGTTGTCACGGGCCCATAGTTGATGACACCATGAAAACCGGTGTGTGAGCCACTCTTCCACAGAGGTCGTCAAAAGTAAATTTACTGAAAATTACTAAATATATAAGCCACTAATATGTTATGCTTGTTTTTTTATTAATCTTATAAATGCAATTAAATGACTATATTTACAACTTATTACAAAGCTATCTTCATCACAATATTGTATTTTATAAATAAATAGGTGGTAGATAGCTTTTCATTGAAGGTCCTGCCCGTCCTAGAGGAGGTAAATTAAAAGAATGTACGTGTTGGTTTTTAAGGCCCGATACATTTTGGAGCTGACTATCTTTTTCTTGATAAGGGTTTCTTACGTTGTTGCGCTGTAAAATTTTATAGTTTTTTAAAATTCCTCGTGATACTTGTTCTTGTGGATATAAGAAGTGTCTTAAGTTATGGTTAACTTGTTTTTGAGAATAATTTTTATTTTCCTCACTTTTTGTGTTATATACCGACTCAATTTTAATGTCACGATTTTGATTGAAATTGTTGGGACTTTCGGGTTTGTTCAATATTTTTATTCTATTTGATTCAAAAAGATTTCTGTTGGATATATAATTTAGAACGTCGGACATATCTAATTGTCTTTTCATGTCATTGAACTGTAAATTTTTGTAAGAAGTCGATGTGGATACATTGTTCACTAGTTTAGGTAATGTGTTTAACTTGACATCTGTATGTGCGACGTTCTTAAAGACTTTTAGGATTTCATCGTTTCCTGAATTAAAAAGACTTTTAAGGAAAATATTATTTCTAATAGCTTCTTTGATATTATCATCTTGGGGTTTATCTTGATCCTTTTCAATTTGCATAGTACTTTTTTCTTCGTAATCTGTATATGATAATGGCGACAGTTCGTTTTTTTCTTGATACTGATTATTGTTAGTAGTATATTCTATAGGGTTTTTAGTACTTACTGATTGTTCATTGGTTAAGCTAATTTCTAATTCGTGACTTTTATTATTTATTGGAGAATTCGAATATGAACTCAATGATCCATATTCAGTTTGTTTATTTTGGTAATAATAATTATTCTTATTTTTTTCTTCTTCTGGGATAAGTATAGTCTTTTTTGATTCAAATGAAGTATTTTCATAATTATATGACTGATTTACTGATTCTGTAGGAGACCTAAATATGTCACTAATATTTTGCGCTGCTAACATTTCTCTTGCCTTCATAATTTCATCTTTTTGATTTTGATCATTGTAATAATTGTGATCAAAGTATGGAACATTAGATCGATTAAATATAATATTTTCTGATTGTGGAGAAGATTTTATATTAGGGACTTCATGATAATAATTACTTATTGTGTCATTATTACGCACGCCTTCATGATTCCTTGTATGATAATTACTGTCATCAAAGTTATGATAATTTCTAATTTGTAGTTGAGTTGTTACCTCATAATTTGAATCCATTTGTGAATTTTCTTGAAGCTGACTTTGAATCACTTTAGTATATTCCTCTGGCGTCATATCACCGAAGTTAATAATAATGTCATCCCCTTCTCCGAAAGACCTTGATATTGAATTTTTGGATGGATTTTGATTATCGGCAATACTATTCAATCCATATTGCCATCTCCATAAGGCTTTAGCATTTTCTTGTTCCGGATCTTTTGTACTCGACTCATAATTTATTAATTGCGGTAAACTTGACTTTTGCTGTAAATTTAAAGAAGGTACGCGAATACCTTGCGTTGCTAAAAATGTGATTTTTGGTTCTAATGGACCGTTATTATTATTTCTATTTACATTTTCCTCGGTAACTTTTGTGAACTCCTTTGAACTTGCTTCTGGTATTAAATTGTTTTGGGAGTTTCTACCCTGTGCAAATCCGAATGAAAAAGCTTCTGGGGTGCGTCCAGTGAATAAGTTATGTTGTGGAGACACTGAATGGTATACTGGACTGTTTCCTTCGCTTTTATACAGACTACTGTCGCTTTCATTATCATTAAAAGATTTCGGATGTATTGGCCTTTTAGTTTCTTCAGCAAGATTATATTGAATCGATCTAAAATAAAAGATAAGGTTATTTCATTCTTAAATAAAAATAATAAAGATAGGTTTTAAATTCTGTATCTATAATTAAAATATTCTATGACTATCTATAATATAATTACAATATAGGGCGAACATCACATATCACGTTGTCCCAAATAAGTGAAAGTGGGTCTAAAAGGCGAAAAGTGGGTCGAAAGGACCTCTCAATATAGGGTTAAGATATTATTGCATCAAGAATAAAACATATGTTAATATAATATAAATAACTTATTCTGGAGCAAACTTTAATGGTTCTAATTATTTATCATATGAAAATTATTTAACGGTCATTCTTGTCAAGCAGATAGGTGGTCGGAGTACCTCATCATGTACTGTAAACGAGGTTCATGATCACCGACCTACTTAAATTTCATCAGGTATTTTTTAAAGTGGCTCAGATATCAATTAAAAGAAAAGTCATTACCATAAGGCAAATGATTTATATATTTATAATTAAGCACAACGGTAATCATTTAACGTCTACTACATATACAATGAGTGTAGTTGTAAGCAGGTAAACCATGCTGGGATGATAAATTAAGGAATTTAAAAATGAAGCTCGTTCTTCATTTGAAATCCTACTTAAAAATTTTAGTTGATGACTTTGTGTTGGTGCCTTTATAACTATATAATTATAACAATGAAGTTGAAACTTTTAAAATGTGGTTGTAGTAGAAAGAAATAAAAAAATTAAATTGTTGCTGGTGAGACAGAGTAGATAAGGTAACAGCATAGCTTTTGTATGGCGGAGTTGGTAGGTACGAATCCTGTCGAATCTCGCATTTATGTATTATAGAATAATTGTGTACCTTTGAATGATTTCTGGTATGGGTGGTGGAACTGGTAAGTGGTCTCCGGTCGCTCGATATCCATCAGAATCAGCAATGTAGTGTACAGTGTATGTTTGTCCATCATCACCGACGTATGAATATGAGCCTTCTACAACTTGCCCCTCTTTGTCAGTCCCTAAATTTTCCATTCGACTATGTTGCACGTAATGCGTTTGATCAGCACCTAAGGCTCTAATGGGGTAAAATAAAGCAATTAATAATACTTTGAATCGTATTCTAAGCTACCTATTTTTGAAACAAATTAAAATAAAATGCACATTGCTTCTACTAGCTACACTAATACATTCTTTTTGACCACATTGCGAATATCTCATATATTAACGTTCGATGGGCCAACAAAATGACGCACCTTTTACGGAAAAATCGTATTCGCACTACATTAACACTGCGTACTGCTTGTATTCTTTGTCTAGTATACTTAGGTTTCACTGTTAAATAACCAGCACCGCATTATGTACAGATATGCGTGAATACAATCTTGTAGTACGACAGCACATAGGTCACTTTTGACAATATAGTATTTTATTAAAAAAACTATATAGCCCATACTATAATAAAATAGTAAAATAAAAAAATTAGAATGTCTTTTTTTATTTATCCTTAATTGCCGAAACCCTATTTGACTTAGCACAATTTAGTAGTTTTGCTGAGTCATGTTCTGCCAGTGATCAAATTAAACTTTCAAGTAATTTATAAACTATTTTATGTAAAGTATTTTTGACTATTAATTATTAAAATTAATTTTGTTGCAACTTACTCGTAACTGAAGCTGCCGTCTAAATCCATTTCATTGGAAAGTCGAAGTATTGGAATTGCAGGTTCAGTAGTGGACTGAATAAAAACTTTTGGAGGGGATACAAAGTGTATTGTGTGAAAAGAGGCTTTTTGATCCAAATCCTGATTTTTTTCATTTTCTGCAGATGTTATTATACCTCTTGATGCCAAATTTTGACTGGTTGATACCAAAGATTCGTTTGGTAGGGCAAATTGTGATAAAATTTTTGTATCCATTCTCTCAATTGGGTGTTTGTTTAAGGCATTATTTGGAATTTTTCCTAATTTTATATTTTCTGTGGTTTGCGTGTTCTCTATTTTACTAGCTTGGTTATAAGTAAATGGAAAATAGGAAGCCAGTGGTAATGATTTATTAATTTTGTCATTTTTCTCATCTTTGTTTTCCTCCTTGTCATATGCATAATTTAATGTTGAAGTTAGCATTATAGGAAATGGTGTAGGATATCCATTTTGTGATTTTGTATTAACTGAAGACCATAGTTTAAAGGGAAAGTTATTTTCCGTAAAATATGAATTAGGGTTATGGAATTCTGGTGGTAAATGATTAGAGCTACTAGACGTTGTTTCAAAATTAGGTAATGGATATTTTGGAGGAAATGAAAATTGTCCCTGTTGAGCTTTTTCAGTATTTGAATAATTAATAAAATTCAAATATATAAAAAAGTACACCTGAAACAACATTGTTTTATAATAATTTTAAATTCCATTAGGAATCACGCTTAAATAAAAAACAAACACAACGACAACACTCAATTTCTGAAACTCATACAACTGTCACTTACCAGCTTCATATTTCTTGAAGCTGTGTAATCCATGTATACAATATCACGTCACTCTTTTACACTAGCAGAAAATATACTGATAATGAAAATGAATTCCGCATATATTTATATGCACGCATGTATGTTCAGGCATTCGTGAAAATATCGCTTGCTTTTAATCTTGTTTTCTCCTCTATTACTACTGGCATAGTTTTTCACATTTCATGTACTTAGTTTAACAATCTTTGTCCTCTATTTGTTTAGACAATAAATACTATAGCATTTTATTGAAAGTTAGATACTTTTTCTGGCATTACCCTAAATACACACATTGAATATAATACACAAACAAATTACATTGATAGTAAATCTGTTGAAAAATAGATATTGTGTTTTCTGAATGAAATATGAATAAAAACAAAACAATTAAAAAACGTACACCACCATTATCATTACTATGGTGATATATATGCAATTTCCGGAGATTTGATCATTACTAGATTCTCATCTTTATAGTAACGTGATCTTCAACTTAAGGCATTTATTAAATAAATAATGATGTTTATATATGCCTGAGCAGTATTGAAGCAGTAAGAACATTAAGAAAGTGAGGTATCTCTTTTTTTTAAACTAAATTTGTCCATTCATCCAATGGGGATTTGTAGGCCAAGCCATTTTACAATATTTTCAGAACATACAATACATACATACTACCCTTTATCATGCATATCCCCATTAAATATTTTTGACTACAACTAATCAAAAAGACATTCTTAAACGCCTAATTTTTAAATTAAATATTAGTGTATATTAAGCATGTATACACATTATATATATATATATATATATATATATATATATATATATATATATATATATATATATATATATATATATATATGTATATATATATATATATATATATATATATATATATATATATATATATATATATATATATATATATATATATATATATATATAAATCCTAATTTGTGTTTCAGTGCTTTGAACTCTTCTAATGATGCAACTCTTGTAATGTTTAAAGTCATTGCACTTTGAAACTGGTTTTGATTAAATTTGGTGGTTCAAGGTCTAAATCTTTAAGATTTGGGTGCTTGCGTTTGGCTAATTCGCGTTTACCTGATATTCACAAAGCTTGTAAATATTTTGATACTTTGATTTTTGTAACGCATTGCTTCAACTCGTTCTACCTACCACATTTCACATTTTCATTGTATTTTATAGCTTAAATACGACTACTAGTGTAAGTGTAAGTGACAAGTGAAGACTTGAACCAGAACTTTAAATACCAACTACATGGCATAAGTGGACTACTGTCTTTTAACTTTGAAACAAATAAAATAACAGATAATTAGAAAAAGATTTATTTAACTTAAGTAAGAGTAAATTACATATATCACTGGCACATATAATTTTACATTGGTTCTAATACACTACACGCAGCTATCGAGTTCACAATGGTTATCGTGATCAAGATAGCTGGTTCGCAATATTTAAAATATCCATGCTTCGGAGGTTATTAATCTCTAATATATACAATTATGTATATGAGATTACGGTTCGTTTTTGTTGCTTAAAAATAAACGAAGTTATTCTAAACTTTCAAAGTACATTTGCGTCAAGATATTCCACATTCATTGTCATCTTATTCGGACCATGTAACATTAATATATATTGCCACAACATTTGTTGTCGTATATTTCATTTATTTACCATAGCTTCCATGGGGGTAATAAGTCTGTTGGGGTTGATTTTGTTGTGGATAGTAAGTTTGTTGCTGTTGTTGATTTTGCTGTGGATAATAATTTTGTTGTTGTGGATAGTTAGTCTGTTGATGTTGTGGATAATACGTCTGTTGAGGATAAACTGGTTTCTGGGTTGGTTGAGGATAGTAAATTTGTTGAGGAGGTTGAGTTTGCGGGTAATAAGTTTGTTGAGGGCTTTGCGTTGATGACATTTGTTGAGGTTTGTTTTTCTCGGCTTCAGCTTTTGCTGCTTCTTCTTTGGCGCTTTGGTCGATAGATCTGAAAATAATGCAAGAAATGTCAGATCTCATATACACTATTTGAATATACATATATCTATTTTTTATGTTTTTATTTTATTTTTTCGAAGAGACAGGTTTAACTCAATTGTCTATAAGTCATTTAGACCCACCTTCAACCGAAGCTTATTTGGGATAACGTGACAGGGGGTGAGCCCTTCGCCGTATTAGACACAAATATCGGTCCCTATTGGGATTCGAACCGCAACGTCACCGCAACGCAGGGCAACTACCAACTAGGCTATCGTGCTATATCCTCATAAATAAGAATATAATACATATAGGACTACGTCGCTTCACATTTCGATTGGTTAAATACTTTCCACGCAAAATTTAAATTATGGTACTAAACGCATTACGTTTAGTACCATAATTTAATTTTGCGTGGAACCATTTATAAGTATTGAAGTATTAAAGTAAAAAATATTTGTTAGAGATAGATTAAAAATTTATTTATTTTTAATTAAAAAAATTATATTAAACTGTAAAGAGAATATAAAAAAATACTTACGCCTGAATTTCTGGGGGAATTGGTGGTGGTGTAGGAAGATGGTCTCCGGTGGCATGGTAGCCGCTGGAATCGGCCCAGTAGGTAACAGTGTAAACTTTTCCATTGGCGTCAGTGAAAGAGTACCATCCTTTCTTCACGAGGCTGTCATCATCAGCCTCCGGTTTTGAGAAGTAGCCTTCTTCTCCTACGTGAGTACCGTCAGCGATTTTATATCTGCGCAAGGATTAATATTATGATAATTGTCCGAATTTCAGTCGTATTTTTTATATTTTAATACATAAACTGTTAAATCGAAAGTTTGAAATTTTTTATGGATATCGTCGCCAGTTTTATAAAGAAATCGTTATAGTTTATGCAAAATTTGGCTGTTAGTCAAGATATTTATGATACAGTTAAATTTCTATCAATAAACCGGATTAGACCAGTATGTTTGCTAGAAAGGTCTGGTGACCGTTAGCCTCGTTCGCTATTTTTCCCCAAAATTGTGATATGAAACATAATTTTCGTAAACATATTTTCTTACGTTAGATTCGCATCGCAATATTAAGAGAATTCAAAGTTTAGAAAGAAGGATATCCGTGCTATATGCGTGGTACTTAAACTCGAGCATGTCGAAGAAAAGCGTGAAAAATGATAGCGCAGAAAATATGCAGCGTAAAAATGAACCACAAATTGATATTAAAATTGTTTCTGTTTTAATAATCTTTATTAAAATACAATTATCACTCTATATTCTATGAGCTGAACCCACCACTATACCTTTAGGACAAAAACTTAGAGATTTTTTTTTAAATATGAGACATAACACTATAGAGATCCTGTTGGGAACTTCTTGTTTTACATTTTTGGTATTATTGGTCTTTTTTTTTCAGAAACGGGAATGCATGAGTACACAACGGGAATGCATAATGGCCACAATAATACATTTTTGTTGCGATTATTCTTACTTCTTTTGCTCATGTATAGTTGGCCTTTTCAAAATGTTTTCTGAAAGCCTTTTCAAATGGCATGCGAAGATATTTAAGATTTTGCGAAGATTTTGCAGAAGATATTTACTCCTATTTATCGTATTTTTAATAAAAATATATCACAGCGTTTAAATATCTAGTATGTTATTAAATAAATGGGAAGTTAAAAAAATCAACTAACGTATATTGTACGAACATATAGTATCGTAATCCAAATAAATAAATAAATATCTTCACGAAATTCCCAATACAGGGTTAGACAGAGGTCTAGTCTAGACAGTCAAGTCCCTTTGACCCACCTTCCACCGAAGATATTTTCGGGACAACGAGGGTGGTGAGCCCGTCGCCGTCTTTATGTCCAAGCCAACGATATAATTCCTACATAAGTTTTTTTGAAAAAAAAAAAACCATTGGTACGAGCCTGCCACCTGGGGATCGAACTCGGGTCTCTTGACTCGAAATTCCGTCCATCCAACCACTCGGCTATCGAGACTTTTTTATCCAAATAAATATTTCAAATAGAATTCTTAAAATACTAATAATACTCACTCGTATTTGTAGCTGCCATTTTCTCCGAAGTATTGTTCATTTTTAATCACCGACACTGATGTTGTTGAAGGCGTGGTAGTAGTTGTAGTCTGTTGTTGCTGATTGTTCCAGTTGTTGTTGGTATTTTGCCAATTGTTTTGGGGAACGTAATTGTTGGACGGTGGCATGTAGTTGTTCTGCGGATTGTTCCACATATTTTGTGGAGGATCATTTTGAATAGGGACATAGTTTTGTGAGGGCGGTACATAATTACCAACTGATGGCGGTATCGTACTTTGTGATGGGATATAGTTATTTATGGGAACGGCTGGTGTACTCGACGGAGCGTAATTACTGAATGTTGGAGTACTTTGTGAGGGTATGTAATTGCTTGGTGAGGGACTCCATGGCCTTTGTGGTGTTTGGTTTGGTGGAGCGAAGTAGGGAGGCGTGGAAGGTGGTGCATAATACTGCGCGAAGTTGCTACGTAGACTTGACTGATCTGCTAATTGATCTATATCGATAAGGTTTCCAGTCGCTGATGTTTCCAGGTCTTCAATTTTGCTAAGTTCTTTTTCTGCAGCCCAGACGAGCGCCAAACAGGCGGCAAAAACGATAGCCTAATCAAAAACAATAACTTTAAATACTATTTATATAACGCTTATTTTATATCTATAAGTAAATCTTATTATTATCATCTTATCATTATATTCTTAACGTTATTGAAATCAGTGATCTGAAAAATCCCAATTTCTTCTACATTGAATAAAATATAATTAATAATATTATGCAGTAATTTCAATATTGTGTACTCATATTTATTTTAATTTACGTCAAATGCATCAGTAACAAATTTTAAAGGATTAACTAAAATTGCAGGACTATTTTATTTGCTCTGTTTATTAGAAATATTTATGAACACTTTTATTGTTATTCACTTTTATATTTTTCATGTTCACTATTTTTTAATGTAAGAAATCCTATTTATTTGCAAAAATAAATGAAAGAAAAAAATGGTATACAAAATTTAAAAATTAAATTTATACAATAATATTTAAGTGAATTTAAAAATGAAATTTTACTATTAACTTTTAGGATATTCCAAGGACTCACCAGCTTCATCTTCGTGTCCTTCTGAGACCGTGGTCTGCTCGATACTGTGACCACAAGGGGTCGCTCCACATTTTATAGGAAATATCCTGCGTCCTCGCTCGCATGCACATTTTTGCGTATCTGCGGATGGACAACACAATGACCTCGCTTTTCGATGCCTCATCTGATTAATAATTCGAATTAGGGAGAGTGAATTCTATAAATAAAACATTTAAAAATAAATATCTGGAATTTTCAGTATTTCCAGAAACCAAAAAGTTTTAGTCAATAATATTCTGACAAGAATTATTTTTCAATTTATGTAATGTGTTTTATGAATTGTTTAATTCATTTTGTTTGTAATTTGAGTCTTAAGTTTTATATATTACTGTTTTTATGCGTAATAGTATTGTTGTTTTTCATTTCGTCGGTTCTGATAAACCTATTTTTCTCTTAAATTATGTTATAATTTTATTGAAAATTAGAATATATGTCCATGTAGGATTTCTGGCGTAAACTCTGGAGACGTATTCCATGACTTCGGTGCGAGGTGTCAGGTGCTGCTGGTGCTGGTGTTAGTGGTCACGAGTTCGATTCCTGAACGGTTTAATGTAGAAAAACCATTTTTTCTACATTATCTCTGGGTGTTTGTGGTGCTCTTGCTCGCCGCTTGTTTCCGATTCCGAAACACAAGTGTTTCGGAATCTTTAGCTGTTTACTTTGAATTTAGAGCAATTTATGTGATTTTGTCCCTATCTATGCGTGTATTTATTAAATATATTCCGTCAAAATTGTTTTCCTTATAATAAAAATAAAATATATAAATATCTTCACGCAATTTCTAATACAGGGGTAGATAGTAGTCTAGTCTAGACAATTAAGTACCTTTAACTCACTTTTCTCCGCAGATATTTTCGGAAAAACGTGACAGGTGGTGAGCTTGTCGCCGTCTTTATGTAAGAGCCAACGATATAATTCGTACATAAGTTTTTGAAAAACCCAATTTTTGTACTAGCCTTCCACATGGGGATCGAACTCGGATCCCTTGACTGGAAATTCTAACCCCCCAATCATATATATTATTAATAAACAAATCAATTCCCGATACAGGGGTAGATAGAGGGCTAAATATATAATAATGTATAACATATATACAATAACGTTGATATAAATGAGAAATAATTAACAATAAACAATTTGGATTTTCAAAATATGAAGAATATATAATAATTACTTAAATTAAAAAAACAATAAGAGTGACGTCGTATCTATTATATAATTTGTGCTAAGAGTACTGATGCGGGCCCGAGGTTACTAATTTATTATTTCTATTTTAACAAGTTTAATTGTAGATTTTATCAGTTTTAATATAATAGGTACTTAACTTTTAACTTATCAATTACAAAAATAATAATTGGGTGCTATAATTGTATATAACCAAAATAACTAGAATATATCTTATATTACAATTTTAATGAATGTATTATACAGCATGCATATTTATGAGCGTATCGCTTTAATATCTCTAGTCGCTAACTTAAGCATGGAAAAACAAGTGTTTTCAAACAATGTCCCATTCTTGGAGCATAGCTTTTGCTGTTTCACCTAGAGGCATTTCGTAGCATTATTGAGATGTAACCATGGGCGGACTATTTCTTTGCTTAAAGTCAAAGTAAAAAATAAATTTAAGGCTAGTAATGTTCACGGTGCTTATACCAATTTCTTATCTGCGAAACATTTCATCTTTGTATAAATCTCATCATCTTTGCACGCTGTGGAGATCGAGCTACTCCATATATGAGCAGGCTCCACCGGAACTAGACTTTAGTCTTGAAGATATCAGAGTGAAGAAGATGCATTTTGTCCTTCTAAGTTTTATTCGGCAAGTTAGGTAACCGGAAGCTTCTCACACCGCCTTCCTTTCCCTCTTGTTCTTCCTCTTTGGCAATTCCTTTCTTAAATGTAGGCATACTCCTACCACTGGTATTGTGAGAGTACTTGAATGTCGGTAGCCACTTGCCATCACTTGAATTGTTAACAAAGAAAATCTATTTAAAGGGATTAAAGCACATCTATAACCTTCTTTAATTAAAGTTGTTTTTCGGAGTATAACAGTTGTTACACTCCTATTTGACCGCAGAAATACGTGAAAAAGTGTGGTAAAATGTAAAGATTAGTGTAATGTATTTTAAGTAGAAAAATGAAGTGTGATACTGTAACTTAAAAGGCCTTAACAATCATTTGTCTAAAAATAAAAAAAAATAAGTATTTAGAAAAAAGTTCGCATCAAATTAAGTATTTAGACGATGCCGTGACAAATGTATGAATCAGTGGACGGGCTCAGTCTTTTGTAACGGTGTAAAGAACCTGAGTGAAGCGGGTTAGGTCGAGTTTTATATTGCTGTCAGCATTGCCACTTTGAATGGCCATACTAATACGATGTGTAAAGTATTACTTTTGGCAGCATCTAATGACGTTGCCTTGTCCTTTTAATCCGATAAAAAGACTTAATATAAATGGCTTGAGAGGGACTAATCCGGACCTTAAGTTGGCGGAAATTTATCTCAGGTTGAGTTATTAACAAATACGGGAGTGGCGTGCATTCGAAATCATTTGTTTTCTTGACAGTGGTAGACGGATTATGGAATTCAGTTGCTTATTGTATTATAAACCTAGAAGCTGTATACAGCTTTAACGAGATTATGAAGAAAAATTGGCATAACCATAACCCTTCTTCCCGATTCAAATATATTTTACTGTTGCTAAATGGGAAGACTCTATCGGCGCAGGATACTTCAAAAATACCGACGTGAAGAAAGACGAGCCATCTTTTCCATGCTCTTGTTGCGTTCGTCTCAAAATGAGACGAACAGACGGTAGATTTCAGTAATGTGTGAATATTATCCCCCTAGTAAATTTTACTCTCATATTATCATCATATTACATTCTACCACAACAAGGATTCTGTTAGTCGGACATTGGACAGGACTTTGGGAGCGGATAAGCGTCCGTCACGTTCCTTAAGTTCGCATAGTCTGACTAATGGATTATATTATTTCCATTATGTTTGAGGTTTCAGAATATATGTTTTTCTTGCACTTCATTTACTCTTTACTATTTTGGGAATTTCAGTTGAATCCAAGCCACCAACGTACTATAAACTTGATGAAATCTACTTATAAGCTATATGCAGCTCAGCATTCCTTAATTTAACTTAATCAGTTCGAAAGTTTTTTAAATCTATTTTGGTAAAATTCTCTTTCAACTTATTCCACTTATGTCTATCTATTACAGGCTCTGTAGGCCAAATTCTGTTAAAGGTGCATGATTAATCAAAATTGTTCTTAAATTAAATATTTTCTGCACAACGATCGAATTCTAAGAAAGCAGCACTGGCACAATATACAACAAATGAAGCACATAATTCGATTTTATGTTTATCTTTGCCGTAAGTGGATTTATATCGCAACAATAAAACAAGGGTTCATATCAACGACGAAAACATTAATAATTTGCGTGAGACGTTTTTAAATTCATCTTGCTACACTTTTTAGGGACGTAAATTAAAGGCCCATGATAAGAAGGGTAGCTGCCATGACAAATAAAGCGAATTAAAAATATTAAAAATTACGTCATTTTATGAAAAAATCAATTACATGTGGTTAAGTTTCGCCGGCTACTAACCTACGTAGACGTAAACTATTTAAAAAGCTCTTTATAGCTAGAATAATTTTATTTAATCTAAATTGATGCTCATAACTTTCTATGTAACTGAATATAGGTAAAAACTTCTTATAGGAAAATGTTTCATTAATGCTTTCATTAATTTCCTAGAAGAGTACCACTAAGTATGTTAAATAGCTATTTTGCTACTCAAGAATGTATTACTAAGTTCATAACTTTTCGGCACACTAATATTCCATGAAATGGCGTTTTTATTTAAATTATATGATTGCTTTTCATTATTTACGATTAATAATGTCAAGGTAACAGTTAATTTTGAAAATAACTCGTACGATTTAATTAACTACATCCATGAAAATGGCATTAACATGTAGTTATAGCATTAGGATATACCACACCATTTCTTCCCATGGATGCTGGATGAGTAAAACCCAGTTAAAAAAAGTCACCAAAATTAGTATTATTATTACACGATGATAAAAATTCTTTCACGCTTCTCCACTGGGTAGGCAGAGGCCAAGACAAGTCCTGGTCCCTATTTTTCACTGGACCTTATTTGGGAGAATGTGACCGGGGGCGAGCATATAGAGCCTTAGTCTGGGAGCCAGTGGAACAGTATACTTACATAGACAAATATTTGTGTATACATTCACATTAAGTATAACTCACGCATATTAAGTAAAAGATCACTGCAGGACGTCCTATTCTATAAGGAGGATATCTTATAATCGTCGATGTCGTCGATAATATTACAGAAAAAAATGCAGAAAAGAATGCAGTATAGCATTAAGCTCGCCTTTTGTACATTTTTAATTTGGTGCAATAAAGATTAAATAAATAAAATAAATATCTTCACGCAATTCCCAATACAGGGGTAGACAGAGGCCGAGTCTAGACAATTAAGTCCCTTCGACCCACCTTTCACCGAAGATATTTTCGGGACAACGTGACAGGTGGTGAGCCCGTCGCCGCCTTTATGTCCAAGCCAACGATATTCGTACATAAGTTTTTGAAAAACCCATTGGTACGAGCCTACCAACTGGGGATCGAACTCAGGTCTATTGACTCGAAATTCCGACCACCCAACCACTCGGCTATCGTGACTTAATATTAAATAAATAAATAAAAAAAATTACTGAAGAAGGGTTTGATTGAAAAGTAGTCGAGTGATCGGAATTCGAGCCAAGAGTCGCTTGACTCGAATTCCGATCACTCAACCACTCGGCTATTGTGAATCAAAGGTATTATAGTGTTCATGTTAATAGTGTGTTTTTTATTTTTATTAAAAACGAATATTGGCAATGCCAAATAACATTACTAATATTCTTGTCCACTCCAACTATGCTGCAATGATTGTGATTTGGTTCGGGACGTTTCGGTCCAATGGCGGGCTCGAACTTGCGACTTCATGTTTCCCCGACTGTACATTAAACCATTGGGCTATTGGCGTCTCAAATAATTAGAAAAAAAAAATAAATATAGAATATAGAATATTTTTTGATTCCTTTCAGAGTTTGGAAAGTAAAGTTCTCACAGATTAACGTTCATTCTAATTTTTACAGCCCGATAGTCTATTTGTTAGTAACAGTGTCTTGAGAGCTGGGATTTGCGAGTTGAATCTCACAATAGCAAACATTTCTGTGATAATTAGAAATGTTGTTTCCAGGTCACGGCGTTTACAACTAATTAACTCTGAAATCATGTTGTTTCTTATTAATATCCAGTATTAAAATTTTTTGTGTCTGAAAAATGCATAGAATAAATTTAGTCAAACTTTAAAGCGAATATCGGCGATCAACTTTTTTAGAGATTTTGAGGATATAAATATATAATGTAAAATTAGAATATGTTAAAAGCGTTAAGTTTTAATGAGTTTTATGCGTATGTGGGCGAATAGGTATAAACATGAACTAGTTTTCATTCATGCGTCTTACTTATTTTATTGCTAAAAGTAGGTGACTACGAAGAATTTATCTACTTTTAATTTTAGTAACGGGTTCTTTTGATAAATAGTTTGTATTACGTTTTATGTGAAACTACTCTCATAAAATCAATAACTTGGTAGTGTTAATTTCCAATTTTAAGTGCCTCGTTGGCTCAGCGGTTGAGTGATCTGAATTCTGATCAGGAGACTCCAGTTAGATCTCGCTGACAACAACCATTGTGTTGACGCAAAAAAGCTCCAGTCATATTATTATTTGGATACAAACCCACTATTAAGTATATTTACAATATGTATTTGATGTACAATACTCCAGATAATATAATTCAGACAGTTGTTTTAATATGTCCCTGATATATACGACGTATATAATGCTATAAATTATTATAAAGAATAAAGGATTTGCGAAAATTATCATAATCGGAGTGTACATACCATATAAAACAGGGGCCTAGTCTGTATGTACTTATGTATATACCATATAAGTGCCGATTGTACCACAGAAATAGTAATAAATATAAAAATTATACTACTGAAAAAATATTTTATTAGCCTTTATTGCGAAAGGAGAACGAAACACAAGTTTAGTCTAATATGGAAAACTAGCTTAAATCTAACGCAACTGATTTTCTGGTTTAGTAATCAGCGTGTCTTGTGACATCACAGTCTTCTTGCAGCTCCTTATTCTCATTTATGCCTCTAGCTTTTCTAGACCACCTACCTAGGTATTTTTTCATCCCTCAATATTTCTTTTTTCATCTAACCATCGCTTTTAAATATTTCAAAATAATTCCAAAAGACAGGCAGTCTTCCTTTTTTTATTTTGCCACCGCGTAGTTGCCACTCTTGTATAATTTTTTATCCAAATCCATTCACCTGACTATCTCTCGTCATATGTCCTGTCCATCTCCATTTCAACTGTTTTGCTATATTTAATACACATATCGCAGTTTACTAGCGCTGCGATTAGAACTTAGTCCTCTGCCAATTTTAAAGGGCTGAGTTGTTTCCAGTAATATTTATACCAAAACTTTCCCATTTTGTTTTCCTAAATACACTTTGCCTTTCCAAAAAGTTTTCTGGTCATAACGGGTCTCCTTGTCTTATGCCTTTCGCTATAGGGAATTCGCCGGTTGTTTCTAATTTTATTTGTTTTATGTGTTTATATGCAAGTATTTCTTGAGAATCCCTTATTACGTTTAAGCCTTCTAGATGAACTCGTGCTTAATGAAAATAAGGAGCAAAAAAGGTGTTAGGTCTTGATATCGCCAATTCATTTTTCAATTTAACTGATCACGGAGAACCCACCCTTACGGGACAGGCCTTCACCCTTCTGTGAAATTTAACAGACCGTTATGTAAGCAAAGGTACAGCAATAAAGGAAAGTCTGAGATAAATAATAAAATAAATAAATATATTCACGCAATTCCCAATACAGGGGCAGACTGAGGTCTAGTCTAGACAATTAAGTCCCTTTGACCCACCTTCCACCGAAAGATATTTTCGGGACAACGTGACAGGTGGTGAGCCCGTCGCCGTCTTTATGTCCAAGCCAACGATATTATTCGGACGTAAGCTTTACTGACCTTAGATAACACAGAGCTAAATACACATTATAGTACACATTGACCTTCTCCATATTTTCCAAGTGATTTAATAAGAACTGCTTTCGTGAAAAGAAATGAAAAGGTCTTTATTTTTGGACGTATCATTCTTTAGTGCAATTAATTTCATTTCTTTCAATTATTATCTGTTACTGAGAAAATTTTACATATGCAAATTTAAGCTTGATTCAACATAACAAAAAAGAAACGGTCTTTCAAACATGCATTTCAAAGTTTTACTAAACCGATAGGGTGTTCACCACTGATTATGCATGAAACATAAACATTAAATTTGCCACAAAGGAAGGGTCTCCTCTGGAAAAAAAGAACGATTTCTATATGTAGAAAATTTTATTACCGCAAAATATTGGAAGGATATAAAGTTTAAATTAATATCAGATATTGAGGAATACGATATCGCACTTTTGTAAAAATATGAAGCATTAAAATTTAAATAATACTTATTTTTTCTTCTATCTATGTAGTACTACACACTGACGGATTAAGATTTCCTTAATCACATCACGCTTACCACGGTGGGTGGTGATCACAATTCCAAATTCTGCTTTTACCGATCTGTATAACTTATGCCAAAAAGGATTCAACTCGGTATTTTCTTTAAAATTCTCACTCCATTAGCCGATAAATAAGGCGCTGGCGCACCGGGTTCGTTCCCCGGGCCGAAGTCACTTTATCCAATTTCTTGCGTTAGCTCTTAACTCTTTTTCTACGACTTATTAGTCTCTAAGCTTAGGTCATATATTATATATAAACCAATCTAAATATTACTAAACTCGGTCACGCTTTGCTGAATCCGATGTTAATGATGAAGGACGTACATAAAAGTTTTTTTGTAAACATAAATTCACCGAGAAAACATGTCATTCGGTTTAATAACTTTGACCTATGCTGTAGGAATTTTAAACGTCCTACCAAGCCATGATAACCGAGAGGTTATCATGGCTTGGTAGGACGATCGGATCGGGAAACCCGATCGGATTTTGAATTAGAAGACTGACTTCAGTTAGATTTCCTGGTGGACTACACCGTACATAAGTTTCGTAAAAAAACTTATATATTAGTTTTTTTACGAAACTTATGTACGGTGTACATAAGTTTTTATAAAACTTGGACAGGACTGTATTCCGCGGCGGCTTATATTTTTACTTCATCTACAGAAAAAATTATGTTAATATTTACAATACTTATTAACTAAAAACTATTATAATCGTAGAGCCCTACTCCTCGTGGCATGGTACCAAGAACGCTGGCTGCATTTCCACGTTGAATGGCTAGACTTAACCGTTGAGCGAGAAAAGAACCAGCCCTCTTGTCACCAGCGGCAACGATAAGTCGCGGATACAATTCCTTTAGAAACTGCATCGCGTGGGGACCCCACGGACCGATTGTCTCTACGGCAAATGGAACAAATATATAGTCTCCTTCTATTTCTTCATCCATTTAGTATTTTTTCTCTAACAATTAATGCTAATAAATTATGGTAAGTATTATAAAATATTTTTAAGATTGCTCATCGTAAAAAACTATATTTTTAAAAATCAAATAAAGGAAACAGGTTTACTGTCTTTATGCGCATTATTAAATACGTACGCGCTAATTAACAAATAAAAAATACGTGCCTGCCAATTGGCCGTAAGAAATATGCGGTGATGGTTTGTATAGGATAACTGTATTGGAATGAATTCCGTTACATAATCATAAATGCTTTGTTGATCGATTGTTTCCACGGGCAGAATAGTTCAATCACCTTTTATGTTTAAGATTTACCATGTGGCCAATGTATTTTGTCGCGTTTTCGAGTCAGTATTAATTTATATTTAAATGCTGATTATTAAATTATGGGTTCTTACCATGTTACATCCGATAGATGTTCACTTTGATTAGATCGAGTTTTGTGTATCCGCTATAGAATCACGTCTTGTTTTATATTATAAGACGAAAACGAGAAGTAGGAACTCCCACGCATTTACCAATACAGAGGTAGCTAGTCAAAGGTTTATACAATTTAGTACTTTCGACCCATATCTTATTTATTTATACCCACAGGTTATTTTGGGGAAACGTGGGAGGGGGTTAGCCTGTGGTCATCTTTAAGTTCAAGCCATCGTTATAAATCGTTCATAAGTTTTGAATAAAATGGTACGGGCCTATGTTCTGGGGACCAACACGGATCTCTTGACTCGCATTCCGATCACTTAACCAAACGGCTATAATTTTGAGTATAAGGAACTACTGTGCAAACTTTCTTCAGTGCATTAATTTGTATGTAATATTATATATGAAGAAAATTTTTATTTCACCTTCATAAATGCCTAAATATTATCCGTCATTTTCCATTAAGTAAAGAAATTGTTATTCAACAATCTTTTTCGTAATAAATGCTTTTAAAGGTGAATGAAAATTAACCTGTTTACTTTTTTTATTTATTATTTACTTTTATTGCAAAACTAGCATTTATCTTTTGTTTTGAAAATTATTGATTTTAAATGGCGAATCTACGTTTTGGTATTTAAACAGGCCAGTAAAATGTGTTACAATAGTAACACATTTTACTAAAAAAAATTAAACATGACACATAACCATAGCAGAAAAACAAAACAAAACAGTAGTAGACAATTAATACTCGATTGGGATTTGAGCTGTCTTATTTCTCTTAAACAATTATTATATTGCATATAAATATAGCTCGGCTAGAATAAGATTTCAATATCATTAAGAAACAATTGGTTTAGTTTGACGCCGCGGTAACTATAACTAATAATATATAATAGTTCGCGTCAAAATTCAGCTAGTAGAAAATAAAATATCAAGGAACGCCGAACGTCGTTCATTCTACAGCCCACCGAGCAAATTTGAACCACCTTGTATAGAATTCAGAGAAATACTTTTGCTTTCCTATATCATTTCTGGCAACACACATAAGCTGTTAAGTTCTACTGTCTATATCAAATTTTGATATTTTTTAATTTACTTTATTATTTTATATAATATATTACTAAATGTTACGGTTTGTACTCAAGTCATGGACGTTTGTGTGTATTTGTAAATATTTATGTATGTAAATATACATGTATATAAAAAATATTTTACCTAACGGTACAATGTCTTCAGATACATGCATGGTAGCTTGAAAATAAATACGCGTTCTCCCAAATAAGCTTAGGTGTAAAGTGGGTTGCAAGGGCTTCATTGCCTAGACCTCTGCCTTCCCCAGTACATGAAATAGGCGTAAAGATAATTAAAATTACTAAATTATCTAAAACTTTGATTGCACGATCATTGAAATACGAGAAGACATTAAAATAATAGTACGCAATATAGAAGGATTGGGTTACAAGACCAATAGTGTAGCGTCATGTACGTTATCGTAAACTAAGTCACGCGACTTTCAATTAATTATAATGAGTATGCTATAATTTATTTTCAGTCTGTGTCCTTAAAAATTCTCTGCTTATTATGATTTTATGTTGTAATTTACGATAACGGTTCGTACACTTCAAATTTTAGTACAGTGACTGGTGTTTATCATCATAACGGATCAGTCTTTAAGCAACGGTTAAGGGCCACCGTTTTTTTTGAAAGTAATTATCGGTTTTGTACTGCACAGAGCCCACACTTTTTTGCATTGAAACTATTTTTTGAATTGTGAAACTAAAATAACATAAGAGATCTTAGTATTTCTCTTTTGAATTATGGGATGCACGTACTTCCATTTGCAACTATTAAATGTTATTCGCCGTCATTTAAAATATTTGAGTTTCATATAATTTATTTATTTACTATTCATTTACACATAATATTTAAAAAAAAAACATAAAACATAAACTGAATATAAATTTTAAGGACAAACGCACAGCTTATTTCAAAGTGAAATTTCTTCTAGTAGGCCTGATTCTGGAAAATTATAATAGGAGCAAACTAGTGTGCACTACGAACAATACATTGTATCACATTTATTAAAAAAAATGTAATTAATATGAGTAAAGTCAGCAATATTTAACTACTAATATACTAATAAACTAAATTATAAATAGATACATACAATAGATAGGGACAACATGACATATATTGCTATGTCTCCAAAGTAAGCAGCTTACGCACTGGTATTATGGAATCAGAAACAATGAAGGTACCACAAACACCCAGACCCGAGATAACGCTGAAAAAGTGTTTTCTTTATTAACCACGATGAGTCACGATACCCGAGTGGTTGAGTGATCGGAGTACGTATCAAGAGACCTACTTGAGTTCGATCCCCAAGGTACGTACCAATGGATTTTTTAAAAAACTTATGTACGACTTATATCATTGACTTGGGCATAAAGACGGCGACGGGCTCATAATCTATCACGTTGTACCAAAAAAATGTTTTCAGTGGACCCTGTATTGGGAATGGCGTGAAAATGTTTTTTTTTATATTGACCACACCGGGTTCGATACCCGGGACCTCAAAGTTGACAACACCATAATAAAGGTGTGTGTGCCAAATTTTCACTGTCCAATTTCAAGTCTATGTTATATGCATATAAACTAAGTCTTGATAATATCGATAAAGAGATGCAAATCACATGCAGGGTGTTATCGAGCAATAAATGATTAACATTAAGGTATGTATAACTTTGTATACCTTTTAATACTGTATAAGATATGAGTCCCTCGTTCCTTCTAAATAAAATGCTATTATCCTCGAACATTTTATAACACTGCAACATTGAAATGCTTTGAATGGACTAAGTTTTTATTTTTTATCACGAATATTTCTTTAATGCTATATAGTAGTTATATATAGTATTTCTTTAACACGTTGTGTTAAGGATGCCTTATTTTTTTTAACTAAATTATAAAACTTGAAAATCCAACGGCGCCACTGACCGAACATCGATGCATTTTGGCGGTTGTGAAAGAATGTAGTAACCTAATTTATTCCGTAAGTGTACGAAGCATAGGTAAAAGCATGAGCAGCGCAAAGTGGGATTCTTGCCGGGCGAAGTTGCACCCTTTTCTTCAATTTTCTGGCTAGACATGTCAGACGAAAGACGCAATACGCGAGTCTTTCTCTACCTCCTATCAACCACAGATGGCCAGAGGTTTCCTAAAGTCTCGCTCACTACAGTGTTTTGCGAGGCGATGGTACTATCATGGACAAGCCAAGTCCATTCGTACAGCAGCAAAATTAGCCAATGTGCTTGAATTATTAATAAAAATATTGAATTGAAATAGTAAATATTTAAACTAATATTTGGAGAATTAAATTTAAAAGTTTAATGAGATAAAGCATCGTTATATTTATCCTTTATTTAACAGTTTACCTAGGCTATCGGGTCGCAGCGGTATCCTTATGTAAAATAAAAATATTTAAAGCAAAGGGTCTATACGCACAGCCTTTTTATAAAATTATTAATGATTATTGCCATAGCAAACGTAAAAATTTAATGAACTTTTATAATTTCGCGTTGAGTTCCGCTAATCGACTATTTTACATCTCAACAGATAGAAGGGTAATTTGTCAAGTCTAAAGTTGATGTATTTGTTTAGGCAATGATGCTGTCACTAATTTATTGTACATAATAAATTGCTTATAACGTATTCCGGCATTAGCATAATTGCTTATAAACAAGAAAAGTCAAAATAGAAATAATTATTCTAGAAGGCATTATTGGTGTGGTTAAGACTTCCAACCGAATTAGTAGTGATTTTGAAACTGATAATGACCCCCTGCGTCCCATAGCATCCTCTCGTCTACTTAGTTTGATAACCTCTAAGGATTAAAACTAAAAGATATTAACGGAAAAAAGTCTAGCAGTTTTAGTGCGTTGATTGTTACACCTACACAAATAGAATGGCTCTTGACATAAGGATGTGGGATAGAAAGGATTGAAGTGCTTGAAATACCTTGTCACCTCTGATTATTAGTGTAGCTTCTATAAATTATATTCATGACATAACTATCTTTTATTTGACTAGTTTTCCCTGGAAAATCCCACTGAATTGTTTAATTTTCCAGAGCAAAAATCATCCTTTATCAATATCATGATGCCTAATATTACAAATCAAAATACGTTAAGTAATACTACGTTTTAGCAACGTCCTAACTCTGGAATCGTGTATCATATGTTAAACTAGGTTATGAACTATTTAAAATTTTCAAACTTTCACACTTTATATTAATGGGATTAGGAAAATAAGATACGATTAGTAAGACATATTTTACACAAGCACAAAACTTAATGTTTTATAGTAGAAGAACAGCATGTATTTTTATGTTGTGTCGATCGTTAAGTTTATAAAGTAGTCTTAGACTTTATGGAACGTGAAGTCATTGACCTATATTTTTGCTTTCTTCTAAATAATATTCTTATTTGCAAGAATTCGGAATATTTTTATAACTTTAGTATACATAAAAGGGAACAAACCGCACATTATAATATAGAGTTTTACCAACTGGTTTCTTATTACAAGAGTTATTGACCTCCATGTGACTCAACACTTGTTTACCCTATGTTCATAATTCTTTTGTATGATATGTGAGTAGTGTTTGGATCTTATCATTGATAAATATCAACTTAGATAGTATCTTCTCCATGATTTTTGTTATGCTATTTGTTAAAGCAGAAATCTTTGAAACGGTTCTTTATTGTGCATGATATATAGAGTTGAGACGAAAAAAATGTGTCTGAATATAATTCCAATGATGATGATGATTCATCTTTAGAAAAATAAAAATAAAATATTAATTTGTGTGCATTCTTTGAATATTTTTTTCCAACATTTGAACTTTCCAAGTGATATTCATTGTAAATAGAGTCAGTTGCTCCTTTAAGGCTAGTTTACGGAGCGTATGTTTTACTATTACAGACAACAGTATCCTATTAATCCTCTATATATTATACCTTTTGTCTCTTCTATAATTTGTTATGTGATCTAGATAAACCTCTATTCCTTCTTTAAATAAATAAACCTTATTTGTAAACCTTTAAATACTGGGTTTACATAGGGTGAACTTAATAAAACATAGGTAAAAATACAATACTTACGAATAATTACTAATTCTTTTACTATTATCACTATACGCAGCCTACTAATCAATGCCCACATCTGGACAATATGTATAAGATCTTCTTCCTTTAAAAAATATCTTTACGCCATTTCCAAGAGACCCACTTTTCATCGAGGACATTTCTTGGGGCGATTATATATAGCTGTAGTAATTAAGCACTTAAAACTGATATTAAAAATTTCTTATATAAAAATTATATATAGATGTCATTAATTTTTATATATTAGTGGCCCGGCCCGAGGATCGAAACTGGGACACTTAAGATCTAAAGGCCCTGATCTGCTATGGCGACCGGAATTTGACGAATAAAAAATCATCCTTGGAGATTGGGTAGAAATTGTACTTCCAAATTGCTGGAAAAAAGTTTGCAGCAAAAGCATTACTTTGAGAGCTCATTTGTACATTTTGGTTAATAAAACAAGATCATCAGTACATTTTGGTTAATAAAACAAGATGGTCTTTTGTGATTGCTGCTAAGATTTGTAAGAAATTCTTAGATCTGTCTGATCGATGGAAGAAATATTTGCTTTTAATTAACTACGCTAATGGACTAAAAAAAGATAAGATCAGGTCACATTTTTACACAAGACACGAGAAATAATGATGTTATAAACATTATATGAGATCAACTTTATGCAGATTTGCTTTTCTATGTGCTCTTAATTTGTGGAAATAGGTGGCGATTTTTTTCATAAATAATAATTCTATTGATAACATACATGTATGTAAGTAAATATATAGTCTAGGTGACTTACACAGTGACAGCGACGACTTCTCACAGTATCACAAATAAACTTCAGTGAAAAGGAGCCGAAAGAAGTAATTGCTTAGACCATTCTCAATCAAGTCAGATAGCAGTGTGTTTGGGTGGTCGGAATTTCGTGAGATCCGAGTTCGATCCCCAGGTTGCAGGCTCATACCGATGGGTTTTTAAAAAAACTTATGTACGAATTATATCGTTGGCTTGGACATAAAGACGGCGACGTGCTCACCACCTGTCACGTTGTCCCGAAAATATCTTCGGTGGAAGGTGGGTCGAAGGGACTTATTGCTGTGATATTTTAATGGTACCGGACCGAGTATATTTGGGCTGAATTTTACCGAAATCAAATTTAAGAAGTAAAGTAAATGTTAGTAATAGTTCGCAACTTAAGACAAGGTAAATTAGTTGGAATTTTTCACATTCGGAAACGAAAAAATTATGTAAGCTGTCAGTTTTGCAGGATTTATTCAATAATTAGTTTTCCAATATTCAATAATTCTTACTTAGAGAAATGTTTTAACACGTTTATAAGATTCTGCTATTGGCAATGATGTACAGTAGGATAAATGCTATTATGCTATTTGGAGTGAGGCCGAAATATAAAAAAAAAGACTTTCAATGTTTCTACGCAACATTGAAAGCTAGGTAGAATTAAACACCTTTTTTATACGTGACGAAACACTTAACATTAGGAAGGGTTTGCGGCGACAAATCCCACGGTGTTCCGCCATACTTAGCAGTCGCCCTGCCAGGGCCACGGGAAAGCTCTCGCAGACATTTGCTACCCCACCCGCGCTAGCCCCTCAAGGCAAGGCGCTCCTCCAGAGAATGACTCCACTGCTGTTCCAACCAGGCTAAACGCGCTGGAATATGGACGCATCTACCTCCTTGACCTTCGAACCCATGGAGCTCGGGTTTTTGACCGAGTACTCCACTCATTCGTCACCCCGCGACCGATCTGGACTTCCACACTCCTCTCCTCCCGTGGCCCCACTACAGCCGCATCAGCGGTACGACGCCCGCCGGAGTTACGGTGGATAGGGAGCATGGCGAAACGTAATACCAAAGTTCCTCTTCCACCGCCACTCCACCATAAGGGTGGAGGCCATGGAGAGTGGTGCGAAGGCAATGACTCAAACACTCCATCCACAGCCCAAAGTGGGCTGACCAAGCCCGCTTAGAGTGGCCTCCTCGGACCGGCCATCTCGCTAAGTTATGGCGGCCCTGTGGGTTCTTCTTAGTTCACCGTGGGTGTCCAAGCCACGATTAATAAGCCCCACCGCTACGACTAGGCGAGAAACCATTCTATTTAGATTAAATTAAATTAAAAAATAAGCTTCAAATTAGGCTCGTTATCAGAACTAATCTTTAGTGCAATACGCATTTAAAGCATTTTTAATATTTAAAATTAAATATACTTAACGATGACTGGATCTAATTTAAGGATAACAGGTTATCATCCAGAGGTAACTTTGTGAATATTGCGCCAACATCTTTTATGTAAATTACCTTGTAAATAAATGTAAATGCACACACCTTCAATGTCCTAATCGTCTAACTGTCCTATTTTGTCATAAACGCCACGCTTGGCAAGCGGATTAGCGAGCATGTTTTATTGCCCGTCGCGGTGATCTTGCCGGTCTTCGCGTCGTAGTTAATGACAGACCTACGGCTTTGGTGACCGTGGACGAGAGGCGTACACACTGGTTTTCATGTTGTCACCAGCTCTGAGATCGCGCGTGTGATTCTCGGTCGGAAAACACCTTCTCTACATTTTCTCGAGTATGGGTGTTTGTGGTACCTTCGTCTTCTTCAGATTCCATAACACAGGTGGTTAAGCTCCTTACTTTGGTATCAGTGCAAAGTATGTAATTTTTTCTCTATCTACGTAAGTATTTATTAAAAAAAATGTCTTCACGCAATTCGCAATACCTGTCTACAGTCTATCTATCCATGTATACCGAGATCTAGTCTAGACTATTAAGTCCCTTCGACCCACTTTCCACCGAAGATATTTTTGGTACAACGTGACAGGTGGTGACGTCGTCGCCTTCCAAGCCAACGATGTAATTCGTACATAAGATTTTCTCGAGTCTCTTGACTCGACATTCCGCTCGGCTATCGTTACTCTTTGTATGCATTTATTGATTATTATTATTATTTTCCCTTAGTCGCTTTTTACGACACACAGTCCTTTTATTTTTGGAATGTAACGAATACATTGTTTACGTTCCATTCCATGTAATTATATATAATTATATTAACCTCACAATGAGATTGTCATTTTTCTTTACATAGATGTCCTCTCCCGAGATGTTTTATTAAAAATGCACTTAAGTATTATATATCTTAATGGTGTTAGACTGTATAATTATTTAATCTTATTAACAAAGGTCTGTGGGAAGAAAAGCCTAATATAAGTTACGTAAGTTATAGTTTAAATGTAAAAAAAATCAATTGAATAGGTATTTATTGATAAAAATAAAAGTGGATGGGACCCAAAAAAAGTACTGTTACAAAAATGCTAAATAATTATTACCTCAGCCCCACAGAGGTCCGAGAACCAAGGTCAAGTTGAAGGCGAATGAACTCGGTAACAGTAGAGTGTTTCCCAATTAATATATTAATTTGACTGTTCATTTTATTTGAAATTCGACACTATACTTTTACCCGTTTCCTGTACCAGTGTAGATGATAGCTAATGGAATATAATAATATTAATATTTATATTTAAAATTGCAGTTATAATAGTGCAATCTTTTTCATGGTACTGCCATTGCATGATAAGAGTGTTTTCTATCCCATATTATTGTTTAAAGTCATTTATTGTTAAAAAATGTAAAATTCACAGATAAGATGATCTAAATGATGATGATGCCCTTTTCGACCACAGCTACTATCGCAGTAGTTATCTGTGCCGGAGAAGTTGTAGTGTCGTTATTGTTGGCGTAAACATAAGCATTCACTCTTGTTTATCCTGTTTACCTTCCTATATATAATAAGATGCAGTGTCACAGACTTGGAATTAAAGCCACTTTATAGGACCCGAATCCCAATAATTTTTTTATAGCATTCAAGTATATTAAACTCAAACAAACGACAAAATTCAGCTTATTAAATATATATTAACAACCCTTTTAATTTTCCCAATAGGTTTGTTACTCTGGTTAAGCAGACTGGTACTGCACCAGACCCACTTAAGACAGCAATTTTTCTGTTATTCCTAAGGATATTTATAGTCTCAACCATCGGTAGCCATTGAGGCTTTTTATTTAGACTTGTCTAAATATAATCTTTTAAATATGTCGACTGGTGCTCAATCTGATACCAGCTCAGCTACATGTTATAAACATTGAAGACAAACCTAAACGAGAGTTTTATTTGAAACCAAGAGATTAAGGTGCGATTGTTACGCCAAATCTTCTAGGTTCACACAAATTAGCTCGCAGTGGACACCAATCTCAATAATTTTTTTAAACATTTCTTTCAAACAGTCTTTTAATATAAGTCATATAAAAATTATCATGAAGAGGTGAATTAAGTTTTAAATTCATAATTTACTAATACATATTTTTTTATTCGAATAAATATCTAGTCACGATAGCCGAGTGGTTGGGTGGTCGGAATTTCGAGTCGAGAGACCCGAGTTCGATCCCCAGGTGGCAGTACCAATGAGTTTTTCAAAAACTTATGTACGAATTTCATCGTTCGCTTGGACATAAAGACGGCGACGGGCTCACCACCTGTCACGTTGTTGCGTAAATATCTTCGGTTGAAGGTGGGTTAAAGGGACTTAATTGTCTAGACTTGACCTCTGTCTACTCCTGTATTGGGAATTGCGTGAAGATATCTTATATATTTTAATAAAATTCTGCTGTTCTCGGTCTTTAAGAATGCAATAAATTTCTGCTCACAGATCTGGTGAAAATTGGGTCGAAAAACTACTAATTAGTCTCAACCTCTACCTATCCCAGTACTTGGAATTGCATGAATATACATTATCATTTTATAAAAGGCATATTATTTTGCATGTACTTGTTATACCAAATTCGCGAGTTACCAAATAAGAATATTTGGTCTACTTTTCTTTGAGGTAACGGATGAGAGAAAACGACATACGCAACTATCTTCTCCGACATAACTCTAACTTTTGATTCATTAGTTTTATCTTTCCGTATTTTAAAAACAACATTTTTTTGCAAAATTTTTTTTAATCTTTTGACTCTATTTTCGCTGGAGCTTGTTTGGGACATCGTGAGAGGTGATAAGCCAGTAATCGTCCTAGTTTAAGCCAACGATAGACATAATTTGACAGTAAGGCCACGATACTGTCTTGGGTTTGTTTTCTTTTTTTGTTGGTGCGCGGGTAAAACAGTGGGTACAGCTATTTTTATGAACAGCGTCATAAAAGTATCCGAGGAAAAGTTTCGCGGTCATTGTCGCGTCACAAGTAAACAATTCTGTCTCATATATAGACATGATTTACATTGAAACAACTTTAAAGTTGTCGTCGAATGGAGCACTAGTCTATTTTAATATTTCTAAACACGTATCGAGTCAAGATTGCGATCGGTCTTTTTCAAAAAGGTTTATGAGTAATAGCGGATGCTGCTTTAAGCCTTTTGAAGTTCTTCACACAAGGCACTTGGAAGGTTAAAGTTGTCATGCAATAAATTTTATTTTTTATACGTCCCGGTATGACGATATGTTTAAAGCGCTGCGTAAAAATGCTTAGAAGTCCAGTATTACTTTTTGTGTTTTCAAATTTATTTAATTTATTGCCGGACAGTATTGTCAATTCCTAAACTGTATAATTTTCGCTTTCCAGGGATTTTCTGTCATTTATTTCATTCACATATCTATGACATGTATGTTTTATTTCAGGTCAGCAAAATACATGCATATTTGTTATAATGTTATGCACATAAACCGTGTTAAATCACTGGTTAAGTAACCAGTGGTTTTACACGGTTTATGTGCATAACATTTTAACAAATATGCATGTATATTTAAAATACATAAAACGATTGTTTAAAAGTTAAAAATATTACAATCCTTTAATACTCCTATTGACACTCAAAACCGGTATTATTTTAGGAATCTGTATGTGAACTTTATTTTATGTAAAGTCATAAAATGATATTAACTTTAAAGTAATAGTATTAAAAGGTTTTTATTTAGATTTTAGGAAGCATGAGTCAGCCTCACGCATGTTTTGCATAAAGTTCGGACTGAAGATTCACAAATATTTTTTTAACTAAACTGGAAAACGAGCTTGCAGCTCACTATCAGAAATCTATCACTCACTATCAGAATAGCTACTGCTTGGGATTGCTTAGGTGGAAGTTTTTGTATTCTTTGAAAAAGTTTGCGAGTTATTCTGGAATTACGCCACTGTAGTAATCTTTCGGCCCGTTCAAAATTATGGTAATGGACAAACAATAAACGAAAAAAATATTGACAAAGACTGCAAGGGATCTCGTAATTAAATAAATTCGACTGCAGTCTCAGGCGCATTAGTCGACAAAATTCAGATATTTTATGAAAAAATTGCGAATATGGTTTATGAAAATGTGGTTTATGAAAAACCAAGCGTCTAAAAGCGTTTTTAAGTCTCAATAAAACGATTTTTATCATACGATTACTACTAAATAAAATACTAAAACGATAATTGCATTCATTGATGAATCTTTGTTGCTGTAGAACCATACCAATACCACTATGATATTCAAATAATAAAACTTAATATAGAAACAGTTGAGAGTAGAGCAGTAGTGTCCTAGAAACTAAATGCATAGTACTTTATATGTAAAAAAGATCACATAATATCTTTCCCGCAACATAGCCCCCATAACACATGTAACAGTGCTTTTTTATGAAAAACCGTCCGGAAGAATCTACACGCTGAAGTGGTACTGGACTAGGTCACAAAGCTCGACGAACTGTTTCCCGTTGGGGAAAGAAAGTTCTGGCATGACAACTTTGTTTAGGCTAACGTCGTGTAAGGTCGCATCGTCACTATAGCTGAGTGGTTAGATCATCGGAATTCGAGTCAAGATACCTGAGTTCGACCCCCAGGTTTTTTCAAAACTTATGTTTAAATTCACGATAGCCGAGTGGATGGGTGGTCGGAATTTCGAGTCGAGAGACCCGAGTTCGATCCCCAATTGGCAGGCTCGTACCAATGGGTTTTTTCAAAAAAACCTATGTACGATACATATCGTTGGCTTGGACATAAACACGGCGACAGGCTCACCACCTGTCACGTTGTCCCGAAAATATCTTCGGTGGAAGGTGGGTCAAAGGGACTTAATTGTCTAGACTAGCCCTCTGTTTACCCCTGTATTGGGAATTGCGTGAAGATATTTTTTTATGTATGATTTATATTGTTGGATTGAACATAAAGACGGCGACACTATTACCATTTCGCACGTTGTCATAAAAAAGGACTTAAAAAAATCTTCACGCCATTCCCAATACAGGGGTAGACAGAGGTCTAGACAATTAAGTTGTTTCGACCCACCTTCCACCGAGGATATTTTTGGGACAACGTGAAAGTTGGTGAGCCCGTCGCCGTCTCAATGTCCAAGCCAACGGTATAATTCGTATATAAGTTTTGAAAAAAACCACTTGGCTATCGTGACTCTTTCGTCAAGAGGACTTAGTCGAAAGAACTTAATCATCTAGACCTCTGCTGTCTACCCTAGTATTGGGACTGGTGTGAAGATAATTTTTTTCATTCAGTGTGGAACGAACCCCAAATGATGTTGAGTTACGACTAGCAAAATGTTGCGGGAAGTCTATAGATGCAGGTGGCTGAGGATAGTTTTTTGTGGAAAATTTTGGGGTTGAACGATATTCAGCAGTGGACTCTGGATAGGATGTAAAGAAGAAGTGTTGTAAAACACAAAGAACATATTTTGTATTTTGTAACTTATATTTTGGTTCTAGGTTGTTCTAGATAAGAACACAATTTTTTTATAATAATAGTCCAGAAATTATACACAAGACAAGTGTAATGGTTAAATAAACTATAAAGATATTTTTTTAATCTTAAAGATAGAAACACAAAAGCGGAGAAGAGAATTGTTTGCGCGTAGGTGGTTTTATACATCATTATTAACCTTTATGACACTTGTTTTTCTTGGTCGGGTTTTACAGACAGACAAGTGTAGGTAGGACGATGATTTTTTTATGTTCAATTATGCTTAATGATTAAGTTCATATGTCCAAGTCTTGACAGATAAAGATACAAAGTAAAGATAAAATTTAAAACACTTATACTTTCATCTATTTCTTGTATATATTATTTTATTTTATTTAATCTCTGCTAATCATTGATTAAGCAGTATGCTTCTACAAACTACTACGGTATTGGTTCCTCTTGTATAATGCTAATAAAACATTAAAAGTAAAATCTGTAGTTGAGTAGCGTACATACGGATTTTTTAATGTGTCGCCAGCTTCGATGCCTTGGGTTCAATTCCCGATTCAATTCCCGGGTTTAATTCGACGTGTCAATGTAGAAAACCACTTTTTATGTATTATCTCTGGTCTGGGTGTCTGGGGTACCTTTGAGGTTTCTGATTTCTTTTATTTGAAAATTAGGTAAACTTTTCATCATCGAGCATGAATGCATAAATGAGGCCTATGATGGAGTCAGTTTACTCATGAGTGTGTGCTTTAGTTATTTTCTTTGAGAGGTGAGTACTGTATGTGATGTTACCTTTTTTTTGTAAATAAAAATAAATAAATAAAAATATCTTCACGCAATTCCCGATACAGGGGTAGACAGAGGTCTGGTCTAGACAATTAAGTCCCTTCGACCAGCCTTCCACCGAATATATTTTCAGGACAACGTGACAGGTGGTGCGAACGTCGTCGTCTTCATGTTAAAGCCAACGATATTTGTACATAAGTTTTTGAAAAACCCATTGGTACGAGCCACCTACCTGGGGATCGAACTCGGATCTCTTGACTCGAAATTCCGACCACCCAACCACTCGGCTATCGTTACTTTTTGTCTTTTTAAAAGTTCATGATTTACTTATACTTCTTTTCGTCGCTTTCAAATATCAGAAACTTAGTTTTTTGCATTCTATTTTTTATCACTAAATGTATTTTTTTTAGAAAATAAAGTAGTTACTCGTTACACTCCTACAAAGTCATTATTTTAGGAGATTAGCCGGTAAAAAATATTAAACGGTCAAGACAAGCTCTAAGCTTCAAAAGCTTCGGTCCAAAATTCAAAACTCTTCGGGTATGAAAACATAAGGTTTTTGTTTTGGAATAGTATGCTATGAGCGGTAGCTATTGACTATTAGATGGACTGGCGTTTTATTTTTATCTTGCTTCCATAAAAAACCGTGTTTTGTAATTTGATTTTATAAATTTCTTATTTATTTAATAGTTAAAAATATATCTTCACGCCATGCCATCATCCCATCTTCCACCGAAGATATTTTTGGGAAAACGTGACAGGTGGCGAGTCCGTCATCGTCTTTATATACAAGCCAACGACAAAATCGGACATAAGTTTCGAAAAAGCCCAAACCACTCGGCTATTGTGATTTTTTTATTTAGTAAAAAAAAATATATCTTCACGCAATTCCCAATACAGGGGTAGACAGAGGTCGAGTCTAGACAATTAAGTCCCTTCGACCCACCTTCCACCGAAGATATTTTCGGGACATCGTGACAGGTGGTGAGCCCGTCGTCGTCTTTATGTCCAAGCCAAATATTTGTACATAAGTTTTTGAAAAACCCGTTGGTACGATCCTACCAACTGGGGATCGAACTCGGGTCTATTGACTCGAAATTCCGACCACACAACCACTCGGCTATCGTGACTATTATTTAGTAGTAAGATAATTATATCTTATCACCGTCCAGTTCCAAATATAGGATATCTTAATGTGGGACCAGCTGACGTGTGTAATTGCTAAGAAACTAAATAATTTATAGCCAATATCACTTACAGATAAAAACTTCTAAGAGATTTAATTTTAAACGCATACTATTACAATGTAAATGATAAATGTCATAAAGTTTTTTGTACTTCTTTATAGCTCTATTCATGATAGTTTATGCTTTTAGTAGGTATTTCAGTACTTCTTTTTCACAGCACCTAAGGCCCAAAAAAAGCTGTTTCAATAATTCAAAACTATTGCACCTCCGGAATTACTTCATTACCATTTTAATGTAAAATTGTACATAGTTCCAATACACGTTAGTGTGTCATATATTTTAAATATTCTCTTCAATTGTCACTATTTATCATCAGAACTCCATATTAAAATATGATTTAAATCATCCATCATATTGATTTGAATGAATCATAAAAGTGATCTTGCAATATCGTAATGCACTTTATCGTTGTTGCCACAATAATCAATGAATTAACGAATACGTTCGATATTTGCATTATCATGGGGAAATAAAAGTACAACGAATGTTATTTTTCTGAACTATTGATTGTAAATAACTTAAAAAAAATTTGAATGTTTACAACTTAGCCTAGAAAAAAAGGGATATTAAAAAAAATAAGGGACTATGTTATTGTATTGATATTTTATGCATTTATTTTGATTCTCAGATAATAATCGACTGTTGATAGTTTAACGCTTACGACAAAAAAGTGGTGACCGAATTTTAGCGGTAGCGGCTTGAGTACATATATTGAATAATATTTATTTTCCTTAAGAATTCCTTACTTAACAGCCTGTAAAAGTCCTCTACAGGACGTTAATCTCTCACCTAAGAGATTTCTTTTGCCATGATCTTGGTAAGCTTGGTAATGGCGATAATAGTAATTGTGACTATTCTCCTTGTTGTAGCCGACTGGGCTGGTGTTTTGATTTTAATCAAGATTATAATTAAGAAGATTAAGTTTATTAAGATATAACACAGCACGTGGATATAAGGGATTATAGTCACTTAACATGAGAATCCTGTCGTTTTGTAAACTTAGGCGATGTCAATATTATTACACATATTTAATTTTTTATTATTGTTCTCGTTAATTTACCATTTTCATGTTCCCATACTTCACCTTTCACACGTTTCAACACAAATCGAATATTGATTGGAATACCGCTGCATTGAGTTTTTTATGACCATAAAATACTTTTACCGTTATGATTTAATATTGCAAAGTTATTGTCTTACGCGTAGCGAACAGCGTAGGCGTGGTCAGCTCCATAATGTTGCTCCAAGTGGCAATGGGTTACATGTACAGTTAATCAAGGTATGTTTTATCAGTTATAAGTAATAATTCATTTTAAGCACTTATAATTTGACGTGCGCCATACCCATCGGAATCGAGTGGCTCTTTACTTCCCGAAGGTATTGTTAAAGACAACTAAAGAAACAGCCACAATATATATTATAAATTGCAATGACCATCGATGAAAAATAACCAATTGAAATGGCGGATTAACTAACTCAGTGGTTTCTAAATAGAATTTAAGCATCTAGGGTGCGTGGTGCCATTTTATAGATAAAAGAGGTAAAGACGCCCATGAACATCTGTAAGACCATAAGAGCTAAAGGTGGATTGTTTTCTTTAAGGAAAGAATAAGTCTGTCTACACACACGCTTACTGAACAAAGCGATAATGGCAAATTCTGCGTTGGAATATGTAGTAGTTTTTACAGGCTGTTACAGATACCACTTATATGAAGTATTAACAATAATTTATATTTGCTTAATAACATTTTAAATTGTTGGCAATTATGTAACATTTACTCGAATCGTGGAATCGAATTATGGAAGTTTTTATCAATATTTATCTATTTAAATAACTGTAGCTATGTATGTATATTGTACCGTTGGCTAGTACACTAAGACAAACTAAGACGAAGTGATAGGCTCACCACCATATTGATCCCAGATAAGCTTTAGGCTAGGCGGTGAAATAAAAAAAATAAAAGGGGAAAATACGTAAAGGTAAAAAATATTGACTTATTCAGGCGGATCTATTCGATGTACCATAATGCCTTTTGCTTTTGGAAGCTGAGTGAACGATTTAATTATCAAGGTATATTACTGTTATTGCTGTATAGTTAAGTCAGAATCCTCCACCAGAGTTTCGTTATTGAGGATTTATGTAAATTCAAAGAGTCACAGTGACTGCCCTCAGGTTTAATTTGAGTTTCTTGTTATCCTTCTTGTCATAAAAGAATAAAAATTTTACAAAATGACTAATTTTAGGTGATGTTATCGTAAACTGGGAAATAAAAATCATTCATCGTTTAAATACATGTTTATTGATTTATAGAGCCTGATCCTTTATTGCAACTGTTAAGTTATAACGAAGTTTACCTTTTTATGATTGATTCGCAGAGGAAGTTAGAGGAGCTAAATTTAATCCGAAAACGGTATATTGTCACCGTTTTTTTAGTAACCTGCACAAAGTTTATTGGAGATAGGTGTCATCAAACGTCTATTCAATTGAAAGGATACTTTAGACTGACTGCATTGGTTTCCGGTTTCATTTGTGACAGAATGTGGCAAAAAAGAACGGTATTTTAAATCATTGATATGTGTAGAATCTTTATGTATTTGTGGTTATCATCTATATGAATATAGATGAGCAAAACAAATGATTCATTGACTTATAGGGAGATACATTATCCGTTAACTTATGCTATACTATACTTTTTCTAGTTTAATATTAATTAGTGCCTTTAGCCAGGGGCTCGCTGCTCCATTTCTTCTCCATCTCGGAAGCTTTTTGTGTTTCAGTTGTGGAGTCGGTAGCCTATATCATTGACAAGAACATTGGACACTACTGACGACACTAAAAGAAATGAAGGGTTATCCCTTCACTACTAGAACATACTTACATCACACGGCCATTATATGAATATTATTAAATTTATAAAATTTTGTTATAATATACTGAAAATAAAGTAAATAAAAATCTATAATTTAATATTGGCTTGATGAATCCTAATAAAAAAAAGAATAGGCTTACGTTGTGGCGGGAGCACAGTGTACTTTTTTTACTTCAACGTCATTAAGTAAACTGGAACCGTCCAAAAAATATTTTCTATGGATTTTTAAATCAAAGTTGCTTTTTGTGGTTAAATGTGTCAAATTTTTATTCAGATTAAAAAAGACGGCCACTTTGGGTTCCCATTTTCAAGAGTAATGCCGGTCGCTCGGGTATGTTATTAATATTGACATATTTCATGGCAGTTTTGCTAAAATTAAACGAGATACTAAATTTTACAATGTGTTAAAAACAGTATTTATGTATTTTGTTATATGTATTTTTATGTGATTTCACAAATAATAGTTTTAAATCACGCTAGGAATTTTAAGGTATTAAGTTTTATTACATGATTTTTTAAATATCTTTACGCAATTTCCCATACTGGAGTAGGCAGAGGAGGAGACAATGAAGTCTTTTACGATCCACTTTACAGCGAAGTATATTTGGGACAATGTGACAGATGATGAACCTATCGCCGTAAGTAATAAACAAGGTAGGTATATACAATATAATATACTTTAAGAGAAAATACGGCATACGATGTTACTAAATACAGTAACAAGAACGTGAATTTATATATTTGGTATTATTTGACCTAAATGACCAATTATAAGGAAATATTCCATATGTGGGTTCCTGTATGCTTTAGATTTAGGCCCGGTAGGTGTCGCAGCGATAAGCTAATAATAATAATATTAAAAAAAAAAACACAAATTTGGTGTTCGAAAGCTGGCTTTAAAACATTGTAGCCTGTGCCAGGATGAGGAGAGCCTAGAAATTTTATTTAATGTTTCGACGAACGAGTGAACCGTTCGAGAAGGACCATATTGGGTCCCCTAGTGTTGTATGTACACAATAAAAAGGAATACGTCAAAAGAAATATACTCTCTTGAGAAGGATCCGAACGCATTGGGTAATATTCATAACAGTCAAGACTAGGTTTGCCTGATAGAAACATTTGTGAGATTCGATCAAATAGGCGAAACATTGAGAAAAGTAATACACAATAGATTTAGATACTCTTTATTGCTCACCAACAAAAAAAATACAACATAACATTACTTAAGATAATTTATCTTATTATATCTAAAAACAGTCGCGATAGCCGAGGGGTTAGATGGTCGGAATTCGAGTCAAGAGACCCGAGTTCGATCCCCAGCAGGCTCGTACCAATAGGTTTATTCAAAAACTTATGTACGAATTATTTCGTTGGCTTGGACATTAAGACGGCGACGGGCTCACCACCTGGTACGTAATCCCACAAATATGTTCGGTGGAAGGTAGCTCGATACGACTTAATTTTCTAGACCTCTGTCTACCCCGGTATTGGGAATGGCGTGAAGATAATTATATATATCATAAAATATCTAATATGATTAGATATAATTATTATTAGATATGGCGATTAAATAGATTTAGATTAGATTATATACAGGAGTAATTCTACATTTATACATTAACACACGTATAAATTTTCATAACTTTTCCTTAGTTTACTTCCAATAATTTTTCACAAATTTACAAAACCTTGCCGAAATTTTCTGGAATGCTGACTGACAGCTTTCTCTTGGCATTAAGAACAAAGCGAGGCTGATCAAAGCTCTTAAGAATCTCTTACTAATTTTTAAGTAGTCAGAAGTCTAAAATTGTATCTTATTTAAAGCAAACAACTTATTATCAGTTTTACATATAATACTATGCCAAATGTTTAAATTCATAACGATTATCGATAACTCAAGAATACTATGGTTTCATGATTTGAATGCTTATTCAGTTTGCCTTTTATGGCCAAGAATCAATAAAAAAATTAAAAACTTACACGATATTTTTTTTTAGTATTAATGTTTATTTATTTGAAATCGCAAAAGAGCACATAATATCACACAACATGTTCAAGATGCTTGTTCTAGTGTATAATCTCAAAGCAGTTTACATAAAGAATGAGTGAGAATATAAGGCCTTGAAAATACTTACTACTATTGTCAACATTATACGCATAAAAATAAGGAATGCTCACTCATATGTCGAGTAATGTGCATTTTAAAACAAACAATGAGTTGTTTTATTGTGTTACTAAAATTATAAAGATAAAAATACTTTTATTGCATAGCATTTGCAATTCAATAGCAGAGCACTGGCTGCTTTTAAAACGTCAATCACAGTCATTAAAAAAAGAAAGAAAAACATCACATATCTATATGGAATGATTGTGCAGATTGTAATTGTAAAGTGTAAGATTTTTTCTTAATACAGCCTGTATTGTATTGTGATCCGTGTGCTACACGTTTTATTCCTTCTTTGATAGGAGTGCATAAGGCTCACAATGCTTGAGTAAAATAAGAAATGGATGAGTAGGCCGTTTTCTGACGTTTTTATTTATATGTCTAGTTTACTGAAATAAATATTAATAAAACTAAATTAATATATTAAATAAGTTTACGTTTCTAAAAGTACAATTACAATTAAAAGTCACGATAACCGAGTGGTGAGGTAGTCGGAATTCCAGTTGAAAGGCCCGAATTCGATCCCCAGGTGGTAGACATAGAGACGGTTTGACGTGTCACCCGTCACGTTGTCTCAAAAACGTTTTGGGTGAAACTTGGGTGGAAAGGACTTAATTGTCTTGACCTCTGTCTTCCTCAGTATTAATGCAAACCAGTTGCGTGACCCGAGGCCGAATTTACAACACAGTAAAATCTAACATTACAAAAATTACTGATAGAATTCTTGAATAAATATATACATACATAGTTATGTCTTCACGCAATTCCCAATACAAGGGTAGACAGAGATCTAGTCAAGCCTTTGACCCACCTTCCACCGAATATATTTTCGAGACAACGTGACAGGTGGTGAGCCCGTCGCCGTCTTTATGTCCAAGCCAAGGATATAATTCGTACATAACTTTTTGAAAAAAACGAGCCTGCCACCTGGGGATCGTACTCGGGTCTCATGACCCGACCACCCAACCACTCGGCTATCGTGACTATATATATGCGACCGATGACCGATAGGAGATACGAGAAACTTCGCCCTTATACTCTGGCAATATCACTCGTACTGTTTTGGCTTTGAAAGTTTCTAAATGATTACCCAGCCATTAGCATTACAATTTAATAGGTATTGACAAGCTCCGTGGACGAGTGGTACACACAACTTTCTTCATGGTATCGCCAGGTACCGGCTTCGAATCCCGATCAGATTCAATCGTCGATCTTTTTCCACAATTTTCTCGGGTCTGGGTGCTTGTGTTACCTTCGTATTTCTGATTTCTTTTCTGATTCCATAAGACAAGTGCTTAAGCTACTTTGCGATCAGAGCAATGTTTGTGATGATGTCTCTATCTATCTATGTATTTATTTATTTTTTCTTTCTACTACCCGTGTCGTCTTCTACAAGACTTACGGAAAGAAAGGGTATAAACAGCATCGCAAGATTCCACATTGTTTCCACCAGAGACCTCAGGGTCTTTGGAAAATACGTGAATCCATAATGGTTTTCTCCAGGAGAATATGAGATTATTTCTTTTGATTGGCACGTTTTATAACTCTAATTTAAAATTCACAGAGATTAAGATATACAGCTCTTTGTTGAATTCAGTAAAAAATTGGGTGGTCATTATATAAAAGACGCTGACAAGTTTATTTTGAGTAATAATTGTCGACATCGAATTGCTAATCTTTGTGGTCACTGGGTTTCGCCTTTTTGGCATTTTATGTTAAAAATTCTTAAACTTTATTTAATTTAAAATAATTTGTCAGACGTAATTTGAGATTAATTTAATCTTTTAAATTTTATTATTCATTTAATGTCAATTGGTGGGCCTTTTATAACAATTATTATTTTGTCGTGTTCTTCTTTCTTCTTCTCTTATAGCACCTACGTACTCTTGAATGTAGTAGGTGACAAGTGACGAAATACAGTATATCATAGCAGTATATTATTTACGTCATCTAACTAAAGTAATCTCACTTAGCATACGTCAACACAATACTGCAAGACATAAGAATTTACTTTCAAAGTTATTTCGGTCAGAAACGTAGGTACGGAATATTTTCAAAAGTTATTGTGGAAATGTTCGCATTGAGCAAATTAAGCATCCAGTATATTATCTAGAATTATTCGATGTTACTAACTTTAGGTATTTGACAGTCTGTAACGGACGGTGTGTCCACTGCCAGACAGGTGTCCTCATAAGGAGCGGATTGGCGACTGCAGCACAACTATGGCATGTCCACACATCTTGCACTTTAGTCGCTGCTGCTCTTCACCGATCTCCTCAATTTTCGTCTGGTATTTCGCCGACTGACAGTAGCCATTAAAATTATTAGACCATTTCGTAATTACTACACCCGAGTTACATTGAGTTATAGAGTATAGTACAATTTAGTTGTTTGTTTATTGAGTAGCGAAACAATGCATAGGTCTCCGTGTGAAGCTTACCACCCTTCTATTGTTTCGGGATGATAAATTAGCGCAGCTTACCTGTCGTGCCAGGATTAGAACCCCATGCAAACTCTATCATCACCCTCGCCCGACGGCGTATCATTTGTAGCTTTCATTTGCATTAGATTATTCGATAAATATTATTTTAAAGTCACAATGTTTATTATAGCAAGCACTGTAGTATACCTTTTTTTGTAAATAAAATACTGTACTGAAAAAAAATATCTGTCTTTAATTGCAAATTAAAGATAGATATTTTTTAAATTATTAATTTATATTAAGATATATTAAATAATTAATTTTTTTTAATTAATGTAAATGTATATATATATATATATATATATATATATATATATATATATATATATATATATATATATGTATATATATATATATATATATATATATATATATATATATATATATATATATATATATATATATATATATACATATATATATATATATATATATATATATATATATATATATATATATATATATATATATATATATATATATATATATATATATATATATATATATATATATATATATATATATATATATATATATATTTAGTCTTTAGGTGCGATGTATCATTATACAATCGCTAAACCAGAGTTATCTTATATTCTAAGACGAGTCAATGAAACGAGAAAAACATATATTCTAAATTTTTGTACAATTTTGTCTGTATTTAAAATAGAATTTAAAAAATGTTATTTCCTAAGAATGCCGATTATTACAAATCTACATCAAATCCAATGGGGAAAATGCTATGCTAATTTACAGCCTGTTTTAAAGTCGTTAGTTCTAAAGACACTTTAATTTTTTATTTCTTCCCATCGCATTACTTTGTATAATAAGAGTAATATGGCCTTGAACATTTTATTTATTATTATTGACACCTTATTCAAAAGGTTGTTATGGGCGGACTTAATAACTTTTGGAATTATTTGCCAATGAACCACAGGTGATACTTTATGAAGGTGATCATGGGTGGTTCTTTTCATGGGTGGATCTTTCAAAAATATTCAAACTCATGCTCTGTTTTTAGTTTCGGAATATAAAAATAATAAATATATATTTAAATGAGGCTGTAACTTATAAATGACAAAAATACATTGTTCGATTTCCATAAATGTCTGGGTAAGTTTAGGTTTGTTATAAGTTTCACGAGGCATAGTTTCTGTTGCGTCAGCGTAGTAAGAATCAAAAAATTTAACGAATCGTGTGAACATATTACGACATATTAATCGAGAACAAGGAGAGATTTATCGTTTCTTTCTTGAATTCGTTCGATACCAGTCACCTTACACAAAATTATAACACAATTCAGTATAAGAGTTCAACAATTGCAACCTTACTGCAACTGTTATAAATGAGAAAGTTTGGATAGATATTTGTTACTCAATCACCTCAAAACGCCTGAACTGATCTGGATGAAATTTGGTACGGAGATATAGTTTGGAATAGCACATAGATTAATTTATATCCGGGAAGATGTATGGCACCCATGGGAGAGGTCACATAAAATTATATTAATTATATGGTTTTTAAAATTTCACGATAGCCGAGTGGTAGGGTGGTCGGAATTTCGAGTCATGAGACTCGAGTTCGATCCTATATATACATATATATATATATATATATATATATATATATATATATATATATATATATATATATATATATATATATATATATATATATATATATATATATATATGTATATATATATATATACATATATATATATATATGTATATATATATATATATATATATGTATATATATATATATATATACATATATATATATATATATATACATATATATATATATATATATATATATATATATATATATGTATATATATATATATATGTATATATATATATATATACATATATATATATATATGTATATATATATATATACATATATATATATATACATATATATATATATATACATATATATATATATATATACATATATATATATATATGTATATATATATATATGTATATATATATATATACATATATATATATATATATATATACATATATATATATATACATATATATATATATATGTATATATATATATATACATATATATATATATATGTATATATATATATATATACATATATATATATATATGTATATATATATATATGTATATATATATATATATATACATATATATATATATATATGTATATATATATATATATGTATATATATATATATATATGTATATATATATATATATATGTATATATATATATATGTATATATATATATATGTATATATATATATATGTATATATATATATATGTATATATATATATATGTATATATATATATATATGTATATATATATATATATATATATATATATATACATATATATATATATACATATATATATATATATATATGTATATATATATATATATATATGTATATATATATATATACATATATATATATATACATATATATATATATACATATATATATATATACATATATATATATATACATATATATATATATATGTATATATATATATATATGTATATATATATATATATATATACATATATATATATATACATATATATATATATATGTATATATATATATATGTATATATATATATATATATATATATACATATATATATATATACATATATATATATATACATATATATATATATATATATATATGTATATATATATATATGTATATATATATATATATGTATATATATATATATACATATATATATATATATGTATATATATATATATGTATATATATATATATGTATATATATATATATATACATATATATATATATACATATATATATATATACATATATATATATATATGTATATATATATATATGTATATATATATATATATACATATATATATATATACATATATATATATATATGTATATATATATATATATATGTATATATATATATATGTATATATATATATATGTATATATATATATATATATGTATATATATATATATATATTTAGTCTTTAGGTGCGATGTATCATTATACAATCGCTAAACCAGAGTTATCTTATATTCTAAGACGAGTCAATGAAACGAGAAAAACATATATTCTAAATTTTTGTACAATTTTGTCTGTATTTAAAATAGAATTTAAAAAATGTTATTTCCTAAGAATGCCGATTATTACAAATCTACATCAAATCCAATGGGGAAAATGCTATGCTAATTTACAGCCTGTTTTAAAGTCGTTAGTTCTAAAGACACTTTAATTTTTATTTCTTCCCATCGCATTACTTTGTATAATAAGAGTAATATGGCCTTGAACATTTTATTTATTATTATTGACACCTTATTCAAAAGGTTGTTATGGGCGGACTTAATAACTTTTGGAATTATTTGCCAATGAACCACAGGTGATACTTTATGAAGGTGATCATGGGTGGTTCTTTTCATGGGTGGATCTTTCAAAAATATTCAAACTCATGCTCTGTTTTTAGTTTCGGAATATAAAAATGTATAAATATATATTTAAATGAGGCTGTAACTTATAAATGACAAAAATACATTGTTCGATTTCCATAAATGTCTGGGTAAGTTTAGGTTTGTTATAAGTTTCACGAGGCATAGTTTCTGTTGCGTCAGCGTAGTAAGAATCAAAAAAAATTTAACGAAACGTGTGAACATACTACGACATATTAATCGAGAACAAGGAGAGATTTATCGTTTCTTTCTTGAATTGTTCGATACCAGTCACCTTACACAAAATTATAACACAATTCAGTATAAGAGTTCAACAATTGCAACCTTACTGCAACTGTTATAAATGAGAAAGTTTGGATAGATATTTGTTACTCAATCACCTCAAAACGCCTGAACTGATCTGGATGAAATTTGGTACGGAGATATAGTTTGGAATAGCACATAGATTAATTTATATCCGGGAAGATGTATGGCACCCATGGGAGAGGTCACATAAAATTATATTAATTATATGGTTTTTAAAATTTCACGATAGCCGAGTGGTAGGGTGGTCGGAATTTCGAGTCATGAGACTCGAGTTCGATCCCCAGGTGGCAGGCTCGTACCAATGGGTTTTTCAAAAAAAAATACTTATTTATGAATTACATCGTTGGCTTGCACATAAAGACGGCGACGGGCTCATCACCTGTCACGTTGTCCCGAAAATATCTTCGATGGAAGGTGGGTCAAAGGGACTTAATTGTCTAGACTAGACCTCTGTCTACCCCTGTATTGGGAATTGACCATCTGTCTGTAGCCATAACTGCTTTCAAGGCTCTTCCCTAAGAATTGACTTTTTTACGTCACCCATGGCATGAAACAGGATTGTACATTGTTACGCCGATAACACGCAGCAGCTTTTCGAGCAGAAGTTGTGTGGTGGCGGTTCAGGGATCGAATCTGCGTTAAAAAAAAAAAAAAATATCTTCACGCAATTCCCAATACAGGGGTAGACAGAGATCTTAAGATCTGGGTTACTCGTCAATAAAGCAAGCGTTCTGATCATTAAGGAAACGGGCTCTAATTATGGTGTTAAAAATTCTTAAAAATTTTGTGCAATGAACTATGTGATCTAAGTTCTAACCAATTCTCAAAATCAAAATTATTTTTTCTGTAAATCACAAAGTATTGTCTATTTGACATATATGTATACGAAACGACTTCACGATGCTGGAGGATCCTCAAGAGAAGGTTAATGTCTTCATAAGCATTGTTTGTAAAAGACTTCAATTACTAATGTTTTTACTACCGTCTGAGCGCGCATAATAAATTATGGGCGTGGATATACTCGTACATTGTTACAAATGATGTCTTAATATTATGCATATAAATATTCATTATTTACTTTTTTAATTTATTTTATAATACAGTATTAAACATTTTTAATGTGGATTCTATAGTATCCATGAGCACTCCACTCAGTCACGATTACCGAATAGTTCGGTGATCGGAATTCGAGTCGTGGGAGCCGAGTTCTATCCCCAAGTGGCAGGCTAATGGGGTTTTTCAAAAAAAAAATACTTATTTATGAATTACATCGTTGGCTTGCACATAAAGACGGCGACGGGCTCATCACCTGTCACGTTGTCCCAAAAATATCTTCGGTGGAAGGTGGGTCGAAAGGTCTTAATTATCTAGACCTCGGTCTTCTCCTGTATTGGGAATGGCGTGAAGATTATAATAAATTAAATATTATAAAAGCTTATAAAATATCTTAAAAATATATTTTTAAGAAGGTGTCAGTCTTATTACCAATACCAATTTCTTATTAAAAATATTTGACGTTATAATAAATAAATAAATAAATAAATAAATAAATAAATAAATAAATAAATAAATAAATAAATAAATAAATAAATAAATAAATAAATAAATAAATAAATAAATAAATAAATAAATAAATAAATAAATAAATAAATAAATAAATAAATAAAAATATCTTCGGTGGAAGGTGGGTCGAAAGGTCTTAATTATCTAGACCTCGGTCTTCTCCTGTATTGGGAATGGCGTGAAGATTATAATAAATTAAATATTATAAAAGCTTATAAAATATCTTCGGTGGAAGGTGGGTCGAAAGGTCTTAATTATCTAGACCTCGGTCTTCTCCTGTATTGGGAATGGCGTGAAGATTATAATAAATTAAATATTATAAAAGCTTATAAAATATCTTCGGTGGAAGGTGGGTCGAAAGGTCTTAATTATCTAGACCTCGGTCTTCTCCTGTATTGGGAATGGCGTGAAGATTATAATAAATTAAATATTATAAAAGCTTATAAAATATCTTCGGTGGAAGGTGGGTCGAAAGGTCTTAATTATCTAGACCTCGGTCTTCTCCTGTATTGGGAATGGCGTGAAGATTATAATAAATTAAATATTATAAAAGCTTATAAAATATCTTCGGTGGAAGGTGGGTCGAAAGGTCTTAATTATCTAGACCTCGGTCTTCTCCTGTATTGGGAATGGCGTGAAGATTATAATAAATTAAATATTATAAAAGCTTATAAAATATCTTAAAATATATTTTTAAGAAGGTGTCAGTCTTATTACCAATACCAATTTCTTATTAAAAATATTTGACGTTATAATAAATAAATAAATAAATAAATAAATAAATAAATATCTTCACGCAATTCCCAATACAGGGGTAGACAGAGATCTTAAGATCTGGGTTACTCGTCAATAAAGCAAGCGTTCTGATCATTAAGGAAACGGGCTCTAGTTATGGTGTTAAAAATTCTTAAAAATTTTGTGCAATGAACTATGTGATCTAAGTTCTAACCAATTCTCAAAATCAAAATTATTTTTTCTGTAAATCACAAAGTATTGTCTATTTGACATATATGTATACGAAACGACTTCACGATGCTGGAGGATCCTAAAGAGAAGGTTAATGTCTTCATAAGCATTGTTTGTAAAAGACTTCAATTACTAATGTTTTTACTACCGTCTGAGCGCGCATAATAAATTATGGGCGTGGATATACTCGTACATTGTTACAAATGATGTCTTAATATTATGCATATAAATATTCATTATTTACTTTTTTAATTTGTTTTATAATACAGTATTAAACATTTTTAATGTGGATTTTATAGTATCCATGAGCACTCCACTCAGTCACGATTACCGAATAGTTCGGTGATCGGAATTCGAGTCGTGGAGCCGAGTTCTATCCCCAAGTGGCAGGCTAATGGGGTTTTCAAAAAATACTTATTTATGAATTACATCGTTGGCTTGCACATAAAGACGGCGACGGCCCATCACCTGTCACGTTGTCCCAAAAATATCTTCGGTGGAAGGTGGGTCGAAAGGTCTTAATTATCTAGACCTCGGTCTTCTCCTGTATTGGGAATGGCGTGAAGATTATAATAAATTAAATATTATAAAAAGCTTATAAAATATCTTAAAAATATATTTTTAAGAAGGTGTCAGTCTTATTACCAATACCAATTTCTTATTAAAAATATTTGACGTTATAATAAATAAATAAATAAATATAAATAAATATCTTCACACAATTCCTAATACAGGGGTAGACAGAGGTCAAGTCTAGACAATTAAGTCCCTTTGACCCACCTTCCACCGAAGATATTTTCGGGACAACGTGACAGGTGGTGAGCCCGTCGCCGCCTTTATGTCCAAGCCAACGATGAAATTCGTACGTAAGTTTTTGAAAAACTCATTGGTACTGCCACCTGGGGATCGAACTCGGGTCTCTCGACTCGAAATTCCGACCACCCAACAACTCGGCTATCGTGACTTGTTATTTGACGTTCTATTTGAATTTTAAATTTTATTATAGGGAGAGGTTTTTAATGAACTTCGGAGGCTATCTTTGTGAAAAGTGTATGTTATATTATTGAAACTGCTACGTTAAATACAATTCACATATGGTTATCCATTAAATCTTACAATATCTCAGAAGCCGATATCTTGGTCAATTGTCAGCTGATAATATGTGATGTCAGTTGAGGATTTAATTTTTTTCTGTTTAAAACGATTGAGGTGTAGGCAGCGGCCTAAACAGAGAAATCCACTTTGTCTCCTTCCATACTATGAAAACATCGAGGAAAAATATAGATTCAGAAAAAGTAATGATTGAAATTGTACGTTTCTCTAGATTTTTTCTTATAATTTACATGTTTCGAAGTTCTGTATACATTATATGCAATATATCTTAAATTAGTCTGGCACATCAGATTGGCGTCTTAAGCTGACGGTGATGGAGTATGAATAAGTACCAAAACCTTATTACGATTCGATCTTGAGATATTTAGCGTTATCGATCACGTGAAATTAGTTGTACGAAATATAGTAATAATAGGTTGGAATCGATTGATTTTTGTAAGCTGAACGTGTAAATATCTAATTTAATCTTGTATTCTATATAAAAAAATATTAAAATAGATTGCATATCAGCGGAAATTGCAAACACTTAGTTTTGTTAAATAAATTAAAGTTATAATTTTCTAGCTGACCCCGCAAACGTTGTTTTGCCATATAAAAAATAGGGGTTGACCGTAGAGGGGTGAAAATCTAGGTTTGTATGTGTTTTTTGATGCTGTATTATAAAAAAATATTTTATCTAAAAATTAAAAAAATTAGGGGGTGGATTATCCTTAACATTTAGGGCGATGAAAAATAGATTTGTCTGATTCGCAGACCTAACCGATATGCACAGAAAATTTTCCAAAATCGGTCGAGCCATTTCGGAGGAATTTAATTATAAATACCGTCACACGAGAATTTTATACATTAGATTAAAAAAATATCAAAACGCGATCTATTTATCGTTTACTATATTAACTATATGATATATAAAGAGCTTGCATAATTGTGTATAAATTATATATTTAACTTGTAATTTAATACATGAAGTAACTTTTTAACTAAAAAATCTGAAGTGAATATTTTACCACCGTAGTGTTTTCATCGGATTTAGCTTATGACGACATGAAATAGAATGAAACAGACTAATATCGGATATTATTTTATGAAGACGTTACTTCTACTACATGTGAACCGCATACATGTTTTTTAATTTATTTTCAGTTTCCAGTAAAACTCTTTAAATTGTAAAATTTTTACAAATTTTAGCGTTACTAATAAAATTATTTCGCACATTGTACCCAGTCGCACAATTTTACGTATTAAGAAGTTTAATGCTTTACAATTGTAAATATTACAAAAAGTATTTGGAATAATATTCAAAACAGATTAAACATGAAATGTGTAATGTCTTCTACAAATACTAACCGCATACAATTTTGATCCTTTTAAAATATTCACTATGAACGTAAACGTTTAATCGGTACTAATGCGGCATGGACAAGTCTTGTTACATTGAAGCTTTTGCTGAGCATAAGTAACAGTCCTAACAAGGCGAAGTTGCAATGAAAACAGTTTAAAGCTAAGCCAAATTTTATGTTATTGTGCGGCGCCATGGCGGCTGGTACGACACGCATGCGTAGAAAGTTCCTCCCTATTGGTCTAGGATGACGTCATCAGGGTGAACCCGTAAATCGGAGTGTCAGGAACAGTCACCCCGCAGAAGCCAAAGGGCTATCTCGCGACTCTCGATGTAACGAAAACAATAATAACAAACCCCAGTGGAGCAGTTGCTTTTAGTGAAGGTACATTAAAACAATTTATAATGGTAAATTCTAACATTTCGTGCTTCAAACATAGTGTTTAAAAATATTAAAAGAAGACGCTTCGCTCCTGAATTAAGGTACCCTTTTGCGACTGTTGTTTACCGTTTAGCTACTGACAGCATATATAGTGTTTGGATTGAACGTATCAAAGCTTTCTAGATTCGACGCACTCTTTTTTGATGTCGAATCGTGAAAAAAAACACCAGAACTATATATGCTCGATCTGATAACCGAAATGAATGATGACGTTGTGTGTACTTACTATTTTCATTTCGTGACTCATGATTAGGTTTTCTTTAGCATTACGAAAATATGAAATCACCTTCGTGACTCATAACCTTCGGTCTTTATTACGTGGCTATTTTGCGATTCAGCAGTTTCTGTACTGTTTATTTCAACTTTACAATTTTTTGGGACTATATCAACTTGGACTAGTTTCTTTAATCGTAATACCTTCTGAAAGATCCTAATTTCCTCCTAATATTCTAAAGAATGATAACCTTTAGACATTTCTTATAATTTCAATAAACTTTTTTTTAACCAATTAAATAATGTAGTTTTTGGTACATCGCTATATGTATTAATTACCTTAATATTTAAAAGTGCGAGGTTTTTGGTATTGCTAATGCAAGTCCTCTTGTAGAGTGGGGCGATTATGGTAAACCTACTATTAGCAGTAGGTGAATTACATGCACGTCAGTCTAGTAACAGGTGAAAGATACCGTCACTTCTATAAGATTTCTATTAGGTTATATATACTTATTGTTGATTTCAACTGCTGTAGTATTCTGGGTAACTCTGTGTGGTAACTCTGGTAGTTCTCGGTAAAAGTGGTTTAAATTTTACACGTTTATCTCAGAGATTTTTATACACGTAGTTTATGTTAAGATAATATCAGAAATTGTGTTCAAAGGAGCATATCTTAGCAATACGTTAATGTTCTTTTCATTGTATTATACTATTTTGTTATAAATTTTATTGTATTCTAGTGTCTGAGGTTAACGAATTATCGAAAGGAACGATAACTCAGTGGCTTGTAAGTAATAAAATAAAGGCAATTACGGAAACGAACGGCCACATGTGCGCTACTGAATTCCAATAATTGCGTCTAATCACCGAGGTGAAACACGTCAAACCAATCGAACACATACAATGGCTATACATTCCTGAATACAATAATTTAACTCAACTATTGAAATATGAATGTAATAGTTCGGTTCAAGTGATTGAAAATTAAGTTAAATTAATATAAAGTTTGGAATTTCAATAATTTTACAAATGTGGAGGACTTAATATATAAAAATATATATGTTTGTTTATGGAATCTATTATTTGTATCAATTTTAAGAAATTAATTATTAATTAAATGTTTTTACTAAATTATAAAAATAATAGTATCTATTCTCGCGGAAAAGCACAATTGAATTAATTTAGTAAGAAACAATAATAGTTACGATAAATGTCCTTACACAAGGCTACGCTACTGTACGTTTACAATTTATATGCAGATAGATACATTTACATTGCGTAACTTATGACGATACGAAGACTGGTAGTATCAGTTTTCAAGCATGGGTTAATAGATTTTATTCGAATCTAGTAGTTATTAGCTAATGATAATTCGTAAAAAGTTCCAGCCATGTAATCTGGATGAATTATTTTCAAGTGTCGAGTGACCAGTTCGATGTGTTACTTACTGCTATGTATTAAAAAACCAAAAGTGACCTTGTCTGTTACACTTTCATGCTAAAACCTCTCAACATATTTTCATAAATTTTTGTATGAAGATAAGTGGAACCATGAATACGGTTATAGGAAACTTTTTCTCACGGTAAAAATAAACATTCATGGTAAGATGAAGCCACGAGAAAAAGCCAGTGAAATAAAGTTTAAGAAATTAAGTTTTTAAGTTAGTAGTTTTACAATATATCATAAATTTAGCTTTATTTTACATGAATACGTTTCCGCCTCATGAAAGCATGACGGTGCATAAATTTGGTATAAAATTTAGATATAATATTTTGATACGTGAGGATCTTTTAGTTATTAGCTCTTTTTGATCGAATTAAGGTCGTAGAAAACTTATTGATTAATTTCTTAACGCGTAGAACCTTTCAATTACAAATTTAATGAACTTTTGACTAAGTGCTTCGGTTAACGACATAGGAATTATAAAATCTACGCAATAAGGTTGTTGTGGTCGTAGATTACTAACTTTTATTTTACTTACCCTACTACCCATTATCTGTACTAAGGAGTCATGCGCCACGCTGAGCAAATTTTGATTGATGTTAATCGACGCTCTAGTGCTTTTAAACAACTGGAGAATCGAATTCGATGCAGTTATAACATTTACCGTGTGGTATCGGCGTAAAAATACACGACCCTCCTTATCCCAGTGCGGGTCGTAAGAGACGACTAAGGAAAAGCTTGGAAAATATCTTTCGCTTCCTTGACAAGAGAGATCTGATGTAGAGATGTAAAGGGGTGGACTTTTAGAGGCCGCTATGATGATGATGTATAAATAACATTTACTGTGTTATTCATAATAGCCGTACACTCTTCAGAGTGTGGTTAGTGAAGATTGTGTATATGGTCTTTAACGGTGAGGTTCTACATAGCGTTGGTTAAACAACTATCGTCCTGACAGAAGAGCAAAACTTAAAATAAAAAAAAATTGTAACAAAAGTTCTGTGGACATTTCTACTGCCCAATTAAATTCCAGACATGTAGGCTTTTAAAGTTGGAACAATTAATATGACATATGGCGAATGCTTAATTATAGAGCTCTACACTGAGGCCAAAAAAAGGTAAAAACCTGGTAAAGGATTTAAGTATCTGCTGTAAAACTTTAGTATACTTCTTAAAAGGTTTTTCTTTGCTCACAATTCGTTGTCGAATCAGTGGAATCGAAATAATCAATATTAATTAATTTGATACTCCCCCTCTTAAGAGTTACACGAGAAATCACTTCACCCGTTTGTACTTCGGCGATGTTTTGTTGATTTAGTCATTATTAAGTCTTTACAATATTAATCGTCTGCGAAATAACGGTCCGTTATTTCTACTTTTCTTTTTATGTTAAAATATGAATAGAAAATCGATTATCGTAATTATAAAAACGGGATCGTCTCCTGCTTTGTAATTGTCGTCAGGTAATGTAGGTAATTTATTATATACTCATGTGAAAATCTAGGTGAATGTCCTTTAATTTCCATAATTTATCGGTCTTATTAATGAAGTTAATTATCAAAACATGTTTAATTAACAGATGATTAATCCAGCTCGTCTTCTTGAATAATTCAAAACATACAATGACACAGATAAATCGAAAACAGCCCGATACCAAGAGGCTCGAGTTTGAACTCCAGGGAGAAGGATTTTTTTCGAAAGTTATGTAATATTTGTATCGTTGGCTCGAACTCTAAGACGGAGACTGGACCTCATGTTGTCCCAAACGATTCATAATGATTTCGAGGTATTGAGAGAGTGCACATCCGCGGGCAGGGCTCACTTATCTAAGCGATGGAGCGGCTATGGTTGCATTCCTAATAGAGATCCTGTCACCCTTCTAACGCAACGTAACGTAACGTAGAGACCATTGGCGGACCAGCTAATTTATTTTGGTCTGGTGCGTAGATGGCATAGTTAGACGACCTCCGTGGACGAGTGGCGTAAACACCGGTTGTCAAGGTGTCGCCATATCGAGGTCCCCGGTTCGATTCCCGGTCGGCTTAATATAGAAAAACTAATTTTTCAACATTGTCTCGGGTCTGGGGTTTTGTGGTGCCTTCGTTGTTTCTAATTCTCATACCACAAGTGCTTTAGCATCTTACATTGAGATCAGAGCAATGTATGTGATGTTGTCCCTGTCCATATATGAATTTAGTTGGCACTTGTGGTGTGGTGTCCGAATTAAAGGAAGTTATATCCGGAAATGATATCTTAAGTAAGTTATGACTATAACTTTCTTGGAACATTTAATATAATTTAGGAGAAAATATGTTTTGTTTATAAATTATAAATTATGAAAGCATTATAAATTATAAAGCACAAGATGCAGAGCAAATTACAGAAATGCCTTTTGGTATTATTATTAAATTTTATTATAATCATCTCATAAAAAATCAAGCAGAAATAATGTATTTGTTTTGTTTGTATTTAGTTTTTAATTTATCGTATGCGATGTAACGTCAACACCTATAGCGATAAATCGACTTGTAATATATTCCTAAACATTACCAATTTAGTAAGCGAGCGAAGCGTTCGGTTTCGAGGGGTATGGGATTGAAAAATTGTTGCGTTCGTAAAGCGTACATAATTTCACACAGCCTGAGAGCTGAGAGGTTTTATGCGACGCCCGAGGCTGGCCAGGGTAGGACGTGGCGAGGGGACGGGTGACACGAATTTTAGACCGTTGTTACCAATATATTCCTAATAAATGTTTATATTGATATTTTAAATGATTTTTATTGTGTTTTTACGTATCTTCTCTGAGAACTAGAAAGCTAGAAAGAACAGAAGGTCAAGTTGTAAAAGCAAATGGGTGCCTATCCATGTTACAAAAAATTGTCAGTATTTAAATTAGAGATTTATAAATACTAAGTACTATGTCTCACATAAAGATTTATTATTATTATCAAATACTGAAAAATTATATTTAAGTAAATAAATTTTTCCTCTGTTGTATTAATATTATTTGAATTATAAGCAGAGAACATTTTTTATTGAATTGCAGTGATAAAAGGAAAACATTAAACAAAAATTATCTGACGTTAATTGACTAATCATAAAACCACGAAAATCTGTAAATAATTTCGTTACAGACTTGTTGGCAATCCTGTTAGCTAAGATAAGGTACATCAAAATTTGCTCATCATCTTTATTCATTATCTATTCATAATCCAAAAAAACTATTCGAAAGATTGGCAAGTGAATCACCTGAGATTTAACGACCCCTTTGTATCCTCAGAGGAAGGTAATCGATGCATCATCACCCCCGAGGTCTAAGAGGAAATGCTTAATTGCACCTACACTTATGCTTATGATTTTCATCCCTGAACACAGAAGTCACGATAGCCTAGTGGTTGGGTGGTCGGAATTTCGAGTCAAGAGACCCGAGTTCCATCCCCAGGTGGCAGGCTCGTACCTATGGGTTTTTCAAAAACTTATGTACGAATTATTACGCTGGCTTTGACATGCGACGAAGGATGCGACGGGCCACCACGAAAAGCGTCCGATTTGGTACCAAAACCTGATCCATTTCTTCCTTAGTAGCGGTGTAACAAATGTTATGTTCAGGGATATAAAATATTTATTTTATTTATTTATTTATCTTCACGCACAATCCCTGACGGGGTAGCCAGAGAGAACAGATCGCCAAGTGTCACGATCCCTACATACTTCTTTCGCTTCTTTCAGATTCATCATCTTCTTCATACATGCACGTCTAGGTATCCGAGTACTCTTGACCCTCCTCTCTTCGAGCAATTTGCTCACATGGTCTTCGAAAGTTAATCTCGGTCTACCTCGACACCTTTTAATATTAACTTTCGCGCTATATATTTTCTTCACCATTCGGTCTTCACTCATTCGCTCAACGTGCCCAAACCATCGAAGCACGCCCTTATCCATTTTTGAGACAAGGTCATCTTTCAAACCTGCCATATTGCGAATCTCTTCGTTTCGCTTTCGGTCGGCCATGGTAAGGCCGCACATTTTACGAAGAGATCGCATCTCCACTGCATTCAACCTGCTTTTATGCTTCTTCTGGCATACCCAGGTTTCACTGCCATATAACAAAGTCGGTACCAACACTGCGTTATGTATTGCAAGGCGTGCACTTTTCACAACGCCTTGCCTTTTGATTAACGCAGTCAGGGCACCATTGACTTTGTTCCCGGCAGCGACACGCCTGTCCACATCTAAATCACATCTTCCATCCCGGCTAAACGCACTCCCCAAGTATACAATTTCATTCACCTGTTCTAGACATTCCTGATTTACCCAAATTTCGCACTTCGTTCTTTCTTCGTCCCTTTCAAATACCAGAACCTTAGTTTTATTAGCATTCAAACGGAGACCATTAATTTCACATTCTTCTTTCATACACGTGACTAATGCCTGCAGTTCTGCCTCTGATGGTGCTATAAGCACTGCATCATCAGCATAAAGCAGACAATTTACTTTTATGTCACCCAATTTCACACCCAAACAGCTATCTTTCAGCTTCTGTAAACCGCTGTCGAGATACAGTATGAATAGCCAGGAAGACATGACACAACCCTGTTTTACGCCCGTTTGGACGCTAAACAAGGGTGACAGGTCATGCCCTACCCGCTTTACAGTCACAGTAAAGTGACTGCACAGCCCTTAGCAATCGACCATCCACACCATACCCCGGCAACAGTTCCCACATTTTCTTCCTTACAACCTTATCAAATGCTTTCTCAAGATCCACAAAAGCACAGAAAATCTTCTGGTTAGCAGCCAGAAGCTTCTCCGTGATCATGCGGAGAGAAAACATTTGATCCGTGTATCCTCTTCCAGGTCTAAATCCGCATTGTGCCTCCCATAGAAATCTTTCCGATTTATCTTGCATCCTACGTGTCAAAACCTTCGAGTAAACTTTACTTGCTAAACTGGTCAAGCTGATCGCCCGATAGCACCCGCAGTCATAATGTGTACCTTTACCTTTATATAAAGGCACAATGACCGCGGATCGCTAATCATCCGGAACAGCCCCCGTTCGCCAGCACAAATTGCACAGCAGATGAAAGCTGTCCCAGACGCGTGGCCCACCATACTTGACCATTTCAGCAGTAACTCTGTCTAGTCCCGCAGCCTTACCACATTTCAAACTTCTAATCGCACATTCAATCTCTTTCATACTGATGACCTCAGTGTCATCGAGGTCCGAGTCTGGCGTACCAGTCACGGCGTAACCCCCGGATCCCTCACTAAGATCATCACACGCATACATCTCTATATAAAATTCGCTCCATCGCTGCATGACGTCCGATTTTTCTGAGAGGAGTCATTGGTTCCCGAAAGCACTTTATTCATTCTTAAGGCTGTCGCACCACTCCGGGTCCTTCCAACCTCTTTCCAGAAGAGTTTGGAGTTCTCCTTGAAGTTGTGCGACAACCTTTCGTCCGCTTCCATTCTACTCCTTTCACGCACTTCCTCAATCAATGCTTTCGTGTGAACTTTCTGGAGCTTATATCTTTCTTTCCTCTTCTCTCTCATATCCTTATCATTACTAGAGGCCAAGTAGTCTAACCATGCTTTCTTCTTCTTATTTACAGCTTCTTTCACTTCATCATTCCACCATGCATTACCCTTTTTACTACTACCTCTTTTCACAGTTCCACACACGTCTTCCGCTGCACTAACCATTCCATCTCTAAGGCTCTGCCATATTTCTTCCACACATTCTTTCCTAACACCAATGCTGTCCAGCTTTTCGGCTACCCTTGCTTGATATTTATTCCTAGTGTCCGCTTCCTGAAGCTTCCAGCTTCGGATGCTACCGACCGACTGTGGTTCTGGTATCGCCGTCCGGTGGCGCCAACCCGCGAACAGACCCCTAAATCTAGTAATCACTAGGTAGTGATCCGTTCCCAGGTCAGCACCTCGGAACACCCGCGTATCCATCACCTGTTTTCGCAGTCGGTCATCCACCAGGAATAAATCGATCATACTTCTCTCATTCTCTCTTGTTCTAGTATACATATGGATTTTCTTGTGACTAAACATAGTGTTTGTCACAAGAAGACCCTTTTCCTTGCATACAGCCAGTATAAGATTGCCAGCATCGTTAACCCTTTTATCGCCAACATTCCAAGCACCGACTCGTACCCTGGCCGAGCGGTACCAACCCATCCATTCAAATCACCACATACAACAATTCTTTCGTTTCCTCTAACCAAGTCTAGTACTTCTCTTACATTCTCCCAAAACTCCTCCAGCTCAGCTCTGGACGACGAAGCCACCGGCGCATAAACAGCCAAAAGGAATAACTTCGTCAGTCCCAATTTAAAGCGAACCCAGAGAAGTCTCGAGTTCACAACCTTATATTCAGTCATAACATCGACCAACCGAGACGACAGCAGCACTCCCTGGCAGGCGCTCTCGCTCTCCGGGACTCCGGACCTTAGAGCTAACGCCCCGCCAGGGAGCTCTTCAGTACCGCTGCCCTTCCGCTTGGTCTCCGACAAACACACGACATCTAATTCTCTTTCTTTCATTATTTCAATCAACTCATTCGTCTTATCTCTCATGCCTCCTCTAACATTCCACGTACCAACTCTGCACTCCGTCCTCCACCTTCCGCCGTGTCGTGCTGTGCGTGACGGGTGGCGGTCCCCATCGCCGCTTTGCGCGCTGCATTTCACACCAACGGGGACGAACTGGTGTGCGTCGCCTTGGGGGGACGCCCTAACCCTCGTTGGCATGGGTGCGCAGCTGTGTAGAATTGCAGCCCTGAAAAGGGCTGGCAGGGGTCGCGACGAGCACGCTTCTACAATGACCCCCATTTAAAGGGATATAAAATATATATAGATATATATATATACATATATATATATATATATATATATATATATATATATATATATATATATATACATATATATATATATATATATATATATATATATATATATATATATATATATATATATATATATATATATATATATATATATATATATATATATATATATATATATATATATATATATATATATATATATATCTACATGCAATTCCCAATACAGGGGTAGACAGAGGTCTAAAATAATTAAGTCCCTTCGACTCACCTTCCACCGAAGATATTTTCGGGAAAACTTGACAGGCGGTGAGCCTGTCGCCGTTCAAGCCAACGACATAATTCGTACTTAGGTCTTTGAAAACCCACTAGTACGAGTCCGCTGCCTGGAGATCGAACTCGGGTCTCTTGACTCGAAATGCCGACCACCCAACCACTCGGCGATCGTGACTTTTTTCAAAATTAACTTATTTAAATTTTATCAAAAATTTATACAATTGAAACTAACCAAAGTATGAATATCTTACCAATAACTGCAATATGTTGTATTTAAAATTTAAGTCTAATAATCTGTTCATGCAGTACTGTAAATTTCGACAAAATGAGAGGAGAATCAGAGGTCTAGACAACTAAGTCCTTTCGATCCACATTCCACTGAAGACATTTTTGGGACAATGATACAGGTGGTGAGCCCATCGCTGCTTGGACATACCAATCTAAAATATAAATCGTACATAGGTTATTGAAAAAAAAAAACCATTTGGTGTGAGCCTTGGGGATCGAACTTGGGTTTTGACTCAAATTCTGATCACCAAAATTTCTAACGCTTTCGCGACTATATTATTTTTGTTGAATTAAAATGGTTTTATTTTTAAACTATTATAAGTTTTGCATGTAAAGAACTATTAAAAGTAACTTGTATATAATGTATATTTCCATTAAACAGTATATTTCCAAAAAAAAGTCACGATAGCCGAGTTGTTGGGTGGTCGGAATTTCGAGTCGAGAGACCCGAGTTCGATCCCCAGGTGGCAGTACCAATGAGTTTTTCAAAAACTTATGTACGTATTTCATCGTCGGCTTGGACATAAAGGCGGCGACGGGCTCACCACCTGTCACGTTGTCCCGAAAATGTTTTCGGTGGAAGGTGGGTCAAAGGAACTTAATTGTCTAGACTTGACCTCTGTCTACCCCTGTATTGGGAATTGCGTGAAGATATTTTATTTTTTTTATTTTATTAAACAATTTTTTGTCTTAACTTTTAAGGTTGTAAAATGAGTTCACACTCTTTTAAAGTAATAACTGCTATAGACGAGACAACTTCGAAGGATCTAGATGTCAAATTCACTTCACCACTATGCGATTATACGAGTATTTAAGTTTAAGTAAGTTACTTACGAGTATTAACCGAAAACTTACCTGCTTTGGGTAGCGTATGAGGCAACTAGAAAGGAAAAAGTTGATGGTGTTTTTGGTTTTTTGATCGCCAATTTTTCTTATAAGGTGGATATTTCTGAACGTTTGTAGGCAACGATAAAGTAACAACCTTCTTTTGATTATCAATAATAAATATAATAAAAAATAAAATAAAGATATAAAAGATATAATTTATATATAAGTTATATTTTAGTCAAAATTATAAAAAATAATTCATTGCTTTAAAATTTCAATAAATTATGCTTTTTGTACGTCTGACAAGGATTTATAATGTTAACATAAAAGTTTGTAATATGATCTGGTTAGCAGATAGTCGCCAACGTAAACACGTCATTAAGTATTTAACTTATGAAGTTAAGATAAAGATATACTTGTCATTATAAAATATTTCTTTGCTCACATTGTTGGGAATTTAAATTCGAATAAATTAACTCAGGTAACACGATGGAAAAAAAGATATATTAAAAAAAATTCCAATCAACGTCTAAGTTGACATAGAGTCTAAAATAATTACTGTTTAAATTATAAATGGACATAAATCTGACTCCCAATATTTATCTATCTTCTAATCTATAATATGAATTCAAAGAAGAATCAACAATTCTTTAATAATTCTAATATCGAGGAAACTTATCGTTTTGAATTTGATACCTATTGTAGTATTGTTATAGGGTTAAGTATCAAATATATATAGTAGATTCATAGCTAGGGGTAACATCACATACATTGCTCTAATCCCAAAGTAAGTAGCTAAATCACTTGTGTTATAAAATTGAAAACAACAAAGGTTCTACAAACACTTAAACCTGAAACACTCTAGATAAAGTGGTTTTCTAAATTGATCTGTCCGGAAAGCTGATCAGGAAACAACATGAAAACCGGTGTGTAAGCCCCATAAGTCGTTAACTCAATATTAAAAATATATTATACTTGAAGAAATCTCGATTCGACTCGAAAAGCTTCAAGAACTCTCGATTGTTAACTCAATGAGCTGATCCTCGGTACAATATCATGTTACGTAAATTTTACTGCAGATGTAGTTTTCATAAAACACTATTCCCTACAATTTACTTAAGTGATAGCTTATGGTCTTCTGGTCTTAGGTCTCTGCAAGGCAGGATCTTGAAGGCCTTAACCGACCGGAGACTTGTCAAAATTGCCTTGCTGATTGTGAAGATTATACTAAACGTTCGATGTTAGAAACGATTTTATCTGCTTCAAAACTAGGATAATCGACATAGTCTTTGAAAATAAGGGAAGCCGTTGAAAGTAGAAAATTCTTCAATAGTAACTTCTGATACTATACGAGCAGTATATACATCTACGTAGATATATGGACTACGATAACTGTCGGCAGGTGTCTGTTTAAGAATCTATTACCCCATGCAGTGGTCGTATGAGGTCGACTGAAGGAACAGCGTTAAAAAAGACCATGGCTGAAGACAGATAGTGGGAATTGAAATTTATTGTTATGAAAAATTTAAAGACCTAGTAACCAAAATAATTCAGATCGGCGACATGCAGAAACTCTTAAGGTGTATGTTGTCTCCTGTATCTGCTATCGCCAATACCTTGGCCAAGTGTAACCATTATGGTAAATCGTCTTTATCGAAGAATTCTATGTTCAGCAATGGAATTATATAAAGAGTATAAGTACTACCACCAGATCCTTAGAGTGACGTTTTGCACAATTGTGCGGATTTCAGGTACATATTAATCTTCAGGAAGATCCACAGTGATAATAAAACTTACTAAGAAGTATATGAAAGAAACCTGGTGCATCTTAAAAGAAGGCGACATATAACCTGATTGTATTTTTTTATATTATATAGAACTAACGAAATTACACTACGAATATACTCAATTGCCGCTTAATCTTAGAGCCGTATTTCATTAAATTGAAACATGCAATATTTTTATATTTATATTTCAAATCAGTCATCTGAAAGAATTACTGGTTTTTGAACGTTACTGTTAAATTTCTTTAATACTTGCCAGTCATTGCTTTGTGAAGTTTTCACCTTGTATAAAATGTACACAATTTTTATATAGCTTTAGTATGGGATATTGAATCAATAATGACCCAGTCATACATACCATAAAAAAAATGTCATAAATTATGAATCATTATCATCATTGTAACGGCCTATAAACGGCCACTACAGTACGTAGGCCTCTCCCATAAGGAAGAGTTTGCTGTAATCGACACTCTTGGAAAGTGGATTAGCAATCGGAGTACAATATAGCATGCACCTTAGACGTTGCTGGTCGTCATCGGTCTGCTGAATTTTTATCTGGTATTTATTGAGATGGTTATCTCGCAATGTGTCGGTAGCACATTGCTTTTTCAAAGTTTTCCCTTAGTCGCCTATTACGATACCTATGGGAAGAGAGGTGAAAAAGAGGAGAAAAAGACGGGAAAAAGAGGAAAGAAAAAATAAATATCATGTGTTATTCGTTATAAACAACCAGCGTATCCCATTGGATTTCCTACTCTCCGGTTGATATTACAGGTTTGTTGACGAGCCTTGTTTTCTTCCGGATATTACTAAGGCTTCCACTAAACTTCTCTAAGATGTTACATAATGACTATGATCATTATACATACAAAATATTTAAATGAATACCATAATAACGGAAATAAGCTCATTTCACAGATAGACAAAATGTATTCTGAATGAGATGTAAAGAGAACACCGTACGGGTAAACAAAGTCACTTACGTAACCGTGAATAATAGAACACATTTGTGAGTAAACAAGTAGCTTAGCATTTTAGCATTTACAAGCTCAGTTCGTGGCTTCGTTCGTTTGAAATTGAGAATTAAAGACTAATGAAGCGATATGGCCGATGGGCTCGGGCGAGAACTGTGGAATTTGACTCGCAGTTTTGAGCCCGCCATGGCAATAGTCATTGTCATTGCCGTGCCATTTCAGAAACAAGCCCTGAAGCTAACTTGGAGAGGTTAACATGAATATTAGTAATTCTGTAGAATATATTTATTATTTCAAAAAAATATAATTGCATAGTGTTAAAAATTTATTTTTTGACGATCCGATAACTCTTTGATAGTGGTCCCGCTTACGAAGCTAAGGATTCAAGAAGAGAAGTCCTGCTTGGGGTAAAAATTTTTGTGATAAATATACTCGTAAATATTTGTATAAATATTTATCTATGGAAGTAAATAAGTAAGTATATTTTACTCTTGGCCTGGTCAATAAGACAACGTCACCGCTCACAACGACGACAACGCTCACCGTCTGTCACGTTGCCCTAAATAAGGTATGTTGGTCTAAAGGACTAAATTGTCTGGACCACTTCAGTGTTGGGAGATGTGTAAAAATGTTTTTAGTAGAACTATTAGTAATAGTATTCATAATACCATCTTATCGCAACGCTCATGGTGCACTGAATTACTTAGTTAGTTTATAAATGGATATACAATACACTGTAAAAACATGTTTGTTCACAGTATTTAACAGTAAACGTGTAATTCAATATGGCTTCTATTTCAATATGTAACTAATTGTGCAATAAATTATGCTGTATAATCCCCTTTAAGTTATAAGACCTTGTTAGATAACGTGTGTATTGTATGAATGCCTCTACTATTTCCAGAGTTGTATAATTCGGTACGAAAATGTACTATTTTTTTCTATGAAAACTACTATGTAATTGAATAGGTTATAACGTTTAACGTCATAAAGTAAACTTTTGTATTTACATTGTGACGTTAAATGAAGAGTTTAAAGTGTACGCACGCTAGATTATTATTTGGATAATAAGGCGAAGTAATAAAAATAATGGTAGATAATTAGTTTCACGTAATTCCTCTTTTGATAAGTAACTACTATTTTTTTACTTTAACTACTATTGATAATCTGTTACAAAAGCAAAAAAGCTTAACAACTACATCACTCAGTTTGTGTATATCATTGTTTCTATATTTCTAATAATCTTTTTGTACTGCTATATTTTCTTACCGTTTACGAAATCCCCTTCAAATAATCATAAAAAACACCAAACTTTATATGTTGTCATAACTATCGTACTACAGGCCTCTTTGGCACAATGCCGACCCCACACCGAAGGACTGCAAACATGTGTCGTCATATTTTATTCACACCCTTAGCTATCCCCGCGGTTTGAAAATTTGTATTTCGAGGTTGAATGATTTTGTTCAATTAAGAAGTAAGAATAACACATAAGCCAAATTTAGCCATTATAACTATAGAGATTTTTCGAGAAAGGAAAACCGTAAGAAAGAGAATATATGACGACTTTTTTATCTCCACTTGAGAAGCTCGAAATGAGTACTGAGGTTTGATTGGTTGAGGAGATAAATATCTTCTTTAATTTATAAACATTCGACCTGGTGGGTAACTACCCTGCAGCAGGTCATCTGTCGAAAATAAATCAAATTAGAATTTTCACCATACAATAAAAAATTCACAGCTTGCGAACATTTTCGATTTACCACGATTTCGGCGGTGAAAGAAAATACAATAAGAACACATAATATATGCTTGAAAAAAAAAAAATTTCGGTGATGTCAAATGCAGAACGATGTCAAATCTGTCAATATGCGCAGGAGCAGCGCGGCAGACTCATTCTGGATTTAGTCACCTAGTGGTCACGTGGGATCATTTGCAACCTGCAAATGATCCTGCTGTTTTACTTTTATATGAACTTGTGCTAAGATCTGGGCTGTAAATATTCCTTTCTTTCTCTCTTTAATGGTCTCTCTTGTAACATCGGAGAAATTGACGTCAATTTGCTGAGCTCTGAGTTTAGGACTTAATTAAAACAACGAGGTTGTAAAAAGGCTACCGAAAAACAAGATTGTTCGCTTTTTCAACCTTGTCTGGTTTCAAGTGATCAAAAGTATCCCAAAAAACAATAAGTACTCACTACTCCATTTAAAAGTATCTATTTACCTATCTCCTTGTACGGGAAGGTCACGATTTAAAACAATTCAGTAGGTAGGTCATTAACATAAAAGTAAGCTACAGTGACAAGTATTCGCAATTTAGATAAGGTCGTTATGGATGGAGTCCGTTACGTCCGCATTTTATGTAAAATTTGTGACGTGCCAGTTTTGAATCAATATTTAATATTTATGACGATGACGGTTTTCCCGGTCAGCCTTCCTGTCTACTAAGCGAGTTCTGTTCTTAAACCGAAGTCTCTCTTTTTATATTTATTCATTTCATACGTTTCCTATGAGAAGTATACAAATGGGGGACTTTACATTGCTTTAGACAAAAATATATACACCAGCAGAACTAGGGTCATAGCCGTAAGGATTAGCAAGTGCTAATGTGTCAGTCACATAGCGCGCAGAATTGACAAACCGTGGAGAAGATAGGTTCTCGAGGTGTTAACATAGTACAGGCGAATGCAGTGTATCTATCGTCTTACACAACATAATACAACCTGCTGCATGTTGTAGGAAGTCGATAGATACAGATGGCTCAGGACCGTTTTTTGAGGCTATCATATAGATTATAACTTATAAATACAAAAATAAGAAAAACAAGACTTTTTACACATAAGTCATAAAAGATCACTCGGTTTTTGAGTTTTGAAAGTAAACATTGTCATTGAAAGTAGATTGAAAAGTAGATGAAGTAGTAAGATTGAAAGTAAAGATCCTCTGGACCCCAATGAGTTTGAAGTATATGTAGTTTTACTTAACCTTTCTGACTTTTTCATAATAATAAGGTGTCGATAAGGTGGCGATGTTATCGTTATTATGAGATATTGCGTAGCGTAACATACAATCAACTGCAGTTTTTCTGTTTCACTTATATTTTACCATGCTATAATGAAACACAGATTGTATCTTGTGATTGTGATTAAAAACTTTGCTGTAATCGAAAACTTGCAAGAGGTTTTTTTTTATCGGAAAATTACAGACTATTTCTTTAAAATAAGAGACTATATAGTTTTGGAGCCATAATGAACATACTCTAAATAAGTATCAACAGAGTTAGCATAGTTTTATTAGCGCTAAAAAAAAAAGAATTCAAAATTTTTGGTTTAGAAAAATTCAGTTACATGTAAACAACTACATAGTAGTTATTTGACGCAGTGACGTAACAAATTGACTAATTTCACGGCTATAGACCTTGTCTTTCTGTAATTATATTATGGTTTATAACTTAATATTTGTCTTGTCAATTACTAATGAGCTTCGAATTCAATTTAAGGTGACCAATGAATATTCTTTCGACCCAGACTTAATAGTCTAGACTAGACCTCTGTCTACCCCTGTATTGGGAATTGCGTGAAGATATTTTTTTTATTTATGAATATTCTAATAGTCATTTATCGAAAATAGTTCTTCTTTTTACACAACATTTAATTACAAAGAGCAAAGAAATTTCAACTTGAAATAAACTAAGACTTTGTACTCAAATTTGGCTTGTAAGTTACATAATATAAATATACAAATCAAGTCAAATATAGTACACGCGTATAATACCAACGTTTAAACTTTCATATTAACGAGAAAACTGACACTAAAGGTCCTGCAGAACTTTGTAAATATTCAGATAGTTACGCTAAGTTAAATGTGCAAGTCGTGACGAACACGCCCCGGGGCGAACAGTAATTTGTAACGCTAAGCATCCCCGTCCAGACTGTACAAGGGTTGGTATGAAAGTGAGATATTTTTGAAACGAACGATGTATCAAGTAAAATACTACTTAAAAATTTATGACGTTGAAATGTATGAATAAAAGTAATACTTGGAATATTTCTTTTTATGTGGCACTGTGTGTCATCATCATCGATCATCAACAAAGGTTGATAATATTAGCTTATTATGATGCGTACATATTTAAAAGTGAAAATAAAATAGGGAGATAAAATAGAGTGAAGCACAATAATTGCTACATGCAATAGACGACTAGGTAGTGACCCTGCCTTCGAAGCTTGGGGCTGTGGGTTCAATTTATGCTAAGCAAAAAAATTTTTGTGATGAATATGAATGGTTTTTGGATAAAAATATATATCTTTATATGATTTCATTGTCTAGATCTCTACACCCCAGTGTGGGAAATCACATATAACATATGCTGAAAATTATATGGGATAGTCCTCTCTTTTTTTTCAAAAAAAAAAAAATCCATCGCAATAAAAAAAAAAGTCTGATTGAAAATGTCTATCGCCGCGCATGAACACAAAATTAAACTTTTAGGTTAGATATAAAATTCATTACGGCTTTGTGTAAATTGGGTGAAGTATGACAATAATAATAAAAATAAAAAGATTATTTAGCCCCACTATGCCCCTGCCAGGTGTGTTCGGGTTTTTTAGAAGTATTGGACAAGTTTTCAGAATACCTCAAAAACTTATTCAACAACGTCTACCAGCTATCGGAATATAAATTACTATATGGAGCTCAGAAGGCTGCATGTTAATAGTACTTAGCACTAGCAACATATGAATAGTCTTTAACAGCTTTCAAATCATATGATCAGGTAATTTGTAAAATTTTTGATGCATTTTAACTATTTTTAGGCCTTTAGACTAACTTACTAAGCAAACTTATATTTATATTACATATAAATATGCATACTTTTAATATTATCCAAAATTGGTAACAATTTTGAATTATTTAAAACTCAATAGCCTCAAATAGATTGCGACCTTGCCGATCTTAGACGAGAGATTTGTGAAAGAGGTTCGCCAAAGGTTTGAGTATTTTTTATATATTGTATATTCTAAAAAAGAAAAATTTTATAATTTAAATTTAGAATAAATCGTTTGTCATTATAATTTATTCAACGACTTAATTTATAAATCTGTGGGACCAGCCCACAGATTTATAAATTTAATTGAATTTTGAGATCTATAATTTATCTTACGAGGAAGTGCAAAATGAGAATGGAATTCTAATTAATGATAATGTATTTACGAAGAATAAAAACCACATTAAATTAGATATCGGTCACTAGAATGTCCCGGTACCGTTTTTTCTGTGTCTAATATTGTAAAATTATTATTTCCTTCTTGAATTTTTCATTTTCTAGCGGCAAATTCCTCTGAGTTTGCGATTTTTCCGGGTTAGTGCCACACAATCGTTAATTTCTGCCGCCAAATACCAATGTAACAATAGTGTTTCTATTTAAAACAGAACCAATATGCTATGGGGCTGATGCATTCCATCATAGTCCGAATCCTAATAGGTAATGGCGCATTCGTTAACGTTTAACCGTTTAAAAACTAAATGGTTGTATAGATCGACAAATGCTCATAAACTAAATGGTAATCTCAAGAAGTAGTCAAGTTGTTTTAGGCTACTAGGTAAGAAACTAGCAAGTATGAGACTTTAAAATCACATAATGGATTCAGCTAAAATAATAGAATAAATGGAAAATAATAGATCCAAAATGAAGCAGACTAACTATCTACTATGAGATAGCTATTCTGCTATACCTGCTTCTCGAGCATTGTGTTTATTGCAATTGATTTGCATAATTCTTAAAGTGAACTATTTATTTTTAAGCTTTAAAGCTTATGAAGGCTATGAAGCATTTGCGTAAGATTTAACCAAGCCTTCCTTGTCATGGGTGTCGTGAGAGACGATCAAGGGCCATGCCTTGAAAATGGTAATGACTATTTACAAAAAGTGGGATAACCATCTAGAAATAAAAAAATATCTTCTCGCAATTCCCAATACAGGGGTAGACAATACAGGTCTAGACAATTAAGTCCCTTTGACCAACCTTCCACCGAAGATATTTTCGGGACAACGTGACAGGTGGTGAGCCCGTCGCCGCCTTTTATGTCCAAGCCAACGTAAAAATATTAATTCGTACATAGGTTTTTAGAAAAACCCATTGGTACGGCCACTTGAGGATCGAACTCGGGTCTCTTGACTCAAAATTCCAACCACCCAACCACTCGGCTATCGTGACTTTATATTATCTAGAAATAGTACCCTATTATTAGCCAGTACATATCGTTGTTACCGCAAAGTATCGAAAGGTAGGTCAAGTGTTACCTTGTTTCGAATAAAGAATGTATAATTCTGAAAAGATCTGTAAAACTATGTAGGTTGAGTGTCACTTTTGTGCTATTTTTTTCAGTCAATAAAACAAAAAGTGGAAAAAACAGTGTTGCTTTATAGAAGAGCTGTTAATGTCTACTTTGAAGTATAACCTATAAAATCATTGCAATGACCTAGAATACCTAACAGAATTGTGGACTGATTAACCATATTAAATGAAAGGTAGTCTATATCCAAACAGACCCACACAAGGTAATACTAATCAAAAATAACATGTGTGTGTAATACATTGAAAAGTTTTTAAACAGAATCGATAACGGGACTTCTAATATGTACCGCGGAGCATCACATGTTTGCCTCTATTGACAAAAAATCCAGGAGTATCGTATTTAATTACTAACATGGGTATTATTACATTTTTTATTTTTTTTTAACTTCCTGTGCTGTTTCCGAAAATCATAGGGTTATTCGAATAATAAAATGTATATTCCTATTGCTTTCAATTTCCATGTATATAGTAAAATTACAATATATTTATTAAAATTTTAGTTTAAATGATTTGATTAAAAAAAAGCTAGTTTGCAAATTCTGAAAGAACCAAATACGACTAATGTGTGCAAGAATATAAACCGGGAAACGTAGAATACCCGAATAACATTAAAATTTGAGCCTTGTCAGGTGCTAAGTCTATAATTTCCCCCGGGAACGATACAGGATCGCGTTTTAAGGGCTTTCATGAATTGTAACTTTAATTTCTACTGTCGACTGCCTCGTGCTGTACACAATTATTAAGGGGTACACTTACTTGTCTTAATTTGTCTGAAATCTGACTTAAAAATAATTAAGACTTTTTAATATCTAAGAATAAATATTACACATTACTATTATACTACTAAAATTACAAATGTTATTACTTCAATGAAGGTAATGCTTTATACCTGTATATAAATGTATTATATATTGGTATCACGGAAAGTACTACACGGATTAAGATATTTTTACTTTTATGTAGAGTATATATATAATAGTATAGTATTGCTGTAATTACATCTAAATAAATATAATAAATATCTTCACGCAATTCCCAATACAGGGGTAGACACAGGTCTGGTCTAGACAATTAAGTCCCTTTGACCAACCTTCCACCGAAGATATTTTCGGGACAACGTGACAGGTGGTGAGCCCGTCGCCGCCTTTATGTCCAAGCCAACGTAAAATATTAATTCGTACATAGGTTTTTAGAAAAACCCATTGGTACGGCCACTTGAGGATCGAACTCGGGTCTCTTGACTCAAAATTCCAACCACCCAACCACTCGGCTATCGTGACTTTATATTATCTAGAAATAGTACCCTATTATTAGCCAGTACATATCGTTGTTACCGCAAAGTATCGAAAGGTAGGTCAAGTGTTACCTTGTTTCGAATAAAGAATGTATAATTCTGAAAAGATCTGTAAAACTATGTAGGTTGAGTGTCACTTTTGTGCTATTTTTTTCAGTCAATAAAACAAAAAGTGGAAAAAACAGTGTTGCTTTATAGAAGAGCTGTTAATGTCTACTTTGAAGTATAACCTATAAAATCATTGCAATGACCTAGAATACCTAACAGAATTGTGGACTGATTAACCATATTAAATGAAAGGTAGTCTATATCCAAACAGACCCACACAAGGTAATACTAATCAAAAATAACATGTGTGTGTAATACATTGAAAAGTTTTTAAACAGAATCGATAACGGGACTTCTAATATGTACCGCGGAGCATCACATGTTTGCCTCTATTGACAAAAAATCCAGGAGTATCGTATTTAATTACTAACATGGGTATTATTAAATTTTTTATTTTTTTTTAACTTCCTGTGCTGTTTCCGAAAATCATAGGGTTATTCGAATAATAAAATGTATATTCCTATTGCTTTCAATTTCCATGTATATAGTAAAATTACAATATATTTATTAAAATTTTAGTTTAAATGATTTGATTAAAAAAAAGCTAGTTTGCAAATTCTGAAAGAACCAAATACGACTAATGTGTGCAAGAATATAAACCGGGAAACGTAGAATACCCGAATAACATTAAAATTTGAGCCTTGTCAGGTGCTAAGTCTATAATTTCCCCCGGGAACGATACAGGATCGCGTTTTAAGGGCTTTCATGAATTGTAACTTTAATTTCTACTGTCGACTGCCTCGTGCTGTACACAATTATTAAGGGGTACACTTACTTGTCTTAATTTGTCTGAAATCTGACTTAAAAATAATTAAGACTTTTTAATATTTAAGAATAAATATTACACATTACTATTATACTACTAAAATTACAAATGTTATTACTTCAATGAAGGTAATGCTTTATACCTGTATATAAATGTATTATATATTGGTATCACGGAAAGTACTACACGGATTAAGATATTTTTTTACTTTTATGTAGAGTATATATATAATAGTATAGTATTGCTGTAATTACATCTAAATAAATATAATAAATATCTTCACGCAATTCCCTATACAGGGGTAGACACAGGTCTGGTCTAGACAGTTAATCCCCTCGACCCACCTTCCACCGAAGATATTTTCGGGAAAACGTGATTATTATTATTGTAAATTATATCTGCATAGGATAATTAATAAATAAAAAATGATACATTTTTATAAAAATTTATACCTTGCTTCTTCGATAGGTTGCGTACAAGTATGAAAAAATAAACACCTTACTTTTACCACCAAGAATGACGGTTTACTAAAAGTATTGTATTGAGCATATATACTCACTCCTTTATGGGCCGAAACTTGGACTTCGTATGCTGGACTCGGCCGGGGACTGACCAACTTCCTCATGTGCTGTCTTCCGAGTGTTGTCAATATAAAATGGAATAAGAGAGTAACGTATAAAATAGAATAAGAAAGTAGACACGATAGCCGAGTGGATGGGTGGTCGGAATTTCGAGTCGAGAGATCCGAGCTCGATCACCAAGTGGCAGGCTCGTACCAATGGGTTTTTTCAAAACCTATGTACGACTCATATCGTTGGCTTGGACTTAAAGACGGCAATGGGCTCACCACCTTTCACGTTGTCCCGAAAATATCTTGGGTGGAAGGTGGGTCAAAGGGACTTAATTGACTAGATCTACCCCTGTATTGGGAATTGCGTGAAGATATTTATTTATTTTATTTATTTAAGAGAGTAACATACGACAGAGTACTGGAGATTGTAAAAATTCCTAGCATCACCGCTCTTCTCAAAAAGAAGTGCTTGTAGTGGATGGGGCATGTGCACCGAATCAGTAATACTCGCATGCAGAGGCAAGTTTTGTTAAGTCAAGTTACATTTGCGAAGTGCAATGTGGGGTGTCCGTTCTACATTTTAAAGATTGAGCAAAACGTGATATGTAAACCTTTAAGATGGAATTCAGTCAGTGGGAGGATCTCGCTTTCGATTGCTGCAAGATTCGGCTCAAAAAGGGGCAAAATACATAATCGTGAAGGAGCTCCGTTTGAAGCAAATCATCAACGTCACGCAGCTATTGGTGTCGTTCTCAGCTCCATGTATACAACCACCTACAGCATTGTAACATTGATGCTGCCTGAAACATCTGTTAACATGAGATAAGACTTAGTTGTAGTAGTATACCACGCATATAAAGCAAGCATTATAATATTTATTAGCAACATAATATTTGCAGGAAATAGCACGACGATCTATCAAATAAAAAAAAGTATTTTTAAGTTCTGGATTTACTACAAGCTCGACTGTAAAGGAAAACGTCGTGGAAAACGGTTTAACCGATAAAAAATAATCAAAAAATATTATTTCGTGGATATGTAAAGTCTACCAACACGCACTGGAGCCACGTGATGGTTCTCCTGCTCTAGACTGTCTCAGATTTTTAAGAGAAAGCTTTTGCTCGGCATACGGTATTCGCATGCGCCGGTACATTAATTTTATTAAAAATTAAGTAAGTAGGTAAAACGCCCCCAGGGTCGACAAACCCCTGTGGGTGACGATGCCCCCCGTGTCACCACCCGAAGGCCATGGGGCTGAGGAAGACCCACATTGAACACATTGACCAGCCCACTTGTTACTTCGCAGCCGATCTGGACTTTGGGTCCACCGCAGACCATATTTCGGTCGCAGAGGGCAGGGTAGACAGGGGTCTAGTCTAGACAATTTAGTTCCTTTGACCCACCTTCCACCGAAGGTATTTTAGGGACAACGTGACATGTGGTGAGCCCGTCTCCGTCTTTATATCCAAGACAACGATATAATTCGTACATAAGTTTTTGAAAAACCCATAGGTACGAGCCTGCCACCTGGGGATCGAACTTGGGTCTCCTGACTCGAAATTCCGACCACCCAACCATTCGGCTATCGTGACCTAACAAACACATAATACCCTTTAAATCTATGATAAATTGACATACAAATAAACGGATGAAAAATCATCCTAGCCTTAGTAACAATTAAATTACTAGAATTTATATCTAAGTAAATCTTAAGCAGCGCGTAATATACAGCGCCTTATGTTATAAATTTTAGTTTGTCAGCAAAAAACAGTTGCGGTATTTATATTTGAAGGCGTCAATTATTTTAAAGAAAATATGTTTAGATTTGCTTTTATGTATAGTGATATATACGCATATTAAACGAATTGAATGCTTGCGAGTGATTTTCACAAGACTAGATCGAAATTTATAAGTATATGTAACAAAATGTAAAGCAAATGATTTATATTTTTGTGAGACAAGGTTGCACCGGTTCACCGGATGTTACAGTATCTTGTTGCTAGTGTACGTTCACGTACGTACGCACGCAATACCGGAGGGATTTGGGAGAGTATTTTCAAAAATAAATTGGTAAAAAGGAAGGAAAACAGGGAAAAGAGGAGGCTAGGGAACTCTGGTTACCTTAATCACCGAAATTGAAACGCAGAACCAAAGTATGGAGTACTCATGGACGATCTCGATCTTCAGCTAATATTGCTATTTATGTTTCTTAATTGTTTAAAACAATAAAACGCCTTATGTACCTTGTTAGAATTATACGACTCATACTTGATTGTGGCGGGCAGTCCCGTAGCACGTCGCACGACGGTTCGTTACGCAACGGACATGAAACTTTGCCTGACGTTAAAATGGAAATTTCAGACAAACTTGCTAACGATGTAAACATGCCAGGGACTGGATTATATTGTCTGGTACATAATAGTATATATGTAAATATGTCTTAGTAACTACAAGAAATCAATGTTAATCAATTAATGACGTATAAGTTTTAATAGGATTTGGGTGAAACGACGCGATACAGGAGAATGATATTTTTGTAAATTACTAAGTTTGTTCTGCAGATATAAAACAAGGCAAATATTTCAAACATTATAATATTCTCGTAGTAATCAGGTTTAGATAATGTGCCCTTTCAGAGGCCAGCTAAGCTTAATTTATAACAAGTTTGATTCAAACAAAGATTTAGTAATGAAAGTAGTCCTAAATATTATATGATGTAGGTACTATTTCGGTTTTCTGATTTCTACGTCACTTAACATTGACTTTGAAATTCGTTTTAAAAAATATTTGTAATGATGAAAAGAATGTAACTTTGTTAAAAAATTTTAAAAACTAATTAGAAAACACATTATTTCCATGAGTTTCTGGTTTACTAGAATTTTACTGGAAAACGTTTCAAAGTATTAGTAGAAATTAATAGTTTCCTACTACAAATTCAAAAGTTATTTGTCATTTGTAAGTACATAAGAAATAAGAAAGAATACTTTTCACTGTTTTTTAGGTTAAATAAAAATATGTAATTCTTTACTCCGCGTGTTTATGACTGAAGTAAAACACAAACAGTTGGACTGATTTTGATGCAATTTTTAAAGTGTTCAAGAAAGCTATTGCGATTTTAATCGCTTTACCTTAAGTTACTCCTTACAATAAATTTCTTTTTAATTTCTTTATTTTAATGACAACAGGGTTTGTAACTTATCTATGGTGGTAATACTCTACTAACGGGAATCTAAAGAATTAAATTATTACTACTTTTAAAACAAAACTCACAGCGATGTCATTTGTTTTGTGCAAACGATTTCGCATTCCGCCCGGGTGATCGGAAACTTTGTCGTAAGCCTATAGAATTTCAATAAAGACGCTACAAAAAATATCGCCAATAGGGCGATCCGAGCGTAACAATAACGGGCGGATGAGAAACTAAGGAGCGATCTCGGGACCAATATGACGTTGTATTTTATGAGGAATTCGTATTACGCATTATGTTTATTTAATGGTGTCATAATGCTTGGTTATAGGCCATTTCCTTACGGGAAATTCAATCCTTAGATAATTTATACCACATCATTTGTACGGGAATGTTTATTGGGTCTGAGATCTAGACAATTATCTTAGTCCTTTGATTCACATTTCACTTCAGAAAAGGTTATCGGTATGAACCTTCCTCCTCGGGGTCGAAGTCGCATTTTTTGATTACAAATTCAAATCGCCCAACCAGCCAAATACCATGGATTTTTATAGGTAAAATCAATGCACCGGTTACTACTGTATGTACGTCGAGGCGTGACTCTCATTTACATTTCTCTTTAAAAACGGTAAATTTAGGTAGGTGGAATCGTATTCGTAGCAGCGGATAATCTACCAAAACTTACCGAAACTGAAAAAACAAACACCTTAAACGATGTCATGTGTTTGTCACATAATATACATATTGTAATGTTTCTTTTTTAGGAGTGCTTCATGCAGTTTTCTTTAGTTTGCTACAACACTGCTAGATTTGACACTATTAACAAATATGTTATTTCTATTATGTAATGCATAATCTTACAGGGTAACCGTGTTTAAGTCAAATGTCACGATCCTACATGGCTTTTGCTTCTATTAAATTATAAATACTTTTCAAGTACTTTTTAAAAACTAAAAAGATAATTTCACGCCATTCCCTTTACTGGGGTAGATAGAGATCTAAACAAATCAGTCCTTTCTAACCCACCTTTCACAGGAGACATTTTTTGGAAAAACGTGTCAGATGTTGACCCTGTCGCCGTCTTTATGTCCAAGCCAATGATATAAGCCAATTATTTCTTGTACAAGTAACGAAATAATTTATTAGCTTGATAAACTAGTACGGAATAGTAATTGTCTTACAATTTGCCATACCATTGTTTAAAAGGTTCTTTCGACAAATCGATACTATAAAAATTGCCGATAAGGTACGGCTTCTTATTGGAATTCATGTCTATAAATCTTAGAAAGTATTAACTAAGATTATTTCAGTGCGTCATTGTTATAGTATGTTGTGGTACACATTTTTATTTTTTTATTTGCTGAGCTGTGTGAATTTTTAATTGTCAATAACATGCCTTAATTAAGTATTATTGGTGTGATTTCAAAGTCATGATAGCCAAGTGGGTGGGTGATCGGAATTCGAGCAGAGACCAGAGTTTGCTCATGGTGATTCTGTGGTAGGCTCACCACCCTAATTCCAGAAAAATGTCTGCGGTGAAAATGCGGTGAAAATCAGGGACGTCCTGAAAAAGGCCAGGTCAAGAGTACCCTAAATAGAAGAGAATGTATGAAGGGAATAATGAAAGTGGACAAAGTGAAACAAGTATGTAAGCATCGTAGTAAGTGTAAAGAAGCGGTCTCTGCCTACCCCTACGGGAAAGAGGCGTGATTGTATGTATTTATGTATGAAAAGTGGGTCATAAAGATTTAATTTTCTGGATATTTGTCTATTTCAATATTCGGAATAGCGTCAAGATGTATTTTTAAATTAAAGCTGTGAGTTGATGCTACGAATATCGGCGGCGAAGAAAATCGTGATGAAATCTGAACTTACGAATAAGAATTGCGCAAAAAAATTTTTTCACGTTGTTAAGTCCATCAGTGCTAACATAATCTTAAACAAAAAGTGGTAACTTTTACCTATTAGCGAGCAGAGGCAAAGGAAAGTAAATCCTACTATTAAACCCGCTACTTATTAAAAACATCACCACGATTCCTGTACGCAAGAAAACGATCAAAACTTTACGTATTATAAAAATCCCGAAGTACCAATGTAAAATTCAAATACGCAAAACGAAATCCTTCGTTAAGTCCTTGTGACGACTAAAGAATAGAAACGTCAGCACGTGTTATAATAACCAATCGATAATACGAATTTAACCCTCCGTTTGAGCCCCTCCATTTTTCCGCGTTTTGATTTCCCTTGATTGTGTTTAAAATGCCCTTTCGCTATTTTGATTAATCCCACAACAAATAGAAAATCTCTTGGACCTTTCAAGTTATTAAATTTATTTGATATTTGGTACATATTTAGCAAATTTCTCTTGTATTTTCTTAATAAATAAATGGATGCTGATAATATCATAAAGTTGTTCTTAGTACAAAGTAGGTATGGCACCTGTGTAACTGTGCACTTGAATTAAAACCCACAAAGGTATCAAAAACACTAACAACCAAGACAATGTAGAAAATTTGTTTTTGATATTGATCTGGTCTGTGGTAATACCAGGGATGATGGGACGGACCTTATAGCAGGCGACACCTTGGAAACTGGTGAGACCGCCACATACCACGGAGGTCGTTATTAAGAATTATAGTGTTTGTGTAAAGACGTATTAATGTTCTATGATTTTTGTTTATTATTTTACCGTCATGCTATTCCAGATACTGGGATAGACAGAGATTTCACTGAAGACATTTTTGGGAGAACATGACAGGTGGTGAACCTATTGGAAACTTTGTGCCCAAACCAACGATATAAATTGTACATATGTTTAAAAAAACCCTTGTTACGAGAATAACAGCTGGGAATCAAACTCGGGTCTCTTGACTCTTCCCATCCCCCAACCTCTCGACTATCGTGACTCCATAATATATTTTCATAATAGATAAATACGATATAGTAATTGGTAACCTGGCTTTAAAGATAAGCGGCGACGGCGACGGGCTCACCACCTGTCACGTTGTCACGAAAATATTTTCGGTGGAAGGTGGGTTGAAGGGACTTAATTGTCTAGGCTAGATCTCTGCCTACCGCTGTATTCGGAATTGCGTGAAGTTATTTATATTTATTTATTTTATTAAGATAAGATAAGGTTTGCGGCTCGAATCAGACTACGGCAAACGTTCGTGTGATAAAATAAATATCTTCGTACTCGAGGCAAGTATGTATATATGAATATTAATCTATATGTAGTATGTAGGTATAATGTCCCGATTAAGAGGAAATTAAGACGGCCGAATAATCTTCGGTGAAAAGTGAACTTCATTGTTCCACCCCTTTGCATAAAATATGAGGAAATTGTCCGAAAATAATAAATGTATAATTTTTTTACATAAATGATATGTAAGTATCATTAGTATTTTCTTCAGAAACAAATTCTGTAATTTACTTATGAAAATTTGATCTATTTTATCCGTGTTTAAAACTTTCGTAATACTTAATAACTTTCCTTTGTCATTTTTATATTCGGCTTTAAGGTCTAAATGAGCATGTTTTGCAAAGGAAGATGCATGTTTTCGTTTTCTTTAGGTGATAGGAGGGGAGGAAGCGTGACGAGCATGATTTTTGTTTATTATTTTACCGTCATGCTATTCCAGATACTGGGATAGACAGAGATTTCACTGAAGACATTTTTGGGAGAACATGACAGGTGGTGAACCTATTGGAAACTTTGTGCCCAAACCAACGATATAAATTGTACATATGTTTAAAAAAACCCTTGTTACGAGAATAACAGCTGGGAATCAAACTCGGGTCTCTTGACTCTTCCCATCCCCCAACCTCTCGACTATCGTGACTCCATAATATATTTTCATAATAGATAAATACGATATAGTAATTGGTAACCTGGCTTTAAAGATAAGCGGCGACGGCGACGGGCTCACCACCTGTCACGTTGTCACGAAAATATTTTCGGTGGAAGGTGGGTTGAAGGGACTTAATTGTCTAGGCTAGATCTCTGCCTACCGCTGTATTCGGAATTGCGTGAAGTTATTTATATTTATTTATTTTATTAAGATAAGATAAGGTTTGCGGCTCGAATCAGACTACGGCAAACGTTCGTGTGATAAAATAAATATCTTCGTACTCGAGGCAAGTATGTATATATGAATATTAATCTATATGTAGTATGTAGGTATAATGTCCCGATTAAGAGGAAATTAAGACGGCCGAATAATCTTCGGTGAAAAGTGAACTTCATTGTTCCACCCCTTTGCATAAAATATGAGGAAATTGTCCGAAAATAATAAATGTATAATTTTTTTACATAAATGATATGTAAGTATCATTAGTATTTTCTTCAGAAACAAATTCTGTAATTTACTTATGAAAATTCTGATCTATTTTATCCGTGTTTGAAACTTTCGTAATACTTAATAACTTTCCTTTGTCATTTTTATATTCGGCTTTAAGGTCTAAATGAGCATGTTTTGCAAAGGAAGATGCATGTTTTCGTTTTCTTTAGGTGATAGGAGGGGGAGGAAGCGTGACGAGCGTCCGCCTTCAAAATCCAATATGGCAAATTTAGAAGTACGTGATTGGAATATGTGGAAAGCGAATTCATTTTTGCCATACACCGTCAAACTGAGACTTTGCCACCTGAGTCACTACAAAATTGAAACTGTAATAAAATTGAAAAACAGTTTTTGGTCGACGAAATGTATTTGTAGTGTAATGTATATTATTTAGTTATTACTCCAGAAATTATCGGTTCTACAACAAAAGTAATCTTAGAGACAGGCAAGGATTAGTGAGGGAAGTTATTTCAAACTTACAATGGTCATACCCAATACAAGTAGGGTAGACAAAGGCAGACAGAGCTAGACAGACATCTAGACAATTAAGTCCTTTCAACCCACCTTCTGGGAAAGAATTCTTTGGGACAATGTGCCAGGCGTTGAGCTCGGTTTTCTAGGGTCAATGCCAAATTTTTACTGATTTTGCATCCAAACAGTAATAAAATTATCCTTTTTTTTTAAATTAAGGTTTTTCAAATTATTCCTTTGGGGTGATAACGCATTTATAACCACTGACAATAACGACTCTTCGTCTTTGTAATGGACATCAACGTCAACTGAAACCAGAATGATATTTTTTTTTTGAAAATTTGTTCTTATTTGCATATATATAATATATATGCAAATAAGAACAAATTTTCCTATATGATAATGTCCTGTAAAATTCCTCTACGGAGGCCTCTCCCATAAGGAAGGGTTTGCCATAATCTCCACGCTTGGTAATTATGACAATAAATCCGTGGGTGTCATATGAATTAAGGGTTTAATACACCTTGCACATACATAATAGATGGCCTAAAATTTTGACGCAGTGGAGTTCTGGAATGTGGAAAATGACGCCGAGGAAGGCGAAAAAAAGGATGGCGTGACGAGCTAGACGCATTCTGTGTTTCGAAGCATATGAGTCTTTGCCCAGCAGTGGGAGAGTATAAGTTAAAAAACAAACATCTTGCACGCTACTGCCCGTTACCGGTTAGCCGAATTTTAGCCGTCGGTAGCCAATGCTACAAAACGTAAGCCTCTCGCTTAGTCACCTCTTAAGAAAGAGGTTAGTATATTCTTGCACCTTTTCATCTCTCCTAACCTTTAAATTTATTTATATTAAGGTTAAAACCTTTAATTTTAAATTTATACCATCATAATTAGAATGTGATATAAATATTGAGTAAAATATGTCCCTAAGTCAACCCTAGCTTATCAAGATTAATGAAGTTTGCTACTTATACACGTGTAATAAGCCGTCGCTACACTTTGAACAAACGTAAGCAAGTTCATTTAGTTTTGTGTTAGAAAAAATGATTAAATTTACTGATGTATCTAACTATCTTTTCTTGAGATCGAATCAATAAAAGTACTAAGACTTCCGAATAAAATAAATATTTGTTTACCGACGAACACTTAACTACGAAAAGGGCAGCGAGAAATCAATTCGTGAACGTAACACTAAAAGCCTAAGGCAACATCCGCGGGGTATATCCTTGATGTATATAGGCATACGGCGAGTGAAAGATTTAGTGGCAATAACGTGCGATGTTGGCTTTAAGGTCTAAATGAGCATGTTTTGCAAAGGAAGATGCATGTTTTCGTTTTCTTTAGGTGATAGGAGGGAGGAAGCGTGACGAGCGTCCGCCTTCAAAATCAATATGACAAATTTAGAAGTACGTGATTGGAATATGTGGAAAGCGAATTCATTTTGCCATACACCGTCAAACTGAGACTTTGCCACCTGAGTCACTACAAAATTGAAACTGTAATAAAATTGAAAACAGTTTTGGTCGACGAAATGTATTTGTAGTGTAATGTATATTATTTAGTTATTACTCCAGAAATTATCGATTCTACAACAAAAGTAATCTTAGAGACAGGCAAGGATTAGTGAGGGAAGTTATTTCAACTTACAATGGTCATACCTAATACAAGTAGGGTAGACAAAGGCAGACAGAGCTAGACAGACATCTAGACAATTAAGTCCTTTCAACCCACCTTCTGGGAAAGAATTCTTTGGGACAATGTGCCAGGCGTTGAGCCTGGTTTTCTAGGGTCAATGCCAAATTTTTACTGATTTTGCATCCAAACAGTAATAAAATTATCCTTTTTTTTTAAATTAAGGTTTTTCAAATTATTCCTTTGGGGTGATAACGCATTTATAACCACTGACAATAACGACTCTTCGTCTTTGTAATGGACATCAACGTCAACTGAAACCAGAATGATATTTTTTTTTTGAAAATTTGTTCTTATTTGCATATATATAATATATATGCAAATAAGAACAAATTTTCCTATATGATAATGTCCTGTAAAATTCCTCTACGGAGGCCTCTCCCATAAGGAAGGGTTTGCCATAATCTCCACGCTTGGTAATTATGACAATAAATCCGTGGGTGTCATATGAATTAAGGGTTTAATACACCTTGCACATACATAATAGATGGCCTAAAATTTTGACGCAGTGGAGTTCTGAATGTGGAAAATGACGCCGAGGAAGGCGAAAAAGGATGGCGTGACGAGCTAGACGCATTCTGTGTTTCGAAGCATATGAGTCTTTGCCCAGCAGTGGGAGAGTATAAGTTAAAAAACAAACATCTTGCACGCTACTGCCCGTTACCGGTTAGCCGAATTTTAGCCGTCCGTAGCCAATGCTACAAAACGTAAGCCTCTCGCTTAGTCACCTCTTAAGAAAGAGGTTAGTATATTCTTGCACCTTTTCATCTCTCCTAACCTTTAAATTTATTTATATTAAGGTTAAAACCTTTAATTTTAAATTTATACCATCATAATTAGAATGTGATATAAATATTGAGTAAAATATGTCCCTAAGTCAACCCTAGCTTATCAAGATTAATGAAGTTTGCTACTTATACACGTGTAATAAGCCGTCGCTACACTTTGAACAAACGTAAGCAAGTTCATTTAGTTTTGTGTTAGAAAAAATGATTAAATTTACTGATGTATCTAACTATCTTTTCTTGAGATCGAATCAATAAAAGTACTAAGACTTCCGAATAAAATAAATATTTGTTTACCGACGAACACTTAACTACGAAAAGGGCAGCGAGAAATCAATTCGTGAACGTAACACTAAAAGCCTAAGGCAACATCCGCAGGGTATATCCTTGATGTATATAGGCATACGGCGAGTGAAAGATTTAGTGGCAATAACGTGCGATGTTGGCTCTAAGCAATTTGATCTTATTGTACGCTCGATCGGATTAGTCTCGCGCGAAGATTGCTAAGCGTTTCGTGTGGCCATAGTGACAGCGGAAACTAATCAACCTTCTACCAAACAATATTCGTTTGTGTAAGAAATGGGTATTTCTTTCTGATTGCACAAAACTGCGTTGGTTGCTTAGTCATTAAACAGTTGGATATACACGCAAAGCTAGTTACATGTCATTATTTGCCTTGAAATATTTAAAATATTAAAAAAACCTGACTGCGTACTTTAGCCCTTATATCTGTTTTAACTTGTATACTCGTATTACGTATGCACATGCCTAAAATTGTTATGCGACGTTCTCACCACCTGTCACGTTGTCCCGAATACATCGTATGGAATGTGGGTCAAAGGGACTTAATTGTCTAGACTAGGTTTGTGTCTACCCCTGTATTGGTAAATGCATGAAAATATTTATATTTTATTATTTTATTTTTAACACGGGTCGTCCTGCACGGCGTTGCATGTAAGAAACTGCCACTCGAGAACCTTTCATTCCCAACGGATGTCAGTTCTACGAGCTATGTAGCCGGCCCATTGTCAGTATTTTAGTCATTTGACTCTTTCCAATAGACATATCTTCGGCGAAGACTTTAGAGTCTTGGTTCGCTCTGATAGAATAAAATTTCTTGCCCGATAAAAGATTATCGGAAGGTGAAGCTGCGCGTAACTGCTAGTTGTATATATTTATATTTAATTTTATATATTTATATTTATTATTATAGCCGAGTTGTTGGGTGGTCGGAATTTCGAGTCGAGAGACCCGAGTTCGATCCCCAGGTGGCAGTACCAATGAGTTTTTTAAAAAACTTATGTACGAATTTCATCGGTGGCTTGGACATAAAAACGGCGACGGGCTCACCAACTGTCACGTTGTCCCGAAAATATCTTCGGTGGAAGGTGGGTCAAAGGGACTTAATTGTCTAGACTTGACCTCTTTCTACCCCTGTACTGGGAATTGCGTGAAGATATTTTTTTTATATATTTAAATATATAAATATAAACATAAAGAAATTTACTGTTGACTTTATACCGATATTCCAAAAGAAATGTTACAAATTATCAAAGGAAAAAGTATCTGAAATTTAAAAGTATCTTTTCATGTTGAGACTTTTGAAATGAAAGCTTGCGAAGTTACGGAGATGAGATTTAACGTGTTGCTTTGAAAATCATAAAAAGCTCTTATAATATTATACCCAGGAATGATTTGTTAATGATGGTCAGAGGTCTAGACAGTTTGGATATTATAACTGTAATTATTAAAAGAAGGGATTGGGTTCGATTATCACCATGTCTGATTATGGAACGAAGACAATAAAGAAAATTACTTAAGTTTTATAAGAATTTTGAGTATTTTGCGTCTAGGGGCCATTTTATAAATACTAGTAATCACAACATCAAAGCATTATTTGTAAAATTTTTTGAAGTAATTTGTTTAAACGACATGCAACAAAATTCAATTTATAAAAGAATATTAATATTGGATAGTTGGACTAAAATGCTGTCGGAAAATTTAAGTCACACTCTAAAAGTTTTCCTTCACGTACGGTGAAAATTATTAATTCTCAAGTAAGTTTAGAGAAGATTTAATAAAGTCTGAGTTTTAGCTGTTTCTACATTGGATAAAGTTAGAAGTTACTCCATTGTTAGCGTAAATTGAATTAATTTTGTAAGATATTTGATATTAGTTGAAGTTGATTCGATACTGTCACGTGTTAGGCAGATTAATTGTTAGTTTTAATATGTTATCAAATTAAGAAGGTTATTTATGACATGAATTTGAAAGTTCATAATGAATGTTATAAACTGTCTGTGTGCCAAATTTCATTTTAATCCATCCATCTATTTCGGCCTAATTGAGTAGCAAACTTCCAAACTTTCAGTTCTTACTCTTCTAAATTTTTAATAATATGATAAACGTGAATGTATTAATAGATTTCGGTCTAATGTAGATGGTATTTGGTATTGCATTCTCGCAGAAGGGACTCGTTGGAGACTCAGTCTTGCTCCTGCTAATTCTCAGGCCTTATTTTTCATGAATTTATTCAGGCGCTGAAAGCACTGGACTTAAAGTAACTGATCTAACTGTCAAAATATTATCATCAGTGTAGATCATCAATATCTTTATTACTGCTATCTAAATTACATGTATAATTTTACATATAATAATAGGTTGGGGAAAAAGTTTTAAAAAAAGTTTTTTTAAATACTGTAATGCGAAAAGATTATATCTGTTTGGCTATACAATTTGGTTGGTTTCGGTATCATTAAAAATTTAAATTTTAAAGAAGATAATTCCAAATTCAAATTAGGAAAATGTGTGATTGTCATTTATTTTTATTTCTGTCAAGTTGAGTGAATATAATGAAGAAATTGAATACATTTTAAAATTTTACTACAAAAAAGGTAAAAATGCAACGCAAGCCGCAAAAAAATGTGCAGTGTTTATGGACCTAGTGCAGCGTCTGTGAGAGTAGAACAAATTTAGTTTAAGGGTTTTCAATCCGGAATTTTGAATTTTGAAAAAAGCTGGATATCCGAGGTATCTCACGAGCTCCCTGAAAGAAACCATTTGTGATTCTTTATTACGACGTAATGAAACCGAACTATTTTTAAGAAGCTGATAACCGGTGATGATAACGTGGATCACGTACGACAAGAACGTGCGAAAAAGGTCGTGTCAAAGGCTGGTCAGGTTTCACATACTGTAGCGAAACCCGGGTTAACTCGCAACAACGTGATGCTTTGTGTGTGGTGGGATTGGAAGGGCATTATTCATTATGAGCTGTTACCACCAGGCAGGACCATCTATTCTAAACTCTACTGAAACAAGAAGTTGAGAGAAAGCGGCCGGAATTAATCAACAGAAGGGGTGTGGTTTTTCATCACCTCACAAATATTTAGCCACTCTGCAAAAATTAAGAGAGCTTGGCTGGGATATGTTAATACATCCGCCGTATAGTCCTGACCTTGCACTTCAGATTTTCACCTGTTTCAGTCTCTTCAGAATTCTTTAGGCAGTGTCAGGTTAACATCACTAGAGGACTGCCAAAACCAATTGTCGCTGTATTTTGATCAGAAGCGCCAAAATTTCTATACCAATGGGATCATGTTCCTACCTACAAGATTGCAAAAAGTTATCAAACAAACCTACATACTTAAGTTTAATGTAAATAAACAATTAAAAAATGTGAATTTTCTTAAAAAATGTGGAGAAACTTTTTCCCCATCCCATCCCATTTTTCCCGTGTGGTTACGATGTTAGAACATACCATCCTCTCTCTTCCCGTGTTTATAGTCATAGGACGCGACTGAAGATATGATAACCATTATAAAAATTACCAGAACAAAATTTAGTAGAGCAGCTGGCAGTGAGGCCCCTTGCACCTTAGATGTCGACAAACCTTTGGGAACCGTGAATTTATCTATCTGTTTATGGCTATTTTTGTAATTACTAATTAACAAAATTATTACTATTTTAAAAATTTTAACAAAATAGATGTACATATAAATTCATTAATATATAACATTTAGCGGTCTACAGAAGTCATTCGGTCATCTCTTCTTAAAGACGCTTCCAGAGAGGGTGAAAAGCAAATTAAATTTGAATGAAAGGAAGATCTCATACTAAGCTAAAGGGGAATCTGCAATGAATTATGCCCTTATGATTCAAGGGGGTTCCTATAGAACAATAGTTTAATGGCTCAATTAAATATTTGAATAGAAGCATTTATGTTACCCAACAATTTTAGGAATTTCTATGATTTGTTGCCTGTATAAAATGTGTCGCTAATTGTTAGATGGTATACTGAATATTTAATACAAATAATTTAAACTTATTTCCGCAAATATTTTACGTCATAATAGAAACTTTGCAGAATACATTGAAAAGATAAGAAGTGGTTATGATAGACTTCTTACACATTATTAACGTAGTAAATATGATACGCGTATATATTTTTTATTTTTACCACGACATAAATCGTACACAAGTTTTTTAGCTTTACAAACCCATTGGTACGAGCCCACCATTGGGTGTTTGGCTCAAATTTTGATCACCTAACCACTCGGCTATCGTGACTGATATTCGCGTATTATATTTTTAATATAGACATTCAGGACCGAGCAGAGCCCATTAATTTTACAGAAGACGAAACGGATTACGTTTTTATGTCTCGACATCAACCGTCCTGCACATTGTGCCTACGAATTAGAACAGTCTCAAAAAGGCCTCGTTAGATGTTATTCAATTGGCGTAGTACATTTCGAGTCTAAATAAATCAGGTCTCTGTAATTTGGCTTACCGAATAAGAAGATATTTGAATTGTAAATAAAAAAATGACTACCTTTTCCTTAAATGAATGAAAATAAATGATCTCATAACGAATACCTCATGATGAAGTCCAAGGTTCAACTCTGTCAGAGCGAGTTAAAGAAATAAATATACTTACACACTTAGATGGGTAAAATATCGTGGCCCGAATATTTCTTCTAAGCATGAGATGAAATTTTCTGTATGTCGTTGTTAAGGCGATTCAGCTGAAATCAGTCTCAAGAAGATAATTCGGTCAAGCTGATACTCGCATCCCTTGATGTAAGCAGTAAAGTGGCCCTGCTTTACTGGCATCACAATATTGGGCATATTGATATGAAATAGAAACATCATTCTGCGTTTCAATAATTGAATTTGGTTATACACGGTCTAAATATCTCGGATATGTGATTGAACGTATATAATGTGATTCCATTTTTTATTTTACGTATCTTACAATTCTGATACGAAGTCAATCATAGTTTGGGATAGGGTGAGGTATGTGATTGTTTAATATATAAATAAATCATAAAAATTGTCTGATACTAATAGGGATAATACCCTCGAATACTTTCGTTCTTCGATGTGAATAAATCTCTGTAATATGCAAATTAAATTTCATTAAAGCGGTAGGACTATGAGCAATATTGCCAGGGTGAGTTACTGCGGGGTCGCCCTTGGATTAACTAATGGCTGTTTATCTAATATAGGTACCTTGCTAATGGACCTTTACGCATGCATCGATTATTAATTTCAATGTTATGATTTATCAGTAAAAGTAGTAAAATAAGCAGTTTGTAAATGACCGCTGCTGAGTAGAGGCTTTCACTCCAGTAATGTTTGAGAGTAAAAATTCACTTTATTTAATTATTCATTAATTAACCAACCGGTTTGGCCTTACGGCATCATCAGGATATTGCCGATGATGATAGCAATAGATGATGAATGTATGCAAGTGTTCAATGTAATTTCACCAAGTGACAACAATCGGAAGTATAAATTATATTCATTATTTTCAATAACGTTATGTTCCATGATCTGAACAAATAGTAAATAGTTTGTAATAATACCAGCTACAATGTGCTGGTAATATTTTGATATTTCACTGCCTTTTAGTAAATAATAAATATGTACATGGGCGAGAGCTATACGTAAAATCCTCTTTGAAGATTTTTGGTTCCTGTACTCGTCGAAGAAAAGCAATGTTTTCCGTTCATTCCAACAAAGGTGCTCGTATATATTTCTACGTACTACACAAAGCTTTAGCGGGAAATATTGCTCTTTTCGAGATGAGAATGCAACTGTTTATGTTTTCACGCAGTGATTAAAGTGAAGTGTCAAAAACAAAATGGCAACATGGCGACCGAGTTTGCGACTTCTTTGAGGTGCGAAATGCAAGGGGTAACGTAAACGGCTTTGGCGGAACTTTGATAACAGAAAACGTTGAGAGTTATAATTTTCTTTCGTTCCGTGGACTCGTTTCTATTTTGTGCTATTAAAACTTTAATTGCTCAAAAGGGGTAACCTGTTCGGTTCGTAAAATTTTTATGTCGCATTCTGAACAGTCCTACATAGTCATCATATTAAAGGTGTTTTATTGTTAACGACATTCTTTAACTATGTATAAGAAGGGAGTATTCACACCTTATCTGCAAGTCGCAGTCTTTTTAAAAACAAAAGGGAAGAACTCACTATCGCTGGGGTGTGTCTGCAAGTTGCTCCGAAGTAAATCCTAAGAGATTACGTACTGAGTGATTGCTCTTCCCAAACTCTCGTGGCGATGTTAGTGGAAAGTGAATGTTAAGGTTGACGCGTTCCGTGATTTACCTAAGGGAACTAGTTGCCTCAATGTTATTAGAGTTTATGATCTAAACGCTTTGATTTAGAGTTGTTTTTAGGAAATTCTAGGTAAGCGCCATCAAAATTTGGTAAATTACCGTTTCTCAACAAGAACTGTTAAATGGGAAAAGTTTTTTTATTATTTTTATTTATTATATTTTCTTATATTTCCACGGAAACTTTAGATATGCTTTACTTGTATTGATGTGACGCTTATTTAGATTCCTATAATGATGATGGTATTATAAACGATAGCATTTTTTTAAATTAATGTTAGGGATGCTAAAAGTACAAGTTACTTGAAGAATAATTTTTAATATCCCTTTTAATCACTCTAACTAATGTGCAATGCTTTTATCTAATGATTCATAACAATATGAGTAACGAATTAATATTAATATAATATCATTAAATAGTTGAATAATTTTTTGTTAGAAGGCATGCTAAATAATTTATTATTACAAAGAGTATGATAAAAAAACCTGTTCATTTATCATTATTTCTAGAATAATTTCGATGACGTAATATACTAATCAAAAAATATTTATTCGAAAAATAACTTTAGAGGCCATTATTACAAAAACTTCAGGTCAGCTATAATAATATAGAAAACGTTTCCCCGAGATGAGACCATAATCCGGATTTAAAGGGAATATATTTGCACGCATAACAAACTCATAAATGCTGAAATTCCCAAAATAGGAGCTGTAAAAGCATTTATTTTATTTAATACAAGTATTTTAAGAACTTACATTAACTTCTTTGTAACGTTATTAATTGAATTCGTTATGTTATTAGTAAATCTTACTTGCCATATTGTCTGTTACTTGCCTTTAAGTGCCTGAAAAAGTTTGCTGCAGGACATAGTGATGAAAAGTAGTCTATTAGATTAGATTTATTTTATAACAATAAAATAAGTAAAAGATTCATCATCATTCAGATACTCATCATCATAATACCAAGCACTACATATCTTACACCTAAGATGCTACTGCCTGTAAATGGTAAGCCTAATTTTTGTTTATCTTTTTTTTTTCGACATGGTTATCCCACCATCTCTGGACAGCCACTACAACGACACGGGATTGGAGCTTGTATATTCTTAGAGCGAATATTGACAATATATTTGTCGAACCGTATATGTATGCCCAGCGGTTGAGAAGAGAAAAGTGTAATGATAAGAAATATAATATAAATGCATAGTAATATTTTTCCACGTTGGTGATTTACCTTCACTGCTCCTACACGTTTATCCACATATTGTTATAGAGCGTATATAATGCGCATATTTAGTGGTCTCCGAAACATCGTAGTTGGGGAGAATTTCTTTTGTATTCGCCGCTTTGTGTTCGTATGATAAAAGTTTTTAATTTTTATGTGAATACCATAAGATCATGCTTCGTATTGTTTTAATGAAAGCTAAAAAAATTGCTCTTAAAAATCATTCTTTTATACATTTTTATTTCCTTTTTCCTTTTTTGTATTATCTTCTTTCTATCCAGTGCAAAATTCTTGTAAATTGGTAACGCAATTTTAACAGATTCGTAACCCTAATGTTACATTATAATTTATCTAATAAATAAAAATGATTTATTTTAAAGCCATTATTTGACGAAAGAAATTCGTATATTCTATGGAACAATAAAAACAATTGGGGCCACCTGGGGATTGAACTCGGGTCTCTTGACTCGAATTCTTATCATCCTACATCACGCCTTTCAATATAATAATCAATAGAATGCTTAAATCACGATAGCCGAGTGGTTGGGTGGTCGGAATTTCGGGTCAAGAGACCCGAGTTCGATCCTCAAGTGGCCGTACCAATAGGTTTATCTAAAAACCTATGTAAAAATTATATCGTTGGCTTGGACATAAAGACGCCGACGGGCTCACCACCTGTTACGTTGTCCCGAAAATATCTTCGGTGGAAGGTGGGTCGAAGGGTCTAAAAGGTCTAGACTAGACCTCTGTCTACCCCTGTATTGGGAATTGCGTGCAGATATTTTTTTTTATTTTTTTAATAGAATGCTAATATTGATTTGTTGATGGTATCCATCAACAAATCAAAATGCTAATCATTCTACTAACGGTTATCCCACCGTTGATCTTTAATGCATTGAAATGTTTTAGGGTTTCCCTGAGTCGCCTTTCAGGACACTGACTGCAAGAAGTGGTTAAAGATTCTTACTCCGATGCAACGACTACTACTAAAGTCTCGATAACGTGTATAAAAATGTTATAATTAATGTTACTGCTTCAATGCATTTACATTTACAATGCTCTTTAACGCGTTTAAGCGTTCTCCATTTTATTTCTTTGGATTATTTTTTGCACCATCTTTTACCTACGGTGCTACTAAGTGCGTAATTACTGTTGAATGATACTACTTCCTCGACAAGCGTGCTTACTCGACAAGCGCAGTTTTTCCCGTTCATCGGATCGTATCACTTGCGCTATTTCACTTCTTGCAAACCTTTCTGTTGAGTGCAGTTTCCAATTTATGGAATTTATTAACTCTGGTATTGGTACCGACTTTGTTATATGGCAGCGAAACCTGGGTATGCCAGAAGAAGCATAAAAGCAGGTTGAATGCAGTGGAGATGCGATCTCTTCGTAAAATGTGCGGCCTTACCATGCCGGCCGAAAGCGAAACGAAGAGATTCGCAATATGGCAGGTTTGAAAGATGACCTTGTCTCAAAAATGGATAAGGGCGTGCTTCGATGGTTTGGGCACGTTGAGCGAATGAGTGAAGACCGAATGGTGAAGAAAATATATAGCACGAAAGTTAATATTAAAAGGTGTCGAGGTAGACCGAGACTAACTTTCGAAGTACTCGGATACCTAGATGTGCATGTATGAAGAAGATGATGAATCTGAAAGAAGCGAAAGAAGTATGTAGGGATCGTGACACTTGGCGATCTGTTCTCTCTGGCTACCCCGTCAGGGATTGTGCGTGAAGATAAATAATAAATATAATATATATATTTATATATATATATATATATATATATATATATATATATATATATATATATATATATATATATATATATATATATATATATATATATTAACTCTGCATCTAGATTTATAAGTGCTTTTGAAAAGTAATTGAATTTCAGTGTTTTTAAGTGAAAAATTCTTCGTCGCCAATACGCTCCAGCAAAGGTGATACAATTTTCGATGATTAAACCATTATACTTTTGTTCAAAATATACTGAGTTTTTCAAAACCTCTTTTTTCTTAATATGCCTCGCAATAATAGTCAGGCCAAACAGTCATCAAAAAAAAATTAAATAAATAAATAGATATCTTCACGCAAATCCAGGATTAGACAGAGGTCTAGTCTAGACAAGTAAGTCCCTTTGACCGCCGAAGATATTTTCGGGACAATGTGACAGGTAGTGAGCCCGTCGCTGTCTTTATATCCAAGCCGACGATATAATTCGGACATAAGTTTTTTGAAAAACCCTTTGGTATAAGCCTGCCACCTGGGGATCGAACTCGGGTTTCTAGACTCGTAATTCCGATCACCCAACCACTCGGCTAGTTGGCTTGCAGTGTTCTAGCTTATAGTTTGCTAAAAAGAATAATATGTAAACATTCAACACCATACTTATAAAATATGTTAATTCTTCACCCTGAATAGTAAAAATGCCCCAGATATGAAATGACAGAGGAAAAAAAATATGTTTCATAAAACGCATAATCGATATTATTTAACTTACTTTGACGAAGAACCGTCTTAGAATAAAGAAACAGGGTACACAAAATGAGGCTTCGAGAAGACACTTACCAAGTTGAGGGGTCAAATCATTTAAAAAGACAAAAGTAAGTCATTAAGAATAATCACCCTATTTTGCCGCTCCATCCCCTGGGATCGTAAGGCACGTAGGAAACACGTTTTGTCCAATGCCCTCTACATTTATGCGTCCACGCTTCATAGTAACAAAATTGTTGTAAAAAAGTGGTAAAAAAAGTAGTAATCACCATGGCAACCAACGTAAAACGAGTTACAGTAAAAATAGAGGTATTATTTAAAGATTGCAATTGAAAATATATCATTATAACCCATATAGGGTTATTGTGGTACCTACGTTGTTTCCAATTTCATAATATAAGTGCTGAAGCTGTTTACTTTGGGATCAGATTATTTCTTTTTGTTTTTAAAATAAATATAAATAAATATCTTCACGCAATTCCCAATACAGGGGTAGACAGAGGTCGAGTCTAGACAATTAAGTCCCTTCGACCCACCGTTCACCGAAGATATTTTCGGGACAACGTGACAGGTGGTGAGCCCATCGCCGCCTTTATGTCCAAGCCAACGATATTCGTACATAAATTTTTGAAAAACTCATTGGTACGAGCCTACCAACTGGGGATCGAACTCGTGTCTATTGACTCGAAATTCCGACCACCCAATCACTCGGCTATCGTGACTTTTAAAATAAATGAATACATATATAGGTAGGGAAAACAACACATACATTGCTCCGATCCCAATGTAAGATGCTAAAGCACTTGAGGTATGGAAATCGGAAACAACGAAGGCACCACAAACACCCAGACCCGAGAAAATGTAGAAAAAGTGTTTTTTCTACATTGACCCGACCTGGAATCGACCCCGGGACCTCGAGATAGCGACACCTTGAAAACCGGTGTTTACGCCACTCGTCCACGAAGGCGTCAATATTAATGTATGTAATGTTGTCCATGAATAAAAAAATTGTTAGACAGCCGAAACGATTACCTTGATAATCTACGAAACATTTTAGACAAAACATTTTACAGCCTTTAATGGTCTACTTTTTAATAAATTGTCTATCGAAACTTCGTTTTATTTGTAACTCATATTTACAAGTAAATAAAACGAAGAACTCATAAAAAAACTCATAAAGAAACTGTCTTTCAAAATTTCAAGACAGTCCATCGACTAATTTTGGAGCTGCGGCCACAAACATACAGATGCTGTATTTTATATATATATATATATATATATATATATATATATATATATATATATATATATATATATATATATATATATATATATATATATATATATATATATATATATATATATACATATATATATATATATATATATATATATATACATATATATATATATATATATATATATATATATATTTCTATACATATTTATTAAGTAAAGCTATTACTATTGATTGAGCTTTGCTTGACTTTAATAGTAACTCTATAGAAGTCAAGCAAAGCTTGCTCAACCAGTTCCCAATTTAACTGACAGTATCAGTCGGTTTCTGATCTGGGACCCACTTTTAATGAAAGGTTTTCTCGCATAGGGAAATGCAGTGTAAGATACCCCCTGATGAAGGAAGACATATACAATACTGCGGGGACAATGTTATAGGACCATTCCATGTGGCAATCTTTTTAGCAAGCCTATGTTTATCTGAGGCATAACAACCAATCTGGTTGTTATTATGACGATAATGGTGGTGGTAAATCCGATGTTGAATTATCGTACGTGGAATTAGATCTGTCATTAGATGGGTCGCTCTGATCTCGTACATTCGTTCAAATGTACTTACTACTTGAGAAAATACTAATCCGAATGGCTACGTTATACCTATTTATGTTTTACGTCATTCTTTCCGATTTACTTAAAAATTAGGAAACATCTTATCTTTATATATTAAAAAGCATAATTAACAGGTCACGATAGCCGAGTGGTTGGGTGGTCGGAATTTCGAGTCAATAGACCCGAGTTCGATCCCCAGTTGGTAGGCTCGTACCAATGAGTTTTTCAAAAACTTATGTACGAATATCGTTGGCTTGGACATAAAGGCGGCGATGGGCTCACCACCTGTCACGTTGTCCCGAAAATATCTTCGGTGAAAGGTGGGTCGAAGGGACTTAATTGTCTAGACTCGACCTCTGTCTACCCCTGTATTGGGAATTGCGTGAAGATATTTATTTTATTATTTATAATTAACAGGTAAGTATATTATTAAAACGTGGATTCCAATAACGTAAAATCTAGTGTAGTCCTTGTCGTGATTATGATCATTAATTATAATCATTAAATTAATAACAAACCTGAAGAAATATAATAGTCCTTTCATATTCTAACAGCATGACATAGCAATATCTGAGAGAGTTCACTGCAGCATATTCGCCTCTCCCGTGAGGGACAGTTTGCTATGATCTTGGCGATTATATTTATTATTTATTTATTTATCTTCACGCACAATCCCTGACGGGGTAGCCAGAGAGAACAGATCGCCAAGTGTCACGATCCCTTCATACTTCTTTCGCTTCTTTCAGATTCATCATCTTCTTCATACATGCACGTCTAGGTATCCGAGTACTCTTGACCCTCCTCTCTTCGAGCAATTTGCTCACATGGTCTTCGAAAGTTAATCTCGGTCTACCTCGACACCTTTTAATATTAACTTTCGCGCTATATATTTTCTTCACCATTCGGTCTTCACTCATTCGCTCAACGTGCCCAAACCATCGAAGCACGCCCTTATCCATTTTTGAGACAAGGTCATCTTTCAAACCTGCTATATTGCGAATCTCTTCGTTTCGCTTTCGGTCGGCCATGGTAAGGCCGCACATTTTACGAAGAGATCGCATCTCCACTGCATTCAACCTGCTTTTATGCTTCTTCTGGCATACCCAGGTTTCGCTGCCATATAACAAAGTCGGTACTAACACTGCGTTATGTATTGCAAGGCGTGCACTTTTCACAACGCCTTGCCTTTTGATTAACGCAGTCAGGGCACCATTGACTTTGTTCCCGGCAGCGACACGCCTGTCCACATCTAAATCACATCTTCCATCCCGGCTAAACGCACTCCCCAAGTATACAATTTCATTCACCTGTTCTAGACATTCCTGATTTACCCAAATTTCGCACTTTGTTCTTTCTTCGTCCCTTTCAAATACCAGAACCTTAGTTTTATTAGCATTCAAACGGAGACCATTAATTTCACATTCTTCTTTCATACACATGACTAATGCCTGCAGTTCTGCCTCTGATGGTGCTATAAGCACTGCATCATCAGCATAAAGCAGACAATTTACTTTTATGTCACCCAATTTCACACCCAAACAGCTATCTTTCAGCTTCTGTAAACAGCTGTCGAGATACAGTATGAATAGCCAGGAAGACATGACACAACCCAGTTTTACGCCCGTTTGGACGCTAAACATGGGTGAGAGGTCAAGCCCTACCCGCACACAGGCTTTACAGTCACAGTAAAGTGACTGCACAGCCCTTAGCAATCAACCATCCACACCATACCCCGGCAACAGTTCCCACATTTTCTTCCTTACAACCTTATCAAATGCTTTCTCAAGATCCACAAAAGCACAGAAAATCTTCTGGTTAGCAGCCAGAAGCTTCTCCGTAATCATGCGGAGAGAAAACATTTGATCCGTGCATCCTCTTCCAGGTCTAAATCCGCATTGTGCCTCCCATAGAAATCTTTCCGATTTATCTTGCATCCTACGTGTCAAAACCTTCGAGTAAACTTTAATTGCTAAACTGGTCAAGCTGATCGCCCGATAGCACCCGCAGTCATAATGTGAACCTTTACCTTTATATAAAGGCACAATGACCGCGGATCGCCAATCATCCGGAACAGCCCCCGTTCGCCAGCACAAATTGCACAGCAGATGAAAGCTGTCCCAGACGCGTGGCCCACCATACTTGACCATTTCAGCAGTAACTCTGTCTAGTCCCGCAGCCTTACCACATTTCAAACTTCTAATCGCACATTCAATCTCTTTCATAGTGATAACCTCAGTGTCATCGAGGTCCGAGTCTGGCGTACCAGTCACGGCGTCACCCCCGGATCCCTCACTAAGATCATCACACGCATACATCTCTCTATAAAATTCGCTCCATCGCTGCATGACGTCCGATTTTTCTGAGAGGACGTCATTGGTTCCCGAAAGCACTTTATTCATTCTTAAGGCTGTCGCACCACTCCGGGTCCTTCCAACCTCTTTCCAGAAGAGTTTGGGAGTTCTCCTTGAAGTTGTGCGACAACCTTTCGTCCGCTTCCATTCTACTCCTTTCACGCACTTCCTCAATCAATGCTTTCGTGTGAACTTTCTGGAGCTTATATCTTTCTTTCCTCTTCTCTCTCATATCCTTATCATTACTAGAGGCCAAGTAGTCTAACCATGCTTTCTTCTTCTTATTTACAGCTTCTTTCACTTCGTCATTCCACCATGCATCACCCTTTTTACTACTACCTCTTTTCACAGTTCCACACACGTCTTCCGCTGCACTAATATAATGGCGATTATGACAATATATTTATAGGTATATGGAATATACTCCTTTTTTCCCGTGGGTGTTGTAAGAGGCTGTTAAGGGAAATGCTTAGAAAATGCAATTGGCTACCGTTAGACGTCGGTCGATAACTATTTCGAAATATCAAACTAAAATTTAATACATCATTGATGAGCAGCAACATCTACGGTGCGAGGTATTTGCTGCGATTGCTTATCAGCTTGCCAATCGTGGCGATTATGGTAAACCCTCTCGTACGGGACATACCTATTTTCAGCTGGGAATTTGTATAGGCCGTTATGAAAAAGACGACGATATAGTGTTGAATATGCTAAAATATTAATTATTTCTGAGATGTCAATAAAACACCACAACATGCACAATATAAGTATACAATTCAATATCAATGATCGACGTAGAATAAACAATAATTCAACTCGTTTTTCTTTAGCTTTCATTCTATAAGATCACATATATTCAAAACAGCAACATTCGATACTTTCGCTTTGTCACCAAAATGAAAAAAAAAGGCGAACGTGACAGTAACTGCTTAAAGCAAATTTATTTTCTCATTTTGTCTGAAAAAGTCTGTCTCCTTAACATAAAGGTTTCTTAAGATAATATTAAAAGTTTTTCAACCACTGCTTTTAATAAACTTTGACTAAAAGCCTGTTGAATATTCAAAGACGTGTTCGATTGTTTCAGGTGAGTTTTCAATAGGCGCTCGGCGGAGAGGACAGGCCCGTACCCCTACAGACGCTAAAATTTGAATAAAAAAATATATTTTTCTTGTCTGCTCCTTAAATCTATATAAAATATAGTGAATAAGAAAGGTTTATAAAGTTAAAGAATTAAAAGATGAAGGAATGTATGTACTCCTTCTACTCTTGGCTCGTATCGTCGATTTTTATCGTTGGCTTGAACATAAAGGTGGCGACAGGCTCACCACCTGTAACGGTGTCCCAAAAATTACTTCCGTAAAAGATTGGTCAAAAATACTTCTTAGTATAGACTTCTGTCTACTGTGTAGGTAGGTAGGGTAGGTGTAATAGTCACCTTTTATTTTGTGATGGTGGTCTCTCCATCTCTCAGTACCCGTTATAATTTATAAGGCTTTTCTCTTATCTTTTACGACATTTACGAGAAAAACGTGGTATTCTTAGAATGCTGATACAATATACAGTGTCGGCGTAAGAATTTACCATCACTTTCTATCCATGAGTATCGTAATTGACGACTAAGGAAAAAGTTTCCGACTTCCGATAGGTTGCTGGATAAGCAGCAGCGTTAAAGTGTTAGCACTGCAATCGTTTTGCCGTGGGTGTATGTGATTGTTAATGCGAATGCGAATGCAACTTGCCAAGCATGGTGATATGGAAAATCCTTACGGTAGAGGCGATTGTGGACATTTACTAGCCGACATATAGACATATAACACATTTCTTTCGAGTATTCTTAAAAAGCGTTTTTTTGTACGTTTACCTAAAATTAAGCTAGGCTTCGAGTCACGGATGTTTGTATGTATATTGGACATTTTATCTAACACTATGACGGCGAAGGAGTCACCACCTGTCATGTTTTTCCAAATAAGTTACGGTGAAAGGTGGGGTCGTAAACCAGTACTAGGAAAATGCGTATAGATATCTATCTTTCTACTTAAAATGACTAGAGCTACAGCTGTTTGCATTTATCTCTATTTCTAAGTATTATGAGTAAGTTTGGATGGAATGGCCTCTGCAAATCCGCAACTGTGCGCGGTTTTGCTATGTGACTATGATTAATGGGACATTACTCATGTTATGTACTTCTGTATAGTTTCTTTTACACTCAGTCAGCCGTCTATCGGTTGAATTTTGACCCGAACTAGTAGTTCTTTGACTCATCGGGATGATATTCAATCATGAAACAGATTTTTATAGGTCTATCAAAAGGGAATAAGAAAGGATATACATGAAATATAGGTATAATTAGGATATATTCGTAACTAGCTTATGACTTAAAAATAGTTACCATGCGACTACATGATAATGATTTTTAATCAATATGCTCTTGTCACGAAATTTTTAATATAACATAAGAAATAAGAATTTTGTCACGATAGCCGAGTGGTTGGGTGGTCGGAATTACGATTCAAGAGAGCCGAGTTCGATCCCAGGCAGGCAGGCTCGCACCAATGGGTTTTTCAAAAAGTTATGTACGAATTATATCGTTAGCTTTGACATTAAGACGGCGACGGGCTCACCTCCTGTCACGTTGTCCCGAAAATATCTTCAGTGGAAGGTGAGTCGAAGATACTTAATTGTCTATACTAGACCTCTGTCTACCCCTATATTGGAAATTAAGGGAAGATATTTTTTTATTTATAACATTTATTTATAAATATAATATTATTTTTTATTTTAAATAAAAATTAAATTCAATTTATTAAACATTTATTTTAATTTTCTAAACTCTGATATGTCTCGTATTACTACATCTTTGGAGCTATGGACATAAGAATACACCATTACTTTGATAGCGGATTTATAAGTATGGTTGATTTCGTAAAATACCAGTTCAAGATTCAGACCGGTGGCGGGTAGCATTATCTATTGCGAGATGTCTGGTACAGCGATCGTGAATGCGGAAGCCTGTCTTGGGGAATATGTCAAATTCTTCTTGCGGGAGAGGCTTCTGTTTCGCAATGGACTTTTGCCGGCCGTCAAGGTAATGTATGTACAATTACAAAGGCACTCAAATCTCTTCACTTTCTGTTATCCGAGTAAAAAATATCGCAGGGATGTAGTATGGGAGATAAGAAATAAAACTTTATAAATTGAATAAACAACAAAAGCTGATGCGTGGTAGAGCCACGCATCAGCTTTTGTTGTTGCATGAATGGGCCGGCTCGATCGGGGAAGTACCACGACCTCACAGAATACCGGCGTGAAGTAGAAGTCTAACAAACTTCTGCGTTTCGTCTGGTGAGTGCAGGTAACCGGTGGCCAACACCCCCCTCCCCCAGAATTGGGGCACTCTAAGGGAGGCAACGCATCTGCTAAGCCTCTGGTATTGCAGGTGTTCATGGGCGGCGGTAATCACTTACCATCACGTGAGCCACGTGCTCGTTTGCCTCCCTTTTCTATAAAAAAAAAAAACAACACAAATATACAAGAAAACCATTAGCTTACTATATTTTAGAAAATATTGATTCCATAGAATTTCATATAAAGGAGCCACTGCTAAATTATTATATTAAATAAATATTAAACTGTTTCCTTTTTAATTTTAGTGTTCCTTACAGCTACTTAATAAAACGTATATATAGATATTGTTTACAGCTTTAGATACTTTTTATGATATACTGTATTAGATTTATAGCTTACTTACTCAGTTATAAACTTACTCAGTTTTCCGAAAATTAATAAAATAAAATAAGGCAAAAAATTAAAAATTGTGTTATTTCGTATTGTAGGAGGATAGCTTGAAGATTTAAAACTAAACGCTGAACTGGCACTTCGTAACAATAATTTAAACTTCAGGTTATACATTCGCTTCTTCTGTCACCTTGATATGAAGAGTTCTTCATAGCTTCAAGCTTATACAGAATGATTTTATCTTAATCAGAATAACAAAGGTGCTGGCTGGCATGCCAGTTTTTTTAAATTCAGACGTTGCATTTTTGTTTGGATTCAATAAACATGAGTATAATATAAAGTTTCACTATTTCGGACTCAGATCTGCTGGAATTTTTTAAAAAAATAAGCAGCACCTTTGTTGAAACTTTTCCTCTTATTATATTAATGAACAAAATTAATTTCTTCTTTCATTTATCTTGCGAGTATATAAATTATTAAAAAAAATAAAATAAATAAGGTTCGATACAGTTTTTTTACTCTTAAATTAAAATTTAAAACATAGGATACATATTACATAACTGTCTTTAGTAGTCTGTGAAATGTCACAGTTAAAGATAAAAGCATAAAAATGCAAAGAACGTTGTTGTTACATTCTACATTGTAAACAAGAAAAAGGGACCAGCGAAACAATGATGACGTAATATCCGCAATTTGTCAAACTGAAATTCCAGTCAAATTATGAACTCATACTAAACTCATACCATTGGATGAAGTTGCATTAGTATGAAGGTACAGGTAATGCGCAATAAACCTATTTTTCTTGTAGTAAATAATAATAATAAATAAATATAAATATAAATATCTTCACGCAATTCCCAATACAGGGGTAGACAGAGGTCAAGTCTAGACAATTAAGTCCCTTTGACCCACCTTCCACCGAAGATATTTTCGGGACAACGTGACAGGTGGTGAGCCCGTCGCCGCCTTTCTTGTAGTAACTATATGTAAACCCTTCAAATACTTTATATAACTTGCTTGGTTTTGCTTTTTACTTTAAATTGCTTGCTTTACTATGAGGTTTCGAGTATTATTAAGTGTATTATGAACACGTAATCACTTCATTCTTAAACAAGTCCAGTCGATATTCTCATTGGTCTTTCTCGAACTGATTTGGGATGACTTATAATTTTACCACATGATTGTGCATAAAAATAATTTTTATATCTAGCATCAGTTTACTCTTTTATAATAAATGTTATAATTAAAATATAATATATTATATATTGTTAAATTGGTAAGGAATAGGAAAGAATGGTTTTATGAAATATAAAGTGAAAGTTAATTGATTATAGTTTAGTTAATTTATAAATAAGTATATTTATTACTCATATAATTTAATGTGCTTTACATCCGATAGCATCAAATAACTCTTTAAAATAATAGATCTTTAAAGTAATGTTTTTCTGCAAAGTGAAGTTCATTTCTTCCATTTCTCTAACTAATTTTTAAGAATACTCTAATCATGGACTTGATGCTACACGAACAGATGGCGAAAAAAATTATGTGTCTAACAGTAAATATTAATTGTCTGGAGCGGAATCATAAATTAGCTCGTCTATCTAAAGTTGTATTTGCTACTGAGGTAAAGAAGTTTGCCCTATTTCAAAACCTTGAAAATGTGATGTGGCATGAGTTCAATAGTGGGACGTTTGAATGATAATAATTATTATTATATATCAATTACTGTTTACTTTATTTTTATTTTTACTTTTTACTGGCTCTACGATTATAATAGTTATTAGTTAATAAGTATTGTAAATATTTACGTAATTTTGTTTCTGTAAGGAAAGTATTGTTAAAAAAATTACTGTTATTTATTCTTTCAAAACCTAACAAAGTCTATGTATAAGTTTTCACCTTATTCTCTATTTCGGTGACCTATTCTTAGGTTTCACGTGAATCATCCATCAAAATAAAGTCTTAACAACGAGAGGTGGTTCACGCCCTTAGACTTCTGACCTCATTACATGATTCTCTCGTTTATATATGGGCAATATGAGAAGTATCACGGGCGATATCCTAGGAATGATTGAGCGTCTCGGCCAACAATTATTTGGTGTATCGGTCAACGTCTGGTATTAGAGATTGTTATAATAAACCTGGTACCTTGTTTCATTTGGCTTTAAATTACACTCTTATTTTATATGTTGACTTGATAGTTATGGATTAAATATGTAAAAATATATAATATTTTTAAGTATATTATTGCATCGTTGGCTTAAAGAAAAAGATGTGCTCACTATCTGTCACATTGTCTCAAATAATATTCGGTGAAAGTTAGGGCGAAAGGGCCTAATAATCTAAACCTCTGATTCTCTTACTGTCCCCTGTATTGAGAATGACTGAAAAAAAATTTAAATTAATATCAAAGTAGATCGAAATTGACATAGGTCTGATACAAAGCATTATATTACTAATAAATATTACTAATAAATCATTAGAAAGAGGAACATGCTGACCCTACAGGACCGGTATTTGTTGCTTTTCATAGTAGCGGTTTTCTAGTGTTTTATTTATGCATCGACATCATTATTATATTTTTTTTTCTATAAATTACTAAGTCACGAGTACTTGGGTGGTCGGAATTTCGAGTTAAGAGACCCGAGTTCGATCCCCAGGTGGCAGGCTCGTATGCTCGCTCAATGGGTTTTTCAAAAACGTACGAATTTTATCGTTGGCTTGGACATAAAGACGGCGACTGTCTCACCACCTGTCACGTTGTCCCGAAAATATCTTCCGTGGAAGGTGGGTCGAAGGGACTTAATTGTCTAGACTAGACCTATGTCTACCCTTGTATTGGGAATTGTGTGAAGATATTTTATTTATTTATATACATAAATTACTAAAAGATTTTCTTTATTAAGATATATGAAATGAAGTGAAATAGTTATACAAATAGGACACAAAATCAATAGAGTTACGATTACCAATATTTTTTTTATAAAATAAGCAGCCTGGAAATGAATAAAAAAACTATCATAAATTGCCGTGATATTTTTCTTTTCTCAAACATATCACCAAGCACGAAGTAAATTGAAAACTAAATTTTTTATTTTTACAATTTTAAGTTTGCTGGTACCATCAATCTATCAAAGAGTCACGTTCATATTATGAAATTCTATAGTTTACCATGACGGCGAGCAATAATACGATAAAATCGTTCTCAACTCGTACATACTATTCTTGTTGTACTGCTAAATTGTTGTTTACGATTTACATGCTTTTGTCACCTAAATAGCATTTTTATGGATCGACACTCGACAAAGAATGGCACCTTTTTTGCGTTACATCGGGTCCAGCGGGTGTAACGAGATATTTATGGCGGGCGACGTGAGGTCACTCCGAGGGTGCGGACGTGGCGTTATTTCGTCGAAATGTCCCAGTTTTACTATTATTTGAGTGCATCGGAAGTAATAATGTTTTACAATAAGTTATGGGTTAATATACGTCAACACCCCATAGCCAAACTAGGATGCTTTACATATACACGTACAATTCCCGTAGTACGGTTGTTAGACACGAGATCTTTCTCCGCCGACTGAAGTGCTACTGTTGTGTTCTGTTTTGAATGGTATAGATAGCCAATTTAATTAAGCTTACGTGTGGGTGTACGCGTGTGCGTGCCTGCGCGTGCGTGGCCGTGTGTGCCTGTGAGTGTGTGTATGTGCGCGCGTGCGTGCATGTGTGTGTGTGTGTGCGTGTTTATCTTAGTCATAATGGCAACATATCTGTAATTATCTATTTGTTTGTAGTAGTCGGATACAGCCGTCTATAACTATCTTCAGCATTGCTTGAAATCTTTTCTTTAAATAAACTCTGATGACAAATCCATAGCTAATATTAGTGACTACTATGGTCCATGGAAATCTGACAAACTAGTGCTGCCGTGCGTAGTGGTTTTGCTGATTTTTTCATTATATATTATGTTTAACTTTTATTATTATATACCAATATTCTTGAATAAAACGTTAAATACCAATAGTATTTTTAAATAGTTAAGTGGTTTAAATAGTAGAGAAAAACTCTTTCAAACAAATTTATGTGCTACACAACACTGTTTACCTATATTTTATTATATGTAAACGATGCTTTTATATAAATAAACTAAATTGAATTTGAAATCAAATTAAAGACTTGTGGTTCTGGATTGTTATAATATAATAAAGTACGTCTCTAGAAATTTATTTAAGAGTAAAGCAGTGAAAAGAAATGTGACCACAGCAGTATTATTTCAGTAATAAAAAATATATTTTCACGCCGTTCCCAATACAAAGATCTGGCCGATGTCTACCCCTGTATTGTCACAATTAAGTCCATTCGACCCACCTTCGAACTCCGGTCTCTTGACCCGATCACCCAACCACCACTCGGCTATCATGTATATACTCTGACTCTACTGAGACTATATTGAGAAGTAATATTTTATTTGGCATCATCACATAGCAATGGTAGAATTTGTATTTACAGAACTCATACGCCGGAAATTAGAATAAATTCGGTATGAGGTAGGTTTAAGTATATGAATAACTGCACTAAGTATATGAATAACTGCATCTCACGTCGTATTGATACACACTGAAGAGACAATTCGTATTTTTTGTGTTGCTAGTAACGTAGAAACACAGGGCAAAAAAAAGTAAACTGTCCATAGGGATTTGTACTTCTATTTTCTTGTAATGTTTATATAGCTAAAAGTTTTGATAGAATTGTGTAACTATTCTGTCAAATTAACTATATGAAATATATTTAAGAAGGATTATTTATGAAAGATATTTAATAATTATTTATCTATATTAAACATTATTTCAAAACATTATAATAGTAATATAGGTTATGATTTTTCTCTTCTTTTTAAACAAGTACTTGTACTATTTAATAGGCTTACGTATGAGCCGCATATAAATAACCATAATATGTTATGTAAAAGACACAAGTCGTGCATCTGCAAAACACTGCGGCTTCTTATGCTGTATGCAGTTTTTCTATTTATAGTCTTTGACCTTTATTGTATAATGGATTCTTTGGTAATAGCCGTAGTGTAAACCTACATGTGGCCTCGTCATTTCTAACTATTCGTGAAATAATAATACAGAATTTAGTTGTTGGCTAACTTTTACTATGGGAGAGGCCTATGGCATATAGTTGACTTTTAGAGGCCGTTATGTATTTTTTTTTATATGGAGAAGGGAGGAAAACCGACCAGGTGGCTCACGTGACGGTAAGTGATTAACGCCGCTCATGAACCACCGCAATACCAGAGGCATAGCAGATGGATTTTCTTGAAGGTCCCTAAGTCGTATCGGTCCGGAAAAACCGCTGACGGCAGCGCATTCCATAAAGTGCAAGTGCGTGGCAGAAAATTCCGCGAAAAACGCACTGTGGTGGAATGCCAAGCATCAAGATGGTGTTGATGGAATTTTTGATAGTTGTAGGATGGTGAAATTGAGCGGCTGGGATTAATACGAACAATTCATCGGAGCACTCTCCGTAGTAAATCTTGTAAAAAAATGCAAAGAGATGAGATATGAGACGTTTGAATTTCAAGTTCCTTTACACCTACAATTTGCTCTTTTGGTCTACTACACTTATGGTAGTATAAACCTATGGTTGTATAAATATTAAGTCGTATTATCAAATTGAAAAAAATCTGCTCATAACTATCCTGTCTGGTCTATTTTCAAACTTCAATTATTTACAAACATATGTTCACGAATTCATATCCAATTTTCACGGTCCTTACCTTATTTATTTCTTTCGCTTCTATCATGTCTATATCTTATTCTTCATTTTATTTATACACGTTATTGTATATATATCCGAGTACTGATTTCTCTTCTTCAAGCAGATTGCTCTCGTGGTTTTCAAAAGTGAGTCTCGATCTAGCTCGACCCATACGATGTCCATTTTCGCTTTGAGGTTTTCTTCACCATTCCTTACTCAGTTATTTGTTCAACATTCCTCGATCACATTCATCAAATAACGCTTTTATCTGTTATAATATGATTTTCTTTTCATTTTAAAAATGTTTAAAAATATTACTTACTTTTTATTTTCATCTAAAATAGATAATCAAAGCACAAGTCCTATTTGAAAAAAGAATTATACGTTTTAAGTTATACATATCAATTCAAATTTTTTACGTTGGCAAGGTATACAAAATTTCGAAATCCATTGTCAAATTCCCTTAAAGTATCAGGTGTACAACATGAATATCTAATCTTAATGGAGAGTACACACGTATTTTCAGATAAAGGGGGGATATAAATCTCCGGCTGAAATGTTTTATGAACTTCCCTGTGGGAAGAAACAGCTTGTACCGTGTTGAACATGTTTACCATTTAAGAATGGAATGGTTGTTTTGTTTTAGCGCCTGGGGAAGATTGAAGGGTTTGGAAATTACATATCAAATAGTGAATTATAGAAAACCGAACCCTTGCATACATTTTTAATAAATTAAAATTATCTTTCTTTCTTCACTCATTTTCCCCATACTGGATTAGATAGAGCTCTAGACAAGACGTGTCGAACTTCCTTTCATTGAATCTTTTTTGGAGAACGTGTCTGGTGGTGGCGAGCCTAACACCGCTTATTGTACAGGCTAACGGTATAATTTGTTTAGATAGATATATATTTACATTCATACATACATATAAATAAATGCATATAAACGTCCATCACTCGAACACAAACATTTCATTTAATTATTTATAAAATGCTTGGCTTACTTTCTATGATACTTACTTTCTATTAAAATTAATCACTATAAAAACTCATTCTGAAGTAAAAAAACAGGTTGTTTATTAGAGGCAATCTAACGGGATTCGAACTCGAAACTTTACTTAAGCTCTTAAATTATATAAATAAAGTGTTAAAAAATTTTCGGTTGCATATCATTATTAGATGTATATGTCATAGATACTACATAACAGTTATATACAAACATAACAGTTTGTTAAAGTCCACTGTAGGAAATAGGCGTTCCCGTAAGGAGGATTTGACATATTCAACACTAGTGGCGTGCGCCACTAGTGTGCCGATCATAGTACCAGACATCTCGCGCCTTACATACTTATGCCCGTAATGGGTCCGCTTATTATCATGCCGCCATGTATCGTTTGTCTTAATGATATTCAAGGCTTTTTTATAGGCCTCTCACAACACGTACAATAAGAGAACATTCTAACACAGTATCCACGCGCCAAGTAAGATTTTCTGGTCAGCTTTCAATTATAAGGACTAATTAAAAGCAAATTCTACGCAATATATTTTGCATTTAGAAAAACACAAGGCGCTTGAGTTATCGAAAATTTAAATTTTGCTCAAGTATTTTGGAGCCAGCTATTCAGTCATTTGGCGATAGATTTTGCAATTTTTAATGTTGCTACCAGAAAGTGGTAAGAGAAACTATTTACGAGGTTTTATATACGCCAATATTGTACCGTAACGCTCTTTACTTATTCCATTCGTTATTATAACTCGCGTGCTACAACATTATAAATTCGATTGTTATTTAGTTACATACATTTATGTGACGCATATTAGATAATTGAAAGTGACGGTGACACGTGGAAAATTAATTACGCACGCGAAGCTTATTCCGTTTAAGGTTCAGTAGGATCGGTTTGGCATGTACGTATGACTTAACGGAAGCGTAGTTTAGTATTGACTCAGTGGAAGTTTCAAGCATTGTTAGACAAATATTTGCGTTAAGGGATTTTCAATATTTTGAAAAGGAGAAAAAGCATATCGTTACTTTTTAAAGGTGGTAGACGACTTCTCGAAGAGTGAATTTAGAGTCATCTAATTCATTGCCATACTTTTAATAATTTAGTTAATATTAGCCGCTAAGTACAGTTTAGTAACGCTAAGTTATTTAGTAATCATAAATTAAGTCCTCGCGAGTAACAAGTCCCGTAACCTCTGCAGTAGCTATTTAACATCAAGTGGATTGTTAGTGCATTCTTTACTTCATTTCTATGAAGTTAAAGACAGTTAATTAGTTAGAGTGATCATGAATGGAGGAGACTCGATAAATGAGTTTTTTGAATTTGTGCAAAAGATGTATAACATTCCTAGCTATATTTATCTGTTGAAAAATGTTGAATCCTTATGATACTTGCTACTGAAGATTTTTGCAACAGCAATGAGAATGAAAAGACGAAAATAAGGTAACATACACTAGCCGAGAAAACAATGAAATAAACGCACGACAAAGAAAAGTTCAAAAATGAGGAAGTACGTATAACTGAAGACAGAAAATCGAGGTAATTGTGAACGAGTCTAAACCCTTGTAGTGGTACTGGTGGAAATTTTTTTTAGTAGATAAACTGTAGTATTTTTTGTTACTAAATTTTACAAAATATTTGGGATTCGCCAAATATTAAGTAAATAAATAAATAATAAATAAATATCTTCACGCGATTCCCAATACAGGGTAGACACAGGTCTAGTCTAGACAATTAAGTCCCTTTGACCCACCTTCCACCGAAGATATTTTCGGGACAACGTGACAGGTGGTGAGCCTATCGCCGCCTTTTATGTCCAAGCCAACGATATTAATTCGTACATAAGTTTTTAGAAAAACCCATTGGTACGACCACTTGAGGATCGAACTCGGATCTCTGACTCGAAATTCCAACCACCCAACCACTCGGCTATCGTGACTTTTTACAAATATTTAGTCGTCATAAATTTTTCCCATATTTTCTACAAAATTTAATCACTATAAAAACTCATTTTGAAGTAAAAAAAAACAGGTGGTTTTTGATAATGTTGTTTATGAATTTGGACTTAATGACGGCTGCGTTAGAGTTTTAAATCAGTAATTTTCTGTAGCTAGGAGAGGGACGCCATTCGTCACGTTTAAATATGATTTATGCAAGTAATTTACTTAAGTACATAGAGATATTACGAGCTCCCTAAGCGAGAGCATAGATTAAAATGTTCACTACCATCGGATATCTGATACGTTACCGCAAGCCGTCAAATTATATGATTATTGGGTGTGTATCATATTTTAACGAAAACATGAATTTGTGTTTTGTTTTTATTTGGTAACTATAAACAATATACGTAGTTGATAATAACATTTTGTTGGCAAGGAAGATAAGACATTTGTCTATTGGTTACATGACTGTTTCATACTGTTCATGCCATCAGATGTCTAGTTATCAAGCTTCTAGTAAGCACCAGTGTAACAAGTTAGCAGTTAGCTCTTTATACTTGCCACTTATTTAAAGCGACTTTGTTAAAAATGATGTTCTATTAATGAATGGTTATAAAATATACCCCAGAATTTTATAATTGCTGAGCCTATGACTATATATACCTATGACTACCTACTTAAATCTTATGAAAAAAGAAAATTGTAAGTGAGATTATTTCAAAATTCATAAATTTCAGGAACACGATAACATTAGACTAATTGCCACCCCCTCTCTTTCCATGGGTGTCGTAAGTCGCAATGGTTATAAACAGAGGGCGGAATAGAATTCTTGAAAAACCTGACAAAAACTAACTAAACCGGTGACAATTCAGGAGCAAGGTGATTGGTATTGTGATCACAAACCCATTTACCAATTGAAGCAATTCTTGTAGATCTTGCTTAAGGACGTGGCCTGTGCCTTTTGCAGTGGGCGCTTTCAAGTAAGTTAAGAATGTCAACAGTAGTAGATTTTAGAAGAAAAAAGTATGGGATTTCTCTTTCCTTACTTTAACAAATTTAAAAGTTCAATGCAGTACAAAATCAGCTCGCAGATCCTATTAGAGTAGCCATAAACGCCAAGCTCAGCATGCGGTTTGCAGCGTCAAAGATGCGAGGAGTTTCCTACACCTCGCATCTTTGACGCTGCTACTCACAGCGGTTAATTCTTAACTATTTTCTAAGAGAAATTTCTCTAATAGATAAACAATAACTATTTATCTTTTCCCCTTTTAAAAAAACCATATTTCGTCTGCAAATAGTATTCCATTGGATTTATTTCATTATTAGTATGCCATTGAATTTCACACCCATGGGTATAAAGGGTAGGTAGAGTCTTATGGCTATTCTACAGACGTGGTATTAATTCTTAATTCATTCGTTCTATAAGCACATCAGATATACGTATCTATAATTTCGTACATTTATATCAATCTGTTATCTATCAAACGCAACTTGTATTGTCTGTATAATATTTTTCTACGACTCACTGGTGATTTGTGATGACGCATTGCCCTCATAGACGACGATTAACTTGCAGTTTCTTCGATATGGCCCTTACGGTGCAAGTGCAAAGATACGAAGGTTAGATGAATCGTGTCTTCTCACGCGATCGTATTTTAACGGCAATACGTGGCAGATTATATGGTGGGATAGTAATTGCGAACGAATGGACCCCTGTAAGCTGTTACAGCGGTGCGCCAATATAGTAGGTTTTTCTCTACAGATTAGGATATTCTGTAATGCAGATTCAGCTGATGAATTAATAATAGTTTTGTTATTTTGATAACTGTATATCTACCATAATTATTCGGCTTTTAATGATGCAAATCATGAAGATCAAATAATATTTAAATAATAAAAAATAAATTATGTAGCGCTTTTACATCACTACTGTAGATTGAGTCACACTGCTAACGTAAACGTTACTCTGCAAATAATTTGTATCCTAAATTATATAAAATTTTTAAATTTTGAGAAAAAATAAAATAGGTAAATAATGGCAAGGGCATACAAACCACGTCGGAGGTTTGGCTTAATAGTTTCCATAAGTTGACAGCCTCAAGCACTTTGACCACATAATTACGTCAAGCTTTGAAGATGATGCTGTTTTGTAAAGGCAGCGTTGAGCTCTCTGCATTGTGGGCAACCTGACAGCGAAGAGGTTTCTTCAATCAACGTCCGACGTGTGAAAAAAAATTTCAGATTTTTCTGCCGGACATACGTGTTAATTTTGGGCATATTGTAACCGAGATTCGGTTATAATTTGCCCAAATAATATTATTCCAGATTCCAGATAACAATAAAGTTTCATATAATATTATTTTTATGTGCATTCCAAATGCAGCTGCAGCTCTTCGGCGGTATTCACTGAGATAAGAGTAGGCTCCTATGATTCTATCCTATGATACTTTAATGTATATGCGATTTTACAGAGCAGACTTTACAAATATAAAAGAAAATTTTTTTATGATTATTTTTCACAGACATAAAAGTTTCCTCGTAATTTTTACATTAACTACGGAGCTCGTGGTTAATTCAGCACTCGAAATTGCTATTATCAAAAATTTTAGTGCCAGCTCAGATGAGCGCCCTTGCGACTAGGCTACCACGATTTTAAAAATTTACTCTAATATACGAAAGTGTATCAAAACGTCTGACCATGCGACATAATTCTGCCCAGTTCATTTTCTCGTCGCATCCAACCTTCAATTGAAGAGATTCGCTCGCTTTGAAACTGGAACACTTAAGATGACACGTGCCCTGATTTATGTGTAGCAAGCAATACAAAATTGTTCTTAGGACAAACACTTAAATCTTCCTCTTTTTATATATTTTTATTCTTCATTTAAACAGTGTTTTAACGATTTTTAACATTCCTGTTTATAAGATAAGAAACTTCAAAAATATATAAAAGAGTCATATTTCATAATAGTTGGCAATTTTATATCCGATGTTAATTATAATTAAATATAATTATAAAATGCCGCCATACAATAAATTTCATAGTCATAATAGACATAAAAAAGGGTCTATTATTTGTTTATTATTTTTATTTATATATTGTAGATTTTTCGTGAAATATCACATCGAAAGTTAACCGAACCGGTCGCTTAAAAATAAATGTTGTATTAATTAATTGAAGATCACCGTGGTCAAGTGGTATACGCATTGGTTCTTCATGGTGTCGCCAGCTCTCAGGTCCCGCGTTTGATTCCCCACAAATATTTATGTAATAATTTATTGTTAGTACAGGGGACCATTTTCTTTTATTGCAGTATGTGACAGGCAAGCAATTACTATCGTAGATGGTAAATGGCTACCGTTGCGTTGAGCAGCTACCTTTGAAAAAGTATCAGTTAATTGAAATCGGGATAGGTCACAAATCCCAAGAATCTTCTATTTCTCGCTTTTATTTTAAGTGACCGTAGTCCTGCCCTGCATGTTTTGCTGGTGCCATACTGTAAAACATACAGGGCAGGTGAAATATTTAAAAATAATATAAAAAAGTAAACTATTACAAAAAGTAAACTTAGTAAAACTAAGTTTGCCATATAATATACATCTCTCCTTTATTAGACTACTGGGAGATATTTCATTTTAGGAACAAGTAGTGCCCTTGTACAAATATCCTGTTTTAATTATTTTTTGTATAACAATACTATGTCCACACAACAGTGTGGACATAAATAAATAATTAAAAAAATATTTTTATTCAGTGCTAAAAACTATTCATCTTGTAAGCGGCGAAAGCTTAATGATCCGACAGGATCGTACTGTCGGTCATTTTAATTGCGACGGAATCGTCAAAGCAGCTATAGTTTTTAAGGACTTATGTATAAACGTAATTTAACTTATTTCTTATATCTCCAGTAATATTGAATTTTGATAGAAGCTTTTGTTAAGAATATTTGTATTTACAGCTAATATGTAATAACAAAATCTTGAGTAGTTATTTTCAAGGAGAAAGAAATTAACCCGTACGGCATATGTAATGTCATCAAGTTTTATAATTTGTGTAATTATTCATATTATTTATTTGTTTATTCAAATAACAAAAGTTGAAACATAGTTTTTACAAAGTACTATGCATTACTTTATTGATTTTAAAGAATATACGTCATGCTGAACTTTTTGTTATAAAATTAAAGAGAAAATTTTAAAATTTCAACTGTCACGGGCGGGATTGCCACGGTACGGTAAAGGTCGCGGGTTCGTATTCCGCCCGTATGAGTAGAAATTTTAAACATTCTTTCTCTTTAATTTTAGAAGTATACAAGGTTTAATAATGTAGATATAAAACGCGATATCACCTCGTTTTTGTTTTCATAGCTGTAACTTGTCAACAATGTGTGTGAGTTTATTTTTTTCTGAAAGAACGACAACATCCCTAAAAGCCAAACAAAAATATTCAAAAATTCATAAAATTTGTTGAAAATAGTCGCTTTCACTGTTTAGGGCAGGCCCATAATGCATCCCTGAGTTACTTGCTGCAGGGAAGAATAGAAGTTCATCAGTTTCGTGAAAAGAAAACCAAAGTGTCACAGATACCAAATGGTCCGACACAATATTTTGTTAAAATAATGAAATAAATAAATATCTTCACGCAATTCCCAATACAGGGTAGACAGAGGTCTAGTCTAGACAATTAAGTCCCTTCGACCCACCTTCCACCGAAGATATTTTTGGGACAACGTGACAGGTGGTGAGCCCGTCGCCGTCTCCATGTCCAATCCAATCGTACATAAGTTTTAAAACCCATTGGTACGAGCCTGCCATCTGGGGATCGAACTCGGGTCGCTTGACTCGAAATTCCGACCATCCAACCACTCGGCTATCGTGAGACTCGGCTAACATTTTGTTCATTAGCTATAAATAAAACTAATAATAATAATAAAACTGAGGTTGGACACACAGAGACAAACAGAGAACGAAGCGTGAAATATAGGTAAACAAGGAATATATGTATATTTCGGGAGCGCTTTTAGCCGAGACAGAAGATGTTATTTAGATGAGGACAGGCATGTAGCTCCCGGGAACACGGTACGGTACGGGTACGGTGCCCTTACTGCGTTAGTCAAAAGGCAAGGAGTAGCGGTGTGCGTGCCTTGCGATGCGGCTTGTTATGTGGCAGCGAACTTAGGCCTGCCAGAAAAAGCATAAAAGAAAAGTTTAATGCAGTGGAGATGCGATCTCTGTGTAAAATATTCACTTTTACCTATGTTACTTTTGGCCGAAAACGAAACGAAGTGATACGCAATATGGCAGGTTTGAAAGATGATTTTATAACAAAAATGAGGAGCTATGCGCGAGGATAAGTAATTAAGACCAAAAAAAAATTAATTTAGTCATCTCATGTCAAGTTCCGGCTAAGTTTTCTGAGAACATTTGCTGATGATGAAGTTATTTCCTACAACGAAATTATGCGGCTATGATTCAACAATTTACATGTAATACAGATCATTACAAAAAAATGTCGCCCTTCCGTCAGTATGTGTCACGCTAAGTTTCATATTAAAACTTTTTATAAAGCTCTTCTACCTGTCATTATATTTTAAATGATACATAATATATATATTGTCATTTAATAAACTTTAAGAGAAAATATGAACAAAATTTATTCAAATATAATCTTAAACTGTACTATTAATCTCTTTGCTTGAACAAGATTAATATTTCATTGGCGTGCAAGTAGAATTCCTACCGAATGCATAATTTTTCCATGGAATCGAAAAAAAGACACGAAAGACGAGTGGTTGGGTGTTCGTAATTCGAGTGTCTAAACTAGACCTCTGGTTACCCCTGTACTGGGAATGGCGGGAAGACGGAACCGTTGAGATTTTTATCTCAACGGTTCCGTCTTGCTAAATGCTATGTTTATTTATTATTACCGAGTAGAGTTAGTAGAAAGTAATGAAGTGTTTCAAGAATATAATCTTTTTATTATTCGTATAAAATTTGTTACTAATATATCAGTGATAAAAAACATGGGGTTTCATTCGAAAATTAGCTTTACAGCAGTAGTTTCATACTGTTTATAGCAATATGTAAAGAAATATTGCAGATTATAATTTATGTATTTCAAAAATTTAAGTTTGTTAAATAGATTCCTTCATGTTACATGTATAGTATTAAGTGACAAGGATTTTTTTTAAATGTCTCGCTATCCATTGGTTATTGAATATTTTAAAATGTGTAACAAAGTTATTTATTGGCGACAAGTTTTCGTAAAACATAAAGCTGCAAGTCTCGATTATTTTTATTTATTATAATTATTTAAGGAAATTATGCAAATTGCAAAAATAGCAAAATGAAAAAAAATATGCGAATTATTCACGTACGTACTTCCAAATGATGTTTGTTAATATTTGACATATTAAACTACAAGACATAATAAAACTATATATAATAACTTACTACACTGTGCACACACACTCAAATAATAATAATTATCATAAATAAGACGAAATCGCGCATTGGCGAGGCCATTAAAAGAGTTATGCAACACCAAGTGGTTTTACGAGAATAGCTATTTCTAAAGTCATATCTATTAATCATTTTTATAGCAATATGTAAAGAAATATTGCAGATTATAATTTATGTATTTCAAAAATTTAAGTTTGTTAAATAGATTCCTTCATGTTACATGTATAGTATTAAGTGACAAGGATTTTTTTAAATGTCTCGCTATCCATTGGTTATTGAATATTTTAAAATGTGTAACAAAGTTATTTATTGGCGACAAGTTTTCGTAAAACATAAAGCTGCAATTTCTCGATTATTATTTAAGGAAATTATGCAAATTGCAAAAATAGCAAAATGAAAAAAAAAAAATTAATTTAGTCATCTCATGTCAAGTTCCGGCTAAGTTTTCTGAGAACATTTGCTGATGATGAAGTTATTTCCTACAACGAAATTATGCGGCTATGATTCAACAATTTACATGTAATACAGATCATTACAAAAAAATGTCGCCCTTCCGTCAGTATGTGTCACGCTAAGTTTCATATTAAAACTTTTTATAAAGCTCTTCTACCTGTCATTATATTTTAAATGATACATAATATATATATTGTCATTTAATAAACTTTAAGAGAAAATATGAACAAAATTTATTCAAATATAATCTTAAACTGTACTATTAATCTCTTTGCTTGAACAAGATTAATATTTCATTGGCGTGCAAGTAGAATTCCTACCGAATGCATAATTTTTCCATGGAATCGAAAAAAAGACACGAAAGACGAGTGGTTGGGTGTTCGTAATTCGAGTGTCTAAACTAGACCTCTGGTTACCCCTGTACTGGGAATGGCGGGAAGACGGAACCTTTGAGATTTTTATCTTAACGGTTCCGTCTTCCTAAATGCTATGTTTATTTATTATTACCGAGTAGAGTTAGTAGAAAGTAATAAAAAGTTTCAAGAATATAATATTTTTTATAAAATAATATAATCTTTTTATTATTCGTATAAAATTTGTTACTAATATATCAGTGATAAAAAACATGGGTTTTCGTTCGAAAATTAGCTTTACAGCAGTAGTTTCATACTGTTTATAGCAATATGTAAAGAAATATTGCAGATTATAATTTATGTATTTCAAAAATTTAAGTTTGTTAAATAGATTCCTTCATGTTACATGTATAGTATTAAGTGACAAGGATTTTTTTTAAATGTCTCGCTATCCATTGGTTATTGAATATTTTAAAATGTGTAACAAAGTTATTTATTGGCGACAAGTTTTCGTAAAACATAAAGCTGCAATTTCTCGATTATTATTTAAGGAAATTATGCAAATTGCAAAAAAAAAGCAAAATGAAAAAAAATATGCGAATTATTCACGTTCGTACTTTGTACTTCCAAATGATGTTTGTTAATATTTGACATATTAAACTACAAGACATAATAAAACTATATATAATAACTTACTACACTGTGCACACACACTCAAATAATAATAATTATCATAAATAAGACGAAATCGCGCATTGGCGAGGACATTAAAAGAGTTATGCAACACCAAGTGGTTTTACGAGAATAGCTATTTCTAAAGTCATATCTATTAATCATTTTTATAGCAATAAAATGGTATCGATTTTATATACAAACACTAAAATTAATTTGTACTAATTCTATAGAGCATAGAGCACTAATTCTCTATCTGCAGGTATGTAATGACCTTTTAGATGATGATGTCATACAACACTAAGTAAAGCGTTTTCATATTTATATTGATTGTTATTTTACTAACATTTGATTACTTTATAAGTGGTGGTAGTGTACACTTTAAGTAAGTGGTTAAGTGGTTATTATTATTGTATCTTCACGCAATTTCACATACTGGGGTAGGCAGATGTGTAGACAATAAATTCCTGTGGAGTCATTTTCCACGGAACATATTTGGAACAACGTGACAGTTGGTCAGCATATATCCGTGCTAGGCTTTGAATTAAACATAGAAGCTTTTCCGATTCTGTCAAAGGACAATAATTTTAAATAGCGTCAGGCTAAGAATAATAAAACACACTAGGATAAGCCAATTTTAATTTCTAATTTATTGTAGCATGTACTGCATAGAATCAATACTATTGTACCCATTACGTTTTTTAGGTAGCGGGGACAATACTTAAGAACACCCATGTTGCAGCCACTTAAACTCAGCATGGTGTCTAAATAACGTACAACTTTGGAACTGACATTATTCGATCATAAAAATACGAATACAAACATACATACATACATTACGGCCTGTAAAACTCCACTGCGGGACATATGCCTCTCCCATAAGAAGGACTTTTCAGAATCACCAGGCTCTGCACGCGGATAAGCGATCGTAGTACCTGTTACCTTGAGTTTTGGATGCTGATGTCCGTCAGCGTCTGCTTCAAACAGGTCTGATAAGTTTTAAGATGATTGACCCGCCGATAAGAACGAAGAAAAATGGTTTGAAAATGGCTACCGAATTTCAAGCCATTTCCCTTAGTCGTTTCTTACACCCATACTTTTGCAATTTAAGAATAATGATCGATAATCAAGCGTTATCTCTTTAAACATATTACTTCTTCTTCTGCTTTAGAGCCTATTAAGAATCCACTGCTGAACACAGGTCTCCCCTAGAATATGCAACAAAGGTCGGCGGTCCTCAGCCGCGACTCAATTATCTATGCAACATTACTATATGTAAAAGCTAGTGTACACGTCATATCGATAAATATGAAACAGAGCTTACAAAAAGACGTAGCATAAAATTAGACTCTTGTCTTAAAATATAGTTTTTGTGGAAAATGCGATATTATGCAAAAGGCATCGTTTAATAACATTGAAGGTCGTTTCAACCGATATATTTGTAAGCATGAGTCATGTTCAGAAAATTGGGGCGCGTTATTTAGTGGTGTTTTGACTGCGGGCATATTTTACGATAAACTGCTTATGACTAATAAAAAACCCAGAAGGAGCAAGAATTTTTTAAAAATTTGGAACAAAAAAAATTTTTGAATGTTGGACAAGGGCCATTAGGGAATTATGAAATTTTGTTTCAAATTAAAAGATCCTTTCTAAGTCATTATTGCTTACTTGCTTCACTAGCGCTCCCACAGGAGCTGCTTTCGGAGCTGCTTTGAGCTGATCAGTTTGTATTTGTAATGTCTGTATTTTCCTCTCATTTGTCATTTGTGTTTTAGAATGTTTTTAAATTTACGAAATCATTTTCATTTTGGATAGCCTGTATAAACATGTTGACAAAACAATTTCTTGCTTTTACGCGAATACTACACTTTTAAAATAAAACGATTTTCGGATTTTATCGCGTTTTTAAAAAATAATTAAAAACGCGATAAAATCCGAAAGTCGTTTTATTTTAAATATTGGCAAAATTATTACAATAGTATTTTCGTGACCTGGTCATCCAGTCCCGAAGCAGGATTTCTTGTGTCTTGGCAACTGAAATGTTATATCAATATTAAACAAGTGAGATAAATAATAAAACTTTCCCATATTGGAGTATTTAAGGTTGTATATAATTTAGTTATTTCGACCTTCATTTAGCCAGAGCTTATTCAGATTTGGAATTTGAAAAACCATGGTAAAGTTGACATCCTCTTAGTGACTAAGTCACGGAAACAAAACGAGCATAACTTTCGAAAAACTCGAGAGAAGGAGTTTCTCTCCTTGAGATCGACTCAGGTCTGTTGAGCCCGATTCCGATTATTCTTTAAACACCTGGCTTCTGTAACTATAAAATGTATAAATAATATATAAAATTAAGTCCTTTCAACCCACTTTTCACTCAAAATATATATTTTTTGCGACAGCGTGACAGGTGGTAAGTCTGTCGCTATCTTTAACTATAAAATATTATATAAAATAAACTTAAACAAATAAGAAAACTTTTTGAAGTCTTTTCTAACCTTCGAAAGTACTTACCGCGTATTTGTCGCCTGTTTCTTTCTCAGCCAAATGAATCTTATTACGAAACAGTAATAGAGTAAAAAAAATTGTCTTTTGATAAGTGGAATTTATATTTTCGTATAGAGGAGAAGTCTTGATTTATTAATCAGTATTGTAATATTATGCTTGTGATGGTTGTCTCGTGGTGGTCCTGTATGACATTTAAATTCATTGTTTCACACTTGTACACATTCACTTTTACCCTGTGTACACATTCAATTTAACAAAGGTCGGCGGTCCTCAGCCGCGACTCAATTATCTATGCAACATTACTATATGTAAAAGCTAGTGTACACGTCATATCGATAAATATGAAACAGAGCTTACAAAAAGACGTAGCATAAAATTTGACTCTTGTTTTAAAATAAAACGATTTTCGGATTTTATCGCGTTTTTAATTATTTTTAAAAACGCGATAAAATCCGAAAATCGTTTTATTTTAAATATTGGCAAAATTATTACAATAGTATTTTCGTGACCTGGTCATCCAGTCCCGAAGCAGGATTTCTTGTGTCTTGGCAACTGAAATGTTATATCAATATTAAACAAGTGAGATAAATAATAAAACTTTCCCATATTGGAGTATTTAAGGTTGTATATAATTTAGTTATTTCGACCTTCATTTAGCCAGAGCTTATTCAGATTTGGAATTTGAAAAACCATGGTAAAGTTGACATCCTCTTAGTGACTAAGTCACGGAAACAAAACGAGCATAACTTTCGAAAAACTCGTTAGAAGGAGTTTCTCTCCTTGAGATCGACTCAGGTCTGTTGAGCCCGATTCCGATTATTCTTTAAACACCTGGCTTCTGTAACTATAAAATGTATAAATAATATATAAAATTAAGTCCTTTCAACCCACTTTTCACTCAAAATATATATTTTTTGCGACAGCGTGACAGGTAAGTCTGTCGCTATCTTTAACTATAAAATGTATAAATAATATATAAAATTAAGTCCTTTCAACCCACTTTTCACTCAAAATATATATTTTTTGCGACAGCGTGACAGGTAAGTCTGTCGCTATCTTTAACTGTAAAATATAATATAAAATAAACTTAAACAAATAAGAAAACTTTTTGAAGTCTTTTCTAACCTTCGAAAGTACTTACCGCGTATTTGTCGCCTGTTTCTTTCTCAGCCAAATGAATCTTATTACGAAACAGTAATAGAGTAAAAAAAATTGTCTTTTGATAAGTGGAATTTATATTTTCGTATAGAGGAGAAGTCTTGATTTATTAATCAGTATTGTAATATTATGCTTGTGATGGTTGTCTCGTGGTGGTCCTGTATGACATTTAAATTCATTGTTTCACACTTGTACACATTCACTTTTACCCTGTGTACACATTCAATTTAACCAATGTCGCCTTATAGCACATCTTCAGCCCATATAATATCCTACATTCCAATAAAGAGTTCAAAAAGTGAATGTGTACAAGTGTAAAACGTTGAATTCGAATAATTTTTGTCGCCCCTGTGAATATACATTTTTAAAGGAATAGGTGACAAACGATTCTTCTAAAGAAAGCGGAAAGGGTGTAATAAAAATACGAATACAAACATACATACATACATTACGGCCTGTAAACTCCACTGCGGGACACATGCCTCCCATAAGAAGGACTTTTCAGAATCACCAGGCTTTGCACGCGGATAAGCGATCGTAGTACCTGTTACCTTGAGTTTTGGATGCTGATGTCCGTCAGCGTCTACTTCAAAAAGGTCTGATAAGTATGATTAACCCGCCGATAAGAACGAAGAAAAATGGTTTGAAAATGGCTACCGAATTTCAAGCCATTTCCCTTAGTCGTTTCTTACACCCATACTTTTGCAATTTAAGAATAATGATCGATAATCAAGCGTTATCTCTTTAAACATATTACTTCTTCTTCTGGTTTAGAGCCTATTAAGAATCCACTGCTGAACACAGGTCTCCCCTAGAATATGCAACAAAGGTCGGCGGTCCTCAGCCGCGACTCAATTATCTATGCAACATTACTATATGTAAAAGCTAGTGTACACGTCATATCGATAAATATGAAACAGAGCTTACAAAAAGACGTAGCATAAAATTTGACTCTTGTTTTAAAATAAAACGATTTTCGGATTTTATCGCGTTTTTAATTATTTTTAAAAACGCGATAAAATCCGAAAATCGTTTTATTTTAAATATTGGCAAAATTATTACAATAGTATTTTCGAAACCTGGTCATCCAGTCCCGAAGCAGGATTTCTTGTGTCTTGGCAACTGAAATGTTATATCAATATTAAACAAGTGAGATAAATAATAAATCTTTCCCATATTGGAGTATTTAAGGTTGTATATAATTTAGTTATTTCGACCTTCATTTAGCCAGAGCTTATTCAGATTTGGAATTTGAAAAACCATGGTAAAGTTGACATCCTCTTAGTGACTAAGTCACGGAAACAAAACGAGCATAACTTTCGAAAAACTCGAGAGAAGGAGTTTCTCTCCTTGAGATCGACTCAGGTCTGTTGAGCCCGATTCCGATTATTCTTTAAACACCTGGCTTCTGTAACTATAAAATGTATAAATAATATATAAAATTAAGTCCTTTCAACCCACTTTTCACTCAAAATATATATTTTTGCGACAGCGTGACAGGTGGTGAGCCGTCGCCGCCTTTATGTCCAAGCCAACGATGAAGTTCGTACATATGTTTTGAAAAAACCCATTGGTACGAGCCTGCCACCTGGGGATCTAACTCGGGTCTCTCGACTCGAATTCCGATCACCCAACCACTCGGCTATCGTGACTTTCATCAGAAAATGTTTTTTTGCTTATTTATAATAATAAGGATGACCTTCGTGAATGAGTGGCGTAAACACCGGTTTTCATGTTGTCGCCATCTCGAGGTCCCGGATTCTTTATAATATATCGACATCATCAAAAAATTCATGGAGAAGCAAAATGTAAACTACGGCATGCTACATATGCCTTGTAATGTGAAACACTCAACTCACCTTCTAAGGTGGACGGAGGGAAGCATAAGATAAATACTACTATTCCCCGGCTTAATGGCTTTCTGTCTCACGTCTTAGAAGGGTGTCCATTCCCGTCTTGCCTGTCAGGTCATCGGAACATTGATTTGTCTTCGTTACTTGGACATTTCCACTTTCTTGCGCTCACAATATCAATTATTTTGTTCTTATTTACAATGAAAAATATACATGTATATACATTTTAAAGGAATAGGTGACAAACGATTCTTCGGGAGTTATCTGATTATAGTTATCCTAATTAGAAACTGGCTGTGTTACCGGGATGCCGGTGTCATAATATCATAGTCAGCGATTATGTAGGGAAGGAATACTTGATCCACCGCTTACCCACTCACCAAACCAAGTCCAGAAGTACAAGATTTTTCCACATCACTACTGTATTCTGAGATCCCGATCCCGATGGAGCCGGCACATTCTCGTATTGCGAACGATTGATAAGAAAGAAGATTAAATGAATGGTACATACCAAAGTGTTAAAGTATTATAAAATATGCTTTATTGTACACCAAGAGTGACATAGAAATTACAATTACAATGGAAATTAGTACAAAAGGCGGCCTTACCGCTAAAACAGCGATCTCTTCCAGGCAACCTTAGGGAAAACGATTCTTCTAAAGAAAGCGGAAAGGGTGTAATAAAAATACGAATAATATAATATATATACGACATAAAACTTTAGAATTTATATTTAAAGGATAAGAAGGTAAATGTAAAAGAAATTTTCTGTAAGCAATAAACGACAGATAATTAAGTGGATAGGTAATGTAGTTTTAATTTAGTTTTAAAGATAGAAAGGGATTGAGATTGTTTAATATAAAGAGGAAGAGAATTCCAAAGTCGTATAGCAGTTACAGTGAAAGAGTTAGCATAGAAGGAAGAAGAGTGTTTTCGAGTACTTAGCAGAAAATTGTTTTGAGAGCGGAGTGGAAAAGAATGTAAATTACTTAGATATTCAAATCTATCCTTCAAGTGATGTAGAGTATTGGGATTGAACAGAATGCAGTAAAGAAGATGAAGAATGTGAGTATTCCTGCGAAGGCGAATTAGAAGCCACTTGGGCTTAAGGCGGAATTCGAGGATGTGGTCATATTTTCGCAACCCAAATATAAACCTTATGTAATAATTCTAAAGCCGTTAAATAATTACATAAAGCAAATTATTTTTTTTTCTTTATATCTTCACGCAATTCCCAATACAGGGTAGACAGAGGTCAAGTCTAGACAATTAAGTCCCTTTGACCCACCTTCACCGAAGATATTTTGGGACAACGTGACAGGTGGTGAGCCGGTCGCCGTCTTTATGTCCAAGCCAGCGATGTGAATCGTACATAGGTTTTGAAAAAACCCATTGGTACGAGCCTGCCACCTGGGGATCTAACTCGGGTCTCTCGACTCGAATTCCGATCACCCAACCACTCGGCTATCGTGACTTTCATCAGAAAATGTTTTTTTGTTTATTTATAATAATAAGGATGACCTTCGTGAATGAGTGGCGTAAACACCGGTTTTCATGTTGTCGCCATCTCGAGGTCCCGGATTCATCAAAAAATTCATGGAGAAGCAAAATGTAAACTACGGCATGCTACATATGCCTTGTAATGTGAAACACTCAACTCACCTTCTAAGGTGGATGGAGGGAAGCATAAGATAAATACTACTATTCCCCGGCTTAATGGCTTTCTGTCTCACGTCTTAGAAGGGTGTCCATTCCCGTCTTGCCTGTCAGGTCATCGGAACATTGATTTGTCTTCGTTACTTGGACATTTCCACTTTCTTGCGCTCACAATATCAATTATTTTGTTCTTATTTACAATGAAAAATATACATGTATATACATTTTAGAAAATTTTAGAACAACCAAAAGGAATAACCTTTATTAATAATATTTAATATCAACATAAGAGTCAGTGGATCAATTTAAGGGCCCTTGTTTAAGACACATAAATGAAAAAACTAAAAATATGAAACAAAAAATCTGCTTAGATATACATAAATCAATTATTATTTGAGAACACATCCAACGATTTGGCAGATTTTTTGATATGATTGTGTCACGTTAGCCGAGTTGTTGGGTGGTCGGAATTACGAATCGAGAGACCCGAGTTCGATCCCCAGGTGGCAGCATCAATGAGTTTTTCAAAAACTTATGTACGAATTTCATCGTTGGCTTGGACATAAAGACGGCGACGGGCTCACCACCTGTCACTTTGTCCCGAAAATATTGTCGGTGGAAGGTGGGTCAAAGGGACTTAAATGTCTAGACTTGACCTCTGTCTACCCCCGTATTGGGAATTGCGTGAAGATATTTATTTATTATTTATTTATTTATTGTGTGGCAATATACATTAAAAAATTTAAATTTAAATAAAGTTAAGGATCTCTATTTATAAAAAATAATATGTATTCGCTGATAATTCTTTCTATTGGAGAAATTTTTTTATAATCTGTTTAGTAGTTACCTCGTGACAATTTAACAAACTTACTTTCGCATTTATAACACTGATTATTGTGTAGAGAAGGATATCATTTCATGTTGATAACTCTCTACTTTTGCTTTTGTCCCTGTTGAAGACGTATTTATTGGTCTATAATTAGGATACATAACTAGGATTTTTCAAAATCACTGGATTGTGTCCAATAATCACTGAACTGGATTTGTGTCCATACCACCAAACTTAAACCTTATATGGTGGATAAACCTAAATTATTATTTTGGAACTTTATACATATGAACTGTTACTGTTTATACATGGAACTGTTTCATTCGCGCTATATATCAATTATACAGGACCACATAATGTACATCATTTTCTATGTCTATGTATTAACCAAAACTTTAGTGTATAGCAACGGGTATATAAAACAATATTTTTTATAGGATTAAATCCTTGAAGAAAAATTTTAGAACAACCAAAAGGAATAACCTTTATTATTAATATTTAATATCAACATAAGAGTCAGTGGATCAATTTAAGGGTCCTTGTTTAAGACACATAAATGAAAAAACTAAAAATATGAAACAAAAAATCTGCTTAGATATACATAAATCAATTATTATTTGAGAACACATCCAACGATTTGGCAGATTTTTTGATATGATTGTATCACGATAGCCGAGTTGTTGGGTGGTCGGAATTACGAATCGAGAGACCCGAGTTCGATCCCCAGGTGGCAGCACCAATGAGTTTTTCAAAACTTATGTACGAATTTCATCGTTGGCTTGGACATAAAGACGGCGACGGCTCACCACCTGTCACTTTGTCCCGAAAATATTGTCGGTGGAAGGTGGGTCAAAGGGACTTAAATGTCTAGACTTGACCTCTGTCTACCCCCGTATTGGGAATTGCGTGAAGATATTTATTTATTATTTATTTATTTATTGTGTGGCAATATACATTAAAAAATTTAAATTTAAATAAAGTTAAGGATCTCTATTTAAAAAAAAATAATATGTATTCGCTGATAATTCTTTCTATTGGAGAAATTTTTTTATAATCTGTTTAGTAGTTACCTCGTGACAATTTAACAAACTTACTTTCGCATTTATAACACTGATTATTGTGTAGAGAAGGATATCATTTCATGTTGATAACTCTCTACTTTTGCTTTTGTCCCTGTTGAAGACGTATTTATTGGTCTATAATTAGGATACATAACTAGGATTTTTCAAAATCACTGGATTGTGTCCAATAATCACTGAACTGGATTTGTGTCCATACCACCAAACTTAAACCTTATATGGTGGATAAACCTAAATTATTATTTTGGAACTTTATACATATCTGTTTCATTCGCGCTATATATCAATTATACAGGACCACATAATGTACATCATTTTCTATGTCTATGTATTAACCAAAACTTTAGTGTATAGCAACGGGTATATAAAACAATATTAATTTTATAGGATTAAATCCTTGAAGAAAAATTTTAAATTTATTCCACAAAGGTTTGGGAAATAACACACACCTTTGGGAATTAATCAAACAAACGCCTCCTATGACTCGTTTTTACTACGCCGAGCTTTTAATATTAATGCATAGGATCTGCTAGATGCAAACTTGCTTTCTACTTTTTGTAGTTGCATTGATTATCAACTTTGTCTCATTCATTTTAAGAATGTAAATCGCTTGAACACATATACCAAACATATCGGTGTAGCCACCTGAGCAAACGCAGCGGGTCCCCACAAGAGGTTCGCATCAATTTTCCGCCGAGTGCCTTTGGGTAGTGAAAAACACTTACGAATGCAGCTTTATCATTTCGTTTTTTAGTCTGTAATGTTGTTGTGTGTAAAGTTTGAATTTAGTCAGGTTCTTTTACAAAGACCACTTAAACATTTTCAATTACACAAGTATATTTACACACAAATCTTATTTCAAAAATATAATAAAAAATGCTTGAAGTTAAATACAACTATTTGGAAATATGCGTAAACATAAGTAATATTAAAAAAATACATAAATCTTAATGCTGGTAAGTGTTATCTTCTAACATATAGATTCTGTGGTTGGTATATAAAAAAATAATGCAGCTAACATCTTGTAGTAATAGGCTTTAGACGATAAGCATAGACTCCCCTCATTTTGAGAAATTATGGCATCGCTTGGTGTTGAGAAAGCTACGCTACGTCAGCCCTTACAATTTGTCGTAACACAATATATCATTGCTCTTAGCATGCTATGTTGCTGAACTCTTCACAAATAACGAATATTTGTTTATTTTGATGCATTATATTCTAAGTTTTTTAATGTGACACTGTATGTGGGGTAAACTAAGATAATTTAAACTTTTCCGACAGGGATGATGAGTGTATATGGAAATTCTCTTAGGCAACTTATAGTAATATATTTTTTTTCTAAATTATATAAAATGCGAAATGTATCGTGCACTCACAAAAAAAAAACAATAATAGCAACATTAACACCAAAATAATAAGTGTTAACGAAAGCCAACCAAAAAGGGAAATATTCGATATATTTTTAAAACTTTCTACAACAAATGAATTGTAAAAAAATATCTTCACGCCATTCCCAACACAGGGGTAGACAGAGGTCTAGACAATAAAGTCCTTTCTACTCACCTTTCCCCGACGATATTTTCTAGGATAACGTGTCATGTGGTGAGCCTGTTGGCATCTTTATATCCAACGATATAAATCGTACATAAGTTATAAAAAATAGTATAGATATGAGTAATAAAATAGTGTAAGAGTTTTTATACAATAACATTAAATAAGTAACAACTATTCCTTATTAGAAGTAATTCAAAAAATGGTATACATGTAACCAGTAGGTTACATCTATATTTGTTTGTGCTATATTACTTCTCTACCTATAAATAAATATAAAATAATATAGAGTGATTACAAAGTAAATAACTTGTTTATTAAACATTTTTGGAAAAAGTGCATTGTAATATAAATTGTCATTGTCATGTAATACTCGTATTGCTATCATCGACGGAGCTCAATAGGTGCAATCAACTGTAGTAGGAAAAACAGCAAAGTAATTAAGGGCCTTTTCCCACCTATATGTTCACCAAAAACGCTGTGTCAGCTGCACCAGTTAACAACGGCGGCTGGATTACGACGCAAACAAAATATATATTTCTACCCTGCAGGTGCCAGCAATTTAGTGTGTCGCCCCGTCCTTACCGATTCCCTCTATATTAGCCGAATCGAACAAGCGGGCGTTAATTAAAAATTTTCACAACATCCTATCACAGATACAGTTCTTAGAAGCTATATCATGCATAAAACAAAACTTTATTTTCGTCATATTTAAAAAACTGTATAGAGCCAAGTTGGTATTGAAGAATTATTAGTATAGTTAATTACACATCTATCCTTGCCTTTCCTTCGCCAATTCTTTCTTGAAGGAAGCAAAATCTTACTGGAATCTGCAGATCCTTTTTGCAGAAATACAAATGTGTCGCATGTTATTCGCCATCACGTTATTATAAAGCATGCGTTGCCTGTATCAATTTTTTTTAATAAAACCAAAACAATTAAATAAAAATAAAGAAATAGTATAAAAATATTATTTAATGCAATCAGTGAAAATATTTTATTCGAATAAAATGATGAATTTTATTATTTGAATTTTTGTTTATAAATACAATGATTTTCGGTTATTTCTATTCCATTGGTTCGTAATTTTGATTCAAACAAACAAGTGACGCAAAGGCTCACTCATGATTTTGACTTATGATACTCAGTAATTTTCTTAAACGATTTCTAAAGAGGTGCTATACAGTACTGACAGTCTGTCACGGTTACGGGATGACGCAATGTTTGAAGTGCACTCAAAAAACCACATCTTTTGTTGAACGAAGACGATGCTTTCAGCTCTCTGCAATAGCCCAGAGCTTTTCAAACTTGGCACATTGTGACACTCGCCCGAATTGTAAACAATGTTTATTAGTTTTGTTTGACGTTCACTCGTTTGAATATTCTTTTCTCTTGAAAGTTGTGATAAATAATTACTATTGTTTTATTTTGACGGGAATTAGTTTTATTTGCCACCTTATTTTATTTTTAAGATTTTTTGTAGTACTTGAAGCGAATATTTATAAAAAAAATTAATAGCTTCGCTAGCATCATAAGTCACGATAGCCGAGTGGTTGGGTGGTCGGAATTTTGAGTCAAGAGACCCGAGTTCGATCCCCAGGTGGCAGGCTCGTACCAATGGGTTTTCAAAAACTTATGTACGAATTATATCGTTGGCTTGGATATGAAGACGGCGATGGGCTCAATTCCTGTCACGTTGTCCTAAAAATATATTTGGTGGAAGGTGGGTCGAAGAGACTTAATTGTCAAGACTAGACCTCTATACTCCTGTATTGGGAATTGTTAGATTTTTTTATGTTCAGCAGTGGAAATAGTCCAAGAGACAAGAGAGAAAGAGTTAAGCTATAAAAACACTGATTGTTGTTAGCCACCTTCTCCATATTGATTTTTATTGAAGATGTAAATAAAAATCAATATGGAGAAGGTGGCTAACAACAATCAGTGTTTTTATAGCTTAACTCTTTCTCTCTTGTCTCATGGACTCTTTCCACTGCTGAACATAAAAAATCTAACAATTCCCAATACAGGAGTATAGAGGTCTAGTCTTGACAATTAAGTCTCTTCGACCCACCTTCCACCAAATATATTTTTAGGACAACGTAACATAAAAAAATCTTCTCGCCATTCCCAATACAGATGTAGATAGAGGTCAAGACAATTAAGTCCTTTCGACTAAGCTTACACCAAAGACATTTATTGGGACAACCCATTGAGCCCATCACAGCCTTTATTTCCGAGCCAATGACATAAATCGTACATTGTTTTTTTTTAAGGAACTCATTGGAACGGCTTTGGGGATTGAACTCGGGTCTCTTGACTCGAATTACGATCACTAAACCATTCGGCTATCGTGACTTTTTTTATTCTGAAGCAGAAGTATTTATAAAATAAATAGTAAATACTGTTCTTCACCTATAAAATATTGTGAACAACACTGCCTAGTTATCACATCATCACCATAATGGCCTTTAAAAATCTACTGCTGGTAAGAGAGGATTTGCCATAATCTCACTCTTGGTAAGTGTATTGGCGATTGCAGTATCAAACACTTTACAATTTAGAAACTGCTACCCATCACCGATTTGCTGAATTTTGGTCTGGTATTTTTCGAGGTTTATCCCGCCATCTTTTGCATTTTCAGAGCCCACAGTCGACTCTTACGACACCCACGGGAAGAAAGGCGTTGATACTCTTACGCTGTAATACTATAAACATAACATAAAAAAATCTTCTCGCCATTCCCAATACAGATGTAGATAGAGGTCAAGACAATTTAGTCCTTTCGACTAAGCTTACACCAAAGACATTTATTGGGACAACCCATTGAGCCCATCACAGCCTTTATGTCCGAGCCAATGACATAAATCGTACTTTGATTTTTTTAAGAAACTCATTGAAACGGCTTTGGGGAATGAACTCGGGTCTCTTGACTCGAATTACGATCACTAAACCATTCGGCTATCGTGACTTTTTTTATTCTGAAGCAGAAGTATTTATAAAATAAATAGTAAATACTGTTCTTCACCTATAAAATATAATGAACAACACTGCCTTGTTATCACATCATCACCATAATGGCCTGTAAAAATCTACTGCTGGTAAGTGAGGATTTGCCATAATCTCACTATTGGTAAGTGTATTGGCGATTGCAGTATCAAACACTTTGCAATTTAGAAACTGCTACCCATCACCGATTTCCTGAATTTTGGTCTGGTATTTTTCGAGGTTTATCCCGCCATCTTTTGGTTGCCTATTGCATTTTCAGAGCCCACAGTCAACTCTTACGTCACCCACGGGAAGAAAGGCGGTGATACTCTTACGCTGTAATACTAGAAACATAACATAACAAAAATAACTTCTATATAATAGGTATACTTTAAGATGTATCTAAATAATTATTCCCGATTACAGTATCCGACCGTGGGAGCAAACAGGTGCAATTGAATCGAGAACATACATGCTGAATAAAACATTTTATGTAATACACCGTGTATTTGAAAAAGCCTTTTAGTACACCGTTTGAATTCGAATGATTTGAAATACTAACCCCCTGAAAGTTTTGTATCGATGTTATTGAATTTTCTAAGCAAATGATTTGTTAACATTAAGAATTTTTACAATGTTTGATGGACTCTGAGAAATGCACTTTAGGGACTATAAATCATGAGTCCGGAAGATCGTATCGGCTAATATACCCCATCAAGATGATAAATGCCTATAATGCGAGGACCTCTCATCCCTTCACGCACGTTTTAAAACTGTGCCTTGAGTTATATATAAGACTCCATCTCGCTGAAATATTATACTGTGACTTATAGTTACTTTATATATATAGTTTTTTTTTTATTGAAATATTATGTTGACCGAATTCAAAAGATGTGATGAAGTCAATCGCATGGTTACAGCATAAGAATATACGACCTTCTTTTTTCCAAAATATTAAAATTTATATCGTTGGCTTGGACATAAAGACGGAGACGGGCTCACCACCTGTCACGTTGTCCCGAAAATATCTTCGGTGGAAGAAGGGTCAAAGAGACTTAATTGTCTAGACTAGACTAGACTGTCCAAAAAGACTAAAGGCAAAATGAAAAGTCAGCAGATCGGTGATAGACAGCATCGTGTAAGGTGCAAGGTATATGGTACTGCGATAGCCAATCCGCGTGCCAAGCTTGGCGATTATGGCAAATCCGTACAAAGTACGGCACAGGCTTAAATTCTGCACTGGACTATTACAGGCCTATGTGAATGTAAATATGTATTAACAGAAAATTTTCACAAGTTTTAATAAACTTTATTAAATTTTTAACATAATGAAGCGATTATGGTAAATCTTTCTTATGGTAAATACTTTTGGCCTGCAGAAGACTTATATAGATAAGCGGTCATATAAATTTAGAAAGATACATTTAGGCAGACCACCAAATAGTAACCCATATACTGGTCAAAATAAGATATAAAATTACGGAATTCAAATGAATAATGGACATTAAATATTAAAATTTATATCGTTGGCTTGGACATAAAGACGGAGACGGGCTCACCACCTGTCACGTTGTCCCGAAAATATCTTCGGTGGAAGAAGGGTCAAAGAGACTTAATTGTCTAGACTAGACTAGACTGTCCAAAAAGACTAAAGGCAAAATGAAAATTCAGCAGATCGGTGATAGACAGCATCGTGTAAGGTGCAAGGTATATGGTACTGCGATGGCCAATCCGCGTGCCAAGCTTGGCGATTATGGCAAATCCGTACAAAGTACGGCACAGGCTTAAATTCTGCACTGGACTATTACAGGCCTATGTGAATGTAAATATGTATTAACAGAAAATTTTCACAAGTTTTAATAAATTTTATTAAATTTTTAACATAATGAAGCGATTTTGGCAAATCTTTCTTATGGTAAATACTTTTGGCCTGCAGAAGACTTATATAGATAAGCGGTCATATAAATTTAGAAAGATACATTTAGGCAGACCACCAAATAGTAACCCATATACTGGTCAAAATAAGATATAAAATTACGGAATTCAAATGAATAATGGACATTAAATATTAAAATTTTTGGTAAATATAACGATATTCCAATGGAAATAATGTATATGTACTCTCCATCCCATATGAAGCCGATATGGTAAGTATAAGATATATTTCAGTTATCACACTCTTAAGCCAATCTTAAGATATCCGTCGTAGGATATTCTGTGTATTGGTTAGAATGGTGATGATGTATACTAGTGTATATGTATACAGGTAAACAGTGATATAGGTAACAAACTCGAGTACAAACATTCATATTCTTTTTATTAATTTTTCTCTCTATATTATAATCATTATTAGTGCGTTATTTGAACCTGCATCTCTGACGGTGGAATGCAGAGCTTTCTAAGACAATTACGCTGTCTTAAAAAGTAAAATTATATAATACAAGTTTAGTTTGACATATCGATGTCGTGTATTTTGAATGCGTCCATCTTCGTTCAGCGCATACAATAACGAAACAAAGGAGTCGGAATTAAAAGCGGTGCGATGAAAACTTCCCTGAGGATTCCATGTTCCGAGGTTACTAACTTCGCAAGGTTGGGGTGCGGGCGATTGAATGTGGTCCTTGCGGCGAGGGATCCGGTTTGTTGAAGTTTAAAATGGCCGTTCAGTCGGATTAATCATTGTTGAGAAAGCTAATTAAAAATGTTGCTACTTTTACCTATTTTATGTTAAGATCATAAAGTGTAGATGTATACGTGTAAGTTAACATACCGGACACTTTGAATTTTATTTTTGTATAAAAATGCGTATAACATCATGAGAAGTTAAATTTATTATTAGATTTCAACCTTCATTTGTACGTACAACAAAGGGGTAAATATGTACATACATACATAATGGCCTTTTAAAGTCCACTGCGGGACATAGGTCTACCTCATAAGGGTTTGCCATAATAGCCACGCATGGCATGCCCGTGAAATAAGGTAGCCTTATTTTGTAATATCTAATCATTATTCAGACCAATTTTCAGGCCCACTATTGCATTAGCGAAATGCTAATGCAATAGGCGCTGTGGTTTCTGCCTCTTTAACACTGTAATCCTTTCAATCCATTATTAAATCATGATCACAAAACGAATTGAAGCTCCAATTTGTAATCCAGATAATTCAATGAGGTACCTGTGTGGTTAGGCTGTGGTTAGAGGGGAAAATTGATAGAATAGGTAGTTGTCACTTAATTGCATTTGTACTTTTTTCACATGTTGTATGGCGTAAGTGTCAGTTAATTATATTTGTTTATGTGATATATTTGAATGATACGCAAGCAGCACGCAAAATCAGCTGAATGAAATAATGATAACTGAAAGGATTACCGGAATTACACACAGAAATAAGTTTTATCCCGTAAAAATACAGAGTGGCAGAGAAACATCCCGTAAAAATACAGAGTGAAACATGATTTAACGTATTGTTAATTGTTTGCATTGGGTGTCAGTAGAATTTCAAGAAAATTTTCAACCTTTATACCACGAATCAATTGAGATGGTATTATATTTCTAATTCTACATACAATTACCTATTTCAATGTCCCAGTGGTTTATTTGAGTTTTCTTATACTACTAGTGTATCCAGCTTATTGATTTCTTTTTAATTTTCTTCGATAAAAAGTTTATTTTGAAAATATGACTTTTTTTCTATCGTGTCAAGAACAATAAGTTTTTCGTTATGAATCACAATGAGTTCTCCTTTTATCCTTGCAATGACTTTGGGCAGTTGGAAGCGGGGAAACAATTATCTCGTTCTTTGTTGAAGGTAATATTATCTATGCGCTCCACTGATCTGTGATGTTTGATAATCTTACAACGGGGAATGGATTTTCTTGGTATTTGAGGTTTTGTTAGAAGAATTACAATAGATAGATAAGTTAAGATTTTTTTTGTAGGTGAAGGGTGTAAATTAGTGATCAGTGAATCTCATTGTTTTTACGTTTTGCGTAAACCAATATAACACCAGAGTAATAAAAATCTCGTTACTTCATAGGAACTGTAGGTGCATTGGTAATCTTTTAGAAAGGAATTGCAAATGGGCAGGAGATTTGGAAGAAAAAGGGAAAGATTGCAGTCGAAACAGTGCATTCATACAGCAGTAGAATGTGTATTATCTGTATTGGGAATTGCGTGAAGATATTTATTTATTTTATTTATAAACGTAAAAATATTTGTTCTCATGAGTAAGTATAAAATACAGCCATAGATTTAGAAGCATACACATCCATATAGTTCTATCGCATAAGCACATAATTTTCCATCGACATCGACAATGGAATACATAGTTAGATTTTCCCATATAAAGTTCCTTTTTTACGAGTGCATGATGCGATTAGATTAAAACTACGTCATAGGCTAATACTGACGAAAAGTAGAGGCTAAGTTAAAGAGAAAAAATGTTTTTAGATGAAAGGTGGGATATGAATCCGCGACCTCTGCCGATCCGTGGCAACGCTCTTTCCTTACCAAAATTGCGTAATAAAAAGAAAAGTAGAAGCGTCTGGTGAATTTTGTTCGTAAGTTCTAGTTAAACGAAGTAATCACAAATTCACTTTTCTTTCCGTACACTTCTATTCCTTCCTAAAAAGTTGGTACGTAAGGTAAGTATTCGAAGAGTTGGCAGATATCACATCTGATATCACATAGCTACGATGATGATATCTTCTCTTGCTTAGTCTACTTACATAATTAAGTACAGTACATAGGTACATACGCTCTTGATAGCTGTAAGGATACTCTTAACATAACCTAATTTCAGAATTTCAAAAGAAAGTTTGCCTTGGTACCTTTCAAACAGTTCCTTGAACATATGAAAATGTTCAGCAATCACCCATGTTTCAAATTTTTTTTTTTTTTCATTTTTCACTCTTATGAAGTTAGAATTAATTAAATTAAGTAATTAAGAACTGATTAAAGCTTAGTCTCAACGCTGTAATTGTTAATATTTACTTTAATGGAAAATATTAATGGATCTGATAACTCAAATAGCCAGACGTTTAATATGACAGGAGGCATTATCCGCTGCCTCTCTGCATAACTCAATATCTGAACTATGCGTCCCGTTCATAATATGTTCTTTGTATGACGTCAACCTCACGATAGTCTATATTACGACCGGGGGCACCGGCGACCGTAATGAAAACTTTGTGTAGCTGCAAAATTTCTAACGTAGTCGTGATCATAAATAGTAAACTATATTCTCTTATCCGAATTCCACTTAAACAAGTATCGAAGTCTTGGCACTGTATGTAACTTTAAAGAGGAAATTTTCGAATTGTGACGCCATTAGGGCCACTTCAGCACATTTTGTGAAATTTTTATTTTCTTAAAAAACATATATCTTCACGCAATTCCCAATACAGGGGTAGACAGAGGTCAAGTCTAGACAATTATGTCCCTTTGACCCACCTTCCACCGAAGATATTTTCCGGACAACGTGACAGGTGGTGAGCCCGTCGCCGCCTTTTATGTCCAAGCCAACGATGAAATTCGTACATAAATTTTTGAAAACTCATTGGTACTGCCACCTGGGGATCGAACTCGGGTCTCTCGACTCGAAATTCCGACCACCCAACAACTCGGCTATCGTGACTTTAGAGAATAGAAAGGAATTGCATATGGGCAGGAGATTTGGAAGAAAAAGGGAAAGATTGCAGTCGAAACAGTGCATTCATACAGCAGTAGAATGTGTATTATCTGTATTGGGAATTGCGTGAAGATATTTATTTATTTTATTTATAAAATTAAAAATATTTGTTCTCATGAGTAAGTACAAAATACAGCCATAGATTTAGAAGCATACACATCGTTCTATCGCATAAGCACATAATTTTCCATCAACATCGACAATGGAATACATAGTTAGATTTTCCTATATAAAGTTCCTTTTTTACGAGTGCATGATGCATGATTAGATTAAAACTACGTCATAGGCTAATACTGACGAAAAGTAGAGGCTAAGTTAAAGAGAAAAAATGTTTTTAAAATTTCAACGTGTCAGTTGAAATTTTAAAAGGCGGGATTCGAATCCGCGACCTCTGCCGATCCGTGGCAACGCTCTTACCTTACCAAAATTGCGTAATAAAAAGAAAAGTAGAAGCGTCTAGTGAATTTTGTTCGTAAGTTCTAGTTAAACGAAGTAATCACAAATTCACTTTTCTTTCCGTACACTTCTATTCCTTCCTAAAAAGTTGGTACGTAAGGTAAGTATTCGAAGAGTTGGCAGATATCACATCTGATATCACATAGCTACGATGATGATATCTTCTCTTGCTTAGTCTACTTACATAATTAAGTACAGTACATAGGTACATACGCTCTTGATAGCTGTAAGGATACCCTTAACATAACCTAATTTCAGAATTTCAAAAGAAAGTTTGCCTTGGTACCTTTCAAACAGTTCCTTGAACATATGAAAATGTTCAGCAATCACCCATGTTTCAAATTTTTTTTTTTCATTTTTCACTCTTATGAAGTTAGAATTAATTAAATTAAGTAATTAAGAACTGATTAAAGCTTAGTCTCAACGCTGTAATTGTTAATATTTACTTTAATGGAAAATATTAATGGATCTGATAACTCAAATAGCCAGACGTTTAATATGACAGGAGGCATTATCCGCTGCCTCTCTGCATAACTCAATATCTGAACTATGCGTCCCGTTCATAATATGTTCTTTGTATGACGTCAACCTCACGATAGTCTATATTACGACCGGGGGCACCGGCGACCGTAATGAAAACTTTGTGTAGCTGCAAAATTTCTAACGTAGTCGTGATCATAAATAGTAAACTATATTCTCTTATCCGAATTCCACTTAAACAAGTATCGAAGTCTTGGCACTGTATGTACCTTTAAAGAGGTAATTTACGAATTGTGACGCCATTAGGGCCACTTCAGCACATTTTGTGAAATTTTTATTTTCTTAAAAACATATATCTTCACGCAATTCCCAATACAGGGGTAGACAGAGGTCAAGTCTAGACAATTATGTCCCTTTGACCCACCTTCCACCGAAGATATTTTCCGGACAACGTGACAGGTGGTGAGCCCGTCGCCTTTATGTCCAAGCCAACGATGAAATTCGTACATAAATTTTTGAAAAACTCATTGGTACTGCCACCTGGGGATCGAACTCGGGTCTCTCGACTCGAAATTCCGACCACCAACAACTCGGCTATCGTGACTTTTATCGTGACGTTATTAACTTTTCTCATTTTTAATAATTTTTGAAGAGGAATAGAGACTGGAATGACGGAAATTTTGCTGCAACTCGGGTTGTCGGATATCATACCTCCACAAAAATTATATTGAGGTTTTGTGCAATTAGTTTTTTTATTTTCTCTGGTTTCTGGCTATATAATATTTTGTTGTCAAGTATGCAGAAAATTTAAAGTATACATTTTGATTAAAATAGTATTACCGCGTTTTTTACTTTTAGCAATTTCCTTTAAAAACTTTCTTAAAATGTCCTCAAAGTTTATTGGCGTGTTTCGGTTCTTAAAACTTTTTGATTTGTATGTTACTCTTGAAAAATAAAAGAGAAAAATAATTGTAAAACTTTCATTACATAAAGCTTCGATATTATATTGCCAAGAAGCATTTGAACTGTTTCCAGCTTTCCACTTCTTAAGGTTATAATTAATGAGTACAGAAGACGGTTTAATTTCGTGGAACAAAACATAACGATAATTACTCTTGATTAATTCAAACTCCTTGGAAGGGTGATATTTTTTGAGAAGGGGTGTAAACAATTCTTTGTATAACGGCCGAGTTGAAAACATGTTTGAGTAAATCTATGTTAAAATTCGAAATTCATTGCGTTTTGTTATTGAAATATTTTAAATACTTGCGAGTATACTGAAGATTGTATTTTGTGCCGTGAACGTGTCTTTTGTACATTGATTAACGAAAAAATATTCTTAACTTTTCTTTTTGGTTTTCAGGCTGCTCTGTGCGCTGACTACAGCGTACCAGTAGACTGCGTAGCGGCTGGTCCTGCTCCTCGACCAAGCTCTTTCCACGAAATATCTGCACCTAAAGTAAGTACTGCACTGGTTAGATTTTGTGACTATTTTTTTTTTCATTGAACGTATATGTAATGCAAATAAAGTAGATTTACCAGCCCGTAGATTTCCGTCTTCCTGCGATTGTTGTAATGGCCTATGTCATCTAGTAAATTTTACTCGCGTTCAGGGAAGTAAGAAACTAATGTTATTTCCGTAATTAATGTGGGATAGACTAAGCAACGCAAAATGATATTATTAATGTTATATCATTTATAACAAATAAAATGATATTATTCGATGCAGTTTCCTCCTGTTTACGTCTCGTCAGGGTAAGTCCCACATGCTGCCTCTGTCTAGTGTCAATCAATTCAATCAATTAGAATCAGTGAAAAAAAAAGTACTTATATGACAACGTGAAAGGTGATGAGCCCGTCGACGTCTTTATGTCTAATCTAACGATGCATAAATTGTACATAAGTTTTTTGAAAGCAACCCATTGGTCCCCTTGACCCTACCCCAGTATTAGGAAAGGCGTGAAGATATTTTTTTAATCATTAGTTTAGCAAACATCTAACATTTTGTTTATATCGTCAATAACATAAAAAGTCAAATAATTACACAGCGGCTGATAAGATACGCCCCGATTGTTCTGACCTTGTTGACACCGCAGAATTAAACCGCTTGACGTAAATGAGCAATGAAATGCGATAAGTAAGCAATGATTCACATTTAAAAATATAATGTTTTAACCACATCAAGTTGATATGGAAAGATATTTTAAAATATCGTTTAAAATATCGCTAAAATATCGTTTAAAATATCGTGCAAATATCGCGTAGCCTAATCAAACACCATTATTGGTGGCAGATGCCTTATCTGCCTAGGAATTATCAAGTTTAGTACCACACTCTAAGTCATTTCTGACGCTAAGCATCTATACAAAAACAATTTTGTCTTGATTTAGAAGCTATGGAGAGCCGGGAATGTGTAATCTTCGTCGATGGAGATAATTTGCAGATTCAGAAGCTCGTGTTTTAACTTAAGTTCATAAGGATCTCCTGTCAAAAATTTTGTGGAAACTTAGATATTCATGATCAACGTTGGCTGACGAGAACAAAATGACAATTAACTTTTAGGAACATCATAGATGTTCTTAAAAAATCCGTAAAATTAGGGTTGGTGTAATATCGGCCTAATACCACCACCTCTCTTTTCGTGGGAAAATGCAGTTTTCTACCGATAGACAGTGAGTTCTGCCGTAACCATTTCGAAAAATACTGGACAAATACTTAGCAGACCGGTAACAGCATTTGGTGATCGCAGTAACAGACAACTTGCACAGCATTAGCGTCTTCGATGCAAGTTGTCTGGTACTGCGATCACCAATCCGCTCGCCAAGCGTTGCAATTATCTAAAACCCTCCCGTACGGGAGAGACCTATGCTATTGGGCGTTTGTAGGTCTTTATGATGATAATGAGGATTGGGGTTAATTGTTTTAGAGTGTTGATGTTTCTTTTTTGACGATCGCCCTGAAAGTGAGACACAAAAAAACACATGGTTTTAAAGGTGTCGTCAGTCTGATGTCACAGACTGGTTTCTCGGACGGGTCAATGTAAAAACCTTTTTTTTCTACATTGTCTTGAGTCTGGGTGTTTTTTGTACCTTTTTTGTTTCTGATTCTATAACACAAGTGCTTTGGCTTAATTTCGGATCCGAGCAAGTGATGTAGTCCCTATGTATGTATGTATTCTGGAACCCGTACACCTAACCCTTTTAGAGTGTTTATATCGCTTAAGGCTGTCAAACGTTAGCTGTGCTAAGTTAACAACGCCATAAACTCAAGTCTGTAACTAACAGTTTTACTGTTAGTTAAAAATCATCCTTGAACGTTATAAGTTAATATTGTCATCAATTGCACGAACTAATTTTTTCTATAAAAAGTCAGTAATTTAAAAACAATCGAGATCGTGATAACAAAAAAAAAAAAACAAAATTGATGATTTTGTTTTATGGTATTGTTTAATACAGTCACTTGGTTTTTATAATAAAGTTACTTTAGCGGGAAGTACATGAATGAAGATGGCTTGGGACCGTTCTTTGTGGAGGCCTATTTTCAGCAGTGAACTCTTTATAGGCTGTAACGAAGAGGAAGAAGTATTTATAACAAATTCCGCCCTGCCTTTCGTCGTTGATTTATATAGGCCGTTGTATATGTATGTTATAGAAAGAAATATATCTTGATATTTCAACTGATACGTCTGGGATTCAAATCCACCAACTCTGTGGTACTACGGCGATACACCTCTCTAGGTGTACCGTGTTTCACCCGCATCAGTTGAAATTTTTGTCTCTTTTGTAGGTACGTCTATAAGGGGCGTTAGGAAAATCTATGAGAAAGACTGAGAGCCTAGAGTGTTAATGAAAAACTTTCCTACATGTTAATCCAGTCATATACTAAATGCGTTCCAAATTTTAAATACTGACGTTTTAGCGCGATTGGGTTATTAATATTCAAAACTATCCAATCATAGAATAATTCATATCCAATTATAGGAACATTCACATTTATAATGTGAGTAGGCGGAGATAAAAAAACAACCATGTCGTCATGGACTGTAGAAAAATGGTGAAGATCTAATGTTTATTTCTTTTCAAGAACGTTCTTAAGGTTGGCGAACAATGAGTCATAGAAAGTCATTCAACTCGGTATGATTATATCTGTACAACGAACTCGGTCACTCGTCCACGATACTACATGTCCTTTTAAGCTTCGTGACTCAGCGTTCTTACTTAATTTTTCCTGCAATCTACTTAAAGATCTTTGTATTCATAAAACGGAATTCTTTTTTAATTTATTTAAAAACATTAGGGTGGAGACATTGTAAACTACAGAATTGAACCAAAAGTATACCATATGTTTTTATAATAAGTACTACAAATATTATAAATAAAAATTTCAATATTTTCAACGTTACCCATTTCCCAATACACCTTCGATAATATACAGTACAGTCTACAATGTGAGTAAGTACATTACAGAAGTTAAGGAGAAAATCGAGTGTAAATGTAAAGAGGTGTTAAAGGAAAACGTCTTCTTGCGTGTATTCCTTGTGTAATTATCATCTTAATCCTAGTTTACAACTATGAAGAAACCTATGTTTCTGAGTGGTCCGCGTTATTAGAGGGACCTACGAGATTACACTTATTAATTATGTTATATACTAAATGCTATGCTAAGTCACGATAGCCGAGTGGTTCGGTGGTCGGAATTTCGAGTCGAGAGACCCCAGTTCGAGCCCCAAGTGGCAGGCTCGTACCAATGAGTTTTTCAAAAACGTATGTACGAATTATATCGTTGGCTTGGACATAAAGGCGGCGACGGGCTCACCACCTGTCACGTTGTCCCGAAAATATCTTCGGTGGAAGGTGGGTCAAAGGGACTTAATTGTGTAAACTAGACCTCTGTCTACCCCTGTATTGGGAATTGCGTGAAGATATTTATTTATTTTTATTTATCTATGCGAATACTATGCTTTAATATATAAGTATACACACTTCAGTGTTTGCATATAACTTTCGCAGGGTGAATGTTAAGTTATTGCTGATGCTTATTGACAAATCTGTACAAATCAACACATTCAATATTTAAAAATTAATAAGCAAATCACGTTTTAGGAGCCTTTAATAATGATTTTCATGTTTTGTCCTTCAAGTGACGAACTTCCAAACTGTTCTTTCCCCATTTTTACTCCTTAGGGTTAAAATTCCCGGGTTGATTCTTACAATATAATAAACAGTTATTTCAAAAGCTTCAAAATTTACAAATTAACGCCGCTAACGCCGTTAACGCCGCTTCAGCGGTTTATGTTCTCTGCACTGATAAATCAGTCAGTCAAGACAAATAATTGTATATAACGGCACATAAATGCTAAGATTCTTCTATCCTTACCTCTCCTGTGAGAGAGAGAGTTCGCCATAATTACATCAATTGTGGAAGAGGTTCGCCAATACCATCATATCATCATCATCGTAACGGCCACAAATTTCGACTGTAGGACTGTCTCTTGAACAGGAGAGTGAGAGACATAATCGCCACGCTTATCAAGCGTTTTGATGATCGCAGTGCCAGTCAACCTGCATTTAGACGCTGCTGCTCGTCACCGCGGCGACCAACAGCCTGTTGAATTTTGTTTATTATTTTTTTGGTATATGATAATATAAATAATCCGCTATCTAACCGAATAACCCATACCAATTTCAACATTTTTTTCTTAGGCGTCTCTTTCGACGCCCACGGAAGAGAAGGATTATCTCATTTTCTTACCGATTCCACAAGGATAAGAAGAAAGGATATACATACATATAAATACATATCATATTATCTACTCTAAGATCACGTTGTCCCGAAAATATCTTCGGTGGAAGGTGGGTCAAAGGGACTTAACTATCTAGATTAGACCTCTACCCCCGTATAGGGAATTGCATGAAGATATTTTTTTTTATTTTTTAAGGTACGGAGCAGCCTTCCTTTGACATTTTTATAAACCGCGTAGCATTGCTAATAAACCAATATTTTACGCAACCCGAAAGTGATTCATGACAGAGTTCTTGTTAAGATAATTAGTAACCAAATGAAACAATGATTGCTACGAATTTTTATTAACCTAATTTACAACTACGGCTTCATTATAATAAGGATTCAAATTAGCTCATCAATTATTTTATACGTGCCATCAGTCCCTTCATTGTGACTGAATGAGTCAGGGTGCAAGTGACTCATTAACTGCATCCCTGGCTACACGTCGACCGCTGCGTCGTAACTTGTGTTATCTCTCGCCAAAGGGGTGTGTCATTGTTTGTGACACACATGGTATACATTACGAAGATGGTTATGTTGTTAGTTATGTAATAATTCTAAGTGACGGCTTGGTTAAATCAATGATTACGTAGTACCGAACTTTAAATTCATTATTCTTAAGTGAAAAGTGGGAACTTTAAATTCATTATTCTTAAGTGTTATTAGCGAGGAAGCTAATAACAATAATTTAAGGTAATAAATATCAAAACGAATAATATATAAGTATCCTGTATTTTAAAGTTAACGTATCAAAATAATAGCCCTTTTTATTCGGCTTTCTCTGGATTAACTTTTCTAGTCATTAAATCAGATAAAAATAATTTAAATCTCAATTTGGACTAAACTTTATATTTTTAAATTTTCATTAAAATTTGTTGATTTCTTTTAGTAATTAGGGTCGAGGAACATCATGACAACGGATTTTTATATTTAACACACGAATATGGGTAATACATATTTTTATTTAATTATAAAAAAAATAATTTTATTTAATTTTGTTTGCTTTATTTAATTGAATAGTCTGCTTTATTTTACGCAGCTCCTAATTTCATGCCTGGTCGGTAATACGAAATAAAACGATACAAAATAAAAAGTACATAAAATCTGGTGCTATAAAGTATTGTCAGTCCCCACTTCCTTTGGACTGTACACTTGAGAACTATGTTGTTAGTAGTTAAAATACTTTTAATACATCTAAATGGACAGCCACTATAGCCGAGTGGTTGGAAGAACCGAATTCGAATCAAGAGAAGCGGGTTCGAATCCAAGGCCTCACTTATTTCCTAATTCTGGGAAAGTCCGAGGTCTAGACCACTATGTTCGTACGCCCCATTTTACGGAAAAGTTTTTTTGCATTACATGACAGGTGGTGAGCCTATCGCCGTCTTAGCGTACAAGCCTACGCTACCATATACCTAAATAGATAAATATTTATACCTTGTCGTTAAACGCAATTCCCAATACAGGGGTAGACAGAGGTCTATTCTAGACAATTAAGTCCCTTCGACCCACGTTCCACCGAATATATTTTCGGGAAAACGTGACAGGTAACGAGCCCGTCGCCGTCTTTATGTCCAAAACAACGATATAATTCGTACATAAGTTAAAAATGACACGAGTACAAACAATATTTGTTCCACAAAACTATTTAAATACTTAATAATATATTAGTACCATATATACAATACCAAACACTATATAATAAATACCATATAGTGTATTCGGTGACTGATACACTATGTGGTGGTGTGTTATTATGAAATTAAATTAAACTAAAAAAAAGTCACGATAGCCGAGTTGTTGGGTGGTCGGAATTTCGAGTCGAGAGACACGAGTTCGGTGGCAGTACCAATGAGTTTTTCAAAAACTTATGTACGAATTTCATCGTTGGCTTGGACATAAAGGCGGCGACGGGCTCACCACCTGTCACGTTGTCCCGAAAATATCTTCGGTGGAAGGTGGGTCAAAGGGACTTAATTGTCTAGACTTGACCTCTGTCTACCCCTGTATTGGAAATTGCGTGATATTTTTTTTAAACTAATACATATAAACTCATCATCTGTCATCTTTACATAAATAAGCTTCAGTGAAAAGTGAGTCGAAAGGACCTCATCGCTTGAATGTGTGTGTAATGTAATTGCGTGCAGATGCATAAACTTAGTATGTAGTAATTCAACGATGACACATTTATAGGTTCAGACTGTCCGGAATATGTACGTCAGAAAATAAAAATTTCCTTGCGAAATTACGCCCCATTTAAATCAGAAGCGCGTCATGATGACGTCATTCGCATGGAGGAAAAATTCGCGCTGCATCATCTTCATTTATGGAGCATTAAATATTCTAAAGGCCTTGCAAGAAATTCCACGTGGAGACTACTAGGCGGTTGTGGCGATAGACGATACATTAAATATGTACGGATTTCTAAACTCATGAATCGGTGCTTGTATTACACGTCTTACTTCTATTATAAATGCGAAATTTGGATGAATAGAAGGATGTTCATTTGCGTTTGAACGGCTGAAGCTTGGCACACAGATAGTTAAAATGAAATAGGCTTTTATTTTACTAAAGGATTATCAAAAAGGTTCTAATTCATAATTTTATGATTTTTATATTAAAGTGAATAGATTTAAGAATTTAGATCGTCTACAAGCTTACTTTAAAAATCTGATTTAGATTAGTTTATTATATTTTATGACCAAGTTGATAATCAGTGTCGTTGCAGTAACTAAATAAAATAAAATAAATAATAAACGCAATTCCAAATACAGGGTAGACAGAGGTCTAGTCTAGACAATTAGGTCCCTTTGACCCACCTTCCACCGAAGATATTTTCGGAACAACGTGACAGGTGGTGAGCTTGTCGCCGTCTTATTTTCCAAGCCAACGATATAATTCGTACATAAGTTTTTTTGAAAAACCCATTGGTACGAGCCTGCCACCTGGGGATCGAACTCGGGTCTCTCGACTCGAAATCCCGACCACCCAACCACTCGGCTATCGTGACTTTAAGGCTGCAGTAATTACTAAATTAAATGACATTGAAATCAGGCATTTAGCTTTAAACACATGCTTTGTAAATGACTAGTTATATTAACATTAGTTAGTTCTCACCATATGTGACCTAGACAGTTAAAGAAACAAACAGTGACTCATGCCCCCGAATTGTATAACCTTTGGCATGTACTTAGTGTTATATTTTTAAAACATAAGGGTTTAGTATTTTTAAATTACCCAAATTGGCCATAGCAATAAGGCAACGACGTCCTTCACCTTTCTTTTGTCTATCTGAATTACTTTTTTATTTAATTTGCTACCGTGTAATTACATATCTGTTGCAATATTGCAATAACCAGATACTGATATAAATCAGACAGATACTTTAGCGTATCTAAATATCTACTGCATTAAACGACCTCAAAACGGCCTAGTCAAGTGCCGTAATCTAAAACAAGTCGAATTCTAAACGCAAAAGTTTGCGTTTCCTTTAGTCTTTACATATGTACACTCAATTATACTTTACCATTATAACGTTACAGTTTAAAATAGCATAACTCGGTGGACACGTGCGGCCAAGGTATTAATGGAGTCAAAATCGTACCGTGTAGCGTAAAAGTGCTTTATTATTCGGTCGACTTTAAAACTGCGTTAACTTGTTCGAGCGCTGTATTGCTTACAGGGTTATATCGAACGCGCGATGACTCAAGCCTCGGTAAACAGTATGCGGGGCGATGAGTCACCGTTTTACACATTCGCGTATTGTGTTAGAGCTTGTTGTCAGTCTACAGTTGGACTCGTCAAGTAAGCAACCAAACCGTTTTAGGCGTTTATAATGCAGATATTTTCTGCCAAACGCTTAAACAATTAACTGATGTGATAAACAATACTTTAACATTATTATGTGTGGCTAATAGAAAAACAAGTGAAAGTGTATCTGTGTAATTAAATAGTTCTAGTATATGTGCGTGCATTTCGTGTGTGTGCGTGTCACTAGTGAAACGTTCGATAAAGTTGGTGATAATTTTGTGAATTCCATTACATTGGTGGTAAGGATTGAACAATGCCTTCCAACAAGAAGTTGTTAGTAAAAATGAAACAGATTGCACAGTGGATTTTAGTGATGCATGTGGTGAGTATCTTGACTATTTATTTCATGTATTTTTTGGGGCAAACCATTTCTAACATGATATTATAAATGTGAAAGTTTGTATGTTACTCAATCACACACTTAAACGACTGAAACTTTGATCCTTGAAATGTAAAATGTCCTTCGACAGTCTGTCGACATAACACAGGATTCTTAACTTTGAAACCCAAACAATGTCCTGTTCCTGTAGAAATGATCTATATATTGAGTTTGTTTAACCGATTTTAATGTGTAGGATTGGGGAATACGGATATAAAACTCCGGGAAATGATAGATTGTTACAGAATTAACGATATGATGCGAAGTCGGGGATATTAGCTAAATGTTTATAATAGTTTTGTAATATGATATTTAAAGATGTATAGTTCATAAATTAAAACAAACCATCGTCAATGTGTGTAAATATGCTATATGTGTTGTACCTATTAGTAAACGAATTATATAATTTTATATATCTATTTATAAAATTATAATCTAGTTAATTTTATATATCTAGTTAATAAACAGTAATATCAGAATATTGGTCATCACTCAATTAAAAATAATAATTACGTAAATTTTATGCATTCTGATATCCCCCGGTTTCATTCCGTAAGTGTCGTAAGAAGCGATAAAGAGAGTAGCTTTGGATATACAAATGGCTACCGACAGATGGCGGGATAGCCGTCTCGAAAAATACCAGATTAAAAATAATCAGACATGTGAAAGTTAGCAAGGTCTAAAGATGCGAGGTGCCAGTAGCAGTACTGCGATCGCCAATTCGTTTGCCTAGCGAGGCGATTATGACAAATTCATCTTATGGGAGAGATGTCTATGTCCTGCAGTAGACTTTACGTAACCTTAGTAAGTAATTAAGTAAGAAATTGTATTGTTTATTCTACTATTGCATGATTGTTAGACTTTATATTCTTCAAATTTGCAAGAACACCCAGGTTTTCAAATGAAACGAAATGTTTAGGTTTGAAAATCCCAAGTTTAACTTTTTTGCAAATGAAAGCCAAACTTTGCTCTCTAAACTTCTAACTGAGTGAAATGTACCCAAGGTTCACAAGGGGCTCCTAATCAATATCATCTACTGGCAACTGTATTTATTTAAACATAAGATATTAAAGATTTAAAATTCTTTTTTTAACTACACACAGTAAATATAGTACCGATTAGTAATTATCTTTAGCTAGAAATTGGCGATCTCTTTATAAACATAAAAATTACATTTAATTTTTGTGTACATTTTACAAAAATTCGAGTAATTTTCAAATAAATTTTTTTTTTAAAGATAACTTCAAAAATGTCTATGCTTCGTTTGTATAGACTACGAATAAGTAACGTAGTAAAAATTATTACCTCAAAACCGAACAAAGATAAGGAAGTAAAATCTATCATAATAACGAAATAACTGTTTTATCAAACAACCAGGGAAAGATTATTATGGTTTAGCATTAATTTATTCAAAATATAAATAAATTGAAGATTGAAGAAGTCACGATAGCCGAGTGGTTGGGTGGTCGGAGTTTCGAGTCAAGAGACCCGAGTTCGATCCCCAAGTGGCTGGCTCTTACCAATGAGTTTTTTCAAAAAATTATGTACGAATATCGTTGGCTTGGACATAAAGGCGGCGACGGGCTCAGCACCTGTCACGTTGTCCCGAAAATATCTTTGGTGGAAGGTGGGTCGAAGGGACATAATTGTCTAGAATAGACCTCTGTCTACCCCTATATTGGGAATTGCGTGAAGATATTTAATTTAATTTAATAAATAAATTGATATTTAATTAGTGAATTAGTGAATTTAACAGATATTAGTGTATCAACATTGAATAGAAACGAATGATTTTAATTGAAACTGATTTAAATTACGCGGTAGAGATTTTAAATATACTTATAGTTCATAACAGTATATGGATTTCTTTCCATAACGCTAAAACATCAAAATTCCACAGTAATAACTTGCAGGAAAATAACATAGAGTAGTCATCTGATCGTAGTCATTATTACTCTTTGGTAAGGCATGACCTCTCGCTTTATAAACTGTTTAACAATTATAACAACTATTATAAGCTATCATCTGTTTTTACTAGATCTGGCCTCAAACGACAGCAACTTTTTCCGCAACTTAATCATTTCCTGAAAGATAAAATTTAAATCAAACAACAGTTTTAATGGAATATATAAATCCAGTTGATTTAAATTCCAGACGAATTAAATAATTGATGCTTTAACTTGGATTGATGCCGCATGTTAAAGAGTTTTCTCAGTGGTGATCTTGGAATATAAAATACTCTCTAAACATTACATAAATACTATTTATAGAACTACAATTTTATAGAAAGGAAAATGCGGTTGTGCTGTTTCAATCGTCTATTTTACCCCTACCGTTTTATTTTAAGTTAAGACGATTTTACGAGATTAAGGCAAAGTTTCTTTTATATGATTATCGTATTAACGATGGGGTAAGTTGTAAATGATTTGGTTATTTCTTTTGATCTGAGCCGAATAGCGTTCATAAAGTATACTAATTTCATTTATAATTTCTCCTGATTTTGAAATTTCTTCGTTTATAAGTATCTACTTCATTTCCTCGCTGTCTCTCAGAGCAATGCAAATAAGTTATTTACTAGGCTTATTCCTATCGTCTGTTTTGTCTTTATAAAATTTTCTTGGTAATTGAAGTGTATAACTTTCTCTCCCATAATTATCCTTTAAATGTCGCGATCCTATTGCTTGCGAAAAATGTTTAGTGCAGCAAAATATATCGAGACGAGTAAATTAAAACTGTTGTCTAAAATAGGCAGCCATCGTTGTGCCGAAAGTAAAAAGTATAAAAGGAAACCGTTTTCAATCAGTTGAACGTTAGAGGTTACCGGCAGTAGAACGTGACCAGACAGCGGCTGGTGTGGATGAAGGCAAATCGCGCTGGCTCAAAGAGGGCGCTCTAAATAACTGTTACAATTTAAATAGAAATTAATATAATGAGTCTTGTAATATTTTGATTTTGAATTTTTTTCCTAAATTGCATTCTTTTAAGAATTGCCACAAGCGTTTTAAGCATAATACAATATACATTTAAATTAATCGTAAAACGCCATACAATACAACGAAATTATGCGAAATATTGTTCTTTGTCATGGTAAATGAATATTTTTAATTTGATCTTGCTATTAGCTAGATAATTTTGCTAACCCTGCGCATAGGCTTTTCTATTTGCCTTTAAGTATTTTTTTGTTAAGACATTACGTAATGGATACCATAATGTAAAGTAATAAAGAGCATTTAAATAAAAAAAAAAAAACAACAGATACAGACGACGTGCTTTAATATTTATGGCACGCGACACCGCCGGACTATTTTAGTCCGGAATCCCAGGGAGGCGTGTCCCCTGGTATAAATACATTAGACCGGGCTGGTGACTCATACGACGGTCTGAAAGCTGCGTCTTGTCCTACATCCTCCATACTCTTGGTATTACTCATAGCGGCAAACCCGGAATCACAGTATGAATTACTGCTCTCTCGTTTGTTGTTATTTGTGTTTACAGTTGGGTCAGAAGTAATAACTATCTGAACGTTTCAGTTTTATTACTTTGCCGCAATGATTTTGCTTAAAATTTGTATTTATGAAATATTTCACGATTCTGTATTATTATTATTTGTTTTCACATTATAGTATAGGAATAGGACATCTGAGATTTGTTTGTACATAACAATTTCCATTTTCATTGGCTATAAAATTAACTATATTCGTTTAGGTAGCTACTTTATAAAACTGAATCTTGATTTGCAGTAAAACGTATGAAACGCTTGCTTATAATTGTTCAAAAGTCCGTAAGTTCATAAGGAAATTTTTTTTATTATTACTTCGTCATCTATATTACCCAAACAACAGAAATAATTTCGGTTTAAAGCCAAGATAAATCAATAACTTCAAACAACGAGTACTTATCTTACATTACAAGAAAAGTTGCGCATATGTATAAATTACGCTCAGACCTCAGAATGTATATTTAAAAGACTGCTTGAAACAGAGATTACAGTATCCTTGTGACAACACGTTTCCTCATTGTCTTTATGTTATACCGGTTTCACAGCCTTATATTATAATAGGAAGTCAACTATTATTACCTTTTGAAATATACTTACTATCTTTAAGAGGAGAAGATACTGTCTTCGTTATTTAGATTGTGTACTGTGTTATTGCTTCCTTTTTTATGTGAAATTTGAAAAGAAAAACATCTACCGTTGATGAATTGGCAGGCGTGCACATGTATTTGAAATTGAATTGATTTCGACCCCTCTATGTATTACCCTTCCGCTTCGATGAGAAACTTGATTTGCTTCGAACAATACTCTGAATAATACGATCAGTTTTGAATGTAAATTGTTATCGGAAAAATAAAGTTTTGGAAAGGTGACTTAGCTGCTTTATTTTTACCATCTAAAAATAAGTAGTTTGTATGTACTCTTGATAAGTATCTTGATAATTGAAGCGATAAATCTATAAAAAAGTCACGATAGCTGAGTGTTTGGGTGATCTGAATTCGAGTAAAGAGACCAGAGTTGGATGTATTATGTATTTATATATTTAGTTTGATGAGGGAGAAGGCTAGATGAATAACAGAGGATATTTTTGCTCCGGTTGGTTAAGGGAATACGCAGAAATTTCGGAATACTGCACAGACTAAGTCGATGGCAAAAAGTAGTAATTAAAAAAGTATTGGCTTCCTTGTCGTTAAATTTTGTTGTTTATTAAAATAATAAAGATGCTCTTGTAAATTTTCTTCTCTAACAAAAATTTGATTTACCGCTGAAAACTTTGTGCTTAAGCTTCTTGAAGTTTGTTGATATCAAAATATATTTTTTTGCAATTCAACCACAAGCCTCGTTTGAGTTTTAATTAAGCGTTGAGAAAAATATGTAAATTGCGAGCAAGCCTGTGCAGACATCGCAAATCAAAGTGAGGGGGAGCAGCCATCGTTTTATTATGTAAATATTTTTTGCACGCCGATAGTAATACTACAAAACAAAGGTCGCGTTATTAAAAGGTTTTGGTGTACCTTTCAGTGATGATTCTCAGTTTGAATTATGTAGATGATAAATTATTTTATTGAATTAATAATAATTTAGGAATCCAAATAAGATTAAAGAAATCAGTTTTACAAGTTTTTTTTAATCCAAATTGGATTTAAAAAATCAGTTTTATAGGTTTTTCAACTGAATTTGTAATAAGATAGTAAAAGAAATACCTTCAGTGGAAGGTGGGTCGAAAGGACTTTATTGTCTAGACTAGACCTTTCTCTACCCCTGTATTGGGAATTGCGTGAAGATATTTAATTATTTATTATTTACGAAACGTAAAGTCAATGTAAGATATCGGCCATTTTCTGTTTATTTTCATATATCAAGTACCAAGGAGAATCAAGTACGAAATATAGTTCATTTAAAAATACTTGCTCAACATCGCAGAACATAACTGACAAATCTTACATTTTATTAGTGTAGTGTTATTAAGAATTTCTTCCTTGTGAACAATGAAATGACTATTTGTGTCAAAGTTATGGAACTTGTTACATAGATTGAATAAAATATTGAAGCAGTTCGGACGTGCTTCAATTCCTGTTTAAACAGTCTGTGATTAGTACTTTTAAAATGAAGTAATGTTCAAATGTTCTCACGTTGTCCAATTGTCAAGGTCTATTTATGTCATAATGTTCTTCATATATATGCACATAAACATAAAAGAGTCATGGTAATGACACCCTGCCATGGGGGAGACGTCTAACCGGTCGTTATGGTCGCCGGATATGTGACCGCTGCATTTTATTACCACTTTACTGTGCCACATAATCGACCTTCATGACAAAAGGGCTTCCTTTAGACTAATAGTCACTTAATGTATATGGGACCAATGCTCTTATTTTTTTTGGTACTAAACGGTTTTAAAAATTTGTTATTGTTAAGTCTTTATTGAGATATATCAGATAAAAAATGTAATTAGATAGGTGATGAACAACAGGTTCTGTCAGTCGCAATAAAAGACACTTCGGTACAGTGAGCGCCAAAATTCGGATGCGTACGATTATACTAAATTTTTGTATACGTCCTGTAGGCAGACTATTTACAGGCACTGATATCCTTAATTAATGATGTATTTTCCTTTGTTGCAGGTCGAATTTATTGAGGCGTATTGCACACCAAGAGACACAGCGCGCCGCTCACCGCAGCGCAGTCGACGCTCACGCGAGCCGCGTCGTTCCCCCGACGTCAACCAATGGCGATACGAATCTCGGCGACAGCAATACGATTTTGACTCTTGCCGGAGACCGTACGACTACGGATCCGGTCGCAGACACCACAGGGACTTCGACGACGATTCGGCGAGGCGACCAGCTTTCGACGCTGAATCGGCGCGCCGCCGCGCTGACTACGAATCGGCTAGACGGACAGACTTCCACTTGTCCACGCCCGGTGTGTCTCGCCGAAGCCCAGAGAGTGCTCCTGAAGGATCGGCGGAGTCGCCCCCGGAGCCGGCGCCTTCCGCTCCACTCAGACAAGAAAGACAAGCAGGACATCGCTCGCAGCCTTATTACGAATCGGGTACGTGTATTGTATATACATATATTCTTTTTACATATCTTATAACGTTCACGTTATTTATAATGCTTCAACACAGAGAGTGTGAATGTGGGCTGAATGGCGGGGCAGGATAAAGCACGTTAGCCATGCGTGTTAGTTCTACACTATAGCAAGGGCCGTGCTATGAACATTAAACTGAATTGTTTCGACATTTGAAACTTGAGGTTGCCGCTAAATTAACAATTCGGAGATATTAAATACTTGATGGTTGTATAGCGTTTAGTAAATGAGATTTACGGTCTGGCACGGAAAAGTTCTATTTAATTCAGGAACTAAAATCGAATTGTATGGAATTGAATCATATTAAGTAAATTTCCTAAGCTATAATTATAAATCAAAGTGATCGCACGATTTGTTGAACATTAAGTTTATTTAAAAAATATATTTGTTTTGGTGTTCGCTCGTCAATCATCCTGCGCCCACGCTTTCGACGTGAATAAGGCCTTATAGAAAAAATTCGCATCACGGGTCAAAATTTTTGGTTTAGCGTTTGAAGACATAGTCAGTTATTTGTAAAGAGTTATAGAAAATTATCATTAGTAAAAAATAAATAGAATAAATTTCAAGCCGTGCCTTATCACTTTCATGCATTAATTTAGTTTGTTCACGAAGTTACATAATGCAGAGCTGTGAAACTTGTATTCCGGTCACATAAGCTCTTATGTAAGAGATCTGTGTTTCTGTTCATCTCCAAGGACTAGCGGGACAAAGACTTTTTTCTTCCAGCATAACAATTGCGGTGGAGACTTGTTAAAGCATTGTTCGCTCAGCTGTAGAGCGGGAATCTAGTCGTGTCCATTCGCCACAGCTTTATTAAAAAGAAAAACTTGCGAGTTTTCCGTCATTTCGTTCCATATAAATACGTTACTCGCTATATTTAAGATAAAATATATTTATAATGTTTATTTTTATTAATTCATGTTAAATGCAAATTGTTATTGACTTAAGGTGTTCACGCTACTATCAGATTAGTGATTATCAAGATACTTATGTTATAGCTTGAAATATGTCTGATTCCTGGAGTAGATCTATGAATTTCATTAAAAAGTGACTGTCTCGCATTTGATCCAACAATATCATATTATACCGAGACGGTCTTGACAGGATATTTAATTTCTATACATAGCCATTGTGTTCAGAACCAGTTTAGAAAGAGACTCCTTAAATATGAGCAACGGTTAAATGTTTCCAGAAGTCGAGATATATTTTAGTAATTTTTCTCCAGTTTTGACTAAAAAGTATTTCGGATATTCATCTATAATGTTTATGTTAATGTTGAAAAATGGTACAAACTTTTTAAAAACGTTTTAATTTCATTTGCTATGTTGTCTCATTTCAAAATGGATTCTATAATTCTATATTTAATTGGTACGAGCCTTGTGGATCGAACACGAGTCTCTTGATTCTTATTCCGATTACCCAACTACTAGGCTATTGATTGTCTGTGTGTTAATTTTATGTATTGGTAATATCGACGCTGAATTATTGTGAAAGATATATAAATAAAAATCTGTTAAGCAAGAGAGTTTAATACATAGATGGATTGAATGGAAGCCGATTGGCTTTCCACAATTAGGCCGTTGTAGCTAATAGAAGTTGCAGTGGCAGCGAGATAACAATAGCAAGTTTTAATCAGGCTTTTCCGTTTGTTCATTCGTCTAGACTGAAAAAAAATGTCTCGGTCGTAACGAATGCAGGGTAGTGGTTTCAAGCTGCTGATTATATTTACAAGTGTGTGTAAGTGAAAATTAACATGCATTTTACTTTTATATGTAGCAGTATTCAAATTTACAGAAATTAATCACGCATGATAGGCGTATTGTTTCATGGAAAGTTAGTCTATTTATCTATTTTACTGATAGAAGGAACCTACGAAGTTTGTTTGGCCTTTTTCTTTATCTACAACAGAAGAAAGTGATAACGAACGGATAAAAATACATAACCACTACATACTCTTACTGTATGTAGTGGTTATGTATTTTACAGGTGCTAGTAACGACGATTTTGAAATTAATTTTCTATTTTTTTGTTTGAGAAAGACATTTTGTACTTTTAATGTAATTCGCTTTATATAATAATTGCCTGAATGTGAATTAGAATTAGAACGCCCAAGAACGATCTTAGGCGTCCTAATTATAATTCTATGTCGAACATTTTTGTATTAGTTTAGGAAGTAGTTTTTCGAAATTTTTGTGCCACTAGTACCGTTATTGTAGACAGTAAGACAGCAATAGTTTTTCCAAAGGACAAGTTCCTTTAAGAACTAAACTGTTTAAATATTTCAGAATCGGGTCATGACAATTGATTAGTTATTTCATTAAATATTTTTCTTATAAATTCTGAACGCAAATAGATTTTCAAATTGCCAATACGTACAGCGGATATAATTTTAATGTTTAATTAAAATAATACGACAATTTCAGACATCTTGATTTTAATTATTTCATCATACTTATACATACATAGTACATATGTTATGCTTTGTTCAATTTGAATACAATAAAGAATGAATAAATAAAAAAGTTGAAGATCCTAGGTCAACGGGAGTTTGCCTGAAGGTTTTATTTATTTAATGGAATATTTACAATGTAAATAGGTTGTGTAATATTTATCGTCTTTTGTTAGAAGTTTTAACGGTATCAGTAGATGTTTTACCGACCCGACGTGCGTGTGCTCCATGAAAATATCTTGTTGACAATTTTTAACTTTAAACTCGATAGGCGATTTAAAAAATCTTTTCTAAAAAAGATATATAGAATCCGTAATACAAAGCTTCATAACGTTTAAAAATATATCATCATCATTTATTTACCCGAAAGCATAGTTAGTCGGTACAAAGACATATACATATAGTAAGGCGGTGTACCGACACTGTACAGTATATGTCTATGGGAATATATCTTTGTATGTATATGTATTTCTATCTTATTACTATTCCGTTGTCAAGACACAGAAAATCCTGGGTTGGAGCTGGATGACGATTGTGATATTTAAAAATATTAGTAATAATATAAGTAATAAATATACTAGTTCTCTCCTCTATGTTGACGAAGTTTGTAAATATAAACAAGCAATTTATTACTATAAAAACATTCGTTACATGACTATATAGTCAACCCCAGTGTCTATAATACTATTAAAAATATTCTACAATCAAAAGTTATCAACTTCAATTAAAAAGTATATTTATACAAATAAACGCACCCGTCTTTCCCTGATTGTGTTGAATTTTCATGGTTGTCACTTTTCCAAAAGACATTTAGCGCGTAGATTGCTACGATTTGACAAATTCAACTCGCGTCATGAGTCTGGACATCCACGCGGAAAAGTAATTACGTCACCTAATGACATCACTTAAGCTCTCCCTTCACATTGCTAATAGACGATTTGCTGGGCGCCTGTTGACATTTTCAGTAATACACCGTTGCACGCTTGTCATCTACGTAACGTAAATATAAATTACCTAAATATAATAATTTATTACGTGCTATACGAATCCGGAAGTAATTGCAGAATTATTGCATACGCATAATTGCAGAGCTAATAAATAAGCTCTCTTGACCATATTCCTTAACGTTCATGAATCTAATGCCGTTATTAAATTAAAGAGAAAAATACCTTTGTTATAGCGGCATAGTAGTCTGCATTTCATCTCATAGAAATTTGTAGTTGGCGACTATGGGACCTTTGCCTTGTAGTAATTTCCGTTGATGGCTAAGCATCCTGAAAAATAATGTTTCATGTCTTAAAAGCGGTTAAAATCGTATCTTTAAAGAAGATATTGCAAAAAAAGCAATATGATAATTTTGTTATATCTTCTTTAAAAACATATTCATAACCTGCGATTTTGAAATTAGTTTACATTTCTTCGTTTCTGTACTAGGCGTTTCTGTATAATTAAAAATAATTATACAGAAACGCCTGTTAATCTATCCACAGATATTTTCGCTGCTGTAGGGCTTAAATCCAGACTTTTGTGCTCAACGTGCATTCAGAAGGGATGCCTTTGTTGCGTGAAGCTAGGATTTCTCATTAGGGTATTTTCATATGCCTTTGAAACGACATTAGCATCGTGTGTGGGCTTAAAGGGGGATTAATGTAAGCATTTAACGCAGCATGGTAATTACTTATTGGTTTATTAAACCAATTTATTGCATTATTATTTCACATCATGCATTGCAATATAATTTTTCATCGTGTTTAGAGTAAATGTGACAGCTGGGACTAGTCTGATAAAAAATCACAGCTGATTTATTAATTTAGTTTAAGGCATATTAGTCATGTCTATGAAAATTTTATGAACAAATAAGATAAAAAGTTTGCATAAATGTGTGTTTGTGTGTAAGAGTACAATTTGTTCCCTCATTTAAAGAACACCACTTGAGACGGTTTGGGGCGGTCGTTGACGGAGCTTGACGAAAATAAGCATAAACGTGTCCATTTAAGATTATAATGTTTCTTGAAAGTTTTCCTTTTCTGTAAATTCTAATCAATAAGTATAGACAATAATTAACACTGATTACTAATTTTTTTCCTCTTTTCTAGAATCGTCTTCTGGTGATCCGACTTCATCAACTGACGGGGAAGAAGAAGAATTTGGAGAGTTTGACCCATTCGCAACTGCACCGTCCTTACATTCTCCTGACAGTGGTCGGTCGGACCCACGTTACGCAAACGCGCCACGTAGAAATCCCAGTCCGTACTATTACGGTGACCTATTCAAGACAGCACCACCTCCACCGGCGCCATCAGCGCCCACTACAACAGCATCATCACGAGGATCTCGATATAGGAAGTCTGCTAGCCTAGACGCGCCTCACGTTGCACCCCGGCCGAACTTACCTAAACGTTTTTCAGTGGTTGAGGATGGTTTCCGTGAATTAGAGCGCTCATCATCTTCGTCGGGTGAGAGCGCGTGGATGCCACCACGGCGGCGCGGACGTGACGCGGCCGGCTGCGCGTGCGCCGCGTCCGAACATGTAGAGGAGGAGCGTGCCTCCCGGAGCGTATTTTATGTGCCAGCGCCTCTGCCACGCTGGCCTCAAGAGATGACCACCCGCCAAATCTATGAAACGGCTTTTGACTGCAAAGTCGCACGCTCCGACGATGACTTGGATGATTTTGATCGAGTCAGTAACCATCCGGCTCTGTTGCAAGCCGAGGAACGGAAAGTTATCTCATCTGCGTCATCCGCTTTTGAAGCGGTCGAACGTAGTGAACCGGACTATAAAGGTCGCCGTAAAGTGACTATGAAAACTGATAGTGTTCGTCGCTCTAAAATACCTACGATACGTCAGAAGAAGGAAAATGAGAATAGTGCATGTGCTTTATCGGAAGAACTAGAAAAAGTACATATTGAAGAGGAGGGTAGAACTGCATCTACCTCTCAACTACCTTTACGTGGATATACGCCTTCACCGCCATCCACAGCCCCTCTGCCAACGAAATTTCAGCAAAAGGATGGTTCAGCTATGAATAGTATAAAGAGTGCTCCTAATTTACCGCAATCTCAGTTGGCGCATCCGAGACTTAAAGATTTAAGGTTACCAGTGAAGTCTTTGAGAGCTCGTGACACTCCAACTAGTAGCGACGCAAGCATGGCTGATGTAAAGGGATCGGTTTCAACAGATCTTGATATTGGCCAGCGCTTGAGGGATTCAAGTCGCGATTCTCGAGATGAAGATGATGAAAGGGGGCAATCAAAAGACGGTATTTTTTTAGAGATTAAGGGTCGACCCACTTCCGATTCTAACAAACCAAAACTGAATCGGTATTCGGGGCCAAAGGGGGTCGGCCCTATAATGGAGTTCAAAGGTAGGCCTACTGTTGCCCGACCACGAAGAAAATATTCCAGCACAGAAAGTATGGCTACTAGTAGTAGCGGTGGTAGCATGGAATCACTGCGTAGTAGTAATAGTGAAGGTGACAGAAGTAGTAGTAGTTCTGAAAGTCGGCATTCATCTTCGCTTAGCTCTCATAGTTCAGATTCAGGAAACGTCCCATTTACTAAATCTTTGCACCACAAACAACTATCGGGGTTTGGACATCATCCAAATAAACTTCACATTTTAAGTCCTATATCGGATAAATCTTCACAAGAACCAGGATCAGAAACTTCTGACAATAATAAAAACAACAATTCCCAAAAAGTATCACCAGAGGATATAGAGACTGGAAACGCAGCTGTTATGACCACAGTTGAAATTGTGCCTAAAATCAAACGCCGTGCATTACAGAATAAGAATTTATTAAATCTATCATTTCGACATTCGATTACCGGAGATACTGAAATTCAAGGTTCTGATAGTGGCATATCGATCCATTCAAGAGAAGGCGTAGATTCGCGTAATGCGTTTGTTAATTTTAAAAACAGTAGCAGCGTCGAAGAAGAGAAAAAGAATGATGACGTGGATTTGTCAGACCTTCCTTTCGATATGCCAAAGCTTAGACGACGCCGAGCTGAGGCAGAAATTGACCTTCGATCGTTACCATTTGATATGCCGAAACTTCGCCGTAAATTGAGAGGGCAGTCATTGCAATTGAATAATGATTTTGGAGAAGCCATATCTAACGCTTCATCGAGCCAAAGCGTTCAGGACTTAAATCAAGGTTCGTTTAGTAATATAATTATGTTATTTCACATAGATTTTCATTTGATCGACCTTTGTGGATGTGTGGCGTAAACACCGGTTTTCAAGGTGTCGCCATCTCGAGGTCCCGGTTCGATTCCTGGTCGGGTGAATGTATAAAAAACCATTTTTTCTACATTTTCTCGGATGCGGGTATTTGTGGTACCTTGGTTGGTTCCGATTACCACACCACAAGTGCATCTTACATTGGGCTCGGAGCAATGTATGTAATGTTGTCCGTACCAAATATATTTGGTACCAAATATAAGATTTATTTATTTAAAATTTTATATTTTTTATACTTGCATCATCTTTATTTTGCTCTAATGCTAAAATTTAAAAACCACAGAATCTCTTACATGTCTATAAAATTATGTAAATATTTATTATAATTTTTGAGTGCACAAATTCTTGAAGAGTTGCAAAAATATCTAATCTTTCTTGCAAACGAAACTGAAAAGTGTTCAGTCAATTATTTTGCCCCTTCTATTCGCGTAGATACACCTCTACTATATTATTCCGATTAAGATGTATTCGTCCCGATTATTCCACAGGAAACTCGGGGTTGATGGGGTCCTAATATTTAATTTGGTAGAGTGCTTCTAAGGAGATTATTTTCGTCTGGTGCATGCAATATGTGACGTTAGGTTAAAGCACAAAGGATCTCAGTAACATTCAGTGAGTCACGATATCCTTTAGATAATTGGTTTGACTCACTGCCTGGGAAGATGTTAACTTGTTTTGACTTTTTTCGCCTTTATTGTGTCTGTGATATGAATTATTGTTGACTTAAATTATCTTTTGTTAATTCCAGGAGATAAACATAGAGCGAAGTTGACCTTAAACTTTGAGAGCGGCAGTGGTACTTCGGGAAGCGGGAAAGGATTGCATTTGAACTTAGGACCTATCGCTCCCCCACGGGATTTGGTGGACGCATCACTGCCACTTGACCGACAAGGGTGAGTTTATCTATATTACTACTACCTTTTACTGTAAAAAAATGCCAGGATGTGGCAGAGGACGCAGGTTCAAGTCCCACCTCTGTCAGTTAATTTCTTAAATCTTTAATTAAAAAAATCACCCAACCACTCGGCTATCGCGGTAGCCGAGTGGTTGGGTGATCGGAATGTCGAGTCAAAAGACTCTAGTTCGATCCCCAGATGGCTGGCTCGTACCAATGGGTTTTTTCAAAAACTTATGTACGAATTTATCGTTGGCTTGGACATTGAGACGCCGACGGGCTCACCACCTTACATGTTGTCCCGAAAATATCTTCGGTGGAAGGTGGGTCTAAGGGACTTTATTGTCTAGACTGGACCTCTGTCTACCCCTGTCCCAGTAAAGGGCGTGACATCCCAATTGCGTGAAGATATGTATTTATTTTATTTTATTTTTAATTTAGTAAAAAATATAGTTATAACGCTGCGTTTATCAGATATATGGGTGAGTTAAAAATCAATCGTCGAATAAGTTAATAAATAATTTAATTACATATTATCTCGCGCCTAATTATGAATATATATTTATTTCCAGGTGGTACCATGGAACGCTGTCGCGTGTAGAGGCTGAAAGCTTGCTGAGGGATGCCGACGAAGGCGCTTTTCTCGTTAGAAACAGTGAATCTGCTAAGCATGATTACTCGCTTAGTTTAAAGTAAGTTTTAAAAGAATCCTTACTATTAAATAAATAAAAAATTTAAATAATAATTGACATTGGTGTGTGTTGACACCTATGTCCGCCGTCGTACCCCTCTTAGAAGTCTTGCAGGAGTTTGATCTCATGGGACGTGTGTATTGTTTTGTTTTAATATTAAAAAGAAGAGAATATATTTTCTATAATAATTCCGACATTCGCCTCCTCTTCACCGAGAGATGAATCGATTGACGATCCACGTTGCGGTTTTTAATCGCTTTTATCACTACTGTTATACCATAAAGAAGGTAATCTTCTGAGATTATGAGATCCTTTATAAATGTATTAAGGGATGGTATTTGTTTTCAGATCAACTCGTGGGTACATGCATATGCGCATATGCCGCGGTGTGGACGGATACACGTTGGGGGGAGCGTCGACCGCATTTCCCACTGTGCCAGCGCTAATGAGGCATTACGTGACGGCCCAACGTCTGCCAGTCCGTGGCGCTGAACATATGTCCCTGTCCACGCCATTGCCCGCTGTACTCCTATAAACGTCAAAACAACCTTGCGAACAAACTCATCCGTTTCCGCGTTCTATAGTTCGTAACCGTATTAAGACTAAGTAATATTTAAGTGCAAAATGGCAGTTTATTAACGTGTATTTATATTTAGCTTTAGACCAACCCAGTGAACAATACCAAAGAGTGTTTAGGATACGTAAACAGATGTTCATCTATTTTAGGTTTTTTTTATTCTAGTCCCGATATCGCAGCGAACTGTGTAGTCGTTTTATTCATTAGCATCGGTAGTGTTTGTTGTGTTTGCTTCCGACTTAATAATATTTATATATAATTGTTTCATCAAAGAACGATCCGTTTGAATGTTAGAAGTAAACCCTTCATAGGTTTACACGATTAATTTCAGAATTCGCGTTATTTATAATTTATTCTAAAACTGTAGATTTATTTAAAATTAATACGATAGTTAAAACCGTAATTTTATTATATTGAATTAGCAGCTTAGCGGTGACGTATAAAGTAAATTGTAACTCTTGATATTTTATATAAAATAACTTTACAATGCGATAAATATTGCGAAAGTCTTTTAATATTTTCTATAAAGGTAGGATAATAAATTTAAACATTAATGTAAACTCGACAGATTTTAAAAATACCACAATGACTCATACAAGCTTGATCCGTTCTTAGGTCGGACTTAAATCGATTGACGTAACAACAGCCACATGTATTTCTTCAGAAATGATGCTGCGGGGTCGTGAGCAATTAGTACTCTTTTTAATTTACTGGGACTCCTGTGAACCAATACCAAGAAGCAACGTTTATTGTGACGGTTGTTTACTACAAGCTTAATAGGGTTTTTGAACGGGGCAAGTTTTATCATAGAGCATGAAAGTATGCTCAGATTAAACACGTGAAAATAGCTTTCGATTCTAATAGAATCAGGTTCTGTGTTCTGATATCTGTTTATGTACAGTTAAGGATTTTTGATACATTGAAAGAGTGTGAACAGATTTTGATAACGAGCCTTAGTTATAGGAACGTCATTCTGTTTAGATTCTATTCACATCTGCGTTAATAACGGCACTAATTTTACTAACTACATGAATTATTGATAAAACACGCTTTTCAGTTTATTCGTGTCTTTTTAACGTTCATGTGAATAGACCTTATAGTTAGGATAACGTTTGAAAATAATCTTTATATGTTATTAGCGATGTAACCGTTTGTATTTTGCAAGTCATATAAATTAATTTTAAGGCATGATATTGTAATTGCGCGAGGCTGCGTACAATACAATTAACATTCGAGGCACACATAGCGCACTAAGTGACATTCAACACGGACGCTAGCTATTATTCGATACAATGGCACTTTTCATAAGACCATAGAAGAAAAAAAATTGCACGTGTTATGTAACATTCACATTGACTAATTTATATTTTTTGTTACTGTTAGATTTAAGTAGATTAATGTTATGTATAAGGGTGTTAGTTTTCAGTAGAATGGGTTTAATATTAATAATAAGTACGCACTTAGTTCTTTCGTATAATATTAAAAAAGTGAGCTGAACTTGTTGTATGCGCATTTTACGCCAGGTGAGCAGTGATTAATTAGTTTAGAGTAGATATGTTTTGTAGTTATTTCTGTGATTTAGTTTGATAATAGCAAAGCCAAAAAAATGTAGTGATTGTATAATATATAATACAAAAAAAATGCTTATTTTATATTTGTCTTACGACAATTTGTAACATTAATCAAGTTTTGTAAAAGAAAGTTGGTGAAATGCGCAAAATGATCTCATTGTAAACTTCCTTTAGATAACTTCGAGTTACCTTCGACTTAATTTTTGATTAATTAATTTGTACCTGATTTTTAAACTAATATGCGTTGTTTGAGACTTATTAATTACGTGTAAACAAGTTTTTATTTTATAACTATAGTTTAATGGGTAGACGCGTGAAACGTTTGGTTTTTGATGTATTTCGATTTCATGTGGGTAGCGTACTTTATCATTGTTAATATAAAAGCAGCTTATGCAATGTGCAACTAACTTTATTATTTAATTTTTAAATTAAGCAAGTGAAAATGGTCTGTCAACAGCGATCCTTTACTTCTGATATCCGTGTAATTTTATTTCCAGCTTAGATCGGTTTTTTTAACTCATTAATATGTAACAATGTCACGTAGAGAGTATACTGGAAAATAGAATGTCGTAACAAAATAATTTTAGTTTGATATATAAAAAAGATGTGTCAAAATTATTCAATGAATCACGTACATTTGGATCAACGATTAGATGAAAGTTATAGCTTATTGTAGTTATAATCAATTATAATTTACAAAATGTAGTTTGAAATGAATGATAAAATAAAGTACTTGAAAAAAACATTTGTTTTTATTCCACAATGGCATCTAATGTGTGTGACAAATGCGCTTAAAGAAATTATTATTAATAATAATAATAATAATAATAGTAAGGCGTAGGAAGTGACGTCCCCATCGCCCACCGGCGTAACAGCTTAAGTGACAAAACTGTTACATCGGCGCAATCAGTCAGCACCTTGCCATGAGATGTTAACCCCGTGTCTCAAAATACTTGAGGGTGCACAGGCCCGTCTGTGCATATGGCCTCGCTGCATTAAACGGTGCCGGTCTGGGGGCGTCTTCCGTTAAATGACGCCCCATAAATGGATGATGGAATACAAGAGAATGCGTTTAGGGCCGCTGCCTGGGGCCGCCAGGGCGCGTCTGGAGCTGGCGCTGGACGCGGCAGCATGCGGGCCGCCAGCCGAGAGCGGGGCAGCACGACCATCCAGCTCCACCCCGCATCCATCATCCCCACCAGTTGGCTTGGTGTCAGCAGGGTCCTCTGAATCCAGCAATTGGCACCCGCCACTGGTGGAGTACGCCGCATGCGATGGACGAAGAATATGAATATGAACGCATTGCAGGCGTACTTTAGGGCTAAAGGGGAAGAAACCGGAGGATTTGCATATCGGGCTAGGATGCATCGCTTCTTTGCTGAGCTCGAACCTACTGTTACTGTCACCGAGCAAAACCTTGCAGACCGAGTTCGGTATATCATCCGTTCGAAAATTTTCGATGATGCCGAACTCGAACGACTAAGACGTGAGGCTGTTCCGTATTCGAATGAAAATGCGGTGATAGAGGATGCCGCTCCACAAAGTGCAACACGTGCAGGTGTGGATGCTGCCATGGACCTTCTTGTTACCGTAGATTCAGACGAGGGGAACAGTCGCCCAAGATGCAGAGCAAATGAGGAGCATATTGGAAGAGGCGGTTTCGCGAAAATTCGCGAAAATTCGCGAAAATTCGCGAAATGCCTTTCGAAAGCCGACCACGACTCCCCGTATAATTTTAAGCAAGCGCAATTGCTCTGTCGTGAGGACCCTGAACCCGATCCTGAGTACCTTTTGGAAACCAGCCGGGACCTCTGCGATACGGACTCCATTCTTTTGGCGCTGCATTGGCAGTCTGCCGTATTATCGGGGTCAAACTTCCCACAGCTGGACGCGCTACTAAGCAGAGTAGTGCTATCCCAGCGTGGAGACGGAGAATCGAGGAACGTATCGCAGAGGCAAGGACCCTCATTGGCAGGCTGATAAGCTTCAGGTCAGGCAATATTAGGCCGAGGATTGTGCGCTCCGTAAGGATGGCGTTCGCTGGGACTAATATTAACCTGTCCCAGCCAGATATAACGCAAAAGCTGACGGAACGCATAGACGACCTGAAGCAAAAAATTGCAGCTTGGGGGAAACGGATAAGGCGGTATACCGAGAGGTCAAAGCGGTATAACCAGAATCGTCTCTTTCAAAGTGATCAAAAGAGACTCTATAAATCGTTGGAGCGCTCAGAAACTGGAGGGGCGGGCCAAGGACCTGATCAGGCTGACATTGTCACCTTCTGGCGTAGCCTGTGGTCAGAGCCCGCAAACCACAGCGAGGGCTCCTGGATGGAAATCGTGGCGAGACAGAGTGCAGATATTACACCCATGGACCCCGTCGTCATAACACCTGAAGACGTAGCTGAGGCGGTCCGTAGAGCCCCGAACTGGAAAAGTCCGGGGCTCGACGGGCTGCATCACTACTGGCTAAAGGGGTTCGTGGTGTGCCACGCTGTGCTCGCCAGACAGTTTCAAGAAGCTCTCGAACAGAAGTCGCTCCCGAGTCTCTTTACTACTGGGGTCACACATTTGGTTCCAAAAGATCAGGCTACCACAGACCCGAGTAAGTACCGCCCCATCACGTGTCTGCCCACCATTTATAAGACACTGACATCTATTCTGAGCACGAGAATCACCCGGCACATTAATGTGAATAGGATCATGTCGCGTGCTCAGAATGGATGTCGAGGCGGTGGTCGTGGCACCAAGGAACCGCTCCTCATCGACGCGGTCATCGGCAAGGTGGTTAAACGCAACCGTCGGAACTTCTCTGCTGCCTGGATAGACTACAGAAAGGCGTTCGACTCGGTGCCCCATACATGGCTTATGAGGGTCCTTGAACTGTACAAAGTGGACGATACAGTAAGAGACTTCCTCGGGTACTGTATGGGGCGATGGAGTACGACCCTTTGTCATCTAGGTGAGCGAATGACGGCTGCGGAACACCGGATTAGGATACGACGGGGTATTTTCCAGGGCGACTGTTTGAGTCCAATATGGTTTTGCCTATCCCTGAATCCTCTCAGCACGCTACTGGAGGGATCGGGGAGGGGATTTCAGCTTCGGAAGGAGGGACTAGGGTGAGCCACCTTTTCTACATGGATGACCTCAAGCTGTTCGCTTCCAGCCGCTCCCATTTGATGGAATTGCTTAGAATCACCTGTGATTTTAGCAATTCTATCAGAATGGAGCTCGGGACGGATAAGTGTGCGGCTATCCATGTTGAAAGGGGCAAGGTCACTAACACCGAGGGCATAGACTTGGCTATGCCCGTCAACATACGGACCCTTTCCGAGTCTGATACATACCGATACCTGGGTATGTCACAAAACTTGGGTGTCGATGAGGCTGGCATGAAACAGTCGGTTAGCGAAGTGTTTTTTGCACGCCTGACAAAAGTGCTTAACAGCTATTTGTCGGGAGTGAATAAGGCGCGCGCATTTAACGGCTGGGTCATGCCAGTCCTGATCTATACCTTTGGCATACTCAGGTGGACTCAAACTGACCTTAACGCCCTGGACCGAAAAGTCCGTACCACTATGACGTCTCACAGGATGCATCATCCAAGGTCGTCAGTAATGAGGCTGTACTTACCGCGGAAGCATGGCGGGAGGGGCTTTTAAGCGCTCTCACCATGCACAATCGCGAGGTGTGCAGCCTCCGTAATTACTTTCTGGCGAAATCGGATGATTCGTTCTACGCAGACGTCGTTATAAGTGATAAAGGACTTACCGCTCTATCTTTGGCCGACGAGCAATGGCAGGACCCGGGAGTACAGAGCGTTTCCGACCGGGAGACCGTATGGAAGGAGAAAGAGCTCCATGGGAGGTTCTACAAGGTTCTACATGAGCCGTTCGTAGATACTGTCACCTCCCTCAACTGGCTACGTTTCGGTGACCTCTTTGGGGAAACCGAAGGTTTTGTCTGTGCGATACAGGATCAGGTTATTAAGACGAACAACTATCGGAAATACATCCTAAGGGATGGTACCATCGACATCTGTCGAGCTTGTCACCATCCTGGGGAGTCGCTTCGGCATGTCATCTCCGGTTGTTCCATGCTTTCTAACTCTGAGTATCTGCATAGGCACAACCTAGTAGCCAGGATTTTACATCAGGAGCTCGCTCTTAAATACGATCTCGTCGGACGGAAATTGCCTTACTATAAGTACTCTCCGGAGGCCGTGCTCGAAAATGACCGCGCCAGGCTCTATTGGGACCGGCCCATCATCACGGACAGGACGATTCTGGCAAATAAGCCTGATATCGTGTTGATGGACCGGGCACAGTCAAGGATATTTTTGGTGGACATTACCATCCCGTATGACGAGAACCTCGTGAAAGCCGAAACAGACAAAAGACGAAATATCTGGACCTGGCTCGCGAGGTGACCGACATGTGGGGTGGGGTGCCCACTGAAATTATTCCTATAGTTGTTTCTGCGAATGGGTTAATCCCAGTCAGCCTCGCTGAACATCTGAGGCGACTGGGACTCCGTGGCGGACCGCTCCGAGCTCAAATGCAGAAGGCGGTGCTCCTCGATACAGCCCGCATCGTCCGTCGGTTTCTCTCCCTGTCGCCCTAACCTCCGGCCGTCTGGTCTCCCCTGTCGAGGGCTCCCGTCTGGTTAGGTCTTAATATTTATTTATTATTTTTATGTATTTTTATGGGTTTATAACGTATATATTTTAAAGTACTTTATTTGTTTTATTTTATGTATTTTTATTTTTATGTATATAAAAACCCAACCAGACGAGAAAATATAACAAATGAAATAAAACATAATAATAGTAATTAGGTTGCTGTAACCTAAATATCAGTGTCAAAATATTAGTAAATGACCCTAAATGTCAACGAACACAGCGCTCCGAAGCGATTTTTTATATTAAAAAAACTACAAAAGAAAATTGTCATGTTGAATGGCCAGACGCATAAAAAATTCCACTCTTTTCTTCTTCGGGTCACGAATAAGAAGCCGATCATGAAGCCAAGGTTGGGTGATCAGAATTTGATTTAAGAGACCAATTCCCAGTTGGTAGGCTCGAACCAATGGATTTTTTTTTGTAAGTTTTGGAATACATAAGTTTTGACCATAAATGCGGCGGCAGATTGTCACCTGTCGCGTTGTCCCAAAGAATGTCTTCGGTGGAAGGTGGTTCGAAAGTACTATATTGTCTAGACCTAGTCCTACCCTAGTATTGGGAATGGCGGGAAGACAATTTTTTTCGGTGTTTACGAGGCGACTTAGGAAAAATCCTTCAAAATATACCATATTTATATACCATATCAAATACATACCAGACCAAAATTTAGCAGACTTGTTAGGGGCAACTTCATCACAATTTAGTAATGCAACAAACTTTTCGTCGTTACAAAATTAAATTAAATGCCTGTATTTTTTTGATGCCACGAAACCATGTTGGACATTAAAAATTTATGTTGATTGAAGCGATGTCGTCTCTATCGTACAATAACATGTTCTGTATTCAATATTCTGTATTGTGTTGGCCTCCTTTTACTAGATACAGTTCAGTACTTTTTCTTATAGGAAATAACGGCTTCCTTAATAGCACGCAAACTTTATGATAAAATATGTATATATAAATAAATCATTTTATGAATCTACGTCGGAGAGCGAAGATATAGCAGCTGCCGGATGAATTGGCAGGTTTGACTGGCGCAGGATCACGGTCTCTCAGAGTACCGATACAAAGTATAAAAGTTATCTTTGTACTGTTTCCAGTGATGTTACTTACGTTACTGTTGTCTTTGATAAACGCAGGCAACGCACCTATAAACTATTTGGTAATTCGAGTGTACATGTGTTTCCCATAAAAACCCTTTGGCAGTATTTCAATATTGTAAATAAAGTACAATTATCTGACAATAAACAATATGACTTGCCTTGTGGTTTCGCTTGAAGAATGTATTACTCTCTTTTTTCAGTGGTTGTCGTAAGAAACAACTAAGAGAAAGGCATTCAGGGTAGCAAATCTTTTTTGAGATTTTCTGCCATCTGTCATAGCAGGAAAACTCAAAAAAGCCTAAACAAAATATTTACCAGTAACGGGCAACATAGTCTAAAGTGCAAACTATCTACTATAAAAATACCTACATGCATAATTAACGACGTGGTAGCCAGAGAGAATAGATTGCCATGCATCATGATTTTACATACCGTTTTCGCTACTTTAAAATTTACGATAGCCGAGTGGTTGGGTGGTCGGAATTTCGAGTTGAGAGACTATTAAAATTCGTAAAAAAAATTATGTACGAATTATATCGTTGGCTTGGACATAAAGACGGCGACGGGCTCACCACCTGTCACGTTGTCCCGAAAATATCTTCGGTGGAAGGTGGGTCGTAGGGTCTCAATTGTCTAGACTGAACCTCTGTCTACCCCTATATGTATTGGGAATTGCGTGAAGATATTTATTTTATTTATTTAAAATTTATCGTTTTCTTCATGCACCCACATCTAGGTTTTCGTGTACTCTTGACCATCCCCTCTTCGAGAAATGGGCTCAACTGGTCTTCGAAAGTTAATTTCGGCCTATGTCGACTTTTTTAGCTTTATATTTTCTTTACCCTTTCGGTCAACGTGCCCAAACCATTAAAGCACACACTAATCTATTTTATTAATAAGATCATGTTTGAAAACTGCTATGTTCCTAATCTCTTCATTACGCTTTAGTTCTTTCTTCGTCCCTTTCAAATATCCAAACCTTAGTTTTATTAGCATTCAAATGGATACTTTTCTTCACTTTCCTCTTTCCTACACATGATTGATTCAGTTCAGCCTCTTATGGCTACATAAGCACAGCATCATCAGCTTACAGCAGCCAATTTACTTTCATATCACCCAATTTCGCAGCCTAAAAGCTATCCTAAAGCTTCTGTAAACAGCTGTCGAGATACAATATGATTGATGACCTTTGCGCCGATTTGGACGTTAAACATGGTTGACTAATCATACCCTACCCGCCGCACACATGCTTTGCAATCACAATAAAGCTCTTAACAGTGGGTCATCCATATCATACCTTGGTATCGGGTTTGATGTGGTCTAATCCTGTTGCGATTGCCTATGGTTCCAGCAGTAATTATTATAGGCAAAAAAGAAAGTAAAAATTTAGCTAGTTATGATTCACGGTACTTATGAAACTTGCATAAGCCATTGTGTTACAAGGAGTAAGTATAATAATTTTTTCCTGGAGAAGGCTGTGACTAAGTGACTGACACTTAGTCATGCCTTTACAGACCAAGTAATACTAATGAATAAGAAAAACAATGATCGCGTAATACTTGAGGAAAGCGGAGGACAAATATAAATAGGTATAGGTAGTATTTATGAGGCATATGGGATCACCGATCATAGTACGTTCAAGAAATAGAAAAAAGTTTTGGGTTTATCTAAATTTAACTTGCCCAGAATGCATGTTTCATTAATGCAATGATAAGTCTACATCGAAATTTCTTTTTAGATGTTGGTAAAGAAGAATTTGACTATCGGGAGAACATAATCTTTTCATTACGGCGGTTAGTCATTTCAGTGAACGGAGTTTTACGATGCTCTAATAATATATTATGAATAATAAAAAGTTGTCTAACGGTAAGAAGCCTACATTAATGTATAACTGAGTAGTTGTAAACAAAATTGGCTTAAATGTAAAAATTTTCAAAATAGCTCTGTGCTACCTCCGGCAGCTTTAAATTTGATATTGTGATCCTACTCTCAAAATAAATACCATTAGTAATGATAGACTGACAAAGTCCGTAATATACATTACGGGCGGTAAGGTTATTTGCAACATGTCGAAGAATTTTGAATAAACATATGTATATATCAATTTATGTACTCTGGATACCTGGAGATAAATACGCATTCGAGTTCCCGAGTTCGATCCTCAAGTGGCCGTACCAACGGGTTTTTCTAAAAACCTATGTAAAAATTATATCGTCATCGTATCAGGAATGAACTTTCAAAGGAATTGGAATTTCAGGTTGTTAGGTGCGACTAATAGAAAAAAAGTACTTTTTTTTTAAGTATTAATTTAATTTTTGTAACCGCCTTGCGATACATGACGCAGTGCAGATACCGATTTGCTATATGGCAGAAAAATTTGGGTATGCCAGAAGAAGCATAAAAGCAAGTTGTATGCAGTGGAGATGCGATCTTTTCGTAAAATATGCGGATTTACCTTGGCCGACCGAAAGCGTAACGAAGAAATTCGCATTATGGTAGGTTTAAAAAATTACTTTATTACTAAAATTGATAAGGACGTGCTTCGATGGTTTGGGCACGTTGAGCATATGAGCGAAGACCGAATTGAGAATAAAATATACAGCATGAAAGTTAGTATTAAAAAGGGTCGAGGTAGGCCGAGACTTTCAAAGACCATGTGAGGAAATTGCTAGAAGAGACGAGGGTCAAGAGTACTCGGATACCTAGACATGTATGTATGAAGAAAATTGTGAATCTGAAAGGAGCGGAAGAGGTAAGTAAAGATCGTGACACTTGGCGATCTGTTCTTTCTGGCCACCCCGTCAGGGACTATACGTGAAGATAAATGAAATAGTAGTATTAAGTGTATGAGGTAGTATATAGTTATAAACAGTGTCAAAACTAATTTGTGACTTACTCTCGATGATCGACCAGTAATTTGCACAGAAGGTGATCGCAGTGTCATTAAAGGTGACTAATTTTGCATTTATTAATTAACTTCTTCTTTATGGGTTATCAAAAATTTACAGCTACTTTTAAAGAAGAAAAGAAGATATTGAATAATAGAACAATCAAAGTAATCATAGAAATTTAAAACAGCGCCATCTGGCAGCTATGTATGAGACTTCTAAGTTATATACCATCACCTAATTTATAAGTTACTGAAAGCTTACTCTATAACATACGAGGTGTCGCCGATTGAAATGCAGATGAAATTTAGATTTCGTCAGGTTTGTTAGAGAATAAGAGAGGAGGAAACATCTTGTAGTAATGGTCCTCGATACATTATCAGTCTGATTTAGTTATCTACTTTGCAAAACCTTTAGTTAGTAGCAAGGGGAATATTTTCAGAAAAATTATGTTTTGTGTGTCCATATGGTATTGAACACATGAATTTGACATATCAAAGAAATTAAAACATGTGCACATCAATTTATTTTTTACATATATATTGAGACTAAATTTAAGTTATTAGTAATAACTAATTTGTACCCGAAGACATAAGTTTTGAAGATAAAATTTAATTTACATTTATAATTGAGTTATGACTTCATTTATTAAAAAATACTTCAATTATTCATATTAATTTTAACTATTTGTAAATCATTTTTAACTTTAACATTAGTATTTTTTTTTAATTTTAACTTTGAATATGAATAAGCTTATATATGAACATGAAATATTTGTTAGGAAGTAAGTACTCTTTTTGTTAGGAAGGTATAAATACCCGAGATAATGTAGAAAAAGTGTTTTTTTACACTGCCCCGTCCGGAATCAATGTCGGAGCCGGAGATACCATGAAAATCGATATCAACGCCACTGCTACTGAATTGTGAGGACACAAGTATAAAAAGAAAAAAAAATTACAGAATCTGTATAAGAATATATAACTCGTGGGTATTGCAGATAAAAACGAAGGGATATCTCCATAAAATGAGGAACACACCGACCCAACAATGCAGCATTTGGATGTCGGAACTGCTGCTGTGGATATATTTTTTATACTGTGGGTGATGTCGTGTTGTCAAGTATTATATTCGATATATCAATGGGATGTTAAAATTAATATTTTAAGAAGACTAAACATCACGCCAAACAGAGAAGCAGAAAATAATTCCTATATAATCAAAAATAAAATTTATTTTACTATCGTTTTAAAATGGGTGGAAATCGTCCAAGGAATACATATATAAGAAGAGCTTTATTAGTTTGGTATGTATCTATATATGGTACGTATGTACCTATACGTATATAAACAAATTAAATAAATGTATATTGCTCACGATTGAAAAATTATTTTAGCGTGAAACATGCGTTGAGTTTGCGTTTGCGTAGTCTACGAAAGTGAACTCTAGAAATTTTATTCACGTAAGGCTTTTTCATCAATTTTTAGTATATTTGTATAGGACTTCTTGAACAAATATTTGAACTTTTATATTATCGACTTTCGCATTGAGGCAATGTAATTGTAACTAAAGAAAATGTGTGAATACTCAGTTTTCATTTATTTCCCGTCATTTTAATAAGTTTTTAAAAAGGAAATATTTAAAGAAAAATCTTTGAAAAGGCTGCATTTATCTCTTCATCTGTCAGTAGTCAGATAATTGCATCGAAAATTACCAAACCAAACTATAGCAAATCAGTTAAAAGTAGCAGAATGTAAGTGAATTAAATAAAAATATATCTTCACGCAATTCCCAATACAGGGGTAGACACTGGTCTAGACAATTAAGTCCCTTTGACCCACCTACCACCGAAGATATTTTCGGGACAACGTGACAGGTGGTGAGCCCGTCGCCGCCTTTATGTACCCCGTAATTAATTAGCTTCGTTTAATAATGACAAGGATTTTTGTATACGCGATATTGATTTTTTCTATTTGAACAATACTTGCTGCAATCCAGTAATTGATTCCAATTTAATGCAATTGTAATTCTTAGCTGTAACTTTTATGTGTATTACTTTGTGGCAACAAATAAATCTACTTTCTGTCTTCTTCTTATAAATATCTCTAACAAACAAATAAAAAAATTAAGAGGTTTAAAACCAGTCGCTCGTACTAGTACAGCATTCAAGCTCAAGAGTTGTTTCATATTTTGAATTGAGAAAACAATACAAAGTGTTACGTAACAATATTTTTAGAAGAACTCCGGTGAAATTGAAACGAAAGAAAGAAGAAAGCTGTCAACTCAGTGCTGAATCTAAAAAACGTCTATTGTTATAAGACTTGTGGAGATATTCGTATAAATCTTTTTTGACGTTCACGCAGTATGTAGTATATAGTGTAAGTAGCATCTGGAATTCGCAAAACTATACTTGAATTAATAATTTTAAAAGTGATTGCACTCCATCGGTTCATAAAAATTTGTAATGGTACCACACTATAAAGTATTTCTGCTCTTAAATAGCAATGTAAAAACCATTATGTTCTGATTTCAAGGATATAGAGAGTCTGTGTAATTTGAAGCTATGATGCATACACTATTAGTCTTCAGGGGTCGTACTCTCCAGATACGTTCTAGCTTGAAGTGTTTTACAGGTGTCATCGGCTGCAGTAGTCACTGACCACGGCGGATTGTGAAATCATTTTATACTCTAGTCCTTTAAATATAAGGATTGTTTGCTCACTACATTAAGACATTACATTAAGATTGCTCACACAATCTTAATGTAATACTTGCAATTATGGTCTTCCGAATTGGCGCAGCAAGATTAGGAAAATTTTATCATTACAAATTTCCTAAACATAAAAATGAGTAAAAGTAATTGAAGGTATTTTTTCGGACAGCGAATGTCCTCAACGCTAACTTTTTTCATTTAGGAAGCATCCAACACTAATTAGACTAGGACTTTTTATTTATTGACCACGGAGAAAAGAGTACGATGCTTTTAGCAAATGCACAATTTAATATCAGTAATTTACAACTGTGTCACTAGTTACTACGTAACCTTATGTGTTGCAACTAGGTTATGTCTTAAGGTTGAAGCTTTTAAAAGCGAGGTCGAACAACAACAGGGGTTCTGAATTGTGAACAAGCTTGGAGTATCTTGTACTCTCAGACAATATGACAGTTTGATATATATGTAACGTAACACGTAGTTTTTGTTCGTTACAGATGCTGCCGTCTTAAGTGCTCTATTGTTAAAAATAATTTCTCCTACTAGAGCTTGTAGTTACAAAAATATTTTAAAGGGTTTTTATCTTTAGTTTAAAGCTTTTCATATTCAACAAAATTAACCAATTCTTCTATATATTTTCTAATTAAGCATTTGTTTTATTAGACGCGTAGTCTGTGCTAAATGTATTGTTGTATAAGGTAGATTGGAACATATTTTTACATCATGTATATACAATATATTGTTATAAACGATTCTATACAACACGGTTCTTTATATATAACTATATTTTTTTCTATATAAAATAATAATGTGGTTGAAATAATAATACATTACTCTAATCGCAAAGTAACTCAATAGCAAAAACCCTTGTATTATGAAATAGGTTACTACGAAGGCACCAAAATCATTCAGATCCGAGACAATGTAAAAAAGTGGTTTTCTGTATTGAACCATTCGGGAATTGAACCCGGACGTGGCAAATGCATCATATCTGTCAACTACAGCTTCATTGTACATACAGTCCCTGACGTACCCCGTCAGACGACGTACCTGCCAGAGAGAACAGATAGCCACGTGTCACGATGCCGACGTATTTCTTTCGCTTCTTTCAAATTTATCATTTTCTTCATACACGAACGCCTAGGTATCCGAGTACTATTGAGCCTCCCCCCTTCGAGTAATTTTCTTACATGGTCTTCTTATGTTTAGTCTCTTCATCATGGATAAAATTTCTGTCTTTTCTTCTGTAAAATGGTTTGTTGGTTACATATTTTAACTTAGGTAAGGAATTAATCTACTTAAAAATATTTTAGACAAAAGTTCATGGAAATACTCAGAAAGTACATAATTTTTTTATCTTTACGCAATTTATGTAATGAAATTCTTTCGACTCATTTTTCACTGAAGCTTATTTAGACAAATTAATACGTTTAAGGCGTCTTAATTAAATAATGTTCTGAATTTCAAAATTACTATACCTTTAACGACCTCGGTGGACGAGTGGTGTACACACCGGTTTTCAAGGTGTCGACAGCTCTGAGGTCCCGGGTTCGATTCCGGAGGGGTCAATGTAGAAAATACTTTTTCTTCATTATTTTGGAGTCTGGGTGTTTGTGGTACCTAACCTAATTAATTAATGTTATTTACGTTGTTTTAACGACCTCTACAATTGTCACACATTCATACATATTATATGTATATGCATATAGTATACACACACACACACACACACACACACACACACACACACACACACACAGACACATATATACTGTATGTATAAAGTCACGATAGCTGAGTGGTTGGGTGATCGGAAAGTTCGATGCCCAGGTGGCAGGCTCGTACCAATGGGTTTTCCAAAAACTTATGGACTATTGGCTTGGACATAAAGACGGCAACGGGCTCACTACCTGTCACGTTGTCCCTAAAATATCTTCGGTAGAAGGTTGTTCGAAAGGGACTTAATTGTCTAGACGAGACCTCTATCTACCCGTTATTGTTATTGGGAATTGCGTGAAGATATTTTTTAATATATGCATGCATACATAAATACGAGTCTAACTAAACAAGGACTATACCAAAGCCTACGTAAAAAAAAATAATTAAAATTTTTTCTTCCGTCCAAAACAATACCTGAAAAATAACTTGAGCGCGAGTAGTGCGGCGCCTTTGCCAGACACAGAGGCTATATTTCATGAATAAAAAAAAATTATGAGATGGATGGTTAAATAAATAATTCACACTGAAGAATCATAAATAGTTTTACATGAATTGTTTTTATTGTCTTATGTACAGTACCACTACTATTTATTGTGTATGGTTTGTACTGTATTTCATCATACATGTATTTTTTCACACATGTAACACATATGGTACAAGCAATTATTTTCAGAAATGTGAACGCTGTTTCCAATTAGCTGAAAACAGAAATTCTGCAGAACGCGTTCGTGAACCGGTAATTAGATATTGAAGTACGTATAACCTGCATTCAATAAAATTCTAAAATACGTGCCAAATTTAAGTGTTTTATATCTTTTGTTTGTGCATTTTAATAACCATATTTTGGGTTTTTCTACTTTGTAACATTTTTTTTCCTTTCAATATTTTCTTCTCTCTTTTATGTAGATATAATTATTACAAATTGGTAATTAACTTTAGTACTTTTAGTTATAGTCTGCTGTCCTGCACTAGTGTTTATATTTTCGATTCCTTGTTTAATTATCATTACCATAGGCTTAAATGAAGTTATTATATATTATTTTTATTTGTTTTTTTTTATATACTTTTTTTTTAAATTACTTCTTATAATTAACTAGCAATGCTTTATTGTTTAATTTTTTTGCATTTTTTTTCTTAATTTTGTAAATTACTTTGAACCAATGTAACTGTCAACTGTTGGGATGGTGCATAGTAGTGTAGTATAGGTACTTGCACTTGCTTAAATTTTATTTAGTAAGGATTTTATTTTAGTTAACTATCTAATATATATTTATTGTATTATTATTGTTGTATATTTATATATATAATTATTTATGTTTTTGTATATATATTATTCCGTTATATAATATGTCGAGCAGTGATTCTTATTATTCTTTTAATGACTCTGATACTTCATTCGCTTCGTGTGATCTCTTGAATGATAGTGCATCTTCGCTCCGCGACAAGCTTACCCGTACATTTTCGCTCTGTCACAAATTATTTAATGTATGTCACATTAATGCCCAGAGTTTACTAGGTCATTTTGCGGATTTTGAAGATGTTTTTTCCGTAAATAATATTCATGCTATTTTAGTGTCCGAGACCTGGCTAAAGCCAACTTTACCGTCTTGTCAATACCCTCTTACTGACTTTGTGCTTATACGCAATGATCGGACGGGAAAAGGCGGCGGCGGGGTTGCTATATATTTAAGGACTAATATTCCGTTTAAAATTGTATTAGCATCCCCTTCTTTGTACTCAGCATCCTGTGAATTTCTATTTCTAGAAATTTGTATTTTGGGTGTGAGGGCGATTCTGGGGGTAGTGTACTGTCCGCCTACTGTTGATTATTTCAACGGTCTTGAAACCGCTTTCGATTCACTTGGATCAGATTACGCACATTGCATGATAATGGGTGATTTTAACACTAACTTAACGTCCCGTTCTCAAAAACTTAGGTCAATAATTGAGTCGGTCGATTTCCAAATTCTGCCGTAAGCGGCTACGCATCATAACGTTGACACCAATGATTCCTGGATTGACCTCATTATTATTGCCTCTCCTGACTGTGTCTAAACGCATGGTCAGCTGTTAGCTCCTTGCTTTTCCCACCATGACCTGCTTTATTTTTCCTGTAAATTAATCCCTCCCAAACCTAGCCCCACTATATTGAATTTGCGCAATTTCCAAAAAATCGATTTAAAAAAACTCTTAAGTGATGCATCTCTCATCGATGTGACTCCTTTAGTAGAATCGACATCAGTCGATGATAAGGTGTCCCTACTTAATAATGCTGTCCTCAATCTTTACAACATCCATGCACCAGTACATCGTGTGAGGGTAAAACGTCCTCCCGCCCCTTGGATGTAAAGAGGTGTGAGGGTGGCTATGACAAGAAGGGATTGGGCTTTTCGCAAATTTAAGAGAAACCGTACCTTGGAGAACTGGGCCCATTTTAAATTGCTGAGAAATAAATGCAACCAGATGATACGAAATGCTAAACGCCGTTATATCCATGAAAATATTGTTAATTCTTCGACTGCTGATGTGTGGAAATTTCTCAAATCTCTAGGCATATCCAAGCCAACATCATTGGATCACATTTCGTCTCTCACATTAAATGACATAAACCAGCACTTTATCTCTCCCTCAACTATTAATCCTCTAATTCGCTCAGCGACTGTTGCTTCTATTGGTTGTATGTCACCTCTTCACATTTCTGACTTTGAATTCACACCAGTAACTCCTACAGAAGTTAAAAACATTATATGTGCAATTAAATCTAAGGCTGTGGGAAGCGACGAGGTTAGTAAGCAAATGATATCCTTAATACTTGAGTACCTTTTACCAGTAGTTACACATATTATTAATTTTTCTTTAGACTCTGGTGTTTACCCGACCCTGTGGAAAAAGGCTTTTGTACTTCCACTTCCTAAAATAAATAATCCTACCTTGCCTAATCACTTTCGACCGAACTCTATACTTCCTTTCCTTTCTAAAGTTCTTGAAGCCTGTGTACATAAGCAAATCTCTACGTTTGTAATCAAACATAACCTACTGAATGACCTTCAGTCAGGTTTCGTCCAGGTTACAGTACCACTACAGCACTTGTCAAGGTCACAGATGACATAAGGAAGGGCATGGATGAACAAAAGTTGACAGTGGTGGTGCTGGTTGACTTTTCAAACGCTTTTAACACAGTTGATCACGATATCCTTATATCCTACTTACCTCAGATTCTCGACCCAAGCTTTGGATTGGTTCTCATCATATCTTCGCGGCCGCCAACAGTCAGTCCGCTTAGGACAGTAATGTTCTGCCTGGGCGGATGTAGATTCCGGGGTGCCGCAAGGCGGTATACATTCTCCAATAATGTTTTCGTTATTTATTAACTCCATCACCACCGTATTAAACTGTTCGTATCATCTGTATGCAGACGATCTTCAGCTTTACGATAAATCGGAAGTGGATGATCTCAATAACTGTATTTTTAAGCTCAATAAAAATCTTGAGTTAATTAGGTATTGGTCCATTAGATATGGTGTTACCGTCAACCCAACAAAATGTAAAGCCATAGTAATGGGTGGTCCTAGGATGCTGGCCAGGATTGATTACGGTAACCTTTCTCCTATTTATTATAATGGAACATTAATTCCATTTTCTAATACCGTAGTTGATCTTGGCTTGCATTTGGATCAGTCGTTAAGCTGGGAACTTCAGGTTGCGGAAATAAGCAGAAAAGTCAATGCCACTTTACGTTCACTCTACCGCCTTAAAAATTTCCTTCCCTTTAAAACTAAGCTTTTGCTGGTTCAGTCCCTGGTATTGCCCATTATCGACTATGCCGATGTATGTTATCCAGATCTATCCCAAACACGTCTCGACAAACTGGAGCGCCTTCTCAACAACTGTATTAGATTTATTTTCGGTTTACGTAAATATGACCATATCTCATCTTGCCGTTCCAAGCTTAAATGGCTTCCCATTCGTCAAAGGCGTAGCTCCCGAATTCTGTTTCTGTTGTATTCTGTATTGACTAACTCTAATTCTCCTTCTTACCTAAGAAATAACTTTCAACATCTCCAATCTACTCATGACAGAGCACCTCGCTCCATAAACCAACATAGGATTCACATTCCTCAACATAATACAGGATACTTTAACTCCTCTTTTACGGTACAAGCTGCACTACTCTGGAACGATAACTCGAAGATAAAATCTGCTCCGAATGCCTATTCATTCAAGAGAAAATGAATGGAAAAAAGTCCCAGTAAAGTTTTAGTCAACATTTGCTCCTTAGCTTTTTATAGTGTGTTCATGTTTTATTATAAATAAAATTTGTATAATTTTCTTCTTTCCATGACAATCAAACTGAAATTAGAGTTCTTGCTTATGTGTACCGAGTGTAATGAGTACTTGCTTACATTTTTGGAGTGTTTGCGCATTGCATTCTACATTGTATTCTTTACCTTGTTATGTATTACTGCGTAATGATAGGGTAGATGGTCGAAGCGGTGGTGTAGCTATTTACCTTCGCAGCGCCATTCCTTATAAAATCGTAGCTTCATCTCCTTCCATTTCAACTGGATCCCTTGAATATCTTTTCATTGAAATTTTATCGGGTGGGACAAAAATTGTTCTTGGTGTTGTTTATTCTCCTCCATCAATTTATTACTTTCACGACCTTGAGTCTGTACTCTCCGACATTGCACCTGAGTACTCACATCACATAATAATGGGTGATTTTAATACTGATCTCCTACAAGACACATTTAGGTCGCGAGAGCTACAGATTATCAAGAATTCAGTTAATTTCTCTATTCTTCCGCTTAGAGCGACGCACACTAATCAAAAATCTGCTGATTCATGGTTAGACCTAATTGTAGTTTCTTCTCAGGATCACGTTGACAGTTTCCTGCTTCAGGCTTCTCGCGACATGACTTGCTGTTTATTACATACAAGATTAAGTCACCCAAGTCTTCTTCTCCAGTAATGCACCTGCGCAGCTTTACCAGTTTGGATATTAAGTTATTAGAACAGAAGGCTTCTTCGATTGAGTGGTCTGATACCCTGAAAGCCACAAATATTGATGATATGGTCGATTCATTTAATACTAATATAGTTTTGCTTTACGATACACTAGTGCCAGTTCGCGCTGTTAAGATCAAACGACCGCCAGCGCCGTGGATTACTCTGGATATACGGAAGACTATGGCGAAACGCGAGCGAGCCTTTGTGAGGTATAAAACCAGAAGGAATCGCTGCGATGCTTATTGGGTTATATATAAAATTGCGCGAAGTAAGTGTAATCAGATGATACGACCTGCTAGACGCCGATATATCCATAAAAACATTATTGTTTCTTCGCCTAGTACAACTTGGAAGTTTCTCCATTCGCTTGGATTTGGAAAACCGAAGTGTAGCCTGAACTTGAGTTCTATCTCTCCCAATGATCTCAATAATCATTTTTATACTATATCCTTACTCGATAGTACCTTGTAAGATAGGACTATTTCACAAATTTTATCCTTAACCAAAAACCACTTCAATTGTTTTTCTTTTCCTCCAATTACTGATGAAGAGATCCGTAAAATCGTATTTTCAATTAAATCTAAAGCTATCGGCTGCGATGATGTGAGTAGAACTATGGTCCCTCTCGTACTTGACTACATTTTACCAGTTATCACTCACATCATCAATGTTTCTTTAACTAATAATGGTTTTCCTTCTCTATGGCGTAAAGCTTTAATTATTCCACTTCCCAAAGCATCAAATCCAAGTTTAGTGAATCATTTTAGGCCAATTTCTATTCTTGCCTTTCTTTCGAAGGTCTTAGAATCTCCTGCTCACAAACAAATCTCAGGATATATTTTTAGCAATGCCTTATTAAGTCCTTTACAGTCAGGTTTTCGTCCTGGTCACAGTACGATTACAGCGCTCCTTAAAGTTCTCGATGACGTGCGTGAAGGCATGGAACAGTCAAAAGTTACTGTTCTCGTGTTAATCGACTTTTCCAATGCTTTCAACACTGTTGAAAGCATGACATCTTGCTTGCTATTTGTAAACATATAGGGTTCTCGTCATCAGTTTTGGACTGGTTCTTATCATATCTTTGTGGTTGCCAGCAGCAGATCAAAGTTAATAACCAATTGCTTTCAGACTGGTGTAATGTTGCTACTGGCGTTCCACAAGGCGAAATAATATCTCCCTTACTTTTTTCGATTTTTATTAATCACATTACTACCCAACTTCAAAGCTCGTATCATCTGTATGCGGATGATTTGCAGTTATATGCCCAAGCTGAGTTAAATAACGTCAATTCTGCGATAAACACTAGAAATCTAGTCTCTTCTTCAACGCATATCGGCCTGGTCTAACAATTTTGGTGTTGCCGTTAAATACCAAGCTATTGTAATTTGAAGCCCACGACGCCTCGCCAAGCTTAATCTGAATTCGTTACCACCTATTATGTATAATAATGCAATGATTTAATTGAGTACCCAAGTTAAAGACCTCGGATTAGTAATAGACAATAATCTTAGCTGGTGACCTCAGGTGACGGAAATTAATCGAAGAGTCACAAACACCCTTCGTTTTATGTATCGTTTTAAAAATTTTCTTCCTACTGGCACGAATGTTGCGTTGGTGCAAGCTCTAATTTTACCAGTTCTCGATTATGCTGATGTGTGTTACTCTGACATCAGCCAAGAGCTTCTGTGCAAATTGGATTGGATTTACTCAATAATTGCATCCGTTTCATTTTTGGTCTACGAAAGTACGATCATGTGTCCACCTATCGTTTTAAGCTTAAATGGCTTCCTATCCAACAACGCAGAAAGGTAAGGATTCTGCGTATTTTGTTTTATATCTTATACGATCCATGCACCCCTGAATACTTGAAATGCAAGTTTAAGTATTTGGGTTATTGCCATGAGCGTACGCTGCGATCCTCCGCCAAAACTACTCTACATGTTTTTCCACGACGTACCGAATTCTTGGCCCAATCATTTGCAGCAGAAGCTCTCAGACTCTGGAATAACTTACCTCCAGATATTCGTAGGGTGTCTTCATTACCTTCTTTTCAGAGAAAGGTCTCAGACCACTACCTTACTTCTAATAGGTAGAATCTCAAAATTTAAATACTGATATTTTCATTGATAATTGTACTGCATAGTGTCATAAGTGTAAGTGTATTTATAAATATATATATATATATATATATATATATATATATATATATATATATATATATATATATATATATATATATATATATATATATATATATATATATATATATATATATATATATATATATATATATATATATATATATATATATATATATATATATATATATATATATATATATATATATATATTACAATTAAATATTTATTTAACGATAGTTTATGTCACGATTTGCTGCCATCTTTGTTTTTTTTTTGGTTTAATTTATTTGTTTAAAAGCACCAAAGATTTTTTTCACCTTATATACTCCTGGTTGACAAAGATAATGTATGAGGCATTAAGTCCACCAATTGTACATTCAATTATGTGTGCAATAAATCTTAAATAAATAAATAAACATAAATAAAGTTCCAACAATAAATGAAAATGGGTGTATTTTCAATATAATTATAACATTATAAGTGTTTAAATTTCATTTCCTTGATTTAAACACGTCCTGAAAGAGATATCAAATCCAAGTTTAGTAAATCATTTAGGCCAATTTCTATTCTTTTCCTTTCTTTCGAAGGTCTTAGAATCTTCTGCTCACAAACAAATCTCAGGATATATTTTTAGCAATGCCTTATTAAGTCCTTTACAGTCAGGTTTTCGTCCTGGTCACAGTACGATTACAGCGCTCCTTAAAGTTCTCGATGACGTGCGTGAAGGCATGAAACAGTCAAAAGTTACTGTTCTCGTGTTAATCGATTTTTCCAATGCTTTCAACACTGTTGAAAGCATGACATCTTGCTTGCTATTTGTAAACATATAGGGTTCTCGTCATCAGTTTTGACTGGTTCTTATCATATCTTCGTGGTTGCCAGCAGCAGATCAAAGTTAATAATCAATTGCTTTCAGACTGGTGTAATATTGCTACTGGCGTTCCACAAGGCGAAATAATATCTCCCTTACTTTTTTCGATTTTTATTAATCACATTACTACCCAACTTCAAAGCTCGTATCATCTGTATGCGGATGATTTGCAGTTATATGCCCAAGCTGAGTTAAATAACGTCAATTCTGCGATAAACACTAGAAATCTAGTCTCTTCTTCAACGCATATCGGCCTGGTCTAACAATTTTGGTGTTGCCGTTAAATACCAAGCTATTGTAATTTGAAGCCCACGACGCCTCGCCAAGCTTAATCTGAATTCGTTACCACCTATTATGTATAATAATGCAATGATTTAATTGAGTACCCAAGTTAAAGACCTCGGATTAGTAATAGACAATAATCTTAGCTGGTGACCTCAGGTGACGGAAATTAATCGAAGAGTCACAAACACCCTTCGTTTTATGTATCGTTTTAAAAATTTTCTTCCTACTGGCACGAATGTTGCGTTGGTGCAAGCTCTAATTTTACCAGTTCTCGATTATGCTGATGTGTGTTACTCTGACATCAGCCAAGAGCTTCTGTGCAAATTGGATTGGATTTACTCAATAATTGCATCCGTTTCATTTTTGGTCTACGAAAGTACGATCATGTGTCCACCTATCGTTTTAAGCTTAAATGGCTTCCTATCCAACAACGCAGAAAGGTAAGGATTCTGCGTATTTTGTTTTATATCTTATACGATCCATGCACCCCTGAATACTTGAAATGCAAGTTTAAGTATTTGGGTTATTGCCATGAGCGTACGCTGCGATCCTCCGCCAAAACTACTCTACATGTTTTTCCACGACGTACCGAATTCTTGGCCCAATCATTTGCAGCAGAAGCTATCAGACTCTGGAATAACTTACCTCCAGATATTCGTAGGGTGTCTTCATTACCTTCTTTTCAGAGTAAGGTCTCAGACCACTACCTTACTTCTAATAGGTAGAATCTCAAAATTTAAATACTGATATTTTCATTGATAATTGTACTGCATAGTGTCATAAGTGTAAGTGTATTTATTTATATATATATATATATATATATATATATATATATATATATATATATATATATATATATATATATATATATATATACATATATATATATATATATATATATATATATATATATATATATATATATATATATATATATATATATATATATATATATATATATATATATATATGTTTATTACAATTAAATATTTATTTAACGATAGTTTTTGTCACGATTTGCTGCCATCTTTGTTTTTTTTGGTTTAATTTATTTGTTTAAAAGCACCAAAGATTTTTTTCACCTTATATACTCCTGGTTGACTGGTAGATAATGTCCACCAATTGTACATTCAATTATGTGTGCAATAAATCTTAAATAAATAAATAAACATAAATAAAGTTCCAACAATAAATGAAAATGGGTGTATTTTCAATATAATTATAACATTATAAGTGTTTAAATTTCATTTCCTTGATTTAAACACGTCCCGAAAGAGATATAAAATACATTTTCAACAATCAGATTGTCAAATAGTACATCTATTCTGTATCTCGAAATATGTAATATTACGTATATTGCACCTTTCCACCAAGAAACTGCTTCAATCTACAACATACAATAAGCCTTTCTTAATAATTTAACTTATTTCGGCAAGTCTCAATAAAATTGGCAGCCATTAGAGAGTACAATAATTTGAAATTTAATTTGATATATTTTGATTTAACGTTTCGATGATCGCAGCAAATTTATCGGTAGTAAAGATTAATAATTGTTTGAATAAATGTTCTAAATAAACCCGCTTCTCAGTACGCCAAGCTTTACAACCTTGCCTTAAGCATGCAGAGAAAATTAAAATTTGTAGGTTATTCATGTTTAAATATAAAGGATCGTAGTCAGGAGACCCAAGTTCGATCCCCAGGTGGCCGGCTCGTAACAAAGGGTTTTTTCAAAAACTTATGTACGATTACATCGTTGACGAAGAGACGGCGACGGGCTCGCCACCTGTCACGGTTGTCCCGAAAATGTCTTCGGTAGAAGGAGTCTATTGAGAATGGCGTTAAGATATTTTTATTATTATTAAACAATAAAGTTAAATATTTCCAGTGTTATCCATAGTCATGTACATTATACTATCGCCGTGGTATTTTAATCAACTAATGCACATAGCTTCAGTCCAAGAGATATATTCCGATGTTTGATTAAGTTTGATGTATTTCTGTTGTGTTTACTACTATCAACACAATTTAAAGATCTCTTACGGGGAAACCTTTGCTGTCAGACGTATTTTGAACAATGTACAGTTCCTCAACTGTACTGTAACTGAGAGATCAGTCTGTCTCAGTTTTAATGTCCAAGCCAAAGAAGGAAACAAATCTAGTTAGGTTTCGATATAACTTATCAGTACTTTCATAGTACTGATAAGTTATATTACAATATTTCATACTACCTTCATAGTCGGAATTGTATGCGGACCACCTTCTTCAAATTTAGATTACCTTATCATTCAGCTACCTTCATTATTTATTATAATTATTATTGTTGTACTCATAGGTTTAATACACATAGGGTTCTAATAATGTCTCTAATACACATAGGTACTAATAATATTCCTTAAATGTTAACAAACGGACATGTATATTACCTTAATGTCAATGTCATTATATTTCAACGTTATCATGGCCATCATGAGGATTTATCTTCCTTGAAAAGAGGGTCGAGAAGAATTAATTACTAAATAAACCTTGAAAACCAGCGTGTACGCCACTCGTCCACGGAGGTCGTCAGGTATACAGATACTGTTAAAACTTGTTCTTTGAACACAGTATTGTTTTTATTATATATATGTGTGTGTGTGTTTGTGTTATATATATATATGTATATATATGTATATATATATATGTATATATATATATGTATATATATATATATATATATATATATATATATATATATATATATATATATATATATATATATATATATATATATATATATATATATATATATATATATATATATATATATATATATATATATATATATATATATATATATATATATATATATATATATATATATATATATATATATATATATATATATATATATATATATATATATATATATATATATATATATATATATATATATATATATATATATATATATATATATATATATATATATATATACATATATATATATATATATATATATATATATATATATATATTTCAAAATTTATTTATATCTTTTAAAGTTATCAATGCCAATTCTTCAAATAAAATATAATAATAATCGAAACTTATAATATCTTCACGATTACTTCCTGACTTGTTGAGCAAGAGAGAACAAATCGCAGTGTCACGATGCTTACATACCTTACATTTTTTTCATACACACCCGTCTACGTATCTGAATACTATTGACCCCTCATAATTGTTATATAAAAGAAAGTACACCTCAGAATAAAAAAAAACATATATGTATATTAATGCCATGTAAAATACCACAATTAATTAGCGCTTTGATAAATAATTGAGCTTACATTACTTTCTTTTGTAAGCGAATTTTCAAGCGACAGTTAAGAACTTCAATATGAAGAACTCAAGGTTCGTAGAGTGTCAGTAAAAATAGAATCAAATTATGTGTAAAAGGCTTTTATATTAAAAAAAGGTCAGTCTTAACTTGGAAAAAGGGATTTTTTTAATTCAAAATGAAGAGTGAAGAACTATAACTTATAATTCTTGTTTTTGCCACTTTTGGTGAAGAATATTTTCCTCATTTGTAAAAGAATACATTGAACTGTAGCAATTGTGACAAAATTATGTTTATTGAAATGATAAACGCATTAACAAAAAATTTGAATAAGCAATTCTGTGATACGATGTAATAGTATGTTCTGTAAATTTCACGATATGTTTTGCTGAAGAGGTCATACGACATATTTATCAAATTTTACTGTTTATTTTCTTATTTGTTTTGAGGTATTTTTCTATTTTATTTCTACAAAATTTTCTTTACCTCCAGTGTTATTTGAAAGTGAAAAATCTTTATCTGCATAAATGATATTTTAACAAACACAAAGGCAAGAAAATGAAGAAGACGAATATCATATTGTTTATGAAAATACAACATTCTAAAATTTAAAAATCTTGAAATAAATTCTTAAATAAAGAGATGAACCTTTTTTTTATAATCTCTAACACAGAAGTCCTTGTTCATTATTACAAAAATAATTAAAAATACTGAAGTTGTTCACCTTTTATCTACACTGTAATGGGCTTGCCGTTTTCTTAGAACTAAAAGCTTTTTGAGTGCCAATTAGTTGCCAGCTGTGAGTCATTCTATAAATTCATTAGTGAAACAATACCCATTACATTGTTATTTTATTGTAAATATTCAATAACAACAATATACCTATAACTACTACAAAAATGTTTTTGCGTGAAATCCGATCTTACTGAGCTCGTAATTGGTGAAATGAGTAACTATGCGAAGTTTTAAATAAATTAGTTGTACAGTTTTGTTTGGATTGTATTTCGCTAATGTATTAGAAATTAAGAAGTGTAGAAAAGATGGAGGAGGGAGGAGGGAGGAGGAAATGAATTGAAACACATTTTACCGTGAATAGTAAACACACAAAATGTTGCATTTTATTATTAGAGCGATTAATTCGGAAAAAAATATCTTCTCACCATTCCCAATACAGAGGTAGACAAAGGTCTAGACAATTAAGTCCTTTCGACCCACCTTCCACCAAAGACATTTTCTGGAACAACGTGACAGATATTGAGACCGTTGCCGTCTTTATGTCAAAAATCGTACATACATGTACATTCATACATACATGTACATAAATGTACATTCATGCGGCGGTAATCATTTACCATCACGTGAGCCAATTGCTCGTTTGCTTCCCTTTTCGATAAAAAAATAATTTTTTTTTGAACAAGTTCATTGGTTCAAACCTTGGGAATCGAACTCGGGTCTTATGACTCGAATTCCGATCACAGACTAGTGTATATATATATATGTATATATATATATATATATATATATATATATATATATATATATATATATATATATATATATATATATATATATATATATATATATATATATATATATATATATATACATATATATATATATATATATGTATATGTATATATATATATATATATATATATATATATATATATATATATATATATATATATATATATATATATATATGTATATATATATATATATATATATATATATATATATATATATATATATATATATATATATATATATATATATATATACACTAGTCTGTACTGAAGTGTGGTGAGTAGGACATTATAGCCTTATTATATGTCATAAGTTACTCTGCCCGCCTCTCCCGTAAGGAAACATTAGCACTTCGAGACTTTATAACTTGAACTTTGACATTAAGCCACTAGTGGAATTTTTAGAGAGGGCAGCAGCCATAAATGCTTAAGTAAATCCCAAGACTGGTGTCGGATGTGAATGTGTAAATATAATGGTTAATTCACGATAGCCGAGTAGTTTTGTGATCGGAATTCGAGTCATAATGGCTGGCTCGGACATTATGTCGGCGATAGGCTCACTACCTGTCACGTTTTCTCAAAAAATGTCTTCGGCGAAAGATGCGTCGAAAGGACATAATTGTCTAGATGTTTGTCTACCCCAGCATTGGGAATAGCGTAAAGATAAATAAATGAAATAAATAAATATCTTCTTCTTCTTTCTATCAGAGGTCTCGTCTAGACAATTAAGTCCCTTTCGACCCACCGGGTGGTGAGCCCGTCGCCGTCTTCATATTCAAGCCAACGATGTAATTCGAGCCTGCCACCTGAGGATTGAACTCCGGTCTCTTGCCTCGAAATTCCGACCACACGACCACTCGGCTATAGTGGCTTTTAACTCGAAAAGATATTTTATAATATATACATAAATAAATACAGACAACATCACACATATTGATGATCCCAAAGTAAGTAACTGATGCGCTTGTGTTATGGAATTAGAATTAATGAAGGTAACACAAACACCCAGACTGGAGACAATACAGAACTAGTGATTTTCCGCATTGACACATTCGGGAATCGAACCCGGGACTACCGAACTGTCGATACCATCAAAACCGGTGTCTACACCCCACTAGACAACGGAGGTAGACGATATTATTATTAATAATTCTTCAAGCGTGCTATATTCTTATACTGCCTGGTACATTAAAATATGCCGTATTCCCAATCAATATCATAGGGTGATCATGATTTACCATATAAAAAGAAAGCTTAGGCCTCCGCAATCATTTCTACACAATTTTCCAATGATGGTGTAGATAGAGATTTTGAAAATTAAGTCCATTCGACTAATTTTTTTTCCGAAGCTTATTTGGGATCACCGAGATGATGAAGAAAAAGTGGTTATCATTATTAACCCACCCGGGAATAAAACCAGGCCATCTCTGACAAAACCGGCGTGTAGGCCACTCGACCGCAGTGGCCATAAACATTAATATTAACGTATACAAATCCTTGATCTCGATTATATTTATCACATAAATGATTTCCACTAGTGGGTTTCGAATCCTTACTTACTACTCTTATCTTTGCAGCAGGGTCACTACCAATATGTTATCGGATCATCACTGCCTTATTTTTTTTATGTAAATGTTAATGACCGTGAATAATCAATAAAAGAGCGCTGGAAATATAATAGATATTTTTTTAAATTGCCGATAATAACGCGCCTACGACAGAACGCATTTTTTCTATACACGCCTGTTATGTATGTATTGTTTTTACCTTGACATAATCGCTTAGGGCAGTTTGGTAACTTATTCAAACATATTCACACGCAATTAGCATAGTTTTAGGGTTAGCTATTTAAGTTCCGAATTTAGTTATATAATTTACGTGTTAATTTATATTGGTATTGAAACTCAACTATTCCGTCAATCCACTAATTACAGCCTATTTTGAGTGTTTAGCTGACCACTGAGTAATCATAACGCCACGACGTCGGGTCGTCACTACATTTAATGAATAGTTTTCCTAGATCACAGTGTACAATAAGATTATACGAAATAATATTATTTAGTTGAATATTACGTGGCGATAACGGCATCTAAGGGTGCGTCCAAACTAGACTAATGTGCCACCCCCGCGCTTGTGCGTGGGCTATGTGTGCGCGTTCATTTTTAGTTCGCGTGCCGCCCCTGCACCGCCCGCGCGCCGGTTACGCGTCGCGTGCGAACTGCGCAAGAGCCACACGTATGCGGCTCTGTGCGTTCTTCTTTCTACTTGTTCACCCGCTTAGTTCGTTTCTTATTGCCGAAGTTGAATATATATTATCACGGAGTGGAAAGATGAATTTTTTTTTTAAATTTTACTCGACTAAGCTATATACTATGGAAGCAGACAGAAATGCTTGTCTTGTTGCAGAAAGTCTTGCGTGAGTTACGCTGAAAAGGCGAACCAGAAAATTGCAGAAATTGTTCGCGTGCAGCGCGTTAGCAGCACGTGAGCAGCGCGTAAGCAGTGCGCGACCGGATATTCTCGGCGCATTCGCCATGTTTGGACACACCCTTAGGTATTTAGTATCGCAATCGTCAACCCACGAGTCAAGCGGGAGTGTCCTACAAACAACAGTGGAATTTTACAGGCCTTATCTATGGAAAAAGATTAAACATACTTCTGACATATATTTTAAAATTAAGCGCCTCTTTACGAATTTTCAGAGATTTTATGTACAGAAACCAGCTATATTACATGCTATATGCATGTAATATAGCTGGTTTCTGTGTGATTTTTTCCCCGAAATTGCGGTATTTTTAGCACTAAAGATAGCTAGTCCCGAAAATATATTCGGTGGTAAGTGGGTCGAAGGGACTTAACTGTCTAGACTAGACCTCTGTCTACCCCTGTATTGGGAATTACGTGAAGATATTTATATTTATTATTTATAAAAATAGCTATGATACCTGTATGGGGATCACAGTTATACGAGTCCTGCAGCGCGTTGTGACCACTTGACGACCGTATTCTGCCCAAAAATTTTATGTGCAATCTAAGTCATTAAATATTTTTGGTAGTTAACGAATAAATGATTTATCAACAAAAGTAACACTGACATAAAGTGAAAATGTTCAATATCTTTGATTGAGCAAATTTCAGAATGGAATACTTTTATGATACGAAGAAAGTATAAGGGTCTTGTTTTGAGCTTGCAATATCAGCAGAAAATTTTAACATCATATCATCAACAAACAAATATAATACTGAGTACAATGGACAAATTTTATTGCACGGGTTTTTTTTAAATGTGAATGTGGTTTCAAATAACGGTGTGGTTAAAATTTATTGATAATTTTTTTTAACAAAACGTCACGATAGCCCAGTGGTTGGGTGGTCGGTCGATCCCCAAGTGGCTGAGTCGTACCAATGGGTTTTTCAAAAACTTATGTACGAATATCGTTGGCTTGGACATAAAGGCGACGACGGGCTCACCACCTGTCACGTTGTCCCGAAAATATCTTCGGTGGAGGGTGGGTCGAAGGGACATTATTGTCTAAACTAGACCTCTGTCTACCCCTGTATTGGGAATTGCGTGAAGATATTTATTTATTTATAAGTTAATTTTTTTTATTTACTCGTGGAAAGCAGGAAACAAAAATTATATTATTATTATGTTTTTTCTAAATGCAAACTGGGATTTTTTTATTCAGCATCTTCGTAGGTTTCTAAGTTTTTCTTTATAATACACATATCATAACTGTTATAAGGTATCAGTAAATTGATGTTAATGACGGATATACTTCAAAATTAGTAAAATATGCTTATCGATCTAAGCTCCGTTAAAATTTTAGAGCTTTGGAATAAAATCCAAAATATACTTTTATTATTAAAAATCTCTTTGAGGAAACAGAATACTGAAATGTTTAGCTGCAAATACATCTGTTGCTCTGTTATGCAAACAAGTTTTGTGCAGTCTTTGAACGACTGCAAAAATACGTTCACGTTATATGAAAATTTAAATTTTTAACGAATGCGTAAAGGTTGTCTGCACGTTAGTAAATTTTAAAAATATTTATGAATGTGCAGTTTGTACTGGTTTTTAATTAGTGAGGTCGCAAAAGGGAAATTATTACGAAAAATTTGCTAAATTCGTTTTATTAATTAAATATACATGGCTATTTATGTATGTAAATATATACGCAAGTACATTTATATCATAACCACATTGTACTAGTGCCCGTAGCTTGGAAATTAAGACAGCGATAAGCTTACCACCTGGCACTTTAATCCCAAACAAGCTTTGATCGAGCATGGGTCGAAAGGACAACATTATCTAGACCTCTGCTTCTGCCTACCTATTGTGGGAAATTGCGTGAATGTGCAAAAAATATAATATATTCAAATATTTTCAAATTGTTAAGGAATACTTTGAGTCGAGGGTCTTGCCGAGTTTACGAGTGGAATGGGGGTCTCCTAACTTCTACGAAACAAACTTAACCTTTTCTCATATTGTAAGAGGCGTTCAATAAAAAGCCGGTCAAACCAAAATTGGTCAGAAGTGGCGGTAAATTTATTTACAAGAAATCCTAATCGATAAAACATATCTGCGACTTCAGCGGCATCTAATTTGCCAGAAGTCGGAAACTACGATCTCGATTATCTGAAATCTCCCCATAGGGAAGAAATACTTTTTCCAGAAGGTTCAAGGAAGAAAGGTCAGGAATGGACGATGTACAAAATATGGTTTTTCAACAATAAGGTGAAGACAGTTTAAGTATTTCTAATTTTTCACATCAATAACAAGATTCATATCGAAAGTCAAATATTGTATATATTGAATATATATATTGAAGCTTTGCTATAATAAGAAGCCTTAATATTTCCAGTTAATTTATGCAGATTAGTGATTAGCATCGCTTCAGTAATACACTTTATATAAATATTATCACGATACTTATTACGCCATTACGACACCATAATATGTCATTATTGGATCGATTGGAAAAATTATTTCTTTTACAAAAACAAGTCATACGATTAATCGACTGGAGTTTTGGACGCTATGTCCATCTGTGTATAAATTCGTCTAACAAATAAAAGGTTTCTTATTAAGCTGCTTTTAAAATTGCACTGCGGAACATAGGCCTCTTCCGTAAAAGTGGGTCTACCTTAATCGTCACGTTTACCACATAGTTTAGACATTGCAGCATCACGCACCTTGCCACAAATGCGTATAAATTTTGTCTAAGTATATATCAAATCTTGACACTTCACGTATCCCCAGTTTCGATGCCCACAAGCGTGCTGTTCAGCGCATAAATAATTTTTGATAATCTTAAAATATTTACATGCATAATTGCTTGATCCTGGCTGAATGACTGATTCTTTAACGCTGAGCTCTAACAGTGCGTAGCATGTACGGTGAGGAAATGAAGGAAATGAAAGTATATCGGATTACTAAGTGAAAAAAGCAGGAATAAAATGACAGACTAAGAACAGGAAGACAAAAAGTGGGAGAAGAGGTCTTGTGAAGCTTGATCATCGAAATGGCGAAGAAATTTTGCTTTGTTTTTAATCTTTAAATAATTAAACACCTTGTACCAATCCTTCATAGTAACGCGTTACTTGCAGTATTGTAAAACATTCATTGTTAAAGAAATACAATTATAGTCTATTTAGTTCTTGACATTATTAAGTTTTGTAAATTGAGTAAAACTAAGAATACTAAACTGAAAGACAATTATTATAAAATTTAATAATTTTCAACGATTGTAGTTTATTCTTGTTAAAGAAAATATACCATAGCATTAATTATCTACTTTGACCAGAATGTTAATTAGCAATATACATCAATTATGACTAGGACTAGCGTTTAATTACTTTGCGGATATGTGTTAATTACATAATGCGATATAAATCATTATTAATGCTGTTATAATAATAGTAAATGCTTCTTTTAGAATAATTTGAGTGGTGTATAATAAATTAAATATGTTCTATTAAATATATAATGAACTGAATAAGCTTAGAAAGAATTCATCAAGAATATACAAGAATGTATATAACATACATCATAATAATACACATAATTAATAAAAACATTTCAAGAACGTCTCTACGCGAAGAAGAAGAATAAACACTGTAGCAGGGTGGTGGCTATTATTTTGCTATTCTTTTTTTTCTAATCTGATGACTGACAGAGAATAATGATAGGCATTATGCCCGCCCTTTGTTACGTTATTTATTACGAAACATTATTTTTAAATACCAAAATTTAAAATTATTAAAATGAAGTTTCTAAATAAAAGTAAGTAAAATAATCTCTTTTTTTTATTGAAAAGGGAGGCAAACGAGCAGGTGGCTCACGTGATGGTAAGTGAGGAGCATAGCATACCACAGGCATAGCCGATGCGTTGCCATCTCGGGCTTGGGTAGCGGTTCAATCGGTGAATAAGGAAAGTTTTTAACTAGTACTATTACCACGGTACCCGTCGCTCCGAAGAACTCGGTCGAGGTTCTGAAGGTTGAGTTTACTCCCTGAAGTTCCTAGACTTTGAGACTTTGGGCGACCACACCCCCGGGATAACGTCTGTTTGCCAATTGACACGCCCGTCGTAACAATTGTAACTGGCCAACAGCGTTCCAAGCGCGTCGGACACCCTATCCCTTTTCTTAGAAAAGGGCACCGGTGTTCGGCCCTGCGGTGTACTTGTACACTTCGGGGTATTAAGTCTCATTTCGCGGGGACATCTCTCTTTAAGTTAATAAACCCCCAAACCGCTCGCTGGGCGCTGTGCTAGGCCTCCGAAAGGTTTCACCCGGCTAAGTGGCCCGCGCTGAGGGGCGGGGGCGAGTGGTCAAGCGACATAGGAACCGTATCGTTCGCACGCCTACCGAATACGCACACACACATACGCACCACATTAGGTACACACTACATTAGTGTACAAGAATGTCGGATGAGGGGGACCCACCCCCCTCCCGCCGACCTAGGGAACCACCCGACAAGCGGCGGACAACGACGTTCGAAAGGATGCTAATGAAAAGAGACCTATTCGATCCCGAGAAGTCGGTGATTCTACCTCCCCGGGACAGCAAGACCGGGATACCACGGCCGCTACCGCGTACACGCGCATCGCCCCCGACCCCCGCGTCTACTGACCGGCGATCTGAGTATCGTCAGGTGGAAGACACGGAAGTACACGGTACACGGAGGAGGGACTTGTAGGACAAGGGCGACTAGCCGCAAGACGTCGCACGCCGCCGGAAATCGACGCTCCCGCGGAAAAAAGAGCGAAGACTCCTGTTCGGCACGAAGGACGAGGAGGACGGGGAAGAGTGAAAGACCCGATGCATGGCGTAAAATACGCAACACCTCGACATATATACCGCAGAAAGCGGTACCCGAAAATATCTTCGGTGAAAGGTGGGTCGAAGGGACTTAATTGTCTAGACTCGGCCTCTGTCTACCCCTGTATTGGGAATTGCGTGAAGAAAGCGGTACCCAGGACCGGGGGAGCAGCAGCCCCCTTAGAAGATGCCCGGGCAAAGAGGCTTGCCTCGAGGCCCGATACCTGCGAAAGCAGAAGAAATCCGCTCACGCTCACGATGCGTTGCCTCTCTAGAGTCCCTAGAGTAGAGGGGTTGTGTGGGCCTCCGGTTACCTGCACTCACCAGAAGAAACGCAGAAGTTTGTTAGACTTCTACTTTACGCCGGTATTCTGTGAGGTCGTGGTACTTCCCCGGTCGAGCCGGCCCATTCATGCAACAACAAAAGCTGATGCGTGGCTCTACCACTGTTATATCTCTTATACTTTCGAACATAAGTAACATAAGTAACCCAGACCCCAGATAATGTTAAAAAGTGGTTTTCTACATTGACCGTCTAGGAATCGATTCCCGGACCTCAGAGCTGGTTACATCATGGAAACCGGAATGTACAGCATTCGCCCGCGGAGGTCGTTAAACCGTAGGTGTGTTCTTCTAGGGTTGGGTTACAGCTATTAATTAAATATATTTTATATATCGCGGGAGATACAATATATGTATTTTATATATTGTACCTCTCGCGATCATTTTTTATTTCATGCGACTCGGAGCGTTTTAAGGACCGTTCAATGATTTTGTGGCCGGCGGCGTTATCATCGGCTTTTAATTTAACCTGGAATCATCAGTTTGTACGAAAACTGCATACATGGAGCTTTTTGCTCTGAACAAAAAACTTGAAGATGCGTGCGTTATCAGTAACTCTAAGATCGGTGAGAGATAACGTATTTTGCAAGATTTTTAAGTGGCGTCTCCAATATCACATCCCCAAGCATCGCCATTTGGCGATCCTGCAGTTTTAAGTCTGTTCCTACAATCCAATATAATATTGCAAATTTCGTCTGTTGAAAGTCCGAATTAAAGACTATTAGTTCTAAATGTCTCTAAAATCTAATCAATATCACATTTTGTTTGTGATATGTTGAAAGTCATTATCTTCTTGATCTGTTTTAGAGCTCATAAGTCGATAATGTCATTCCAGGTAAAAGATACAGCAAATTCACATAGATAAAAATCTATGACTCTAGTACAAACATTCATATTTATTATACAAATGTTTGCTACTAACGGTATCGAATCGCTCGAATCCGCAGCTTCGAAAGTTGGATTAAGCCACCCCTTCGAAAAGACATGGAGGGAGCTGTATGAAGAGCGAGTTCTATGAACTAAAAATAAAAATATACAAATATTTCTAAACATAGTATATAACTTAAGGATCTGATTTATTGTTTTGAATAAACATTAAAACTTGTTATCAAACAGCGTTGATACGTTATTAAGAAATGGGATAACTGATTATTTAATTTGTTATGTAATATAATAGTTTTTTACCATTCAAATTGTTTACCGCTGAAGCACAAGTACGTTAACGTATGCTGATATGATACTATGTTATAAAAATGTACTCAGTAACTAATATCAAGTACCGATTATTGATTTTTCTTCACTTGCTAACACATTCACGGCTATGAATAATTAACATGTCATTTCATAACGAGCGTGGGCAAATATAGCTGATTTATGTTTAAGTAATGAATCTATGTCTGTAATTTAATACGCGGTTGGCAAAATACAAAACAAAATAAAAAAGTTTACCATAAATAACTTCGTTTATTTCTAAATCAATTACTTTTTCAAGGCATGTTACTTTCTAACTTCCTATTTTATTGAATTATTTAATAAATAATTAAATTTGCTATTTTTACTGAAAAAGAGCATAGCCAAATTTAATAACATAAAAAACTATATATACTATAAAAATATAGAGCGTGGCCAACACGATGGCTACATTTTCAATTTCAGCATTCGTGTCACTAGCGGCTATGACCAGTTACAGACATCACATCCTTAGAAAATGTACCACGCGCATTCCTCATAAACCCATCGTTTTCGAAGTGAATAAATAAATGTATATCTTCACGCAATTCCCAATGCTGGGGTAGACAGAGGTCTAGTCTAGATAAATAAGTCCCTTCGGCCAACCTTCCACCGAAGATATTTTCGGGAAAATGTGACAGGAGGGGAGCCCGTCACCATCTTTATGTCCAAGCCAACGATATAATTTATTCATAAGTTTTTGAAAAACTCATTGCTACGAGCCTGCCACCTGGGGATCGAACTCGGGTCTTTTGACTCGAAACTCCGACCACTCAACCACTTGTCTACCGTGACTTTTTGAAGTAATTGAAAAAAATATGCCCCTTTGAAGAGGCCTGCGTTACTTATGGGATACTTGCGATTATCATCAATTTTGAACCAAAATTTTGTCGTATCTGTAAATTATTAAACATTGCAGCTTAAAAACTATTAAATCTACGCTGGAACTGCAGACTTAGTTGTGATTAATGACACACTTGATGGATAAGAGGTTTCACGTAGGCGGATAATTGATGAATCTTGCCCTCAATTTTATATAAAATATTTACTAACTTTCATAAGCATGACCACGTCTTCTCAACGTGAGATATACGAACTATTCATGTAAAAGACAGAGATAACTTGGTTAATATACACGAAACACATTATTAGTTATTTTATTATTTATTTATTTCTAACTTGCTCTGTCCTGGCGGTAAACACTAGGCTATTATTAATTCCTTGCAAATCTTATATTAAAATAAACCTTTGCTATGTTTGTAAGGTCAAGGAGCATCAAAATAGGTCAATCCCCTCGGCTATTGAGTTAAGGGTGCAGAGTGCGCGCGTTAACGTCGCCTCTTTAAGCACGCCGCGCATAACTGCGCCCACGCGGCACAAGTCAGACGGCTGTCGCCTTCGTTAATTATATAACTATGCCGAATAATAATGGCGAAAGAATATATGTCGCCTATTTTCTTTCCGTTTGTGTCGTAAGAAGCGATCAACGAAAATATCTTCAGTATCATAAAGTGAATTAAACGGCGGGGGATATATATCTTCACGCCATTCGTTGAGAATTGGGGTAGACATTGGTCTAGACAATTAAGTCGTTTCGACCCACCTTACACCGATGATATTTTGGGACAACGTGACTGGTGGTCAGCCCGTCGCCGTCTTAATGTCCAATGGCGAGGGATCTGATTAAAGTAAAAAAGATTAACTTACAACAGCGTATTACGCGCGAGAAGTCTGGTACTATGGCACCGGTTGACAGGAGTGGTGGGACGTCTTGCTATGGATTTTGGCAGGATTGTATCCTACATACAATTACTCGTAATTTACCCGATGAAATATAACTATACACACATCAAACTTCAAAAATTTAAAGACACCTTTGAATGCTTTTCGGCACTTTATAAATGCAGAAAATCGAAACACAAGATTAACCATAAGACCATTTAGTTTTAACAGACTATCTGAGGTGATTAACACAAATTTCATAAATATGTGGTTACGTAAGTTTGCAAAACAAATTGTAAGTGAATAAATGTTTGTGAAATTACATTTTAAGAGATTGTTCTAAATTACTTCTGAAATATCAGTTCTGCTGCATTGAAAGTGGTGTGAGCAAGAGTTCAAATAAAAGAGCGCGTTTCAGAAATTGTCCTCCGATGAAAAGGAAATAAGTAGCTACCTCAATTGACGTAATACAACATAATAATATATCTCCGGTTCTAATTAGAACCGGGGACATACTAGAGACATAATAGAGATAAAGAAATCTATGAATATCTAAAATGTGTAGAAGGAAATAAATTAAAGATATGAAGTGGATTGAAGAAGCAAATATTGAAATGAATAAGTCCGTTCCATGGAACGTTTTTAGACTGAAACGAACCGCAATCAGTACCGGAGATATGAAAAAGCCGTATAAATATGCGGGAAAAAATCTTTTAGTATACCTTGTGATTTGTTGTGATTTTCGATACGCTTTTTATATAAATCTGTCCATAATACATAATGTTAAGAAAAGAATTAAGGAAATAGATAGATAGAAGTGAGTTGAGGAAGTAAGCAGAAATGTAGCAGTAGGAATCTTACCACTATATGGACAGCAAAGGCCCCTTATTTCTGTCAAATAGTTGAGAGTGAGTAGAGCAGAACTACGTTCGCTACGCTGTCAGAGTATGTTATAATGTAGTTTTCTTTATAACTCAGACGGGACAGTTTTTCTCATGATATTTTCATTCACCACCGAGCTCGATATCAATTCACATTTAAACATACAAATGTCTCTGAAATGCACAAAACACTTTACACTAAATCTATATTTATCGAAGCTAATAGTAGTGGGTTCGAATCCTAAGAGTAAACATTTTTAATCGATATAACTGTTTGTACACCACTCATGAATGTTCTTAACTATAAATGGATATTTATCTGTTTAAAATGTATATAGGTAAGTATATTGTACTGCTAGCTGGGAAACGAAGACGGCCAAAAGCCGACCATCTGTCACGTTGTACCAAATATGCTCCGGTGAAAGGAAGGTCGATAGCACTTAATTTTCTTGGCCTCTGTCTACGCCAGTATTGGAAAAATTTAAGAAGATATATAAAGAGAAAATATAAAAAGTTTTAAGCACTAATTTACTGCAATATATCACATTAAATGCAGTATCGGTATAATACTGCTACTAAATAACATAACATCGAATTTTTCCGGATGCGGAAAGATACGCTTTGTAGACAGGAAATGATGTCATGCGCGTAATTACTTTCAAAAAAGGAATGGATTTATAGGCCATGATAATATATCAAGATAGGATAAGATAAATGACTATGTAAATACATACTTATAACTATGTATAAAACGTTTTATACATACTTTTTTTATCTTTTTTCTTAAAAGGAGAAAAAAACTATGTATAAAGCGGTTGAGAAATTCCGCCTTGTTTAAAATAATAGAGTTCCATTCATCTCTAATAAAATAACACTAACTGTTATTATAAGTCACGATAGCCGAGTGGTGGGTGGTTGGAATTTCGAGTCGAGAGACCCGAGTTCAATCTCCAGGTGGCAGGCTTGTACCAATGGGTTTTTCAAAAACTTATGTACGAATTATATCGTTGGATTGGACATCAAGACGGCGCCGGACTCACCACCTGTCACGATGTCCCGAAAATATCTTCGGTGGAAGGTGGGTCGAAGGGACTTAATTGTCTAGACTAGAACTCTGTCTACCCCTGTATTGGGAATTGCATGAAGATATTTATTTATTATTTTATTATAACTATTATTATGTGAACTACTTATTCTTTTACACAAACAACATAATAAACAGAGTCATCTTAGGGGATTAACTCCCAAGCTTTCAAAGTTATTATAAAATTTTTGTACTGATATAAAAAAGATTTTTGCGAGTATTTACAAATTAAAAAAATATCTGCTATATATTTTGACCAGGACTAAAAAAGCTGTAGTAGCCAAGAGACTGGTGGCCGTTTGGTTGGGTCAGCACAAAAAATACGGTTAATAGCTATTTACAAAAGCAATTTATATTTATAGTACTTGTATGATGTCTTCTTCTTTACAGCTTTCAGACTCTTGAGAGCTTACTGCTGAACATACGCCTACCCCAAAATTTTTCACAATCAACGGTTCTCAGCCACCTACATCCATCGACTTCCCACAACATTTTGCTACATACATACATAACGGCCTGTTAAAGTCCACTGGAAGACATAGGCCTATCCCATAGGGAGGACTTGCCATAATCGCCACCCCTGACAAGTGATAGGCGATCGCAGTACCAGACCACTCACACCTCAGACGCTGCTGCCCATCTTTTGTCTAATTACTGTGGCGACATCTATGTCTACACATTAGAAGCTCGCTAAGTGGCGGATTCAGGAAACACATCGACGTTCTACAACGCGCTATCGAAGTTCGCACGATTATAAGTATTTATACGATTACCGATAGCGCACACTGTGGAGGAGACGTCCTCCCCAGGTCACGATCACTCGACCTGGCGGGTAGGTACCCTTTTCCTGCAGCACATCATCCGCTACATTACTTTAGACTGATATTTTTAGAGATATATCTTATATATTATACCTAATAGCAATATATCTGAGAAGGAATTTATGGATTACTAGTTTTAGTTTTTTTACCTATACATTTATTACAGCAAGTTGAATAAATATATGCCGTGTGGTATCGGCGTAAGAATCAACCACCCCCTTTCTTTCAGTGCTGGCGACACCGTAAAAACCAGCGTGTACGCTACTTGTCCACGGAGGTTGTAGAAAATGGAAAAGTGTAATGAGTTAGTGTTTTAATAGTCTAGTTGTTAGTGGCCCGGTGCAAACTAGATAGATATTTTTGTATTATATTAGTTTGTATTCGAGTCATGGAAGTTTATATGTAAATATGGATATTTATCAAAGTAAATATTAACGTATGTACTAAGTCCATGATAGGGTTATCACTTTCAAACATGCTTTGGGTAAAAGTGGATCAAAAGGGCTTCGTTATAGACCTCTGCCTACCGAAATGAACCTGTCTGCGAAATTGTGTAAAAATAGTTATTTATTTGTTATTTATTTTCACGAATCATTGGGGTAGCTACATTTATAAAAAAAAACCTAAATAAAATTTTCTGAAACCTTGGTTTCCTAAAATTTTATATTGATTTAATGACATTTTTATTTTATAATTTTTTTAACTGAAATGAATAACACTTTATTTCGTGCAAAATTTCGCTACTTAAATTTTAATGTACAAAATATACCTTCACGCTATTCCCAATAATGAGGTAGACGAAGGTCAAGACAAACCATTCCCATCCACATTTTAGCGAAGACTTTTTTTGGGATAACGTCATAGTTGGTGACGCTGTCGCCGTTTATATGTCCAAGCCAACGATATAAATCGTACGAGCTTACCATATGAGGATCGAACTCCGGTCTCTTGACTCGTATTCTGATCACCCAACCACTCGGTTATTGTGACTTTTTAAATAACCACAAATTTTAAAGTATGTGTTAATTTTACGTAAAAGAAATGAATAATGTAAAAATAGAAATAATTCTTGTGGTTTCGAAGTTTATTCAAGTAATACCTATCCGAGGAGTATCGTTTTTTATGGTGTCTAGACTGAAACAATAGATAAATTTAATAGAACGCAATGAAATGGTTTTTCACACAGTAAAAGCCAAACGAACTGTCTGCTTTAGTCGTTTTATGTTACTTTTGATGAAAAGCGTAATTAAATTATCTTAATGGTTGCAATATAACGTGTAATTATGCGTCTGAATAAATAATGACGATTCATGTCCCATTGCTCAATAAATCCGTCGTACAGTTAAATTCCGATTGTTTCCATCTCTGTAAGGTCCAGACCATAAAGTCCTTCTCTATTGAATATTTGAGATCCTATTGAATAATTGATACTGATTTAGCCTTTATGAATTATATAAAATGATAAGTCCCCTACCTATCATATTGTTATGGATCTTTCATTTAACATTACCGTATTTTAAAACTCTCTCAAATTAGTCACGATAGCCGAGTGGTTGGGTGGTTGGAATTTCGAGTCAAGAGTCCCGAGTTCGATCGCCAGGTGGTAGGCTCGTACCAATGGGTTTTTCAATAACTTATGTGCGAATAATATCGTTGGCTTGAACATAAAGACGGCGGACGGGCTCACCACCTGTCACGTTGTCCCGAAAATGTCTTCGGTGGAATGTGGTTCAAAGGGACATAATTATCTAGACTAGATCTCTATCTAGTCTATCTATCTACAGGGATCTGTATTGGGAATTGAGTGATATTTATTTTTACTTATTCTTAAATTAGTTTTTTTTTTGAAAACTAGTGCAGTTTCTACCTGTAGAAGGCTACAGGATCACCACCTGCCACGTTCTCCCAAAACATTTTCGATGAAATTTGTAAGCTACAGGTAAAAGGTACTTTTACTATGGCGTATCATAACTACGGCGTTATAATATACCACCCCTTTTCCTCCTGTGGTGGTCGGAAGAGGCGCCTACGGGAAAAGTCTTAAAAACGCAAGAGGTTGCCGCCAGAGGCCGAACTGATTATTTCGAAAAGTAGTACATTCAAAATTCTGGAACGCATAGCAGCGTCTAAGGTGCGAAATCTGAAGTACTGCGATCGCCAATCCGCTCGCTAAGTGTGGCGATTACGGCAATATCTCCCGTACGTGAGAGGCCCATATGCTGCAGCGAATCTTTAACTATTGGCAATTGTAATTATGGTAAATACATAGTTAGTAAATAAAAGCCCCAACGTAAGTAGATAAAGCAATTGTGTTAATACGATTGTGGAATCTGACACAACGAAGATACAATAAACAATCACACTTGAGATAATGTAGGAAAACGGTTTTTCCACATTTACTCTTCCGTAAATCGAACCTAGGACCCCAGAGCTGGTGAGTTCGTGAAAACCAAGACCTTTATTTTAAGGTACTAGTTACAACTTTATTATTTTATGCATAAAAACTATCCTTAACTAAAAATAGATAGACTGGTGACAAGCAACAGTGTTTAAACTGTGAAATGTTTTGTAGCGCGATTGAGATCCCCCTTGCCGAAGGCGCCGATTATGACAAATCTTTCTCACGGGAGAAGCCTATTGAGTACTGCCCATTGAATACGTATCTATGGTAGAATCGCAGTCAAGATGAGAGATTTTATTGTTCCCGAGTGGCTTTGGCAATAAAATCAGTGCTGGCACTAATTAAATTTATGCCGGCGCTAATAATAAAATCATAGTACTTTGCTTTTTAAATATTTTAATAATACATTTTCCTTGTGGTTGCTTATTATAATTTTTTAGTCATGACACATGTCAAACACACAATATTAGAATAACAAATAATATTAGAAACTTATCGATAACAGTTATCGAGTTTGTTATAACTAATGATAAAAATATTTCGTCTATTTATTCGCATGTAAGGTAGGGATATCATTGCATGCATGAAAAATTATAAAATCTATTTCGAGGACATATAAAGTGCCTCTACCCGCGTTTCACGACAAAGTCTTCTGCATCTCCCGCACACCAAATCCCACATAAGTACTGAAAGGAGTTTTAGTTTCCATGGTACGGTAACATTTGCAGGTAGCTTAAAAATAAATAATACGTAACGAAAATCTTAAAGATCTATATACGGCGATGGGCTCACCACCTGTCACGTTGTCCCGAAAATATATTCGGTGGAAGGTGGGTCGAAGGGACTTAAATGTCTAGACTAGACCTCTGTCTACCCCTGTATTGGGAATCGCGTGAAGATATTTTATATTTTTATTTTTTAAAAATCTATATGTACAATTTGTTGTTCTAGGCGTCTTTAAGGTAGAAATAAATTTGCCGAATAACATTGTATAGATAAACCTTGTTTTATTCTATGTTTTGGCTAGTGAACGAGGTAACCGAAGAATTAATCTCTCTTCTTTCTAAGACACATATGTGACACACGCTAATAAAGCTTTACAATCAGATGATCTATTAAGTGATTCATATGTAGTTCAGATTTTATAATTTACGAAAAAGCTTCGAATTCAACTACATGTGATTTGTATGTACTTTACAATTTCAAATGAGGAAAGTTATTATGTGATTTTTTGTATAATGTACTTGTTTATTATACTTTTTTTTACCTTATTTTAAAATTTTTATGTTTATCAAATGTTGAACAGTAATTGCGCCATTTCTTTCGCTATCCTAATTCAAGATTCAAGACATTCTCTCCGACACGAGCTGGAATATACGCAAAACGCCCTTTATTTGATTTACCTTTGCTGGTCATGAATTATTATTAGACGTAAGATACAGTAGTAAAGGTAAATAAACATGTAAGTCTTGGATTTATTGTAGTTGCAAACGGATCTACCACTAATTTACGATTTTAAATTCTTCTTCTTAAAACTTAAATACTTTATTCTTTAAGTAATACTCGTAACAGTTCAGACCAACCACCAATAGGTCAATTTTCTCAGATAAAAAGATAAATTTTCTGATCCAGATATTTGCTACGTTAGCCGACTGAAAACGAAAGAAAAAATTCGCATTATGGCAGGCTAGAAAGACTATCTTTTATCAAGAAATCAACTAATGTTCTTAGTACTTTTCCAGGCTTGGGTACGTTAAAGAAAACGCGAAGAAAGGACCGTGAAGAAAATATAGCTTTAAATATGGTATGAACAAATTGCGCTATAAAGAAAAGATCAAGATCTGCAGTGAGCAATATTAGGATCGAGACAATAGACTATCTAATGCTTAAAATACTTATAAACGTAGTTCTTCTACCCACATCCCTAGTAACAAACAAGCTTCGGAAAGCTCTGCCGTTAAATATTCGTGAAGCGCGAACCCCCAGTAACTTTAGTAATGCAATAAAAGATATTTTCGAGCAACTTTGAGACCGAACACTATGATAATTGATTGTATTTATATTGTGTTTCTTTAGAGTATTTTTGGGTTTAGTGATGTCCGTGTAGTAGTTATATAAATTTTTGTATATGTATATACACTTTATTTTTCTGTTTTCTCTGTTTTCAGTTTGTAGTGTATAATAAAAGAAAGGTAGATAAGAATTATTCTTCTCCTACCTCTTATTGCGAAACTTCCTCATTTATTCAGAAATCCTCTTCTTTATCCGATTCCACAAAATAAATCTTAAAAATCTTCTTCCTCATATTATGAGAAATTTTAAGGGAAAGTGACTTTAAAAACACAATACCACTACCTTTTTCCTACCCTGTGGCTATCGTCGGCGTGTATGGACATTTCCAAACGACTTTAGTGTACGTTAGCACAGCCAGGTCGCAGTGGAAAACCTAATTTTAGATGTTGCTATGCCAGTGATATGTTAAATAAGAAAAAAATCTATATAGTAAAGTAATAGGCCAATTTATTATTGGAAAGAGTTAGTACAGATTGACTACGTTTTCAAAAAAAAAAAAAAACAATAGGTTTTGTATTGTGAATAAAATGTTTAATAAATATGTTATGCTAAAAGAGAGTATTTGTATTATGTTTTTTTTTTATTTCTCATCCCCTTCCTCTTCCTCATAACACATATTCATCATCATCCGTGTCCTCATCGTTTCCCTCACAACTCTTTCCTAAGCAACACTTAACAAAAGTATAAACATTCATAAATTTATGCAACATCCATCAAATAAAGCCTTTAAAGCTAAGTGCTGTGGGTTGTGGGGTAAACATATGTGAGATGAATATGATTTTTTTTAACTCGAGTCATGGGTTCACATAAATATTTATCTATATGATTATTAATTTATGTAGATACTAATATGAAGGAAAACTAATTTCCCCAATAAGTCCCGTAAAGTGTGTAGAAAAGAAAATTTTCTCGAACTCTGTCTATTCCAGTATTGGTGAATGAGTAAAGATAAAAAAATATGCATTAATATTTTATATTAAGGCTAAATTCATCAAAACCAATTAATAAAAGTACAAAAGAAATTTAGCCCCAGATTTTAATATCACATTTTAATATCTCAGAGGCGAAAATTGGGAACGGACAGGAGAGACATAAATGCTCAATTAATTTAGAAACTGATTGATGAAAGCACTGCCTTTAATTCTTTTTGATTAATATATGTAAATTGATTATTATATAATATATAATATATATTGATTAATATATTGTTGAAATAATTGTGATATCTATGAAATCAGTGTGACTGTTTCAGAAAGCAAACGACCAAGGTTCAATTCCTAGAACGTTTCTACTGAAATTGCTAATTGGAATTAGACACCGGAATTTTCCACGTGCTGAGAAAAATGTCGTTTAATTCTATATTAATTAATAAATTATTCATTCAATTATTTCGGTTAAATTATAATATATTCTTATTCTCTAGTAGCTTTACTTGCTCCACCCACCATCGCGAGGTGCTCAGTATCATCCAGAAGAGGCGAAAATTGGGAACGGACAGGAGAGACATAAATGCTCAATTAATTTAGAAACTGATTGATGAAAGCACTGCCTTTAATTCTTTTTGATTAATATATGTATTTGAAATAATTGTGATATCTATGAAATCAGTGTGACTGTTTTAGAAAGCAAACGACCAAGGTTCAATCCCTAGAACGTTTCTTCTGAAATTGCTAATTGGAATTAGACACCGGAATTTTCCACGTGCTGAGAAAAATGTCGTTTAATTCTATATTAATTAATAAATTATTCATTCAATTATTTAGGTTAAATTATAATATATTCTTATTTATAATAATAATAACATACTGAATAGAGAATAGACACCAGAACAATGGTCAAAATCTATAATTACAATTTTACATAAAAAAGGAGATAAAAACAATCTAGGAAATTATAGACCAATTAGTTTACTCAATAATAGTTTTTAATTTTTGGCAATAAATCAGAAATTTAAATAGAAATGGATGGAATATCTACCTTGAACGGCTGGTATCATTTGAGGATCCAAGTAAAAAAGAGATTAATAGAAGAATTGCTATATCGTGCAGTAAGTTCTGGACATTCAAAGAGATTTTCAAAACAAAATTTAGTATATTTAATAAAAAATGGGTTTTCAAATGGGTATATATTTATTTTAATAAGTTATTGTAAAATAGCAGACCAAAGGCTTTTTAAATTAGACTATATGTAAAATATTAGGGAATGAAAAATTATCTTTCATATTAGACACGTTATTTTGATCCTTAATACAGGAATATTACAGAAATGAATGTTAAAATATTAAGAATCGCATGCGATGAAGATAAAAAAAAATATATAAAAATATATATAAAAAAATATTTTATGTTATAATTTCTGCGTTTGAATTAGAAAAAAAAAGACTGTATTTATTGCACATAAAATATAAATACAAGATATTTCATAGTTAAATAAAAAAGTAACAAAAAGGTCATCGATCAGCATACATTACGAGTATTCATTACGAGTATTCATCACATTACGAGTATTCGCAACACTCATTTTCCATCTTGGGCTGATATTAGTTATAAAACGCAAACATGAAAAAAAAAACATATTATTATTAAACTGTTTATATCAGTTACGGTTAAAAACTCAGAGATTATGGTTACGTAGAACAATTTGTTTGACTAGATAGGGCCAGCTCCGAAGCAGAGAGGTGAGTTTTGCTATTGCCTCCCTCCCCCGGGTTTGCGCCATGTGATGACTTTGGGGCTATTTAACCACGGTTTCGATAAGAGGCTCCTTCATGGCCACGTCATAGCCGAAATCTTTATTTCCGCGGGTGTGAAAACAAAATAGGCTATTGACGTATGGTGGAATACAGCAGATAATATACATGCCTACATTGATACCTTTGTGGCCGATGAAGGTCTTAGTCTATTTTTGTATCTAAAATTTAAAATTACTGTGGAGCAGAATTTTTTGTTGTATGTTCAATTTGAAAAATAACAATCCTGTGTTTCGAGAATAAATTTTTTCAAATTTAAAACTTTCTCCCTCGCGTACTTCAACATAAATTAAAAAACAAAAATATATTCAAGGAAATGCTTACGAAGGAATCGTTCGAGCGTCGTGATCTCATTAATATTAATAGGAGCGTGTTCTGTGCTTTACGTCTATCAGTATCCATGTTTAATACAAAGGAGGGATTGGATTTAAAAATTACAGCAATCGTTTCACATTCAGTTTTCTTTATGCAATACTTCGGAAAAGAAGAACAAATAAGTGCTTGAATCGGCTTAAGTAGGAGGTAGTAAGTTGAGTGCATAGGACGCTCACTCTATCTCTCTGTCTCTGTCAGTGAGAAGAGTAATTTTCAAAATTGCTTTTCATAAAAATTTCAAAATTTTGATAAGCTTGGTGAGCGGATCCGTGACCACAGTACTTCCCGTCTATCACAGTTGATGTTGCAGCTCGCTATCAGTTTCTCCCTTTTAAGTATTTTCTGTCATCATATAGCTGCATGTGGATAGAATAGGACAGGCAGAATATGACTATTTGGTTTAGTTTTAATGTTGGTGTGGTAAGAGGCGAGTACGGGAAAACCTTGAATCTTTACGGCGTCTGAAAATAACAGTTGAATCAAAAAAAGGAGATCCAATGCGGGCAGCATGCGTCACGTTAAGGCAAATCCTCCGGAAGATACTTGCGATCCCAACGACCTGAGTTCAATCTCCAGGCTCGTACCAAGGGGTTTTTCATAAACTTATGTACGGTTTATATCGTTGGCTTAGATTAAAAGATGGTGACGAGTTCACCACTTGTCACGTTATCCCAAAAATGTCTTCGGTGGAAGGTGGGTCGCATGTTGACCAACTATTAAGTATTTTCTTGCATAAATGTTATAAACGCCACGATTTTCATCAATGTCGTCGTCAATAGATATTAACCAAATAAGGACTATTTTCGAATCTCTTTCCTTAGTCGTGAATCACGAAGCTGATTAGGAAAAATACCATTGCCGCTCGATTTAGTAAAGTTATGGATATAAATGTCAAACTCACTAAGAATTCTACGACTATTATGTCATGAAAACCTGCATAGCTGTTAAATATTAAAAAAAATACTTCTAATTTCACTAGACTCATGGAAAATCTTTCCTGTTAACGGAAATTAATTATTTATCTAGCACTGCAGGTATCGGAGTACCGCATTGGTCAATTCCTTGTTTTTTTTATATGTTCGAAAATATCTCGCGAATACTCATTGGCACCGACTAAAACCCCATAGTGTTTCATTCTCTACATGTTGCCAAGGCCGCGAGAATGCTTTCACACCAATTCGTGACTCCATCCGTGTGGCCGCCTTAGGGAATATCTCTTTGGGAGAGTTAGAGTACCGATGACTTTGATTCTGGAAGCCACATGCCTGTCCACATCTAAATCACACCTTCCATCCCGACTATAAACGCTCCGCAAATATACAATTTCAGTCAACTGTTTTAGACATTCTAGACTGTTTTAGGATTGCTAAGCAACTAGGCTGTCCCATCTTTATTAGAAGCCAGTAATAACACTGAAGTAGGCAAACATTTTATTATTAATTCGGCAAAACGCTTCTCTTCTTAATTATTAACATAGTTTCAGAAATCAACTTATTTGGAATTTGACTCGAGGAGCACTGTCAAGTTGTTTTCAATCTAATGTTTGTTAATAATTTCTCAATTCGCAATCTAGCCATTTTAAATAATAATAACAGTAAAAGTTTTAATGAATCACAGAAACTTGATCAAGGCGTAAATATTTATATTTAAATTTATAATATGAATTATACACATAATTCTGGCCATAAATATAAATTATCGCCATTTCTGGTCAAAAGTCAATGCATCTCATAATAGGAAGTTACGAGGTAAATTATTTTTTTACACTTTATGGCACAGTGTTTAGTCCAGAATATAAACAATCAATTTCACTTCTTATGTACGACAGATGTTGGACATCCTGAGGAGAACTAGAAATCTTCCTATATCATCGTGTTAGCTCTGTACGAGTATGTTCTTTTATTCCATTAGTCGTTTAATTCCACTCATAGGCTTTTTACGTATAACACTTTCATAAATGGTCCTTCACAACTACAGCTAAAAGCTAGAAATTAATGAATAACTGAATATAATTGAAGTATTTCTGGTGAAGGTTACTATTTTTAGAAAGTATTTAACTAAAAAAACAACAACCAATTTTACACTAGCTGTAGCAACTACGCGAAAACGTACTAGACAGACCGTCCAATCGAGATAAAATAATTATATAATTCGTGGTATTATAACTCTTACTATACCTATATTAATAAACTATATAGATGTAAATATAAATAAATAAATAAATATCTTCACGCAATTCGCAATACAGGGGTAGACAGATGTCTAGTGTAGACAATGAAGTCCCTTCGACCCATCTTTCCGAAGATATTTTCGGTACAACGTGACAGGTGGTTAGCCTGTCGCCGTCTTTATGTCCAAGCCAACGATATAATTCGTATATAAGTTTTTAAAAAACCCATAGGCCATACTAACCGTACCATATTCTAGATAATTAAGTCCCTTCGACCCACCTTCGTTTGGGACAACGTTACAGTTGGTGAGCATGTCGCTGTCTTTTATGTCCAAGCCAACGATATGAATCGTACAAATGATTTGAAAAAAAAAAAACCCATTGGCACGAGCCTGCCACCTGGGGATCGAACTCGGGTCCCTTGACTCGAAATTCCGACCACCCAACAACTCGGCTATCGTGACTATAACCTATATGGATATAATTTATTAATATAGTGTAATATAATATATTTATCTTGTAAGTCACGATAGCCGAGTGGTTGGGTGATCGGAATTCGAGTCACGAGATCTGGGTTCGATTCCCAAGACTCGCACCAATGGGTTTTTCCAAAACTTATGTACGATTTATATCGTTGGCTTGGACAAAAATACGGCGACGGGTTCACCACCTGTCACGTTGTACCGAAAACATATTCGGTGGAAGATGGGTCGAGAGGACTTAATTGCCTAGACCTCTATCTACCCCTGTATTGGAAAAGTTTTGAAAAACCTATTGATACGGGCCTGCCACCTGGGAATCGAACTCGGGTCTCTTGACTCGAAATTCCGGCCACCCAATCACTTGGTTATAGTGTCTTGAAAATACTTATTCGTAAGTTACCTGAAATAAAACGTTTTATTAAAGTTTTTATTAATGAGTCCATCATACAGTTGAGGGGTAAAATTTAAATGGATTTCTGAAATACAATATTGAACTGATTTCAAACTAAACACTGCGGTATTATTTATTTACTATGGAAAAAAATGAAATATTAAGCTAAGCTTTATTTAAAATCACGTAGACTAAGTCCTGCTCTCAGGCATAGATAGATATACATATGTCAAAATGTCAACATGAATATAATTAATTATATTCCGACCTTCAATAAATCATGCTCAATTAACAATTCTAACAAAAGTAACAATGTATTTTTTATAAGGGTTGCTTTGATATGAAAGGAACGAAGAAAAGAAATAATTGGAGGAATTCAATTATTTATGAAGAATAGAATCACTTTACGCAAAAAGGAAACTGCGAATTGGGTAAGGTGTAATTTTCATTTTATGTGATCGGACGGGACCAGTTGTCTCATACATATTTTGGCATAAAATATGAATCGGTAACAGTTTTAAAACAATGAAACGATTTAACTATTTTTGTTAAATAAATAACTTCAAATTACATGACCTTTTTCATGAAGAAAAAGACTTTAGTGTAATCAATGTACAAAATAAAAAATTAAATATAATTAAGGATGTTCCAATAATAGCGACTAAAGCTAACCCAATTCTTCAACAATCGGATCGATTCGACGGCCGAATATAATCTGGGTCAGAGAAGGTAAATGTTGGCGAACGTACGAGTATGTGTGTAGTAATTAAATATAACACTATGAACGTAAATATTTTATTTGTAATGAATTTCGACACGTGCTAGAAACTTTTGTATAATCAAATACGACTTGGACATAAAGACACGGCTTGAACACTAATCTGGCTCTAGGCATGCCATTAGTAACGTCATTGATGGTATGGATAGGTACGGCGAAATATGAGTTGTAGGGATTAAATTGTCTGGAACTGTGTCAAACCCATTTCGGAAAATACGTGAAGATATCGTCACGAAAAGGCCAAGAGACGTCACGATAGCTGAGTGGTTGGGTGATCGGAATTCGAGTCAAGAGACCAGATATAAATCCAGATAAAAAAAAAAGTGTTAGGCTCGTACTAATGAGTATCCCAAAAATATCTTCGATGAAAGGTGAAATACGAGTATATATAACATATATTTAGGATAAATACAATTTTTGATTTAATTTATTTCCACTTCATCTTATCAAAAGAAGGTTGTTGTAATTTTTTCAAAACATTAAATAATTTTAGGCAGCATTTTCGATGAATTGCTCTATGAACTGACAACTTTTGGAGTAGGAAAGGTGGAGTTGGAAGATCGTTGGCTGTGGGACGCTCAAAACCAATTCCTCTGCTTATCTTTGGGTGTGGTTTATATTCAGCTTGGATACTTGGCAGAATGGAATGATGATGGATAGAAGAATTTTTAGAAATGAGGGATTAAAGACTTGGAAAAGCCTATAATTTGTAAAAGTTGACATTTTTAGAAGATATTATGTGAACACTGAAAGTTTACACCATTGACTGGCGCTTCTAATAATAAAGAAAATTCTTCAAATATAAGTCACGATAGCCGAGTTGTTGGGTGGTCGGAATTTCGAGTCGAGAGACCCGAGTTCGATCCCCAGATGGCAGTACCAATGAGTTTTTCAAAAACTTATGTACGAATTTCATCGTTGGCATGGACATAAAGACGGCGACGGGCTCACCACCTGTCACGTTGTCCCGAAAATATCTTCGGAGGAAGGTGGGTCATAGGGACTTAATTGTCTAGACTTGACCTCTGTCTACCCCTGTATTGGGAATTGCGTGAAGATATTTATATTTATTTATTCAAATATAAATTTTACTCAAATATATCGATTTTTAGACCAAATTTAAACTGACGTCCATATATGATGATTGGTGAAAGCAAATCACTGGCGAGTAAATACACTAAAAAAAAAAAAAAAAAATATCTTCACGCAATTCCCAATACAGGGTAGACAGAGGTCAAGTCTAGACAATTAAGTCCCTTTGACCCACCTTCCACCAAAGATATTTTCGGGACAACGTGACAGGTGGTGAGCCCGTCGCCGCCTTTATGTCCAAGCCAACGATGAAATTCGTACATAAGTTTTGAAAACTCATTGGTACTGCCACCTGGGATCGAACTCGGGTCTCTCGACTCGAAATTCCGACCTCCCAACAACTCGGCTATCGTGACTTTTTACACTAGCTCTGCATAATAAGTAAAAGCAGAACTTGAATGAATGTTATGCAAGCGTTAAATTGTTAGAGTTAAAAACTTGTTTAATGTTACAAAATATCTTTACCAAAGTTTTATGATACTATAAAATAAACTGCACATTATGTCTGGTGCTTAAAAACTATTCATAAGACTTTTTTGGAATCAATATTCATCGAAATTATACATATTTTATAAAATATTAGGAAAGAAGAGTTAAGAGCAAAAGCCTTCAGTGAAAGATCGATAGGTGAAGTAGAAGTCTAAAAAACTTCTGCGTTTCGTCTGGTGAGTGCAGGTAACCGGAGGCCCACACACCCCTCAGAGGCCGGTAACGCATCTGCTATGCCTCTGAGCGGATTTCTTCTGCTTTCGCAGGTATCGGGCCTCGAGGCAAGCCTCATTGCCCGGGCGTCTTCTCAGGGGGCTGCTGCTCCCCCGGTCCTGGGTACCGCTTTCTGCGGTATATATGTCGGTGTGTTGCGTATTTTACGCCATGCGTCGGGTCTTTCACTCTTCCCCGTCCTCCCCCTCAACGAGGTCGGGTGGTGGCTGCAACAATTCCCTAGGGAGAGGTCGCCGCTCTGGTGGTCGAGCGTGCTGCGGCAGGAGGTCCGATAAGGACGCCAGGTCGCGCAGGTGTTCATGTGGCCCATTATCAGCGCGGTCATACATTTTCCGCGCCAAGTGGACCACAAAGTCGTGGATAGATTCGATTTTAAGATCTCTGGCGATGACGTCATTCCGGACGTAACGACCAGCTCCCACAATCGTTCTTAGGGAAATGTTCTGCTGAACCTGCAATCTTTTCCGCTGTGCGGAGATGTGAACGCGTACCACGCTGGTGCAGCATATGTGATTCGCGAGCGGATGTAGGTCTTGTAGATCCCTACCTTGGTCTTCGTTGGCAGGTTGGATGCCAGAACTGACGGAGGACCGCCCTCGCAGCTCTTGCGCGCTGCATGACGTATCTGACCTGAGGGGTCATACGTAGAGAGCGGTCAATCTGGCATCCAAGGTAGGTTACTGTTTTCTTCCACTCTACATCCTGGCCTCGGAGCTTGAGTGGTGGTGGTACACGTCCCTGTCTATTGACAATTATGGCGCATGTCTTGCCAACGTTCACGGCCATGCGCCATTTGTTCAGCCATTCAGGCAGTAGGTTCAGCAGACATTGCATCCTCCTGGCTGCAATGTCTGCCCGACGGACGACGTAAAATACGCGCTGTCGTCTGCGTAGAGGGCGAGCATGACATCTTGTTCCCATTCTTGGACGCGACCTTCAAGTGTGGGGATGTCGTTGGTGTAAACTGCGTACAGGTGCGGAGAAAGACAGCTGCCTTGTGGCACCCCTGCCTCTATCCTTCGTGCTGCCGAGTCGATCCTCTCGACGCTAACACAGAAGCTCCGTCCTCCAGAAATGACGCCACTAGTCGTATGAGCGCTGGCGGCGTTGTGGTGTTGCATATTAGTTTAGATTAGACCCGTGTGCCACACCCGGTCGAAGGCCTTCTATGTCGAGAAAGACCCCAGACAGGAGCGGCCGAGATGGGTTTCGGCCGCTAGGTAGTGTAGCACTCGGGTCAGCTGCGCCGTGGTGGAGTGGCCGCTGCGGAATCCGAATTGCTCCTTTCGGAGCTCTGCGTATGGTCGCAGTCTCCGCAGCAGCAGCCTTTCAAAAAGCTTTGCTACATACGACAGTAGCGTGATGGGACGGTAGCTTGCCGGGTGTCTTCTGTTTTTCCCCGGCTTCGGCAGCACTATGATTTTCCCTTCCTTCCACTTGGAAGGGTAGTGTTGGGTGCGTAGCACCCCGTTGAACAAACGGGTCAGTGCTACGATCCCTTTCCTAGGCAGCTGTCTTATTGCAGTAGTGGTTATGCAATCGTTGCCCGGCGCTTCCGTAGTGGTAGGCGCTGTGCCACTCTTCTTACTTCAGAAGGGGATATGAAATCGTCCCCTCCTAATGGTGGCGCTGGGCCTGTCAGGAACTCCTGTACACAATGCTCAACCTCCTGTGGAAGTCTGCGACGACAGCAGCAGCAGTATTGGTTTGAACTGCCCTCTAAATGTTCTGCCAGGATCTCGGCCCGGTCTCGTGCTCCGTAGTGCCGTTTTCCTGTGCTGTCCACTAGTGGGCAAATGGGCTGTGGTGTGCGCGAAAGCTGTCGGGTGAGCTGATATAGCGAGGCTGGATGTTCCGAGGCCTCCTCGATGCGAGCGTTCCATGACTCGCCTCGGAAGGCCTTTATCCCTTCCGACAGCTTTTCGGTAATGGAGTTGAGTTTTGCCTTTACTTTGGGGCATCTGGTTCTAGCCCAAAGCTTCCTAGTGGATCGTTTCTCCTCTAGGAGAGTTTTGAGCCTCCGTGGGAGTACCTCCCCACGGTGCGTGTCAGGTATTGTCCTGGTGGCCGCTAGATACCTTGATGTATCTTTTCACAGATATATTTAGCGGCCACTTCTACCTCTTCTCCAGATGTTATATTCGCACCGTAGGTAAGGTTCGCCAGCGCTCTTCTGTATTGCTCCCAGTTGGTCTTCGTTCGGAGGCCCTGGGCACTACGGAGTCGGCGCTGGTCGACATGGTAATGAGAATTGGTAGGTGCTGCGTGTCCAGGTCATACAGCACCTCCACTTGGACCGGACATGTGATTCCTTGGCAGAGAACTATATCCAGGACATCCGGCCGATGTGTTGTTGTCGTGGGGATATGTGTGGAGCCCTGGTCCCAGCACTTCATATCCCTTCTTCGGCGTCTTCAAACAGTCTCCTGCCGGCGGGGTTCATGATGCGCGAACCCCATGCCAGGTGCTTGAGTGTTAAAATCTCCCGCCATAATGACAGGAGAGCTGTTGTCCATGACGGCTCGGATGTCCGAGGGGCAGAGAGGAGGGCCGGGTGGGCGATACGCTGCGTAGATCCTTAGCTCCACACCGGCCGTCTTCAGGAGTATCCCAATGCTCCTGGTTGAGATAAATGGCAGCAGCTCCAATTCCTCATGCACTAGGTCTCTCCTAACCAAAATGGCCGTGCCTCTGTAGGCCTTTCCTTCGGGAGAGACCTCGTCGCGACGATACACGAAGAAATTGGGGATCTTGAAATGGCGTCCGGGTCTGAGTTTAGTCTCCCTAGCAACACGACCTGGATTCCGTGCTGCTGCACCATAGTGCGGAGACTGGCGGCTTGTTGTTGGATGCCGCCTGGGTTCCAGTACATTACCCGGAGCTCAGCCATTTCTTGCCATTGTCAGGTGGGTCAGGGCTGTCAAAATAGCCGTGAGTGGTCAGCTCCCGTGGTCATCGCCGCTAGGACGTCGCCTAGGATTTTCATGACGACTGTGACCAATTGTGCTAGTGCAGCCTCGATCGTAGTCGGCACGGGTGTTATTTGAGGGGAGGCCTCGGTTCTCCCCTTGAGGCTTGTGCTCGGAGCTGGGTGTTGCACTCGCACATGCTGAGTTACATTTCCTTGCGTGTTGGCAACTGCTGGCCCTGGCTGGATGGTGGCAATGGAGGGGGTATGGGTGTGGAGGTCACCCTGGCCTCGGACTTGGCCGTCTTTTTCTTCTTCTTCCCCTCCTCTTCCTTCTTAGTGGAGAGGGGACCTCCTCTCCGTGGCCTCGTTAGCTGGCGGTTGCAGAGTTGTGACCGCTGCTAACTTTCCAGGTTTAGTGGCTGGTGCCACTTCTGTTGCCACCTCCAGGCGCCGCGGCTGTCGCGGCTGTGGCATGGGTCTCGCATCGGGTGCGCCCTCTGCGACTGATGGTGCACCTCTGTGCGTATTTTGCCGCGGCGCATGCGCTGGCGGGGGATGGAGGGGCATTCTAATCCCCTCTTGCGAGCGATGCGCTGTATAACCGCGCATCTTTTGTCGTTTGCCGAGTGCGCCTTACCGCAATTGGCGCACTTCGGTGGCCCATCCCTTGGTTTGGGGCAATCTGATGCGACGTGATCCCCGGCGCATCTAACACATTTGGCAGGGCGATAGCAGTTTGCCGAGGAGTGTCCGAACCCCTGGCAACGGTGGCACTGAGCCGGGCCTTCCTGCCTTGCCATGCCTCGATCGTTACTCCAGGCATGTAGAGGAGCTCGTGTACGTTATACAGCCTCTTGAGCCCTCTTGGCTAAGGTGGTGTAATTTTACGTGGAAAAGGCAACCCGGTCTCCCTTTCTTCGGGGATTGCCCTCACAAATGTAACGGGAAAGCCCAATGCCTTAAGGGCCTCCTCGATATCTTCTGGATGTGTGTCTGCTGGTAGCCCACGCAGTCCCACCTTAGTGGGCAATTCCGCGGTCGGTGCATAGCAGTACCATGCGAGCGCAGCGTCCTCCTTGCTGCGCTCCGTTAGGTACCTCTGCACCTTCCGGTATTCATCAGCCGAATGCGGGCGGAATCTTACCCCTTTCCCGAAGGGGCGCGCATTCGGCGCGTGCCCTAAAATGTTGTGCAGGGCACGGAAGTGTTTTGCCCACTCTGGTAGGCACTCTACTATTATAGGAGGATATTTGCTATCCTCCTTTTTCCTTGGCCACCACCTTCCTAGGTGATGGCACAGGTGGCTGCGCGGGCATTGGGTGCCGCTGCCATCGTGGCGTACGTCGTCGCGGACGACGTTCCTGGGCGCGTTGGCCCCCACGTTTGGGCATCGTAGACGGCAGCTTTGTCGACCGGTGTTTCTACCGGCGACATTGGTTTTGCCCTGCCTTTGTCTCAACCTCCATTTCGGAGGGAGATGGGTAGAGCGGTTTAGAGCCATGCCCCTCTTTGGCTCGATTAGTATGGTTGAGGCGACCCCTCTGTACGCTGACCCCACTACGGAGGTTTGCAGGAGGGGTGGGGGCATCGTAAGTCGTCTCGACTTTGCGAGGTCCGTTCCTTCCGTATTTATACTGGTTGCCGGGCCCGTGCTGAGTTGTGTTACACAACTAGCGTCAGGTACAGCAACCGTATTTCCGGCCTCGCTTTCCAAATTGGAGATTCCGACGTACTCGGTAGAGTCCCATCCTCCCGGTAAAGTGCTGGTCCCCTTCCTCTTCCACTTGCGTTTCGGTGGCTGGGGAATACCCGACGAGGAGGATGAGGATGGCGATCGCGGCGGGTCTTCATGCCGAACAGGCGTTTTTGTCCTTTCGCCCGCGGGAGCGTCGATTTCTGGCGGCGTGCGACGTCTTGCGGCTAGTCGCCCGTAGGACCTCCGTGTCTTCCACCTGACGATACTCAGATCGCCGGTCAGTAGACGCGGGGGTCGGGGGCGATGCGCGTGTGCGCGGCAGTGGCCGTGGTATCCCGGTCTTGCTATCCCGGGGAGGTAAGATCACCGATTTCTCGGGATTGAATAGGTCTCGTTTCACTAGTGTCCTTTCGAACGTCGTTGTCCGCCGCTTGTCGGTGGTTCCCTAGGTCGGCGGGAGGGGTGGGTCCCCTCATCCGACATTCTTATACACTGGGTGTAGTGTGTACCTAATATGTATGTATGTGCTTATTTCGTAGACGTGCGAACGATACGGTTCCTATGTCGCTTGACCACTCCCCGCCCTCAGCGCGGGCCACTTAGCCGGGTGAAACCTTTCGGAGGCCCAGCACAGCGCCCAGCGAGCGGTTTGGGGTTTGTTAACTTAAAGAGAGATGTCCCCGCGAAATGAGACTTAATACCCCGAAGTGTACAAGTACACCGCAGGGCCGAACACCGGTGCCCTTTTCTAAGAAAAGGGATAGGGTGTCCGACGCGCTTGGAACGCTGTTGGCCAGTTACAATTGTTACGGCAAGGGCGTGTCAATTGGCAAACAGACGTTATCCTGGGGTGTGGTCGCCCAAAGTCTCAAAGTCTAGGAACTTCAGGAGTAAACTCAACCTTTAGAACTTCGACCGAGTTCTTCGGAGCGACGGGTGCCGTGGTAATAGTACTAGTTAGAAAACTTTCCTTATTCACCGATTGCACCGCCACACAAGCCCGAGATCGATATGCCTCTGTTATTGCGGGTGTTCACGGGCGGTGGTAATCACTTACCATCACGTGAGCCGCCTGCTCGTTTGCCTCCCTTTTCTTCATAAAAAAATATATTTTACAAAAAAAAAAAAAATTTAATATTCCTCCTGTACACAAAGCAAATTTCATATGTAAGGAACTAATAGTAATTTAAAAACTTTTGCGTTATTTTTCGGCTGGAATAGAGAGGCGTTGGTAATAAGACGTTTTATTTTAGTTTTGTGGGTAAACTTTTTGATTGAATTTCTTCGCAGGTTTCCATTCGCTGTAGTATTCATTTTTCATGAGGTGAGCTGTTAGGTTGTTTTTCATCCTACTGAAGTGGATGAAAAAAGAATTGATTGTGATTAAGATTTGAAGTGCACCAGGGAATAATAATTGCATGATTTTATTTCATGTTAGCTGCCCCCCGTGGCATTGCTTTTTGCCCGATACTTAACACGGAATGTTTCTAAAATAAAAGTGGCCTAAGCGACTCCTTATAATATCAGCTATCTGCCATTAAAAGTCCTGTTAAAATCAGTCTCGGCGTATCAGATACTATATTTTTTTTTGTAAGTGCTGTATATACTTTCATATGCATTTAGTGAAAACCTGATAATTTTTAAACAGTTGCGGAATGACAAACAGATACTTCAATTTTATTAACATGTATAGATGTAGATGATCAATCTTTAGAGCAACATAATATTTAATAATGCATCTACGTAATCTAGACATTTAAGTCCCTTCGATCCACCTTCCACCGAAGATATTTTCGGGACAACGTGGCAGGTGGTGAGCACGTCGCCGCCTTTTTGCCACAACCAACGATATAATTCGTACATAACATAGCAAGACTTCTGATGTGCATAATGTAAATACTAGGAACAAACACAAGCTTGTAACAGCGGTTACAAGACTCTCATAGAGTAAGTAACTCGTTCATAGGGTGGTATATACGCTTCTACAACAAAATCCCGGTAAATGTGAAAAGCCTGTCTATTAACAAGTTCAAGAAATTTATTAAAGAAAAACTTTATACGAAGGGTTATTATAATATAAATGAATATATTAATGACAGTAACCCCTGGGAATGAGGTGATAGCTCCCAAGCTATTTCTAGAAAATATCATATCACATTACTGTATAGTACAGTGTGTTGAAAAAAAATTACCAAAAAAGAGGATACCTACAGAGTTTCTTTCGCCTGTTTCTTCTCCGTTAGAGGAACTTCATTACGAAACGGTGGTAGATTAAAAATAACTATCGATAAACGAATGTAAATTCTTATGTCGATGAATAAATGATTTGATTTGATCAACTTTTATCATTTTCAAGGTTAAAACGTTAAAGTTATTGCGTGTTAATTTTTGAGATAGCAATTTTGTAACAGCGACGCTTTTATGAGTCCCGTGCGTCCAAAACAGCCGCATGTATCACTTAAAATTAATGAGGGAGAGAATGATTACTCGATGTTAGAAATACATGATGAAACCACTGTAAGTATAAATATGGCAAATCGAAATGTGAAAACTTGTGGAGAAGTTATGTCTTACGTACTAATGAAAATCACTCTAACTGCAATCGAAAGCAGACTTTTCGATCCGTGCGTAAACGCATACTAACAGCATTGCATTTTAAGTCCTAAAACTACTAAAAATAATACATATATTATTTATTATCTTCATTTAATTTCCCAACACTGGGGTAAACAATGAAGTCCTTTCGACCCATTTTTCACAGAAGCCTCTTAGAAACCACGTATAAATTGTGTGAGTAACACCAATTATAAATAAGGACAGCAGGACTGATTTTTATAACTTTTTATTTGTGCGACTTGTCTGGGCTCCGAAGGACAGAAGAACAACTGTTAAAACATTGGAAAGTTCAGGAACAAAAATGTAAAAGGTTTTAATAAAAAATTAAAACATTTTGTAAATGAAATAAATTTAGATACTACGTAAAAACATTAATTCATTCGGCGCTACGTATTTCACTGGGTGAGCTGGTGAAAAATATGATTGTAACAGAAAAGTACAGGACACCATAGATTTCGACTTCATACTTAGCCAATATTTGTCTTTAAAACATAAGAGCACTTTAATATATTAGTTTTTGAAATTAATATTTTATTTCAGTGGATTACTTCATATTTACCAAAGTAGATACAGCAATAGCAAATACTAATGCAAATGCAAATGATTACATCTCGTAGTGTATGTACGTAACACAAGAATGATTTAACCTTATTATATTTAGAATAACTTAAACTTTCTGCATTTTCGCAAATCAATTCACAACAGCAAGAAATTACGTAAATTTAAACACCTTTATATCAACGGAACAAACTTTAAAAAATAGATATATTTTCTCTATATCGGCGACGGGCTCACCTGTCACATTGTCCCGAAAATATCTTCGGTGGAAGGTGGGTCAAAGGGACTTAATTGTCTATACTTGACCTCTGTCTACCCCTGTATTGAGACTTGCGAGAAGATATTTATTTATTATTATTTATTTTTCTCTATATCATTCATTCTCTGTATCAATATTTTATAAGCCCATTATAGGAAATGGTAAACCTGGGTCGCGTTTATTAATGAAGAAGACAAAGCTAACTCTTGTCTCTATCGCATAAAAATAACTGAATACTGTCTATCACCCAAAAACAAGCACTGCCGCATTGATCAAATCTTCACGGTCAGGCTATCCTTGGCGTATTACTGCAAAATATGGCCGTCCGGTACACCGTTCAGTATTGTTCTATGTCCTCGGTTTTGTTTGTTTAATGATAGAAATAAGAAAGCATGCAGTAATAATGATTTCAAATTTGGTAGTATTCCAGTATCAACCTCGAGTGACAGTTAGGGTAGCGGGAGCACGTTTCGGTAACTTGAAATAACGCTCCAATATATTCAAAGTTCCGTGACGAAAATTTTTATTTCAAGGCAGTGTGATCTACATATAAAGCCAGCATTTTTATGTCAATATTTGGGTACATAGTCCGTTAATTTCTGGTTTTCATCTTATAAATAAAATAAATAAATATCTTCACGCAATTCCCAATACAGGGGTAGACAGAGGTCTAGTTTAGACAATTAAGTCTCTTCCACCGAAGATATTTTCGGAACAACGTGACAGGATGTGAGCCCATCGCCGTCTTTATGTCCAAGCCAACGATATAATACGTACATAAGTTTTTGAAAAACCCTTTGTTACGAACCGCCTTTGTTTGCCACCTGGGGATCGAATTCAGGTCTCTTGACTCGAAATTCCGACCGTGACGTTTTCATCTTCATCACTTTAATGGCATCTGGTTCAGACTTCTCTGCAAAGTTTGTTACATTTGATTTTAATCTTATTGTTACGGTAGCATTCTGATGTTGGCATATTGCTAAACATGATACGGGGCAACATTTTTCAAGTTTGTCCCCTTTATCAAATTGATGATAGTCCATTCCGCCTTTGGGATCATAGCAGGTGTAAAGTTAAACATATCCTATGCTTATTTAAATATGCTTTAATTTCTAACGAATTTGAACCAGACGATCAGTTGATACACATTTATTTATTTATTCTTCAATGCACCTTACAAAATGAGAAGGAACAAAGGCGCACTTAATGCTTTGCACTTATCTTAAGGTTAACCTTACCAGTTAAGATAGTGGGAAAACATTGTAGGTGGTTACAATAACAAATAAAACCGATATTTTATAAAAAAAACATGTAAATTATATATACATTCTACACATATTGAAACTAATACTAATTTGATATGAAATACATAATTCTATATAAACGAATATAATACAGTTAATTGACTCAGGCGTTACTTTGCGGAAATTCATTGTAAAGTTGTTATTGAAAAAATTACTTCGCAACCCTCCGCATGAAAATATAAAAAGGTATATGTTACCTGGTCCGAAGAGAAGAAGAGCACCACCCTCCCTCCCACAGATGAGTGCACTAATTCCACAGATGTGTGCACTAATTCCACTGTATGCACCACCACCACTACACTCAAACCAGGTAACATATACCACCACCGAAAACGCGACACGTGTTTCACCTCAAAACGAGGCATCCTCAAGCGAGTAGACTCTACGATGAGCGACCGCAGAGTCAAATATAATACAATAACATGTATAACAGGATGGTTATTGGACTCAATGTAACAACTTTAATAAATAAGCCTATAGAGGCCTGTTTTGCTAACCTTCTATATTATATCAATTAAATATTTGTGACTTATAAAGTTTTTGAAAAGCTTTCATAGGTAATTTTTTTTGGTAATGAAGTACTTTGGGAACAAGCGTATCTAACTTCCTTATCGAATGTCAATAATTATAAAGAAACTTTTTATTACTTGTATTGCGATATGAAGTTATTGGAACATAGGGGATATTATAACGAAGTAAATGAAATTAATTTTGTGTTTGTTTTATTCTAAGTGGTCTATTATTCAAACAGTTACGAATTTATCATTTAATTATAATTTAGGAGCTGTTATTTACTTAATTTATCTTGTACAAGGATGAAAATTTATATTTAATGGAAATGACTACGCTCTGAAGTTTATGGTAACGTTCTCTGTGGATTCCGATAATATTAATTACAAAATTTGAATTTAAATTGATTGTTTTGATAATTTGGGAATACAAAAAAAGCAAATACGATAAACTGAAGTTAACTTTCTTGATAGTCACGATGGCCGAGTTGGGCGATCGAAATTTCGAGTCGAGAGATCCAAGTTCGATCCCCAAGATGGCAAGATCCAAGGTGGCAGGCTCGACCAATGGGTTTTTCAAAAACTTATGTACGAATTATATCGTTGGCTTGGACATAAAGACGGCGACAGGCTCACCACCTGTCACGTTGTACCAAAAATATCTTCGATGGAAGGTGGGTCTAAGGGACTTAATTGTGTAGACTAGACCTCTGTCTACCTCTGTATTGGGAAATGGGTGAAGATATTTGTATATTTATTTATGGGAAATCTGCTCATTTATTTGGTGTACTGGTACGATATTAAAAATATGAATATCATATAAATGAAGTGCTTTCAACCCACCTTTCACCAAGACATTTTTGGGGCAACGTGTCAGATAGTGAGCCCCTTGCCGATAGAAACTTTTAATTTTCAGAATTGGTTGGTCAGCTCAATAGTGTGTTTCAATGGTTTTTAGAGTAAGTAATTCTATTTTTGAGCTAAATTGGCTTATGTCCAGCACAGGTCTATTATATATAATTATCGTATCACGATAAAATTCGAAACTGTCGAATCGATTTGCAATTATTTTTAAATTTGTGTTTGGCTGGCGTTTGAGTTACATTGCGTAATGAGTGGCGTGTGTAATCGTTTTATCATTTATTTTTTATTAATTCCAAGAGGAGGCCGCTATTATAGACATATCTCCACTGACACTTGTTTTGCCGTGCTTTATTGTGGAGTCTCGTATAAAACAAAAAGCTTAAAAACGTTTGACATCAATCATGTAAGTAACAGTAACACAGTAATGAACTATTTTATTTAACTGTGTCAAAGGTCGAAGAACCTTCGCGTGTTTCACTTTAACTTTGTCTGCTGCAGGAAAGCGGAAATATTTAAACGGTTGCTTTACTGTTGTGTATTTACAAAGTTTTGATTGATAAATATGAAACCATTTTAAAAATAAATTTCTTTTTGTGCTTTCGATTTCATGTGTTTAGTTTTGTAAATTATAAAGTAAAATGTTTAACATATTACAATGTAACTGCATTTCTGTTTAGGACTTTCATTAATAAATCTAAACACAAAAGCACACAATATTATGAGGGGATTTGGGTCTTGGTAGTATATTTCTTACATAGTACCACATTTATATTGAAGCAATTTCCTAATACTGGATTTGATAGAGCTATGACTATTACTAGCACTACAAGACAATGAAGTCCTTTTGATCCACTTTTCCGCAGCTGATTTGAGGGCAACGTGACAGGCAGTGAGCCTATCGTCAGAGGGTAATGTCAATAATTTTCATTTTAAAATGTGCGAGTGACGTATTAGGTTTGAATTTAGGCATTTATTGCAATAAACAGAGCATTAAAAACTATTAAACAGCAATGGCCATATTTATGTTATATTATATTAGTTATAGGTTTATGTTGACTACAAGAAAACCTAAAAAAAGTTAAGATAAGTTTAGCTTCGCGCCAGGTCGGATATTCGCAAACGTTTTCCTCAACATTGTGTGCTATTGCACACTATATATACCATACGAAAACCAATAGGTTAGTATATATGCTTTTAATGTCCAAATTTTAATAAAAAAAAACAAAAACAATACAATAAGAAAGAAAAAATAAACTTTTTTTATAACAAAATTTAAATAAATGCAAAAAAGATACTAGAACATTAATTACACTGCCTATGATTTTAAGATAACGTATTCTTTGCACTAAATAAAATGTAGTAATTATATACTCTTTGGCATTAACTTTGAATTGGCACAGTAATAACAACATTAAGTATTTCTCGAGTAATAATAAGTGACATTGCCTTTAGCTGAGGTGAAATTACGATAGGGCAAGCAGTTATGATGTACATCAATGTTTACACTCAAGTCATGGATATTATTTATATATAACTGTGTACTTGTATGTATAAACAACAAATATTTCGAAAGACAAATATACATGTTACCTGCTGATGTTTTCTATACGAAAGTAATGGATATAACTCGAACGAAAAGATAAGTAGGATTAATAGACAAACTTTGTATATTGTTCCCCATACATAGATATCAGAGTTTAGTATCTACTGCAAAACTGTAAGTTTGTAATTTTGGAAAACCCCTATTATTAAGCCCCAAGAGATCAATTTGTTACTATAAATAAATTTTATCGCCTGGTCCGACTAGACGAGCTAGACATATCGATTGAGTTAATAACAGCTGGCAACCGCATTTATATATTAAATAAAATATCTTCACGCAATTCCCAATACAGGGACAGACAGAGGTCTAGTCTAGACAATTAAGTCCATTTGACCCACCTCCCACCGAAGATATTTTCAGGACAAATAGGTGGTGAGCACGTCGCTGTCTTTAAGTCCAAGCCAACGATATAATTCGTACACAAGGTTTTGAAAAACCCTTTGGTACGAGGCTGCCACCTGGGGATCGAACTCGTGTCTCTGGTCTCGAAATTCCGACCACCCAACTAAAGGTGGTAGTACCAATGAGTTTTTTAAAAAAATTGAATTATTATATTTGTATGTATTTTATGAATATTTATTATTAATTTTATGAATTAACCGAAGAGAACTACGGAGGAGGTTCTCAAGGCAACCCGTATATTTTTTATGAAGAAGTAACAAGGATTAATTTTTTCCTCAATCTTTGAATTTTCTTCTGTGTATCGATTCGCTTAAAATTATTTATTTCTAATATAAATAATGGATATATAACACTACCAAACGAATACCTAATTTTGTTTTATACTGGAGATCGTCGATAGTCAAGGTGACTCCGCAAACTTCTTGTTCTAACTTTGTGTTAATGAGAACTTTATATTATTTATTCTTTGGTTTTGTTTCTTTTTTTTGTTAAAAAATTTAATTGCTTATATTCAAGATATTTTACAAATGCAATAAAAATATGCCTTGTGGCGATCTTTATATGTAAATCAACGGAGATATAACATAATACCTTATCTATAGTTTAGTTAACAAGCGTCAATTATATTAGCGAATCAAATAACACTGACCTCGATCTCTTTCAGTCTTGCCCATCATCTGTCGTATGTTGTTTAACTTAGTTATTTTGAAAACAAGTAACTTTATTACAATTATTTAGAATTATTTTTTATTAAAACAAACCTCTAAATAATTTGAAGTAAAATAAAAAACTTATTTAGGATAATTCTTAAATATAATGGCATAGTGATTATTATCATTTATTCATCGGTATAATTAACAACATTACATCCATCGATCGTAATTTTTTAAACTACTACCGTTTCGCAATGAGGTTTCTCTAATGGAGAAGAAAGAGTGAAAGAAACTCTGTAGGTATCCTCTCTTTTTTGCTTTCTTTCTCATAAAAGAGATACAAAATTTAAAACTATAAATAGCATAATTATAATTATATTAAAATAGCATAATTATAATAGAAATTAAATAGCATTTAGTTATAAATAGCATGGGAGCTAACAACTCATTGCCTGGGGTTACTATCATAAATATATTCATTTATATTGTAATGACCGTTTTATTTATATTGTAATTCATTTATATTGTATTAACAGTTTCTTTAATATAAATAGACAAACTCTGCACTTTTACCGGGATTTTGTGGTAAAGCGTATATTATGCATGAATTATTTACTTACTCTGTGGAGTCTAGTAACTGGTAACGTTACCATGCTACGTTTGATGGAATTTAATAATTACTAAATTATTATTAATATAGCACATATAAAGCCCAGTCGATTCTAAATAATATTAAGTTATAAGTGCTTTAAAGTAAACCTTATAAATCAAGTAAAGAGCTTACAATACTATCTAAACAAGTACAGGGGCTTAATAAATCTTTGAACTAAGTATTTGGTTAAAGCTGCAGAACGATTCGCTAAAATATATTGTGATTGTAAATTATAAGATTTATGTTTCATGATCCTACTTCATTATCTAATAAACGTGGTCGTTTGATATTAATTGTTTCACTTTGTTACTCAATCATACCAAAACGGTCAAACGAAATAAGATGAAATCTATACCATTATTTTACCTTTAACACAATATTTTATATATATAAAAATAAACGATTGTCGTGCGAGAGATCAGAAAAATTATTTTGACTGATTTTGAAGGCTCATTTCACACACTCCATTTGACTGATTTCAAATGGAGGCCGGAACTCTTTTTGCTGGAAAATTAAAGAATTATGTCTTCTTTGTCTTAACGAACAATTTTGCAAATATGTTTATAAGTTGATATGTTGATATCTCGTAGAATACTCTAAAAACAGGCTAGCGTTATGTGTTTCGATATTATTTTTCATACATACTTTGTCTAGATAAGTTAAATAAATTGAAATTCACTTTTACTAATTCCATAATCAATTTATTTTTCTTTAAATACCTAGCCGGTTTTGTCCGTATCGCAATATGTAACTGATCAGGTATCTAAAGAAAAATTTGAATAAAAGTGAATTATAATTTATTTAACGATGTATTTCACCAAGACTTGGGTAAGTGTTATACCTGAGAAAAAAATTAACTTGTACTACTAAAAAAAGCGTCATCGGTATTAGATTCTAGAAAAGTTCGTCGTCTAGAAATGTGGAACATGACAATGACAAGAAGTTTTATAGCAGCTGTAACATTATCGTATTTTTGTTAGCAAATCACGCCATTTTTAATGTTTAAAAAGGCGACAGGGTTCCTCCAGTTGACCTAGATTTTCGAGATTGGGTATAACGAATGTTTTTATACAATTAGAAATTTTAAAATTTTATTATACCACCATAAGATGCGCTCATAATACGTGTAGTTACCTCGTTAGGGCAGATCTATGTTTATTGGACATACTTACAGAAAAGTTTCATGATGAAATAATTATGTTGCAGCATAGACTTTCTTGGGAAAGAATTCCACACTTGACCGTTATTTTCAATTAGTAGAACTTTTATATATACTCTTGTAGAAGTAGGTTCATGAATACACTGCTTGTACCCAAGTAGGTTCATGAATACACGCTTTCGCCACTTCTATCACGGTATTCAAGTATAGTATGGGGTTTGAAAGTTGTAGAACTGCTTTACTTTTTAACATATTTCACGCCTTCTTTCTGGAACTGACGTGAAACTTCGTTCCTATTACAAGTGTTAAAAATATAATTAAAAATGTCGTGATTTAAATCTAGGTTTAAATTACTATTTAAGTCATAGATTTAAGTCATATAATAGTAAAGATACACCTAGTAAAATATTATTACAATATTTTTTTTTATGTACAGATAACGCTGATAAGTTCTAAACAATGTAGTTCTTTTTCTTCACCGAAGCATTACACGTGGTGAGTCCATTTCCGTCTACAATATAATTATAAACATAATTACATAGATAAATGTTCATATGTATGTATCCATGACTCCTACAAATATTCGTATTCATCATACAAATGTTTGCCCGTACTGGGATTCGAAACCGCAAACTTTCGCTGTTAAGGCAGAGTCACTACCAACTTGGCTATCGTCATTGTTGTATTCATAATAAAATATTAAAACCATCTCTGGCTCTTATGTATATATACACTAAACGCAAATAATCGTATCATATCATATCATATTGTATAATATCATACGCAAACAAAACATATCGTACACAAACAAAAATAAGCACAAAGCTTATTGTTGTTTGTGTACGATTTTGAATAAAAAAGAACTTTTTTTATAATCCATTTTAATTATTTTTTGTTCAAAACACTTCTCGTATGCCGTAAACAATCGTAACTTTAAGGTTGCGTTAGGGATGCTTTTTAAATACAAACCTTTTTTATTAGTCTAACATGTTTTGTTTACAGAGGAAAAATATTGAAGGTTTTGATTGCTCGCTTGCGAGAAGGATTAAATTTATTTTTTACTGTCATTTATTTACCAATCAATACAAATACAAACATACATAGGGAGTCATTTAAAATACCAGATGAAGGGAAGCTTCTTGCTTCTAGCTCACGCAGGTATTTTGCGGAGCCGTGGTACGACTTTGATGGAGTACATAAATCGTGATTCAACACAAAACCTCGCTTTGCCGTGCTATGCATATACTCGTAAAGGTGTATTTGAAATGTATCTAACATGTAACTTTTAATTGTACTTCTTCTTCTTTCTTCTTCTATACAGCCTATCAGAAGTCCACTGCTGAACACAGGCTTCCCCCAGAATTATATTATAATACATATTTCATTGCACACCACCAGAGAAATATCATACAATATAAATTAATTTCATTTGATACAACGATAGCAGTACAAAGGGCGGACTAATATTTCATCAACACTATCTTCAGTATATGTTATCGAAAATGCTATTATTTTTTATCTATCTCCTCCATAAAAGGCTATCTTAGCTATTATATACAAGACTATTAAGATAGTCAATAGTATTAGATAGCAATGTAATATATAAAATTATCGTTTAGTCGATACTAAACGATAATTTTATACTAACATCTCTATAACATGACTGCTAAATACAACTCAGTCATCATTGTCTTTATTTTGGATTGGTATTTTTTTACATAGATGTAAGGCACAATCTATCTTAAGTTTTAATGAATTATAAGTAAGAATTTTTATTTAATCAACTCTGACGACAACCACGCAGAAACATTTTTCCACTTATTAATATTCAGAAAAGGTATAAAATAAGTGAATTACTGTTAGGATCCTTGACGACATCTACCAGCTGTACACAAAACACAATTAATTTTTTTAATTGAATATTTTAGAGACAAGAGACCCGAGTTCGATCATCAGGTGGTTGGCTCGTAACCAACGTTTAGACGTTTGGTTTTAAGCCAAATCTCAAAAATCGTACATCTTTATAGACGACGACCACCTGTCACGTCGTATCAAATGAAGGCTTCGGTGAAAGGTAGATCGAAAGGACTTAATTGTCTAGACCTCTGTCTGCCCCAGTACGGGAAATGGCGTGAGATTTTTTTATCTAAAATTGTCATTGTGTACTTTTTGTTGGAGACGGACAAAGGTGTGTGACTTAAGCTTCCACGGAGATGTCGAAACAACGGTTGTCGGTTGATCATTATTAATCTTTTCGTAAAGTTTAAAAGATGCTGTGTAGGAACAACGCAGCGCGCGATTTAAAATTTTGCTACAGAAATTCGTTACTCCCAAACTTTAAAGAGTTCAGTTTCTTTTATTATCAGCTCAGCATCCTAGAAGGATTTCTATGATTAGTCATAGACATAAACAACTTCATTAAACACGAAAGAGGTGAAATACTCAAATAAAATAATATAAACCATCGGTTTAAGGTCCAGGTAAAAATCTGTATAGTTAAGGTGAAATTGGATGAGATAAAAGTAAATTTTCTGTTGTATGCTGATGATGCAGTGCTTATTGCACCATCAGAGGCACAACTACAAGCATTAGTGACGTGTATGAAAGTGTAATGTGAAAATAATGGTAAACGTTTGAATGCTAATAAAACTTCTGATATTTGAAAGGGACGAAATTAGAACGAAGTGTGAATGTGAATATTGATAAATCAGGAATGTCTAGAATAGGAATTAAGTTGTATACTTGATAAGCGATTTTAGGCGGGATAGAAGATGTGATTTAGATGTAGACAGAAGTGTGGCTGCCGAATACAAAGTTAATGGTGGCCTGGCTGTATTAGTCAAAGGCAAGATGTTGTGAAAAGTGTACGCCTTGCGAACATAATGCAGTGCTCGCAATGACTTTATTATATGCCAGCGAAACCTGCGTCTGATAGAAGAAGCATAAAAGCAGCTTGAATGCAGTGGAGATGCGATCTCTTCGTGAAATTTGCGGCGTTACATTGTGCGTCCGATGGTCTGCAGTATGATCTTATCACTAAAATTGGACAGGGCGAGCTTCGATGTTTGGGCACGTCCAGCGAATGAGTGAAGTGACCAAATGGTGAAGAAGATATACATCGCGAAAGTTAATATTAAAAGGTGCCGAGGTAGACCGAGACTAACTTGAGAAGACCATGTGAGTAAGGAGAGAGTGAAGAGTATTCGGATATCTGGACGTGTATGTATGAAGAAAATTATGAATCTGAAGGTAACGAAAGAGGTATTAAGGATCTTCACACTTCGTGATCTCTCTGGCTACCCTACCTGCACAGCCCCTTGAACCTGTGGACATTGTGAGTACATTTTGTGCGCCCTTTAACGTAAACGCATCTGCCTTACCATGTTGTTCATCACCGTCGGCGCACCATGCAGCGGACCAAACTGCTGCGACAGATCCCAAACGAGTCCGGTTACTCAGATAATTGGTACACCGATTGTTTAAAAGTGAGTTTAGCAGTTTTTTACTATCTTATTAATAACGTTTAGTTCACGAAAGTTTTAAAATATAATTTCAGAGAGAGAGAGAGAGAAAATATCTCGAATAGGTCACATCTACTGGGATGTATAGACGTGCGTGTATGAAGGAAATAAAGTTAAAAGAATATAAGAACGCGAAAGGTTACACATTCATTTAAGTCACGATAGCCTAGTGGTTGGGTGGTCGGAATTTCGAGTCAAGAGACCCGAGTTCGATCTCCAGGTGGCAGGCTCGTTTTGACCAATGCGTTTTTCAAAAGCTTATATACGTATTATATAGTAGGCTTGGACATAAAGACGGCGACGGGCTAACCACCTGTCACGTTGTCACGAAAATATCTTCGGTGGAAGGTGGGTCAAAGGGACTTAATTGTCTAGACTAGACCTCTGTCTGCCCCAGTACGGGAAATGGCGTGAGATTTTTTTATCTAAAATTGTCATTGTGTACTTTTTGTTGGAGACGGACAAAGGTGTGTGACTTAAGCTTCCACGGAGATGTCGAAACAACGGTTGTCGGTTGATCATTATTAATCTTTTCGTAAAGTTTAAAAGATGCTGTGTAGGAACAACGCAGCGCGCGATTTAAAATTTTGCTACAGAAATTCGTTACTCCCAAACTTTAAAGAGTTCAGTTTCTTTTATTATCAGCTCAGCATCCTAGAAGGATTTCTATGATTAGTCATAGACATAAACAACTTCATTAAACACGAAAGAGGTGAAATACTCAAATAAAATAATATAAACCATCGGTTTAAGGTCCAGGTAAAAATCTGTATAGTTAAGGTGAAATTGGATGAGATAAAAGTAAATTTTCTGTTGTATGCTGATGATGCAGTGCTTATTGCACCATCAGAGGCACAACTACAAGCATTAATGACGTGTATGAAAGTGTAATGTGAAAATAATGGTATCCGTTTGAATGCTAAAAACCTTCTGATATTTGAAAGGGACGAAATTAGAACGAAGTGTGAATGTGAATATTGATAAATCAGGAATGTCTAGAATAGGGAATTAAGTTGTATACTTGATAAGCGATTTTAGGCGGGATAGAAGATGTGATTTAGATGTAGACAGAAGTGTGGCTGCCGAGAACAAAGTTAATGGTGGCCTGGCTGTATTAGTCAAAGGCAAGATGTTGTGAAAAGTGTACGCCTTGCGAACATAATGCAGTGCTCGCAATGACTTTATTATATGCCAGCGAAACCTGCGTCTGATAGAAGAAGCATAAAAGCAGCTTGAATGCAGTGGAGATGCGATCTCTTCGTGACATTTGCGGCGTTACATTGGGCGTCCGATGGTCTGCAGGATGATCTTATCACTAAAATTGGACAGGGCGAGCTTCGATGTTTGGGCACGTCCAGCGAATGAGTGAAGTGACCAAATGGTGAAGAAGATATACATCGCGAAAGTTAATATTAAAAGGTGCCGAGGTAGACCGAGACTAACTTTAGAAGACCATGTGAGTAAGGAGAGAGTGAAGAGTATTCGGATATCTGGACGTGCATGTATGAAGAAAATTATAAATCTGAAGGTAACGAAAGAGGTATTAAGGATCTTCACACTTCGTGATCTCTCTGGCTACCCTACCTGCACAGCCCCTTGAACCTGTGGACATTGTGAGTACATTTTGTGCGCCCTTTAACGTAAACGCATCTGCCTTACCATGTTGTTCATCACCGTCGGCGCACCATGCAGCGGACCAAACTGCTGCGACAGATCCCAAACGAGTCCGGTTACTCAGATAATTGGTACACCGATTGTTTAAAAGTGAGTTTAGCAGTTTTTTACTATCTTATTAATAACGTTTAGTTCACGAAAGTTTTAAAAATATAATTTCAGAGAGAGAGAGAGAGAGAAAATATCTCGAATAGGTCACATCTACTGGGATGTATAGACGTGCGTGTATGAAGGAAATAAAGTTAAAAGAATATAAGAACGCGAAAGGTTACACATTCATTTAAGTCACGATAGCCTAGTGGTTGGGTGGTCGGAATTTCGAGTCAAGAGACCCGAGTTCGATCTCCAGGTGGCAGGCTCGTTTTTGACCAATGCGTTTTTCAAAAGCTTATGTACGAATTATATAGTATGCTTGGACATAAAGACGGCGACGGGCTAACCACCTGTCACGTTGTCCCGAAAATATCTTCGGTGGAATGTGGGTCAAAGGGACTTAATTGTCTAGACTAGACCTCTGTCTACCTCTGTATTGGGAATTTCCTGAAGATATTTATTATTATATATGTGTTACACATTCATATGCTGACTTACCACGAAATCCTTGAAACCACTTCACTTTTTAAGATGAATTTTATCATTAAAATGGATTATGAGTAGAAGCTTAGAAAGTCAACTTCGAAAGGATTTTAGGAAAAGGGGTACAATGGGGAATGAAAGTTTGTATGGATTTGCGCCCTTTTTGGGCTCAACTGTATAAACATTATTATTTAGGCTATTGATTAAAATTTTAAAATATAAAAATATCTTCATGCCATTGTCAATTTCGTCCCTTTCAAATATCTTCTTCTAAATGGCTGCAGACCATTGTTATGTACTGCGGCAGTACATAACACCTGCAGACCATTTAAAAGAAGAAGATTGATTACAGATGTTTTTTCATCTCCGAGGACGTAGAGTAGTATTCTAATAATATGAAATTTAGGTATAAAGTATAAAAAATGATAATACTAATTTTAGACAACTAAACTTAGACTGAGCGCATTGTGTGTGTGCGCCCGAGTGTGTCATATATTATTGAATAACAACAAACGTAACATGGCACGTACTTAAAAAGATATCAAAAATTCCGATAAGTTAATTTTTTAAACTTAATGTTTAATGTATAATTAAGGTTAACCTTTGCCATGATTAAGTATCAGTATATATACCACATGTCTGGAGAGCTATGGCGGTCAGCAACGTCTAAACACCATTAAAATAGAGTTTAATGGAAATATCAAATGAATATGCAGTTTAGGTAACAGGTCGCAGGTGAAGGAACTATTGCGTGTATTGCTCGCTGCATTTGTTTGACCCTTGAAACACGTTGGTATGAGTTCAGAAAGTTTGCGGTATTTAATTAAAATTATGTGAATTCCGCTCTCAATTTTTTTTCAAAGTTTACTATTAAATTTAAAAAGTTGTTATTGAAAGAAAAGAAGAAAGATATGATAACTTAAATCTAAAAAAGGAAGCATTTAAAACAATTTTAATGTCAATTATAAACAATTTAAATTCAGTTAAAAAATTATACTATGCCAGTGTTTATAATTATCGGTAATGATTATTAGATATTGGAGGAATTATGTTAGTTAAGCTAATTTTAGATTGAAATGCCTAGACTGTTACTTTAACTTACTATAACCAATTTATCAGAGTATCAGCGTAAACCATATGAGCATAGAATCATATGAGCAATATATCTTGTCATTATATTATATAACAACCAGAGCCATATATAAATATACAAAACTTATTAACTTGAAAGAATAATTTCAATACCCCGTAGGGGTTACTGGAATAGAAATGGCCGATAGCTGTCCCTTTTAGGACGAATTAACCGTAACTTCGTCACTTTGCTATCGTTAATAGTGCATTATTTACTTCTTTACTCTTCAATCAAAAGCAAAATATTAATTTTACTTAAAAATAATAAATAAATGAATAAATATCTTCACGCAATTCCCAATACAGGGGTAGAAAGAGGTCTAGTCTAGACAATTAGGTCCTTTTGACACACCTTCCACCGATGACATTTTCGAGAAAACGTGACAGGTGGTGAGCCCGTCGCCGCCTTTATGTCCATTAAATTAAATTTTACTTAATATGCAAAAATCCGTAATAAAGTTTTGGTACTACTGTTTTAATGTACTATTGGTAAAATTAAAATTTGTATAAAAAATTAGTTTATTGTAATTTTGAGTCCAAAAAAATACATCATAAATAGTCGTATTCGCGCATAACTTATCTGTAGTTCATACATCACTTTAGCAATTAGACACGATGTATGGATAATTGATTATCCACTGAAGCGTAATATCTAATCTCTCAGAGTTCCAATTAATTTTTTATCGAAGGTAAACACTTAAAGTGGTTACAGAGTCATAATGAATAACAAAGAACATAGTTTGTTTTCGACTGATAATAAATTTCTAAAATAAATTATTGTAGGCAATGCTTACCACCTGTCACGTTACCTCAAATAAGCTCCAGTTAAAAGTCGAAAGGTATAAATTGTTGAACCCCTACTTCAGTATTGCGGTATGCCTGTGGATATTAAAGTAACAAGCAGTATGCGCTGCCGCATGAATGAGTCACTTATCCTGATAAATAAGATAGCAAGAACAGTAGCATCGGCACCATAGTAGATAACGGAGTCTGAAATCTATGAAAAATGTCGCCATTTTAAGTAATTTTATTTTATTTTTGGGTCCCGTTTCAATAACACAGTTGAGCTAACTCTCGTATATTAAACGAGAGTTAGCTTGCTATATTTATTTATTTTTTATTTTATTTATATTCAGAAAAAAAAAACAAATTACAAATGAAAACAAAATACACTCTACTATAAAACCAAGTGGTTTTATAGTAGAGTGTATGTGGGGTACAATGGAGTTCGTCCATACAGATAACATTATTTAGCAGTTTACTTATTATAAACCAGATAGTTTACATTAATAATTACGAACATGATATAGGAATTTTTTGTGAGGGTAGATTAGGTGCGAATGTTTTTGTCGTTATAACAACGACGAGCACATAAAAAAAGAAAAAGAAACAAATGCGTTCGAGTGTCCTAAGGGTGTGTCAACATTATTATCAATTATTTCATATAATTATCATGTAGCAAAGCTAAGTAGTAGTTAGTTAATTTAGATTTGATGTTGTTTGGGTTTATTTCGTAACGTAATGCGGGTGGTAATTCGTTTATTAATTTTGTAATCATAAATTCGAGTGTGCGTTTTCCATAGTTATTCTTATTATACACAGGCACATATAATTTTTTATTAGAGATAGCGCGAGTACCTTTGCTATGTGATATTAGAGTTTGCAAGTCTTTGTTAAAAACTGTTCTTTAAGAGCACATATTTGATTTTGTCATGGATTGGGATTATTTTACAATACGCGAACAACATATGGTAGTTATTTTTATATTTACTTTTTACTTTAGGAGGGACGATTATCTTTAGAAACCTTAATTGAAGTTGAAAAATTTTGTCTATGTATGTTTTGAATGTGAATCCATAGCTACTCAAACCGTACGAAGTTATTGATTCAACTAAAGCTTTATATAATAATAATTTAATTGGAAAGTCAATTTTGTTTTTAATTAGTACAAATTTTGTCAGAATTGATTTTAGCCGGTCACAGACGTTACTTATATGCTTTTTCCAATTTAGTCGGCTATCAATTATGAGACCTAGGTACCTATGGTTGTCCGTATAAACTATTGACGGACAATAGCACATAGATTTTATTTGACATGAATGTAAGCATGAGTGTGAGTGTGCTATGAGATTAGGCACTGTTTTAGCACGGTTATGAGAAGAGCTGATATACATTATTTTAGTTTTTTTATCGTTTAAAACTAAACCAACATCGTGAGACCACTTAATAAGAGATGTAAAATCTTTTTGAAAACGTATAAATGCGACTCCAAGATCGGCATCAGCCGCTACTAGGCACGTGTCGTCGGCAAACTGATAAATTTCACAGCTGTCAATTAAATTTATTAAACTATTACCATATGTTAAGTAGTGTAAAGGTCCGAGTACTGATCCCTGTGCAGTTCCTTCAGTTACAGTCTTTTCCTAGCTCCAATTTTCAGCGATCTTAACTTTAAAACGTCTATTTTCCAGATAATTTTTACACCATTTCTGGACAGGTCCTCTAATTCCCGATTCGTCCAGTGATTCAATCAATGTCTCGTGTTGAAGTGTATCAAACGCTTTGCTAAAGTCAATAAAGACTACTAGGATGTGTTTTTTACTATGCAAATGTTTGTTCATCGAATTAGTAAAGTTGCTCAGAAGCATAGTGGTGCTTTTGTGTGGTTGAAATCCGTATTGCTTATCATTTAGAATGTTATTAGAATCATAGAATTTTAGAAATTGATTTAACAGACATTTTTCAATTATTTTGTCTAAGGTACCGTCCCATAACCATATTACCCATATGGTTATGGGACGATAATTTCCATACTCCTTAAGGTTTCCTTTTTTGAAAATTGGTCTTACTATTCCAGTTATCAAATCATCAGGATATATTCCAGTTGTTATACTGGTATTTGTTAATTTGGCTATAGCTGGTGCAATTTTATGTCTAATGATTTTTAGGTCACGTGCACAAATATTATCTATTCCGGGAGACTTGTTGTCATCTAGTGATTTTATTATTTTATATATTGTATCTGAGCTTACTTTCTGAAATCTAAATGTTAAATTTACCGGCCTACGGTATGAAAATTTTTGAAGTAACGGAGTTCTGCAGTTAGTCAATATATAATGAACACTGTTTTTAAATTCATCTGCAAAATTATGAGCTATCTGTACTAAGTTTGTTCTACTGTTCTCAAAGTTGTTCAGAATAATATCGTCAATTGATTTGTTAACCCTTCCTGTCATATTGTTTAAAATATTCCATAAGTTTTGAAGATTAGATTTATTTTTATTTATGTTGGTTATCAAGAACAAAATTTTTGATTTTTCTATTAGCTTATTAGCGTGATTCCTAGCTTTATTGTATTTTAATCGTTTTATTTTATTGTTGCTATCATTTTTCCAATCATTAAATAATTTATCTTAATAGAGGCAAGATTTTATAATTTTATTATTTATCCATTTATTTTTATCCCTATTTGATACACTCTTAATTTTTATTTTTATATGAGATTGGTTATAACAATTTTGTATATTTTAATAGGACAGTACAGATTTTTAATAGGCTGCCAGTCGATATTGTTCAACAATAATTGCAGTTTGTTATTTTCATATACAGTTTTAAATTGCAAATTATCATCCTGTATCTGTGTTGTTTGACTAACGCAAGCGAGTACCACCGCACGGTGATCAGCCAGTACAATACCTAAGGCCGCTGTAAACAGTTCTTGAGTGCGGGATTGTATAAAAATATGATCGATACAAGACTTTGTTAATTTTGAAGCTTTAATTTCAATACGTGTAAAGTCCGAGATCCCACACTCAAGACCATAGCTTGACAGCATACTTGTATATTGATGTTTTACAGGATTATCTAATTTGGTGTCTATGTTAGTGTCTCCTACAATGAATATATCTGTGTCTTTATCAACTGTTTTAATGATACGTTTTAACTCTTTTACAAATAGATATCTAGGGCTATTAGGTGGACGATACACTGCACACAGTGTTGTGCAACACTGTGTGCAGTGTATCGTCCATAACTGGATTGTGTTTTAATCGTAATCATTAGGCTTTCAAAATTAATCGTGTTGGTTTTAATTAATGTAGTTTTGTGTTTGTTGTGGACATACATAATAATACCTCCCCCTTTACGCGATTTGCGCAACTGTGTGTGCATTGTGTAGCCATTTATCATAAACATACTACATAATGTATCTGTTAGATTAGCTTCCGTCAAAATAATTACATCAATAATTTTTTTACAAGATAATATATAATGTTCTAGGGTAGAAAAATTTTTAACGGTAGATCTTATGTTAATATGCATGCAAAGTAGATTGACCTTTTTTTGTGGTACATATTTTAAAAAACAGTTTATATCCTCGCAATTAAACAATTCGGTTATGGAGTCTGTATACAATGACATAATTATTAGAGAAAAGAAATAAAGTTTCAAAAGTAAAAAAAAAAAAATACAAGTAAATAAACGATTATAACCTTATCGTGCCAGTAGGTCTTTTATGTCTTCTATTGATCTAATTCTGATAACTTCTTTGTCTTTCTCCTCCTTTCGGGCCAACACTACACCTCTTTTACACCACACAAACTTAAACGTATTCTTAAGTTCATTTTTTGCATTCCAGAGAAGCATTTTGTTGTTAGACGTAAGTGCTTCCCGAATGAACACTGATATGTCCTCAGATGTTCTTGAAACATTAGTAATTATGTCTTTCACCTTTAGCCTTTTATTTTTAGCTTCCGATATCCACATATCTCTTATGTTTTCTTCTTTCATTTCGACAGTGATTGAACCGGGCCGGTCCTTTCTCCCCGTGTTTCGCTTTACGTTAAGAATGTCGCTGCTTAGCATCTTTAGTTTGCAAGCAATATTATTTGCAATATCTGTAAGATTTTCATTGTCTACCTGAGGCACATTAACGACTTCAATGCAGGATGATAACCTTTTTTGATCTTGTTCATTTAATCTTTTTTCAAGTGCAGCAACTCTGGTTTCTAGATTTTTATTTTTATTATTAAGTTCGACATTCTTACGCTGTAGTTCATTTATCAATTGTTTACAGGCATCCACAGTTTCAGCTACTTCCCCAAGCCTATCTGTTTGATATTGAATAGAATCACAGATGTCTTTCATTTCTCTCTTCATTGCTGTCTCCACATCCTTCGATATGGCCTTAGCCAGCTTTTTAACGTCAATCCGAGCAGAATCACTCATATCTTCTTCATCTTCATCACTCGGAATTATAAACGATGTGCGTCTGGGAGAAGATTTATTACACGATTTTCCGTAGCCCGGAGAGCAGACAATTCTTTATTCGTGAGTCCTGTACATTGAGTACTACAATGTACAACTTTTTCACATTTGCTGCACTCAATACCGGGGCTTTTTTTCGTAACATTTTTCGAGCATCTTTCGCACTTGTTCATTTTGAGGGTATTTATTTAAAACTCTCGCGCACTCGACACATGCGGCTCGTGTTCTCGCTAGTGACGAACTGCCTATATATATGTATATATATATATATACATATATATATATATATATATATATATATATATATATATATATATATATATATATATATATATATATATATATATATATATATATATATATATATATATATATATATATATATATATATATATATATATATATATATATATATATATATATATATATATATATATATATATATATATATATATATATATATATATATATATATATATATATATATATATAATCTAGAAATTCTCCAACTCCCTAGAATCCCAAATACAACTTTTCATATACATACATATATACACGCGATACATATATATATATACATATATATATATATGTATATATATATATGTATATATATATATACATATATATATATATGTATATAAATATATATATATATATATACATACATATATACACGCGATACATATATATATAACATATAATGTATATGTAATATTACATGGATTTGTAATATTCAGTTTTTTTTTCTTTGAAATTTACGATGTATTAAAAGTATTTCTACATTAACAGATTATGCGATTTGGAGAAAATAATACGAACAATCCAACAAAGCAGACTAAGTTATCTCTTATCGTTTGCTTTAAACAAAGTAAATTTATAGATTTTCGGAACGTAGTTTATTGTGAAAGCACTTATACAAGGCATTTCAAGATGTAGTAAAATTAATGTTCTTCTTGCAACAAAGCTTTCAAAGCTAAGATACCCCTTAGCGACTTCTGACTTATTGCGCCTTGCCAACTTTCCTTTAGCAATACTAATATTCAAATACAAAACATTCATTTAGATTCTAAAATATAAATTGAGTTGAAACCAATTCAATACATAAGCTTGTTTTTTTCCGTGTCGGTATTGTGTGAGAAGATGAAATATCCTCCCCTTTCTTCTCGTGGGCGGGTGAAGAGCGGACTAAGGAAAACCCCCAAAAAATGGGAAAAGGCTGCATATGGCCACATAATCATCTTAAAATATACTAAATTTAAGATCATAGCTATTTTTCGCGTAAGGGCTATTTCCTTCAGTGGCCTTTTACAGGCCGTTATAATGATGACGTTGATGAAAATTGTATCGTGATTAATTTTATAATCTTTTATAATACCTTACTGCCTTATGCCAACATCTTTGTGTACATTCGACATTATGCCTACATTTTCGTGGAGTTTTTTTTATTTACCGGAATCAAAAGCTGCCAAATCTCAGGTCCCTCAACGCTAATAAAAATTTAACCTAATCGGCAAACACAGACTAATGTAGTCAATTCGGGATAAAAAGTATCCTATATTTTAATTCAGATTACAGAATGCCCGTGTGTCGAATTTCATTAAAATCCCTTCGGTCATTTAGGCATTTGATGATGTTTGGATATTTGTGTTTCAATACTAAATATCCAGACGATCAAAATGTCATATTGAAAATATTAGCTAAAATTGTTATTGAAATGGATTTAGTTAAGATAATTCATCAATATTAAAACTTCTCTCTTCACGTTCCAAGATAATTAGTTTACTTTTAAATATTTTAAAGGCGACGGACTTTTTCTATGACTAAAAGAACTAACTCTGGGTCAGTATATTTCTAACCTATTTCCACCAAAAGATATCAGTGTAACAGCTGTGTTCTGGTTTCAGGACCTTGTGTAATCCAGTTAATCATTTGAGGTTAAAACCTATCTGTAATATTCTTCTTTTAGAATAGTTTGCAAGTCATGTGCAGCAGTATCAACATACTATCAGGAACAGTAACAGTTAGCCTTTTATGACACTGCTATGACAAAATGAACGGAAACAATCAACCTGTAAACTACATAAAATACACTACTTGAAACGGCTTACTAAGACGCCACAAGCGCCACGATCTTATCGATTAGTGATCACAGTATACACTTCATTTAACACTTCATACCATATAACTATGCTGCTGCTCGCTTCTCGATAGCTTTAGTTAGCCGATTTTGGTCTGAATGATCTGTTACCCTGTTTCAATGCGAGTACGTAGACTTTGTACAAAGTATTTATTTTATCGTCAAGCTTAATAAATTCAGCATTTTAATTTGCATATAGTAATTTCAGTGATGCTTACACCCGACCGAATTTATGTCACACACTTACCTACTAAGTATTCTGATTACTTTAAACGAGCCAATAAATTTATACGATGTTATCTTCGTAACTGTAGCGGTTTGGCCAGTACTTTGAATCTAAACAGTGTTTTATATTTCCAGTCTTATGCCCGAGAAAATTCGTTTACATACAAAGCGAATCTTAAAAAGTTTAAAGCACCTTTTCTTAACGTCATGTTATGCATAGTCATTCAAACATTTTATATATCATCTTCCAGAACGAACATCTTACAGAACGATACACGGTGGTTGGGTGACCGGAATTCATGTCATGAGACCTAAGTTCAATTCCCATATGTTAGTTTCATATCAATGGGTTGTTTCCAAACTTATTTCATCACTTGTCAACGAGTCCCAATGAAAAAATGTTTACGGTGAAAGGTGGGTCAACAGGACTTAACTGTCTTCCTACACTGCATTTAGCTGTTACGTTTGTTCGAGCTTGCCAATCGTGAAATCATCCTCAACGGTTGCCCTGTATGTGTTTTTTTTTTATATAGAAAAGGGAGGCAAACGAGCAGGTGGCTCACGTGATGGTAAGTGATTACCGCCGCCCATGAACACCCGCAATACCAGAGGCATAGCAGTTGCGTTGCCGGCCTTAGAGTGCCGGGGTGAGGGAGGAGGGAGGTGTGTGGGCCTCCGGTTACCTGCACTCACCAGACGAAACGCAGAAGTTTGTTAGACTTATACTTCACGCCGGTATTTTGTGAGGTTGTGGTACCGGCCTATTCATGCAACAACAAAAGCTGATGCGTGGCTCTACCACTGTCCATTGTCACTACAGCAAGACAGTTACAGGTTTTATCACGGACAGAAACACCAAGCCATTTCCATCACACGGTGAGCATTATATGAGCATTATATGATGCCGATGATTTCATTTTGAAATATCTGTTATTATGAAAAAATAAATAGATATTTATTATCATTACGCAATTCCCAATACAGGGGTAGACATAGGTTTAGTCTAGACAATTGTGCCTTTACGACCCACTTTCCACCGAAGATATTTTCTAGATAACGGGACAGGTGGTCAGGCGTGAAGTCCGTCGCCGTTGAAAATTTCTAGACCAATGAAAATAACGTTGTAGTAAAGTTAAAAACGTTGTAGTAAAGTGAAAGTTAAAAACTCCAAGATATGACAATTTACCGAAATTAGTTCTTGGAATATTGATATAAATTCAAAAACTGTGTTACTCTCATTCCAACTGCTTAAATTGAATAGAATAATACTCATCTCATAATGACATGATTAGTTACGATAGCCGAGTGTTTGGCTGATCAGAATTTTGAGTCGAGAGATCCGATTTCGATTCCCCAGTAGCTGGCTCATACCGATGGTTTTTTTTTTCAAAAACCTATGTACGATTCATATATTTGGCTTGGACATATAAGACGGCGACGGGCTCACCAACTGTAACGTTGTCCCAAAATATCTTCGGTGTAGGGTGGGTCCAAGGGACTTAATTGTCTAGTCTAGACCTCTGTCTACCCCTGTATTGGGAATGGTGTGAAGATTTTTATTTATTTATTACGAAACAATATGTTTTTTTTTTAAAGAAATCGAAGCCTCGGAGAACACCTCGGAGAAGACTACAGTATGAAATAAGTCAATCGACGTCAACGTCTCTTATTACGTTGTCTCAAATAAATTCCGATGTAATGTGTGTTGAAAAGATTTCATTGACTAAGTCAGTGACTAGCCCTGTATTATTGTAAAATACAAGAAGATAAAAAAATGCCATCAATGAATATTTAATTTTCATTACCTTTTTTTATAAACTGTTAAAGCAAATGGTATTTGAAACACAACAACTCTAAAAAAATAATCTCATCAACGATCACACCTTGTTTAATGTTCCGTTTTATACTTATGTAGCATAATACCATGTTTTTCTACTTCACACAGGTTTTTCTACTTAATTTCCCTTGGGAATATGGTTTTCGAAACTTTATGAAATTACTTTTATGGACGGACACCCGTGACAATTTACTGAGGCTATTTTGGTAAATGTTCTAGTAACTATAAGAAGAGAAAATATTCCAAAAGTCTAAAACGAATTTCTTATAATACGGATGATTATTATGAATACCAGGTAAGTCTAAACATTTACATGCTGATATTCATTATGAAATTCAAAATAATATGGTAGAAATTATAGAAATAACTAAGCTTAATTTAAAACAATTAAAATATTATCACTCGTGAGATATTGTAATAACTAAATAATTAAAAACTATGTGGGTGTTAGACGGGGCGCGACCGTGAACTCATCCCACTCATTCTGATGAAGGACCTGTGCAGGTCTGAAACTAACTGCTATCCGCTTTATTGGAGTTTAGTTGCTTTTTATTATTCACAAAATTTTATACAAAGAATTTTTCACATGTTTAGTTCTTTAATAATTATTTATTAAAATTAAAAATTAATAAGATATTTTCGGGACAACGTGACATGTGGTGAGCCTGTCGCCGTCTTTATGTCCAACAATATGAATCGTACATAGGTTTTGAAAAAAACCCATTGGTACGCGCCTGCCACCTGGGGAATGAATTCAGGTCTTTCTACTCGAATTCCGATCATGCAACCACACGGCTATAGTGACGTTTTTTAGTTTTGAGTATTACTAATAATAAATTTCACTCGTTATGCTAGGAGGTTAGATTTTTTTAAAATCCTTTCTTACGTGACATTTGGTTCATATCGTTTGTGCCAAAATTTAATCTTTATAGGTAGTTTTAAACATTTTTGATAATGAAGATGTATTTTTCCTTTTATTTTTCTCAAACCAAGCAATATTTATATATATAAACATGGAATGTAAAACACTGTGTCAGCATAAAATATATATGTTGTTAGAGTAGTCTAAAACACCAATATATTATTCATAAATATAGATATAGAAAGTCACGATAGCCGAGTTGTTGGGTGGTCGGAATTTCGAGTCGAGAGACCCGAGTTCGATCCCCAGGTGGCAGTACCAATGAGTTTTTCAAAAACTTATGTACGAATTTCATCGTTGGCTTGGACATAAAGGCGGCGACGGGCTCACCTCCTGTCACGTTGTCCCGAAAATATCTTCGGTGGAAGGTGGGTCAAAGGGACTTAATTGTCTAGACTTGACCTCTGTCTACCCCTGTATTGGGAATTGCGTGAAGATATTTATTTATTTATTTATTTATAAATATAGATAAAATTGGCTTGTTTAAGGTTTAATATACAATACAATTGACAATATATATCTATGTGGTGTTCGATATGACGTAGAGTTCTCATGTGTCGCTCCATTTTAGTGTATTCACCTGGTGTAAAAAATATAACTATAAAGTAATATTATGTTCTTCATTACTCAGGCGGACGTATGACGTGCGCTCACCCCGTATTTGATGGGTTCGTCGCGCACATTTGCGTAGCTGTTCGTCTATTCCATGCTTACAAATTACGTATTCGCAAATATAGCCCGTATAGTTTGTAGTTACAACAAAAACTTTTCAGTTGTTAATTTTATGTTGTTCGGCAATTACATAATTATGATCCCACGATTTTGGGTAGATTGGGTAGCCAAGGGTTTGGGTGATCTGATTCTGAACTATGAGACTCAAGATATTGTCCATAGAAGGAAGGCTTGTACCTGTAATTTTTCTTAAACTTATCTAGGAATTGTATAGTTGGCATATGCACAAAGACGGGTCAATAAGCTAAACACCTATCACATCCCAGATTTGGTAAAATGTTACAAAAAGGACTAAAAATTGTCTCTGACCATACTAGTATTGCCATTGCGTGAAGATAAAAAGAATATTATTTTCCAAATTTAATAGGTCTTATGTAATTTGTTATTTAGTATTGCGTTAGGAATACAAAAATAGGTTAGAATATCGCTATAATAAATTACCCTTACTTTTTCAGAGATGATAAATATGGTAAATTATCTTATTAAATACAGTCAGCTGTTGCTTTGTCGAAACTAATTTATTATAATTAGAATAAAATGATTCGATTTTTGTAAAAGTGAAATATTTTTCCGATTTTTTTTATGAGAATATTGAAACAGTTGGTAGAAGTTCACCTGACGGTATGTGACTAACCCATAGATCTAAATTCCCATAGATTTTTAAAAAAAGGTTACATATGCTTTGTCATCTTTGAAAATTGATATGCAAAGTCACATACATCATAATTATACTGGCTTTTTAGTTTCTTATAACCGAACATATACCCTTATCGCATAGCTATTTGTTGCCAGAAATTGGTAAATGTTAATAATTTGGATACGACAACGCAATCCACAGACTAAGACTACTAAGAAGTACTTAAACATAACATGGTTGCATGATAGATGATAGAATTGCTTTTTTTAAAGTACTAGAGTGCATATACAATGTGGGATGCAAGAGAAGCGAATGTACATAAGTAACATATAACGCCTAAATAATTCGAAAAACCTTAAAGATATTTACAACCTTGGAAATACGAAAAGTTTTTTTATTATAATATTACTAAGAATTATTATTGGTGTGAAACGCAGAATTTGGGAAGCCTTTATTAGCGGGGAACATAATACTCAATTATATCGAAGCAACTTTCGTTACGTGGAATACATTAACGTCCAGAAGAGAAGATTGCTATACTGATTATCATTTCTTAGATTTTAAAATATTTTATACGTATTCGGGTAGAATCGCAAGTCGTACAATGTGAAGTTACTAAAAAATACCCCTACCTGGAAATCCTACCTAAATCCCATATTGGGAACGGCATGAAGATCACGCCATTTCCATTATAGGGGTAGACAGAGGTCTTAACAGTAAGTTCTTTCGACCCACCTTCCACCGAAGATATTTTTGGAACTACGTGATGTTTGGAATAAGTCGTTAGCCCGTCCAAACCGATATAATCGTACATAAGTTTTTCGAAAACACCAATTGGTACGAGATTGAACTCAGGTCTCTTGACTTGAATTCTGATAACCCAACTATTTGGCTATCATTACTTATGAAATTTGTAAATTTCTTATTAATTCGTTAGCTACTTTAGATTTACACTTTAGGTCTCAAAGTTGTACACAGATGTAAATTTACTTGATCTTACTAGTTCTTTAAAGGAATACCGACAGTGATACTAGAAATAACTTTAGGCTGCATCCATCTGAAAAATGAAAAAGTACAATAAAACTTGGATATTTTCTTCTTTTACTAATGTTTTTCATATGAAAGATACGACAATAAGTCTATTGAAAGTGAGAAACTTTGGATGGATATTTGTTACTCAATCATGCTAGAACGGCTGAACGGATATGGGTAAAACTTGACACAATAATAGTTTACAGACCGGAAAAAGTATCTCGTAGGATGGATATTTTGTTGTACATATTAACAAAACTTTCTTGATGACGTAGATAATGGAGCACTGGTATATAAATAAATTTTTGTTTGTACTGAATGGCATTAGGCGGACATTTTTCCACTCCTTGGTAAACATGTTCCCTCAGCAATTAACCCCTTTTATTAACGATTTAGTAGTAATTTTAGATCATATTGAGATCTGAATTTTTATTTACAATTTCCTGTCATAAATTTAAATTGTATTTAAACTGGCGTATTTCTATTAAAGTACCATTTTTTCCTTTAAAAACATAATTATAGGGGAAAGAAGCTATTACGTAACAACATTTAGTTCACATATTTTATTTGTTATCGTATGAATTCAGAGAAATCCATTTCATAACATTTCTTCACGCCATTCCACATACTTGGGTAGACAGATATCTACAGAATTAAGTACTTTCGACCCACCTTACATCGAAGTTATTTTTTTTTTTGGACGTGATAGGTGTTGAGCTTGTCACCATCTTTATGTCCAAGGAAACGATATTAATGGTACATAAGTTTTGAAAACTCATTGGCACGATCACTAGGGAATCGAACTCGGGTCTCTAGACTCGAATTCCGTTCTCCGAGTTCTCTGAGTTTTTCTTAAGTTTTATCTAAACCGTCAAAATTGTAACGTGGCGAATTATGTGAATCAGGAGGGTAGCTAACCTCCAGGTCAAGTGTTCGGTTAACTGGGGAGGGTTTCTTCCCTACCATATTCAAGTTATTATATACAATTTAGCGCTAATATAGGGCTTCTAACGTAGCCTGCCTTCTTACAGGCCGCCAATGTACCTGTTGCACTCCCACTCTAAAACGCAAAGTCCAGGGTAAGGAGAGCTTGATGAAAATGAGCAGTCTTGGTGATACCATGAGAGCTTATGACAACATTGTATTGAGATAGTGTCAACGCTAGCCCAACAAATAGATACTTGCAGTATCTATTTGAGGAGAAAAGAGCTCGCGGTTGAAGATCCTCCATTGGCGTGCTTTCATCGTCTACTAAGAAGCACGCGTACTCACCGGGACATTAATCTGGTGCTGTGATTGCTATGACAGCGATATTATTGAAAAAGAATGTTTCTCTTGGATGGGCTCTGTCGGTTGGCGGTAGATCACGTCGCGTCATGTCTTGCAGCAAATACTTATCTTGTAGCAAATATCTTAATTAATATAGTGTTTCTCATCTTGGGAGGACGCGATTCGATCACGAGATATTGAATGTTCTTGTATTTATTTTCCTATTCAGTTATATTTATTTTCAAATATTAAGACATAGGGGTCGCCACGGAAAGGTTATCTATTAAAGCTTGGTAAGTAATTAAGGTTTGGAATATTAAAATTCTAATAGTCACGATAGCCGAGTGTTTGGGTGATCAGAATTTTGAGTCGAGAGACCCGATTTCGATTCCCCGGTGGCTGGCTCGTACCAATGGGTTTTTCAAAAAACTTATGTACGAATTATATCGTTGGCTTAGACATAAAGACGGCGACTACCTGTCACGTTGTCCCGAAAATATCTTCGGTGGAAGGTGGGTCGTAGGGACTTAATTATCTAGACTAACCCTCTGCTACCCCTGTATTGGGAATTGCTTGAAGATATTTATTTATTTTATATTTATATCTAATACACATTAAAATAAAATTATAGGAACATAAGCTTAACTTACATCACTTAATAACAATACTAGTTTATATAGTTGTAGGTCTGAATCAATGTATTTAAAAGGACTTCAAAGAAAAATGTTTGTGGAAAGCAAAGATGAAAGTGCGGTGTCAAAGCTGGATACACTCTGTTAAATTAAAACTGATAATCTCTAAACGAATTACATTCAACCAGCTGCTTTATCGGGAAAACTCTTTATAAATATATTTTTATAATATAATTTTATTGTGTATATTTTTAGCAATCTCAAAACAGTTTTGTATAAATAAAATTAATGTAGTAGTAAAATGATATCCCTGAACTTACTTGTTTCGTTTAGGGTGAATTCTTCAAAATCCTCTGAAGTATAATTCCATCAAAGAATCACAAAAATAAAAAAAAAAATGATGTGAACAATAGCTTTATAGATAATTCTAATATGTCAGTCTTTTTCACAACGAGGATCGATGACAATACACTAATTTGAAAAAAAAAACTAAAAAGTAAAAAATAAATAATAGTTAAAAAAAACTAAAAAACACGCTTTTTATAGAAAACCATGGGTGCGTGGTGTCAATAATTATAAATATTTTATTGACAGATATGAGTAGAGTAATTATCATTTTGATAATACCTTAAAAAGCACCCCATGCTTTTTTTTTAAATAAAATATATTTTTTTATTCACATTATTATTAATTTATCTAAATTCTATCTAATTGCTATTGTACATTTAAATTTATTTTCTATTTTTTAGTTCGGTTTTCTATAAAAAGCGTGTTTTTAGTTTTTTTTTAACTATTACTTATTTTGTTTTGAAAATGTTCTTGTGTAATCAATAATTCAAGTAGTGTTATTTGTTAATTTAAATTGTGTCCAGTGTTTCACCTTGCACTTTTGAAACTGCTGCTTGCCTCAATCCCTTTATTTTTGTTCTGATAAGGTAAGAAAAGATAGGAACACTCGTAACAGAAACACGTTTTAGCATTATTTCTATTTAACGCAAAATTTTTCGCATTTTTTGCAGTATATATTTTTGAATTAAGGTAGATACCAAAAAAAATATTTAAAATAAAGCAAGAGCATAAATGTATTAAAGTGAATATGTACACTGCTCCCTCAGTGTAGATACATGATTTATTATCTTTTTTTTTTCAATTCCTTAAAAATTAATTTAAGAACCGTAAACCCAAATAAATTACGAAATTGAATACGACCACGGCATAAACCCTGTAAACATTTAATCTCCGATTCGAGTTATTTTATTATTACATCAGGCCGCATATTTGGGATGGTATTTTTTGTATTTTGACAATAGAAGCTCTTCGACGAAATGAACATGTATTGAACCAATGTTAAATTAACTTACTGTATATTTTTTTAAGTTCGAAGAGAAATATATTTTACATCAATCGATCAAATTAAATCAATTCTTCATCGAAATAAGAAAAATACACTTTTGTTTGTATTTCAATCCAAGTCTAATTATAGTAATTTAGTTTTTCGCATGTAAACTTTTTTGTTACTTTTTTACTAGTAAGTTATATAATTAAATATAATTCTTGCTAGAATGCAGACATGCAGCATATCATTATGTTAAACATTATTTTTAATAAATAAGTAATTTACCGTCAAAAAAAATAACCATGATTAAGACTGTTAACTCTAAAGAAGATTAGGTTTAAAATCAATGTTAGGTTTAACATAAATGCCAATTGCAATTGGAAACATTATGCTCGAAAATTTAGATGAATATATATATGAAATATAATGAATACATATTATTATTATTATTATTATTTTTAATATATATATCTAAGACAAATTATCCAACTAGGTAAATCTAATTTCGATCCAGTGGTCTATCAACTACTTAGAGTTATATTACTTAGAGTTATATATTATTACTTAGATGAGTCGTTGGATATTCGGAAAACTGTGTTATGTTTTAGTGTCGAGGATACGACAGAAACTTAAAATAGATGAATAACAACCAATGCGTGTTACTATTGTGTTCCTATGCAATCAAGAGATCCTTTAGTGTAGACCAAAAAAGAAGCTCTGAGTAGCTTAGCAGATTACGGAAAGTGATTAGATCAGTATTCGAAGAGGTCTCCAGTAGAACTAAGGAACATCAAGATGATGTTACATAGGCCTAGTACATAGGACGCAGAATTAATTGTTAGGCTAATTAATTCGCTTGAGAATGCGTTGTTTTGAGGCGAAACACGTGTCGCGTTTTCGGTGGTGGTATATGTTACCTGGTCTGAGTGTAGTGGTGGTGGTGGTGGTGCATACAGTGGAATTAGTGCATGCTTCAGTGGGAGGAAGGGTGGTGCTCTTCTTCTCTTCGGACCAGGTAACATATACCTTTTTATATTTGTATGCGGAGGGTTGCGAAGTAATTTTTTCAATAACAACTTTACAATGAATTTCCGCAAAGTAACGCCTGAGTCAATTAACTATCTAAAAAAAAATGGAGTTGTAATTCTCAATACTTAATATATTATAAAATAAAATGTATACGATGTTTTCTATAGTCTATCTTCTGCTTTTCTCAATACTGGAATAGCAACAGGTGTAGAGCTAATTTGGGACAACTTTTGATACTCCTATAGCGATTTTAGTGAAAAATACGTACTTAAGTGTCGAAAAATCTCAACGCCTTTCTACTGTGGATCGGAATCGAATTTCCTGTTTGGAATTCCGATTACACAACCACTCGAGTATCGCGGCTTCGTATTCGTTTCGAAAATTATCGAACATATTTCATCTCGATGTCTGACATTCTGTTTAAAGAATTAGCTATCGCCAGCGGTATTTTGTAATGGTTACGATTAAGAGACTTTAAGAAGGAGGCTTATTATATTACAAGCTGGCGAAGCACCTGCGGCCAGTCAGTCAGCCAGCCTCCAGTGTTGCGGATGTGAGTGTCGGTGATCACTTACCATCGCATAAATCGAATTCACAATTGGCCCCTTAATCTCTTAAGCCTCTCAGAATGAAACTCAGCAAACCAGTGATGGGTAGCGGCGGCAGAGTTTAATTTATCTACAACTGAGATCTCTAGTCTACATGAAATATATGGCCAACATGAGAAACCCAGAATTCAAGTGTTCTACTATCTTCCAGTCCATGAAAGTTTTATTTTAAACTATTCTAGATATAGTGAATGAATAAATGAATAAATTTTATTTGATTGAGGTTAGATCATAAATAAAAAGCATAGAGCGCATGTGAGTAGAGTAAAGGCGAGTTTCAAGGTGGACATAAAAGTAAGTGTACAAAAATGAGAAGAGGCCAAGTAATAGCAGTGGAAGAGAATATCTAACTTACGGGCGAGTGACGTAAACACTGGTTTTCAAGGTTTCGCCATCTCGAGGTACTGGGTTCGATTCCCGGTCTCAAGTGCTTTAGCATCTTACATTGGGATCGTAGCAATGTATGTGATGTTGTCCTTATCTATATATGTATCTAATTTCATTATCGTACCTATTGCATGTTAAATTAAATAATCGAAACATCAGCCTTTTACGTCAATCCCAATTTATACCAATCCTTCCATTGCTGCAGCATAATATTTATGTTCATTAGTTCTAATGTAGGACTGAAAAGTGTATACCTAGTCCAACAAAGAAGATATTTTTGGTTGGCGTTGTAATTGGGGTAACACGATATGGATGACGTCACTAAATAATCAGTTCGTCGAATGTTAGCCGTCATAATAGTCGTTGGGGAACAAATAAGCTTTTAATTGCTACAAACATTTAAGAGTTTGAACATTACATTAAACGTTTCTGTTATTAGAATTGATAATTACGTCATGTTTTAACAGAATTTAGAAAAAAAAGCTTTTTTAAAGTGTTAGATGTAAAAGTTACAAAATAAATATTATAAAATTTTTTTTTTAAATTCTCAATTAATTTTAACAACTAAAGCTCATCATTGCTAACATTATTGAAAAAGATGTGATTGTGATAAAATTACCTGTAATTGCTAGTTGATCAACCTTGATGGAAACTTATTTTTCACGGAATTAAGCTACTGTTTGTTTAAATAATAGACCTTGCTGTTAATAAGATATTCCCTGCACTCTGCAGGGAGCTGCGCAATTTTATCGTATTAATCATGTTTCCTGTCGTTAGTTAATGGATAATATTAGTATAGCAATCCCGAGAAGTCATGTGATGAGTCCACAAACTGACCAGCTACAGATATACTTCACGGACGATGGCGATTTAGCAAGTATAGATTTATTTTTCTCTATGAAATGATCGTACTATTAAACATAAGGTCGCACTACTAAATGATCGTACTACTAAAAAAAATTTAAAAACTGTACTACATCTTTAAACTCTCCGCAGTATTATGCAAGTTCTCATTCTATATTCTATTTTGTGTGACGTAAACTTAGGTTAATCACATGCTGTAAGGAATCTCGACTTATTGCTTTGAGGAAATATGACTGTCGAAAATTCCTTACAGTGATTAAAATACTTGTAACGCCCTGCAAAGTTTTTTGAGACATTGAGGATTTGCCATAATCGCCTCATTTTGCAAACGAATACGCGATCGTAGTAGCGGACATCTTGCACCACAAACTCCACTAGCCCTTACCGTTCTACTGAATTTCGAACTGATACTTTCGAGATGTTTATCTCGTCATCTGTTTATAGACAGCTATATTTCCAATACTTCTTAGTGGTACCTTACAATACCTAAGTTAAGAGAGGGTGATATTATTTGTACCAATATCAAACACGAGTTGGACATTATCTTAAAATTAGGTAGAATAAATCCTCATAACCAAATTACACGTGGTATATAAAGAAGAAAGAAAAGCCATTTATTTGATCAAAATAAAAAATTATGTATTGAAATACATTACATAACATACTGACACATTTAGAAATATCCTTGCATCGCGGCTATAGTAAATCCGTACTAAAAAGCCCTTATCCAGCTGCCATTCATACTAAAATGTATTTATATGCCATTATCAATGTAAGTATATCTCTGTTGTTGTTGTTTCCAGTCCAGTCAGTCCAGTTGTAAGTGTATGATTCCATGTTCAATGAGTAAAATAAACACTAAAACAACACTATCTCTAAAGTGCCTATTTAAACGTTTTTGCCGTAAAATGATAAATAAAGTAACTATGAATATTTTAAACACATGAAATACAAAATGTTTTCCTTAGTCCTGCACAATTTCCATACGATAAGCCCGAGACAAGGTAGAGCTAAACTTATAAATTGCTCGCGTCACGAGAGGGTCTATACAAAAACATAAAAAAAACGTACAAAAAAGGTGTATGCATCTTGTATAGAACAGAGCCATAAGTGCCTCCTTTTCACTGTAGATAATTTGGGAATAACGTTCCGGTGACCTATAAGTACTAACATATTACAAAGAAATGAATTGTGGAGAAATATGAATTGTCAATAAGTATAAATTGTGGACAATATAATTAACCACTTAAAGGCCCTATGATAAAAATAAAAATCACTGAAGTCACGATAGCCGAGTGGTTTGGTGGTCGGGATTTCGAGTCGAGAGACCCGAGTTCGATCCCCAGGTGGTAGGCTCGTACCAATGGGTTTTTCAAAAACATATTTACGAATTATATCGTTGGCTTGGACATAAAGACGGCGACGGGCTCACCACCTATCACATTGTCCCGAAAATATCTTTGGTGGAAGGTGGGTTAAAGGAACTTAAGTGTCTAGACTAGACCTCTGTCTACCCCTATATTGAGAATTACGTGAAGATATTTTTTTTTATTATTTATCTTTATTTTTTTAAAGTTGTTTCCGAATATTTATGGGTCCCGGATATTTGGGGCATGGTAATGGGTTCACATGTACTCGTACAATGTGGGACACGTAGGATTATTACTATTTAAAACTTTGGAAAATATCGTATGTAATCATAAATAATATGAGACTTTATTATAGCTTGCTTAAAAGGGTGTTGTTATTTTTCCTGATATCTCGCAATAAAATTTAAACATTTCAAGCAAAGCTTGACTTTAAAAGGTTGTAGAGTCGTGTACTTAGTAATCCATTTAGATAATATCACGAATGTTTGGAACGAAAGGCTAGTCAAATTGTCGTGAAAAATATCAGTTAAATAAAATATTTATCCGAGTTAGCTGTTAAATAATTTATTATCCTCATGTATTTACTGAATCTAAATTTCTCTAAGTATATTACGTAAAAAATATATTTAATTGTCCATTAAACTTATATAAGCTGATTATTTTGTACCAATACTACAGAGGGTTTGGTGTTTTTGTCACCCTTGGTGTTGATTGGCGATCGCAATATCAGACACTGATGGGAGGAATGGCACATATTCAGGTTATTACCGCACGGTTACCGTTGTTATCATTGTAGTTAATAGATTTGGGTGTTAACGCGGAAAGTCTTTATTATAGAGATGACATTATTTAATAAATAGAGGAAAACGTCATTCCGAAAAGCCGAATAAGAATTTGATTTTAATATGGAGGAGACCCGCCGTAATTGCCTTGCTCAGCAAGTTTGCCTGTTTACGCGTTAGATACTGCTAACAGATCCCTTAAACGACTTAAAATAATATTTAAAAAAATTTAAAATCTATTTCAACATAATTATCTTGCATAACCAGCATATGGAAACGTAAAGTATCTGTACCATGAACTTCTGCGTGTAATTGTTAAATATATGCCTAAGCTTGCCTTGGGCTCAACACTTTTTTGAACGATATTACTAACAAATGTGTTCGCGTTTATTTTGATGCAATCACACTTGCGTTTCCTCTAAATTTCCAGAAGAAAGCGGAATTTGTGAGTTATAGCTATCTTTATCATACGCTGGAACAAAACATGTGGTTGACTCGTTTAGACGTAGAGACCTGATTTCAGCAGCTTTTCAGTCCGCGTTTGTGCGGCAAGGTGGGCGGACGCGATTGACAGTGGCGAGAATATCGCGAAATTATCGGAACATTGCCGGTCACACAAACGAAAATTTATTTTTCATACTAAAATGGTAGTGGCTTCGTGTTCGTAATTTGCATTTTTAATTTGATCGCTTATTTTTGGACGACATGCAGTACTTTAACATGTTATTTTACGAGCTGTAATACAGTTTGATTAATACTCGATGGTGAAGTGGATGTGTTTGTTAGGGCTTCTATATGTACGTATATAAGTTCACTTTATTTATTGGTTTGTGCGCCAAACTTATACCTATATTCACTTTAAAGTTTAGTTTAAAAGTGTAATCCTCGTATACCTCCGGTCCAATAAAGTGACTTATTTTAAGTCTGATATCAGAAATTCTTCATATCCCTTTTCCTTGATCTTTTTACCCCGTATACCCACATTTTATTCTACGGAATCCAATTTTGATATATTATATCAGTGTGTGGACCAAATGTAGTGACTGATATTTGAAACTGTATAGTAAAGTAATTGATGTGTAGACTTTGAAAACAATAAACACATATCTGTTTATCGAAACAATAAGTTTTAAAATAATAACGGACGGACGGACTAATAAAAAGGTAAGATTTGATTTACATTTAATAAATATGTAACTATGATGTAAAATAATCAGGTATAATTTATACTTTTTTATACAAAACTTTTAGTATTAGATATAATATCTTATACTGTGATTTGATCGTGAATATTATTAAACTATAATTTAATATTTCGTTTACTTCTAAATTTAAATGTGTTAATTTAACTTTAAAATAAATCTTCACACTTAAATTGAACAAACGAAATTATCAATATAATAAACTGCTTACTGCGACAGCCACGTTAAGTTAAATAATTAGCTGTTCAGCCAAAATAATAACATTAAACATTGTAAGCGGTGACGAACCAAGTTTCTTATTACAGGATATAAAATTAAATTTGCCCTGTCGTTTTATTTCAATGACAAGAAACTCCACAAATTATATTATTCACAGCTGAGAAAGTTTGTGGGAAAATGCAATAAAATTAACTACGCAAGTAGAACTTGGCGAAAAATATTTTTTTAATCAAATTAAAATACTTTCAATGAAGAGATAGTAAAAACTTTTTTAGAAAACTTGAACCTTCTTCTCTCTTCGTTTTTGTGGCATTTTCCATTTGAAAATCAACTAATAAAAATATTCCTACGATTGAAGTCATGTACAGTGCTGTAGTAGCTATTTACCTTCAAATAGATTGACGCCATATTGATACTCCGATCAATATATATTTTTCATTTTTTATTGCACATTCTGGCCGTTTCCAAAACGTTGTTAATCAATTTCCAAAGTCGGGAATTTCAAGGCAGGGTCTAGAGTACTCGGATACCTAGACGAGCGTATATGAAAAATTTATGAATTTAATAAAAAAAACGACAGAGCTATGTAAGAATAATGGCTCTTGGTGATCTGTTAACTGTAACTACCCCGTCAGACTGTGCGTGAAGATAAGTATAAGAAAGTCAGTTACTTTCTTCACGTTCACGTCTAAAATAATCGATAATTTTGATGATGTTCTCTGCTGTTTAGGACTTTGTTATAGCTAACGGGATGTACTTACGTAGACAGAAAGTGAAATATTATTTTGTGTTAAATAATTTATAGGTATGAGCAGTCTTGAAATTAACTTTTTTTAAATTTACTTAAAAATACACACGTATACATAAAATAGTAGGTATGAGTTCGTAGTTAAATGTAGTCTTCTCGCGTGAAAATAATTTGCCGTTAATTTTGCCATCGCCACCTTTGGCGACCTGAATGGCGATAACAGTACCAGTCACCTTGCTACTCAGATGCTGCTGTTTTAGTGTTATTAAGTATTATTTAAGATTATTATCCTGCCGTATGTCGGTACTCAAAGACGTTTTTGACTCAGACGTTTTTTAACATATACAGACAAAGGGTGGTAATTCAATATGTCTTTACTGGCATATAAACCATTTAGGATAAAAAAAGATAATCGATAGTAAGCAATAAAACAAAAGCACTTAACATAATAGTCAACCGCTAAATATTCAAACTTTCACTAATCGATTGCTAAGCTATTAAAGTTCAGCATCGGGGAATTTCATTTCTACGAAGTAAATATGTTTAGCAGTGTGTGTAACATATAGGCGGATTAGTGATCACAATATATATATATATACACTAGACACTCTGATATGACTATTTGTCGAGGGTCACGCTTATTTGGATTTTTCGTTTACTTTTACGACATTTAAGGGTATAGGTGACGTTCGGGATTTTCGTTTCTAATATTAGCTGTGTAGCGTATAACCCAAAGAATACGTTGTAGTATAATGCTTACTCGAAGTAATAACGATAGGTTATTTACAGGAAACTGAAAACCTAGTGATTTTTAAATTTGATAATCATTTTTCATTCACTCTTCAGATAATGACAATAAAAAAAAAAACAAAAAAAATATCTTCACGCAATTCCCAATACAGGGGTAGACAGAGGTCTAGTCTAGACAATTAAGTCCCTTTGACCCACCTTCAACCGAAGATATTTTCGGGACAACGTGACAGGTGGTGAGCCCGTCGCCATCTTTATGTCCAAGCCAACGATATTCGTACATAAGTTTTTAAAAAACCCATTGGTACTGCCACCTGGGGATCGAACTCGGGTCTCTTGACTCGAAATTCCGACCACTCAACCACCCTGCTATAGTGAGGATTATTATATTATTATATCTATGATAATAACTGTTTTATTATTAACATGGGCCTTTATTGATATTTTCACGACAGGTCGCGGGTTCTAACGGCGACCGCGTTAGCTTACTATTTAATTTTTTGATTATTTTAATAAATGCATTTATTTGTGATAGTATGATTTAGAACTAATTATTGATAGCTGGTAGCCATAATTTAAAAATGCAATTAAAAATCTTTCATACAAGTTTGTAGAAGAATATGAAGCCCTGGAACTGTTCTCTATTACTGTTAATCTAATATTACTATAAATCTAAACGGCCACGTTTAACAAGCGAGTTGGTGATCGAAGTACCAGACACCATGAAGCTCAAAAGTTGCTGCCTGTATCGGTCAGCTGAATTCTTGTTTTATAACATTTGAAATGCCAATTGCGCCGTCTGATGATAGTCAGTAAAATTCTATAGGCTCCCCCTTAATCAGTTGTTACGACACGCAAGAAAAAGAAGAAAGAGGTATAAAATGGTAGTCTTATGAAGGATTTTCCCAGAATTACGGTGAGCTATTTCAATAAAATTTTTGTTAATAATAGTATATACAAAACAATGAAATATGTAAGAGTATATACATAAAACATCTTTTTCCTACACGCGTGAACAGCGGTATATTCTAATTTGTCTTCCGAACATGTCTGTCGCCAGTAAGCTCTTAATTAACTGAGATTCGTCGCAAACATAATTACAATTGCGGAACAAATTGTGTTTTTCTAACATAATATCTTGTTTGTTATTTAATTAAGCTTTAAATTTATTCCCGTCCACAATCAATAGTAAAATATGATCTAGTAATATTTTAAAATAAATATGCGATATACCACAACTATTTTAAAGAGAGAATTAAGATTAAAATTTAAGAAGAGAATGTATGAATTAAAAAGACACGATAGCCCAGTGGTTGGGTGGTCAGAATTTCGAGTCAAGAGATCCCCAGGTGGCAGGCTCGTATCAATAGGTTTTGCAAAAACTTGTGTACGAATTACATCGTTGGCTTGGACATAAAGACGGCTCTCGACCTATCACGTGGTCCTGTAAATATCTTCGGTGGAAGGTGGGTCGAAGAGACTTAATTGTCTAGACCAGACCTCTGTCTAATTTTTTAAACAAGTCATAAGTTAGCAGCCTGTTAAAGTTCAAGCCGTAAGCTTCTTTCAGGTAAAGGATTATTGCTATAATCGCCACATCTGGCAAACTTGCCAAACCTTTAAGGGAGAGTCGCCATTATCGCCGCGCTCGGCAACATGTTTCGCTACCACATTACCAGACACCTCTTTTGCGATAGCAGCTTATACGCTGGCCTTCTGATTGGTCGTTTAATATTTTCCGAAAATTTACTTTGCCATGTGTGCGTAGCCAATGGTACTTTTAAAACTCTTCCCTTTTTGTTTCTTGAATTGAATTGAATTTTACAATATTAAAGAATAAATATATTTAAGAATACATTTAATTCGTAATTAACAAATTGTGTAGAATCCAAATATTAATTCCGTGCGGTTTCTGACAAAGAATTTGGTACTTTATTCCGAGGCTATCAAAGAGGAGACTCAGACTAAGGATAAGCTTTGAGAGAGAAAATGCAAAGACGGACGGGATCATGATCACAAAAAACACCCAAACTAAATTTGCCAAACTGTTGTTACTGACTGACTCTTACAGGCCGCTAAGTAACTAAGTAAGACATCTGTAATAAAAATCAAAAAGTCACGATAGTCAAGTGGTTCGAAAAACGGAAGACAAGAGCGCGTTCGATACCCTGGTGGAAAGATATGAACGACTTATGTCTTTGGCGTGGACATAAAGACAAGCAAATCTCTTCAGGGAGAGGTGAGTGGAAAGGACTTAATTGTCTCGATCACTGTCTAGTGTTGGGAATGGCACGAAGATTAAAATAATTCTTATAATTCATTCACCTATATAAAGCTACTTTTTAGCGATTGTGTACTTGTTTATTATAAGAAAGAAATACTAAAAATAAGTACTACAAATCTCTATGAAATTTATTATAACGTAACGAAACGTTTCAAAAATTATTTGACTTTTTCAACTCGAGCAATTTGCCGTACTGGGATTGGCAGAGGTCCCACAAGTAGTCCTTTTGGCTCTCTTTTCACCGAAGCTTATTATATGGTACACCGTGACAGGTGGTGAGCCTATCACCGTCTTACTGTCCAAGTTAACGGTAGAATTTACTTACATAAATACATATTTTTTTATAGATAAATAAATAAGAACATCCATATCTCCTATACAAACATTCTATCATCAACAAACTTCTAAAGAAATTTGAATCCGCAGACAGGACCACCAGCAACTTGTCTATCGGGTGCGTTGTAAAATTGTGTTGAGAGTGCTGCAAAAATTGTTAATGATGCATAAAAAAATATGAATTTCCGTGTGGAGTACAAGGTTCAAGGGTGGATGACGCGCAATACAGACTCTGGGTCAAGAAAAGTCACTTAGCCTCTCTCCACCAACTCCACTCCCTGCCTACCCGCGGTGAACCCTGTTACGTCGAGCAAACTACCATCGAGATTGCGGTAACCAACCCCTTTGGAGATGTAGGTCGACAAACAGCATGGGAGAAGGGGGTCCGGATCATACAGTCACTCAGTCCGGATATCGTGCGTTGGCAGCAGGGCGCTACGATTACACATGCCATCACTGCGGTGCAGAAGGCAACGGGAAACCACTGCACTATATTCCCTAGAAGTTAGCTTTATGGAAAAGTCAGATATAGCCACGGCCCCGAGTGCCCAGCGTCTCTTAAATGGGACAGGGTGCTAAGAATCCCCGGGCGGAAAACACTAAGAATAGGAACTTGGAACGTGAGAAGTCTAAAACAAGATGGAAAACTCCCCAATGTTGTAAAGGAAATAAAACGCCTGCGGGTGGACATTCTTGGAATCAGCGACACTAAGTGGCCAGGACAAGGCAAGCACTTCACACCAGATGACCATGTTCTCTACTACTCAGGAAGCGACCAACCAACAGAAAGATATGGTGTGGGAATTCTTCTTGCAAAGGAAATGTCTAAAGCGGTTACAAACTTCATTCCTTTGTCCAACCGAGCAATGCTAATCAGACTAGAGGCCAAACCATATAACATCAATATCATACAACTGTATGCACCCACCGGAGACAAACCTGCAACTGAAATAGAAGAACTGTACAAAGATGTTGACACACTATTGAAAACCACCAAAAAACGCGAGGTGATTATCGTTATGGGAGACATGAACGCAAAGGTGGGTTCGACCACTGTTCCTGGTGTTGCTGGTGCTTATGGACTTGGCATCCGAAATGACAGGGTGATATGTTGGTAGAATTTTGTCAAAATAGCGAGCTTGTAATTACTAACACCTGCTTCAAACTACCACCACGCCGTTTATACACATGGACATCACCAATGCACACAGCAGATCACATTGTGAGGAACCAGATAGATAACGTGATGATTAATAAACGGTACCGCAATTGCGTCAAGAAAGCACAAACTTACCCTGGAGCGGACATAAGATCAGACCACAACCCAGTGGTGGTGGACTTGAAATGCAGACTTAAGAAGGTACAGCCAAAAGACTAGATAGAAGACCAAATGTGCGCAAACTTGCTGAGCCCGATACGCGAATCAAGGTGTACAATGCTATTAACCAATGGGCCACCGATCATCGCACCAGGGCTGATACTCCTGATCTCGACACATGGACCAGTCTCAAGGAAAACGTGTATGATATCTGCAACAAATATCTACAACCACCGCCACTGGTTAAGAAGCAGGATTGGATGACGGACACAATCCTTCAATTAATGGAAGAGCGACGACTGTACAAGAGCACAAATCCAGACAGGTACAAACAGATCGATGACACCATTCAATTAGAGATAGCGAAAGCTAGGAACACCTATTACAATAATAAATGCGCACATTTGGAAGATCTCTTTCGCAAGCATGACAGTTTTAATGCGCATAAACACATTAATGAAATGGTAGGTCAAAACGTAAAGTCAACAGTACCTTGGTCGATGACGGAGGGTATCTGATCCTGGATATCGATGATAAAAAGAAACAGTGGTGTGGGTACGTCTCGGAGATGTTTGCTGACACTTCAAGGAATATTTCAATGCCCAGTGGAAACGAAGGTCCTCCCATTTTAAAATCTGAAGTTTTACGCGCCTTGAAGGCTGCTAAAACAGGTAAATCGCCGGGACCCGACAACATACCCATTGAAATTCTCAAGCTACTGGAAGAGGATCAACTTGACGTACTGACAGAGCTCTTCAATTACATCTATGATACCGGTAACATCCCAATCGATTGGTTAAAATCTATGTTCATCACAATACCCAAAAAACAAAATGCCAGGAAATGTGAAGAGTACCGTATGATTAGCTTAATGAGCCACGTCCTCAAAATGTTCTTGAACATCATACAGAACAGAGTAAGACCGAAATGTGACGAACAACTAGGTGACAGTCAATTCGGATTTCGGTCGGGGTCGGTACTGTGAAGCTCTTTTGCCCTCAACGTTCTTGTACAGAAATGCATGGACATGCAAACCGACGTACTGTTGTGCTTCATAGATTACGAAAAGCATTCGATCGAGTCAAGCACCAACATCTTCTGCGTCTATTAACGGATATTGGACTCGATGACAAGGACGTCAGGATCATCCGTAATCTGTACGAGAACCAAGCAGCAACAGTCAGAGTTGAAAATGAGGAGACTGAGGAAATCAAGATCTGTCGTGGAGTTCGACAAGGCTGTGTGATGTCTCCGCTGTTCTTCAATATTTATTCCGAGGCAGTGATGTCTGGGGCTCTTGAAGGTCTGGAGGCCGGAGTAAAATCAACGGAACGGTCGTAAATAACTTACGGTACGCGGACGACACTGTTCTGATTGCATCTTCTGAACATGACCTCCAAACCATCGTAAATAAGGTCAACGAGTGCAGCGAGAAGGCCGGTCTGTCAATGAACATTAGCAAGACCAAGTTTATGGTAGTTTCTAGAAACCCAGACTTACATCCTAGCATATCGGTGTCAGGAAGCAGCTTGAGCGGGTACGGCAGTACAAGTACCTCGGTGCTTGGGTAAATGAAGCATGGGATCCCGACCAGGAAATTAAGACCCGGATAGAAATTGCCCGAGCCGCTTTTAACAAAATGAGGAAAGTTCTGTGCTGTCGTAAACTTCACATTAAGCCCGAGTCAGGTTACTGTTGTGCTACATATGGCCTGTCGTCATGTACGGTTGCGAAGCATGGACCCTGAAAGACGAGACTACACGACGCCTGCAGGCATTAGAAATGTGGTGTTATCGTCGTATGCTGCGCATAAGCTGGACCCAAAAGTCAGGAATGAAACCGTCCTCCAGCGCGTTCAAATGCCCCGAAAACTATTGCAGACCATCAAAAAACGTAAAATGGATTATCTTGGTCACGTGCTCCGACACGATAGATACTCACTACTACAATTAATTATGATGGGCAAGATAGAGGGGAAGAGGCGCGCTGGACGCAAAAGAAAATCGTGGCTGCGAAACATCAGGGAGTGGACCGGCATTACTTCAGTCGAAGAACTGTTCCGACTCGCGGTTGATAAGACAGAGTACAAGAAGCTGACGGCCAACCTTCAGGATTGAAGAGGCACTTGAAGAAGAAGAAGAAGTGTGGTGTACGGCGAAAAATTTTTCACCCCCTTTTTTCCCGCGTCTGTCGCATGGTAGTGAAAATAATGTACAGCAGTAATATGTAAGCAATTATACAACATATAATTGCTTACATATTACTCACAAAAGAGTCTGTATGGTGAGCGAAGCTGTAAAACAAACTATAATATTAAAATAACGGAATCATTGGGTGATCGAAATTCGAGTTAACTGATTCGTGTTCCATCCCCAGGTAGTAGACTCGTGACAATGGGTTTTTCAAAAACTTACGTAGAATTTATATGATTGGCTTGGACATTAAGACAGCGACGGGCTCTCCACCGGTCACGTCGACCCAATAATATCTTCGGTGGAAGGTGGGTCGAAACGACTGTCTACCTCTGTATTGGCGTGTACGTATCCAAGTCGGCGACCAACCACCAACTGTAACGTTATCCGTATATAAAATATCTGTACGAGCGAAGCCAGTGTGGGTTGCTAGTTATTGTATATGTTGTTGTACCTTTACTTTATTCGTCGTATGTGAATATTGTTTAAGAAGGCCGGTCTGAGACGACGGCCTGATATGTGGTCAGTAGTGGCTCTGCTTTCTAAGTTTCAGAAAGTTTCGAATCCCTTTAGGAATAAAGATTTCTATAATAAATAATAAATGTATATACCAGAATCAAGAATGTTTGCCGTGATATAGAAAATCACAGTAGAATTTGAGTTTAATAAACGTAATAGTAACATTTTATTGTTTGTCAATAAATTGTGTTATTTTTATGTATTTTTTTGTTTCATTTATTTGTTAATAATTGTAGCCGGACTTGCAATTTGTTTACCCTTTTTTCTAGATTACATAGATAAATAGAAGCTAGTAAAAGTCCACTGCTGGACAAAGGTTTCTTGCATAAGAGAGGAATTGAGAGATTCGCCTTGGTTGGCAATCGGATTGCCGATCGTAGTGCCAACAGTACAAGGTGAGCTGAGGTATCCGTCAGCAATCAGCTTAATTTTGGTGTTTGTTTAACGCTGTGGCTGTTCCGCCTTCTTCTATCGCCATTATTTGTTTCAAGGTCGTAAGCCATAAAATAAAGAGTATAACGGATTCCAACACGTATAACTCATGGAATACGGTATAACTTTATGCCATCATTACAATACCCTGTTATATTATTAGACGAGGAGTAGTAAAAATAAAGAGATTGTTAAAAATACTATGAGCTATAAAATAAAGTACATATAAATTAAGTCGTGGGTGGACGTTTTATTTAGTCGAAATTAAAAACACGTCTTAAATTTCCTCGTTTCATCGTCAGCTATCAATCTTCACTTAACTCTAAACTCACAACATGTTCAAATAAATAAGGTATGCAACAAAATTAAATTTTTGGAGAATAATTCATCATACTGAAATTACGTGGTTTATATTGCATTAGATATTACTCTCTTTTCTCAGTTCGTATTTATAAATATGGCAACTTTATGAATATCAATGCAATTATCATTGTGATTATAACTTAAAAGTCTGTCATGATTATTTATAACCAATACAACACTCTTAAACGATTTCTATCAAGTCAACCTTGTATAGCTTTTCTACGTGATATGAGGTATTTCATATTAATGCGTGGGTGTGAAAACGTATCATTAATCTTCTTCTTTTGAAAGGGTTGGCAAGTGCTATAGGTTGTTGTAATAATTTATTATCAAAGGGACCGTTAGTAAGTTCTTCATCTAAACTCAACTTAGTACGTCCTATTACCAGGATAAGGCTAGGATCAATTGGGATGGACAAGTTAATCGTAACTGAGTGTGTAAGGTGTAAACAAAGACCACAGAATGCTTTCCATATCGGAACTCGTGGATATAACGAAGCGGACAGTGACGTCTTGCGACGTCGTCGCTTTAGTGTGTCGTGAGGTTTTTTGACCATTTATTATTTTATAAATAAATAAGTATCTTCACGCAATTTTCAATACAGGTTTAGACAGAGGTCTAGTGTAGGCAATTAAGTCCCTTTTGACCCACCTTTCACCGAAGATATTTTCGGGATTGGTTACAGGTGGTGAGACCGTCGCCGTCTTTATGTCTATGCTAACGAAATAATTCCTACGTAAGTTTTTTAAAAATCCATTGGTACGAGCCTGCCACCTGGGGATCGAACTCTGGTCTCTTGACTCGAAATTCAACACCACGACCGCTCAACCACTTGGCTATCGTGACTTTACCATTTATTATTCGTCTATCTCTATATACACAGTCAGGTCATAAGTATTGTCACACAGTAAAAAATTTTCTTTTAGAATGCTGGCCACAAAACAGTTTATTGAATTCGAATTTCGAATTGTTCATGAAAATAAAACTACATACTTTTTAGAATTTTACTCATTTTTAAATATGGAGTGGACGCTTAAAGAAGATCGTGTTGCAGTTATTGCGTTGCATCGTTGCGGTTACGCGCCAATTCAAGTTTTTGACATACTGAAAAATTTCAATATAACCAAAAGATTCGTTTATCGTACCATCAAACGATACAATGAAGACTCTAGTGTAGATGACAGGTCAAGAAGTGGTCGCCCTCGGTCTGTTAGAACTCCAGCAGTGATAAAAGCTGTGAAACTGTTGGCCCTTCAGATGAAGTTAAGCAGAACCACGGTGAAAAGGGTGTTAAATGAAGACTTAGGGCTTCAGGCATATTGAGGAAAAACAGGGCATTGTTTGAATGCTCGTCTAATGCACCTTCTCAGGTGAACCTGAAGAGATGCCGCGCTTTGTTTAAGCGGTACGCGGGGAAAATATATCCGGAAATTCTTTTTTCGGATGAAAAAATTTTTACCGTAGAAGAGAGCTACAACAAACAAAATTATAAGGTGTACGCACACAGTATTGAAGAAGCGAGCAACCGTATTACGCGTGTCCAACGAGGACATCCATTCCATCCTCGCTCATGGTATGGTTGGGAGTTTCTTATTGGGGCTTAACAGAGGTACATTTCTGCGAGAAAGGTGTAAAAAACGAATGCAGTTGTGTATCAAAATACAATACTGACGAACCTTGTAGAACCTGTTTCTCATACCATGTTCAATAACAGGCGCTGGGAATTCCTACAAGATTCGCCGCCAGCTCATAGAGCGAAGAGCAAACAAGACTGGCTGGCGGCGCATGAAATCGACTTCATCGGGCACGAAGACTGGCCCTCCTCCAGTCCAGATTTGAATCCGTTAGATTACAAGATATGGCAACACTTGGAGGAAAAGGCGTGCTCAAAGCCTCATCCCAATTCGGAGTCACTCAAGACATCCTTGATTAAGGCAGCCGCCGATATTGACATGGATTTCGTTCGTGCTGCAATAGACGACTGGCCGCAAAGATTGAAGGCCTGTATTCAAAATCACGAAGATTATTTTGAATAAACTTTAGTTTCATAACAATCTATGTTTTGTTAAGTTAATTTTGGTATATAAATAGTTACAAAATGAATAAACTTGTTTTAATTATTTTAGGTTAAACATGTGACAGAATTTATGACCTAACTAGGTATATATCTAAATACGTATATAAGTCGCTGTGCGTTAGTCTTGCAACATCTCCAAAACGGCTCGACGGATTTGAAAATTTTGAATTGATAATCCAATAAATTGGACTTGAATGGTTGATTGTGATTAAAAATCGCTCAATAATCGATTATAGCGGCCGGTAGCAAGAGGGCTGGTTCTTTTCTTGTTCAACGGTTAAGTCTAAACATTCAAGATGAAAATCTATCCAGCGATCATGGTACCGTGGCACGCCGAGTAGAGCTGTATGATTATTGTTGATTTTAGTTAAAAGATTTCAAACAAAAACTTCCTTTTTTATATTAATAAAATATTGGAAAAAATATCGAGTTTAATATTATATTAAAAATAATAATTTTTTTTACTAATAAAAAAAGAGAAAAGAACACGATAGCCGAGTGGTTAGGTAATCGGATTTCAAGTCAGGAGACCCGAGTTAGATTCCCAGGTGACCGGCTACCAATGGATTTTTTAAAAAATATATGTACGATTATATCGTTGGCTTGAACATAAAGACGGCGACGGGCTCACCACCTGTCACGTTGTTCCGAAAAATGTCTTCGGTGTGGGATGGGTCGAAGGGAACTAATTGTCTAGACATCACCTCTGTCTACCCCTGTATTGGGAATGCCAATTTTTTTTGCATTTAACTGTTCTTTGTTGCTTTAGATTTCTCTTTCATCAAGATTTTTTATCTCTGTATATAACAGAGCTCATTACATTAATTCTACAAATATTCTTGTACATTATTGTATAGTTATTCAGTTATTTATGACTATTCATTTATGTATAAAAATAAGCTTTATGGTTCCGGAATAGTTATAGCTTACCTATTATGTACAAGGATAAAGTTTCATTGAACGCTTATAACTCAATATTACAGATGTAAGTGCCGCTACGTAACATTATGGATGTCGTTACAGTACGTTATAGGATAAATTCTCGGACTCGGACGTAAATTTGCCGAAATTAATTTTTAATAACATATTATAGACCATATGTTATCCTGTGTTGTATGTGGTGTCTGTACAAAAGCGGTATATTATGTAGATTTGGTGTATCCGGTATGTATTGTGTATACCGGAACGGACAAAATTAAATGTACCGTTTATTATTTATTGTGAAAAATCATTTTACACTTTATTCTTCGAATTTTTTCCCTTTTTATTTTTTCGGTATTAATAAGTATTTTTATTTGTATATTAAAATCGACGAATTTATTTGCTTTGCAAATAAATGCAAAGTGTTTTAAAATTGATAATTATAACATAAGAGCCGAGTGGATGGGTGGTCGGAATTTCGAGTCAAGAGATCCGAGTTCGATCCCCAGGTGGCAGGCTCATACTAATGGGTTTTTCAAAAGTTATGTACGAATTATATCGTTGGCTTGGACATAAAGACGGCGACGGGCTCACCTCCTCTCACGTTGCCCCGAAAATATCTTCGGTGGAAGGTGGGTCAAAGGGACTTAATTGTCTAAACTAGACCACTGCCTACCCCTGTATTGGGAATAGCGTGAAGATATTTATTTATTTTATTGTACCATAATTAATACAGCATAAGAACGATGTGTACGTATTTAGGAAAATAAACATCGTGCTACAGAAAAGTATGTCAAAGCCACAATAATGGCCTGAATGCTTATATTTAAATGAATTAATGACTCCTTCATTATCACCTCAGTTATCAAGGCTACAAGGGTTCACATAAATATACTTGTGAGAAATATCTCTCCTTTAGTTGGGTAGTAACTTTAATACATTCTCGGTTTAGCACATTATAAATAACCGAGTGAAGTATTACACCAGCATTTGCTCATTTCAAAACATTTTCCAGTACTGTTTTAGTATTAAAACAAAAACTGTGCTTACTAAGGCAGTCAAACATACAAGGAAGAGAGAGTACTGTAAATAGATTGCAAAACGCCAATATTATGCAACAAGGTCTATTTTAAACAATGTTATTGATGTGTCATTACAGTGTTCAAAAATAATAAATTAAAAATTTATTCTAATGTAGAACGGTTACGGTAATCCGATGAAAATCACTTGTGTAGGTTTTCCCATGTACTACATATATTTCAATTTTCGAAACTTTCTTTCTCAGCTGTTGTTTCATTCGATATTAGTGTTCTTCAGTTTACAGATTTATATATTTTTGTAATTTTTACGCTCTTTGCCATACTGGGGTAAGTAAGGTAAGTACTGAATTAAGGGGTAAGTCTTGACTTTGAAGTTTTTTGACCCACTTTTCGCCGATTTCTATGATTATTTAAACCAAAACGGTGAGCGAAGATTACCTTCGCTTGCTTGTTGAGCCTACCAAAGCTTGTTGAGCAACTTTAAGCATTTTCATTAAAATAATGCCTTCAGAAAAATACCATTCCGTAAATGTCATCTTATGAAAATACCAATATGGTTTTGTCTAGAACAGCAGCATACTTCAAAAAAAAAAAAACATAAAAATCTGCGGTTGCCTGCACGCAACGGTCGTCATACGTAAATCTTCGAAAAACAACAAGACCACATTTTTTCGGTGTCCTGGTGTTACGCTGGTACCAATGAATTTTTTAAAACGTATGTATGATTAATATCGTTTACTAGGACATAGAGGATGCAACAGGCTTACCACCTATCACAAAAATTTCTTCGGAGACAGGTATTAATTGTCTGGACCTCTGTCTAACCCAATATTTGGCATAGCGTGAAGATAAAAAATGTTCTATTGTAAAATAAAAATAATACTTTCCATTACAAACATTTTGAGAGAAGAAAGTGTGCTTTCTTCACATTTTCTTAATCAAATGGTACACACATAAACACGAATTTCTGAGTAATGAACATTTTACATCAAAAGGATTTCGCTGCTTTATTCGTACTCGTAAAAAGAGCGCTTGACGAATGTCACATACAAAGCCCAATAAATTGTTTTGTGAGTCAATTTATAAAATTATCGCATGAATGGAAAGGCAGGCATTATGATGAGTACAAAAATATTATTGTTATAATAACTTTTGTGGAGAATGAGATGATGACAGAGAAAATATTGTAAATGTCCATTACGTTAAATGTATTAAAGAAAAATAATTTAGTACAATCACGCTTAAAATATAATAAAATAATAATTTATTGCTTAGTAATTCGTTGTTATAAGGCTAAATATACACATAATCACGCCTCTTTCCCGTCGGGGTAGGCAGAGGTAGGCGTCGGGGTAGCTTACATACTTGTTTCGCTTCGTCCACTTTCATTATTCCCTTCATACATTCTTTTCGATTTAGGGTACTGTTGAGCTGGCCTTTTTTCAGGATAACTCTGATTTGGTCTCGAAATGACCGCCTAGGTCTTTCCCTTCCTACACTTCCATTCACACTCGCCTTATATACTTTTTTCGTCAATATTTCTTCATTCATTCTCTCGACATAGCCATCCATCACTGTATCTCACTACATCTTCTTTCAGACCACAAAGTTTCCTTATCTCACTATTCCTTATCCTGTCATTCAGTTTCCATCATAAGGCGAAATATGCTGTCTTAATAATCGAAATAAGGTGAAATTTATAGCCTATTTGAACATAAAAATGATTTTAAATATTAAAGATAAAATAACTTATATATAACAACGATTTCCTAAATACTACTACATAGACTACCATAGTTTTGGAATCACCGCGCTACGATTGATAACAGATTGTAGCTTTTTGACATTAATCTGTAGTAAAATATAATTTTTGTCTGAAAAATGAATAAGTGTAAGTAACGTCACTTGCAAAAGATGGCGCCTATGCCAATAAACAAGGCACAAGTAATATAAAGAGAATACAGAGTTAAAATTTCAACAGATGCGTGTAAGACACGGCGGCTCGGAGGTAAGAGCGTCGCCACGGATCGGCGAAGGTCGCGGGTTCGAAACCTGCCCGTGTCAGTTGAAATTTTGGTATTTTTCTCTTTAATTTAATAACATAAAAGTTCAGCATAAATATGCTTTAAAAATCAATAAAATTGCAAAATAAAATGAATATGCATGGAATGCACGTATGAAAGCAATGTAAGAGTCCACTGCTGAGCCAAGGCCTTGTCTTAAATATTCTTTGAGAGAGACAGGCTTTACAGGAGAACGTCTGTCACTGTTCCCCAGTTGGCGGATACCACTCGTACATCAAACATTTTTTATTCTATTATTTCTTGGATTTCAGACAGTTGTCATTCAAGATGTATTTCACCATCATCAGCAACGTGCAATATGGACATGTAGAATATATCAACGAAATCATATTTGTAAATTTATTTATGCAAGGTTTTTTATTCTTCGAGAGAAAAAAAAACACTTCCTTACAAAAATATTTAAATATTAATCAAAGTTTGAAAGCATTTCGCTACATTATAAATTCTTAGCATTGTATTTTCATTTTTAATGCTTAATTTTTATTTTACGTATTCATTATGTATTCATTTATATGTATTCATTTCTTAACTTTATTATTTGCCGTAAGTAGTATTGCTTCATTGCAGTTACAAATTTTGGGTAAAATCGGCAAAGCTATGGACTTCAATAGTGGTTACATCGCTTGCAAGCCTTTTTTTCAGACAAACCCGCTGTGAAGAAGAAGTATTTCAGTACACATAGTTAAAATTTGCTAAGTACAAGTTTCAAATGCGGACAAAATTAAAATTTTTTATAGTTTAAAATGAATAAACAAATACGTGTTTAAATATATTTACGTATTACATGTATATACACATGTATCGTTGCACTAGACGTAAAATAAATATCACACATAGCCATACTGTACAGTTCCTGTTCTAAAAACAGGTTATATAAGTGTTCAAAAGAGGAAAAAAAATCCTGCTTTGTTATTTGCACAGAGGGTGATTGTTGTGGTGCTCGTAAGATGGTGAAAAGTATACAACATAATTATTTATCAGATAATAGATTTCGTCAGTAATAAGAGTGTTAGTGAACAGTTTATAAATTGTTAAAAATACTTTAAGCTTTTTGTTGGATATCCCCAAGAAAAAAATAATCCCAGCGCAAAAAGTACAAAAAGAGTTTTATTTAAATAGAAATACAACGTTGAATTAAATTTCAGGTACACAAATATAAGATACCTAAATTTTTATATATAAAGATCTAGCATGCTTCCATTTGAAACGATGAATTTGCTTTACATTTTTTCTTTTTCCGCTTCTTTCGCTTACTCTTCCAAATGTTTAAAAATTTACGTAATGTAATGTATTTTGTCAATGAGAATGATTTGAGCGTTTCCGACAGGTCTATTTTTCGCAGCTTATACGCATTAGCTTCGGAGGTAAGGCGTCAAATAGGTATTGTTACTATTTTACTTTTTTTCCTAAATTCAAATTTAGGCAGCACATACATAATTATATATCCGATTAAAATAGATGTAATTTATTTTGGAATGTTTTTTTGTTTAAGACTTGAATATGGATTTTTTTATATGGATATAGTTTATCTGCCACACTCTTTAAGTTTTGTTTGCATAAGAATCATACAGGTACTTTAACTTATAGAATAATTTACATTGGAACGGCGGTTGAAATTTTGTTAGCGGTCACCTTGTGGTTTGGAGAGTGATTGCATTTACAGGCTATCAGGTATTCTATATTAGTCCTCAGGCGGAATATATACTTCTCACGTAAATCATTTTTGCCATCAATTTGAACTAATATTTTCAATATGAGTACTTTTTAAATGTAATGCAGCATTGAACTTTTTACTCAAACACACTGGTGATTCTTAAATTAGTTTCTACCTTGACCATGGTTTAGATGCTTCATCAAAACATACTCGTAGACTTAAAAATATATTATAAGCTATGAGTAGCTAAAGATTTCTATGTCCGCATTTTATTAAAATTTAAGTGTCATAAAATTGTTAACATTTCTGTACATTTCAGTACAGTTTTAATATTCTTCATGGAATGCGATGAAGTTTGATTAATTTATTTTCAATCTTCATTAGCATTTTATTATAGACGTATGTATAGATTAGTTCACCGTCGAGCATTTAATAAAGTTATCTTCACAAATTTAAACTTAATACTCTGTCCTCGAAGTTTTGCTTTAATATTCAATTCGTTGCAGTATGTACTGACCCATTACCGATGATGTCTTATATAATACAATACCAATAAAACTAGATGTGACTAAAGTTTTGTCGAGGTGTTAACCCAAAAAAGTAAATAAACTATGGAATACCTCTGATGAAATCTTTACTTCTGAAATTTGCTTTGAAAAAGGTGAAAAGAGAAAAAGATAATATGCGAAGTTCTTCAGTCAAGTTGTAAAGCCTTTGAAATTTCATAAAATGCACTGGTGTGTATTCATTAAAAGTTTTCAGACGATGAATATGCGAGAGTTCGTTTTTGTACATAACAGTTAAACGATAATACCTTGAGAAATGATGAACAATGTCAATAGCAAAGAAATCAAACATTGGCAAAATGTGTGGCGATATACTCGTAAATCTAAATTGAGTTCTGAAAATAGCCTCGCTGGATTATATACACAAAAGTTTTTTATTTCAAGAGTCACTATAGCCGAGTAGTTGGGTATTCGGAATTTCGAGTCAAGAGACCCGAGTTCGATGCCCAGGTACCAGACTCGTACCAATGGGTTTTTCAAAAACTTATGCACGGATTATATCGTTGGCTTTGACATAAAGACGGCGACGGGCTCACCACCTGTTACGTTGTCCTGAAAATATCTTCGGTGGAAGGTGGGTCGAAGAGACTTCATTGTCTAGACTAGACCTCTATCCACCCCTGTATTGGGAATTGCGTGAAGATGTTTATTTAATTTTTATTATATTAACCAATATGTATTAATACTTAATTTTTTCTACTCTGACCTTGACCTTCATTGACCTTAATTTTTAAAATATTAATTGCATATAATATAATAATATTAGATTTAATTGTTTAAAGTATACGTAGAGATTGTATTACGATTACATTATTTTAAGTAACACTGTTATTTGCGCTATTATTATGTTTAGATCGAATAATTGGTTATGTAATCGATGAATATGATAATCTGTTTAGGATGTACTATGATGTTCATCGGTTGCTAGTTGACAGAATAAGCAAAACTAAATGTTGTTGGTAGACCATTCATGCGTATGCGTATCTAATCGCTTGTCCAACGATTGGCGGTTATAACAAATCAATATGGAAGGACTTCAACAGTCCTGCAATAGAATTTTTTTTCTTTATAAAATCTAAGCCTGAAAATTGCACCTTAATAAATGTATGTTTTACTAAATTTTTTATTCTATTATCTTATTAAAATCAATGTATGAAAATTAGCTCAATTATTACATTTCATATTTTTACTGATTTCATTAAGATAAAGTATAAAAAGTTATTTATATGTATAAACGTATATTTATATGTATATTGAACAAAATAACAAATGGAATTGTTGAAAATTTAGTCATCAAATTGTAGATAGATATAGTTATCGGAATAGGAGTTACATACAGGAAAATTACAGACTGTAACAAAAGAAACACCGCAATATCCCACATATTGCGGTGTTTCTTTTCTTACAGACACCGCAATATCCCACATATTGCGGTGTTTCTTTTGTTACAGTCTGTAATTTTCCTGTATGTAACTCCTATTCCGATAACTATATCTATCTACAATTTGATGACTAAATTTTCAACAATTAATACTACAATTACAAACAATTAATACTATAGATGTGAAAGTAGTTGGATGTTTGTTCCTCAATCACGCTTTAATAGTTGAATGAAATAAGCTGAAATTTGGAACACATATTGATTTAGATTCAACTTAAAACATAGATTACTTTTTATCACAGGTTTTTATTCCCGTGGGATAATGCATGATATTTGGCAATTTTGAGACGGCTACAAACGCACTAGGCACATAACGGGACTGGACTGCGCATTACGGAACTGGGGAAAAATATTATAAAAGTGACTATACGAAATGAATTGTGTGAGGAGATAGCGTTGTCAATCCCTGTATCCCATTAATACAAAAATACCACATCTATAAAGCTGCCTTTAATTAAATTAACCTTAAAATTAGCGTTCTCTATGCCCATAAATATATCTCAAGACCGAAGCTGAATAGGGCGATATTCATTTGTAAAATTCTTTCTTTTCCCATGGTCAATTATATGTTGCATGCCCAAAAGTATCAAGTGCGCAAAATTTTCATGTATTTGATAGGAATAATATAGTAAATCATAATGAGGTTTACAAAAGTATATTAGATTAATTTTCTGTCTGTCAGTCACAGTACTATAATCGGTACCATATAAAATAATCTTTCTTACTTGGAATTTTGGCTTACTCGTTACATATTATGAAGAATATTTTTTATTTTTTTTATTCACAGACAATTGTTTACGAATTAAGATAGTTTTGATGCAAACAAATTTTTAATTTATCTCTTGAACTCAATTCTGAAGTCCACGCAAACGAATTCGCAGAAAGAAGCCTTTAAAATAACCTTCATTATGTATGTAGTAACATACGTAATCGAGGTTATTTTAAAGCTCCGGGCTGTCAGTAGGATTTAATATATAATTTAGTTCATCGATTTGTTTGATTCGATGGTCCGACCATACATTGTCGAAGCTAAATTTAAACTTAACGATATTTTTGATGTTTTGATTCTATTTAATACTGAAATGAATTGTTTATATATTTTTCTAATGTATTGAAATATACTACTTCACGTCGGTATTCTATAAGACCGAGGACCGAAACCCTTTCGACTACGGGTCGAATCAGTTGATTCATGCAGCCTTTAAAGTGCACAGAATGCAACAGCATGTACATAAGCTATTTTCATAGGGTGCGTTAATAAAAATAAGAAGATGAATTCGTAACTATTACATGCCTAATTTTTTTATTGCAATTTCGGAAGGCGGTTACAAGATTGTCTTTGTTGCTTACTACTACACTACTTGCAAATAAGTTGCCAATTTCAAAATTAATTAGTTAAAAAAATGGTCTTTGACATGTGGTTTGGGTGTAAGATTATACCCCCCACCCCATTTTTGCCATGGTTATCGTAAGATGCTTCTACGGGCCTTGAAAATATCATTGGCTACCAACAGAGGCGCGGTAAACAACTCCACAAATACTAGACCTAAATAAATCAGTTTTCCAGTTAATTAACCAATCAAATTCAATACTCCATCAAAATTCATCATTTTTATCATGTGACGAGCAGCAGCGCCTAGGTAGCACCAACTAATTCCACTTCCCAACTGTAGCGTTTATTGTCAACAGTTGGTAGACCATAACGAACTCCAAGGTCTTTTATTTCGAAGTTTACAATCGTACCCAGCCACTTTACAATCGTAACTTATACAAAAATCTTAAATTTTTAAATAATAGTTCAGTTTACATTGACATTTAAAAAAGTAAAAGATGGAAAGAAATTATGAACGTGTGTTTAGAAAAAGTAAACGTTTCGTATTTTAAAAAGTAAGGTAAATAGTTACAGATTACAAATCTAAACTTAAATTCAATATTTAGAACTATTTCTCAAAATATGATGTCATATGCAGACCGAACGTGGAATGCTCTGGAAAACTTCCAAGACCAAAAATAAGCCACAACATTACAATCTCCAAATCAGATATTTATCCTTCTTGGCACAAAATGACTGCAAAAAGGCCAAAAGGATTGCAATCGCTTATCTTTTTGCCTGTCGAATCAAATCCTTTGATTACGTCATTCAATCAGTCCACAATCCCTAGTGATATAGATCGTAATGGAGATAATGGAGCGACTCAAGCAGACCTTAATTAAATATATGTTATTTATACAGTGTTAAATATACGGTTACATATACACGTTCAAAATAAGTAATTACATAAAATGTTATGAAATAAAAATTCTTATTAAATTAATGTGGCAGCTTTTGAATAATTTAAATAAAACACATTCACACGGCCAGCTGCATGTAATCTGTAATCTTAATGTTTTAAGAATACATAAAAGATATCTGCTAGACGTAAGTGTAAACACAAAACCGCGAAATTTCATATCAGCAGAGTGTAGCTATATTCATCCTCAGTATATCGTAAAATGCTACTTATAGTATAAACCTTTTAATCTATGCAAGGGATTCCATAAACTCCGTCTGACTACGAGAGTGCCACGGATTTGGGCTCTTCTGTTTGTAAAGTTGGTTGCAGGTGTCCATGGACTGCAATGGGTCCAAGCAATGTCCGCAATAGACGGTCCATTGTCCATTGGAAATCTGTGGCCAAGCAGCTAAGTCGGCATCGTCGACGTCGGCACCGCGCCACTAGCCAGGAGGGAGAGGGAGAGAATGCGTTATGCCATGAGATGATGCTGCCAAGGGCGGATGCAGGTTTAACTGACTGAAACTATGGGTTTTTTAGTTAGTGCGAACCCAACATTGTCCCTCATTACCCTAAGGCAACATTGCCCGAGGTGCAATACTGAGAGCTGGTATTGTAGGTATTTTCCACGTATGAGAACTTCCTGTGAGGATATTGTTAGTCCGTTTTACATTCGACGACCTTCTAGTCCTCGAACCTGATTTTCAGGACCGAATTTCTGTATTTTAATAATTTGAGTTGTTTAAATTAATAATGAATTATTTAATTTAATTGATAATGATTTATATTTGTTCATAGATGTTGAAATTACAATGTATTCTTCTTTGTTAAGTAAAAATAAAAAAATAACCATTAAATCAATAACAAATTATTAGCCAAAGTAGATTTAAAAAGTTTCGTTTACAGTGATATCATTAAATGTTTTAATATAACATTTTTAAATATAATCGTAAGTCTTGTAACATAAAATAAATAGTATATTTTGAGTATTATTTACAATGTATGAATAAATGTAATTGTAATTGAATTTTTGTTTTTGTTTTTTATTTTTTTATTTTCTCTGTTTTGTTTTTTTCTGTGTGTTAGTGATAAGTGGAAATTTCACTTTAATAATGTATAATTTTATATTTATTTTTTTAATATTGTATTTTTCGAAAATAAATATAAAATAAAAATAAAAAATAAATAAGTAGTTAAGTAGTAATAAATAAGTTTTACTTAGGTCGGAAAATTAAAAGAGCATGACTGGGAGGTGTTCATGCACCTATCTTGTAGCTATAACTTTGAACCCCCAAAACTTGACCTATTTCGGCTGCGTCCTTTTGTTATTCTTTATGAAGTGTTAACTTCTTATTAGATTATCTAAAATTTATGTAGTAATAACATTATGTGTGTACCTTCAAAACAGCAAAACCTTTACGAAGAAAATAGCACATGTAAATAAGATATGAAAAAAGTTTTCAGTTTTTATATAAAATATGAAGAAACACTTTCTTAAAATTATTATTTAACTAGTAGTATATAACTTTAGTACATTTTAGAATTTTGTTGGGAAAATAAGAAATACAATGATTACAAAAACTTATTTAACTTATACTTTTCATTCACGAAAATATAGTGAACGAGTAATAGAATTCTGGGCCGAGAGTCAATTAATGAATTATGTTTACAAAGTCGTCATAAACTTATCTTTAAAACTGTTTGACTGAACTGACTGAAACTTGATAAGTGGTTGAGAAATGTACTTTACCTTTGAGAAAAAGTATTCTTACTCCAACTCAAGTTTCGGTATATGAACCGTTTCCAAACCAAGTATATGAATAAAAAATAGAATAACTAACAATACGAATTTTTACCAATGATATAATTTTTAAAATATCATTATTAATTATAATCGGCGATGGGCTCACCACCTGTCACGTTGTCCCGAAAACATCTTTGGTGGAAGGTGGGTCGAAGGGACTTAATTGTCTAGACTATACCTCTGTCTACCTCTGTATTTGGAATTGCGTGAAGATATTTATTTATTTATTTATTCTAGTAGTAACGATAAATAATAATGACATCAACAATGACATATAACAGGGTTCAAACAGTAATCAGTTTAATCAATATGTAATCAATATTGTATGCTATTACTTATTTTAAGTAAAATATAACGCGTCGTCGCGTCGATGATTGAAGTGGCAATGAATTTACCAACTTCCGTCGAATAAATTAACTGTTTTCGGGTTGATTTTCTGTATTCGTAATTATTACAAGGTAATAAAATTGTTTTTTTTATTGTAATTAATAAATTCAATTTCAGGTCCGGTCAGGTTAATTCGAAATTTTACATCTATTCTACAAAACAAATCTTACTATACTTTTAATGGGTAAAATTTATTAAATATTAAACAAACTTAAGGAGTGACAGCCAAATTCAAGAGATGCCCACTAGATATGAGAAGCGTAATTATTTTAGTAATTTTATTGCTAAAATAATTATAAATTTGTTAATAAAACCTTGTGGTAACGGCGCAAGAATATTGTTACTCACTTTTTTCCGTGGGTGTCGTAAGAGGCAACTAAGGGATCCAGCCTTGAACTGCGTTATGGCGACCGATAGATGGCGGAATAACCATCTCTAAAAATATCAAATCAAAATAATCAGACCGAAGGTGGACAGCAGCGTCTGAGGTGCGAGTGGTCTGGTACTGCGATCGCCAATCCGCTTTCCAAGCTTGGCGATTATGGTAAATCCTCCCTATGGGAGAGGTCTATGTCCTGCAGTGGACTTTAACAGGCCGTTACATATGTATGTATGTATGTAATTTTATTAATATCTTATTAATATCACCATCATCGACATCAAAAACCAATCCGTTTCGAAATTAGTTAGAAAGCCTAAATTAGTAAAACGCCTATTAGCAAAACCTATCGACCTCCGTTGACAAGTAGAGTTCGCAAGGGGTTTTAATAATGTCGCCAGCTCTTAGGTTCCGGGTTCGATTTCGGGACGGGTCAATATAATATACCACTTTTTCTACACTGTGTCTGGTCTGGTTGTTAATTTTTTTGAGGGCAATATGTAAAAATTCCAATCACTGCAACTCGGAAATACAAGAACAGTAGAAGAGATTATATTAGTATTAAAAATTATGTTAGTATTAGAAGTTCTTTGCAAAGCTCAACAAAATGCTAAAGCTCATGGATTTTTTAGTTTTTACTGTTATGTTGTATCATGCCTTGCAAGGTTTTATAATGGCTGGAATTTGCTAAGTAAACAGGTCATACCATACCTATGGCTTCGATTTCGAGATTGGTGATGAAAGCTCAATAGAGCAATAAGAAATTACCACGTTATAAATCGCTACAGGTTGTGGTAGAATTGAGAAAAATTGGAAAGCTTTTGAAATGTTCGGCTTGATATATACAATTCACATCATTCACATTAGGGGGGGGGGGGTAGACAGAAGTCTAGACAATTCAGTCCTTTCGACCCACTTTCCACCGACCGACCGATGTTTTTGGGACAACGAGACAGGTGGTGCGCCGGTGGCCGTCTTTATCAACTAAAGTCTCTTGACTCGAATTCAGATCACCCAACCACTCAGCTGTCGTAACTGTTTTATGCATTCAAAATTACTATACATAAGTAGCTCGTAGGACTATATGCTAGATTATTTCAAACGTAAACATAAATAAACGTTCGTTAACATTTATATTCAAAGTTTTAGGGAAGTTTCAAGAAAGATGTCTTCTAAATCTAATTCATAAATATTTTCCACTGTTTTTACTATTTTTATTTATATTATGTATTCAGGAATATATATGTTTTCAAGTTTAAGTAAATATACTTGAAAAAATATAATGCCTACTATTCTAGGTCAGGAACGCCGTAACACGAAGACGTAAAATGTCTTTATGTACGGCTTCTATTACCACGTATGCAACGGATTTCTGGAATCTGACAAATGGAGGCCACGTGGATAATTTTTAAACGCGGTAGTATCAAACGACACGAAGAAAAGGCGCTTTGTCTTTCTGTGTTTTCCGCTTTCGCAGGTAAAAAAGGTCACACCCGTAACACCCCGCCTTGTCTTGTCTGTCACTTTACAGAATTCTTGCTTAATTTTAGGCGTTAATTTTAGCATTTTTTGCCAACTTTTTCCAAAAGAAAGTAATAACAATCAACAAAAGCACCACAAAACAAGTCTTTTTAGTCAAAAAGGTAGTTTAAATTTTAAAACTGATATTTTTTTATTTTGTTTTTAAGATATACGAGCGGTGTGGCCACATAATAAAGTTCCAAAATATGCTTTTGGGACTCAACAGATACACTCTGATACTCAACTCGGGATATTGGAGTCCTGGGAGTCCGTCCCATTTTGCGTCTCCACGGAGGAAAATGTAACACTAAAATTAAAAAAAAGCAGCGTAAGCATTTCAAAAGAAATATAAAGAGTTTAAATATGAAGGAAAAGAGACTAATAAAAGAGAGTAATTAAAGGCGAGGAAAACGGCAAACAAGTCTTTCTGAATAAATAAATGATTTTATGTGTATATATGGATAATAAATAAAATTATTGATGGAAGAACACAGTAACTTCATGTTGATTTGTCGTGTTGCAAGTAAAATGATATGGTTTCTATCTACTTCAAAGGATATGATATTTCTGCAGGCATGTCGATATGAAAACTCTCAAGTTCAAAAGTACAACTCACTGTCAGAATTGGTTTTCTGTTAAGTAGTATGCATTTTACATATGTACATTCGTTGTTATAGTAGACTTTAACATGCTCGTGTTGTGGGCTAAAAAGTATGGAGTAATAATGTTTATACAAGCAAAAAATATTGTCACGTCATCCCCAATACGGGGGTAGACAAAGGTCTAGATAATTAAGTCCTTTAGCCAGGTTCACCACCTGAAGCCGTCTTTATGTCAAAGACAACGATATAAATCGTACATAAGTTTTTTTAAAAAACTCATTGGTTACCCGCTTACCACCAGAATATTGAACTCGGGTTTCTTGACTCAAATTCTGATCACCCAACCACTCGGCTATCGTGACTACAAAGTTATACTCGTTATAACTTGCCAAAATTACAAATGGCGCACTGATAATCCTGCTATCTGGTAATCGTTTATTCTTGCTTAGTTGCGACATCATCACTCCTATCCGTCACAAATCTAGGTATGTTACATTTTGGTATCACATAATACTTGAACATAGCAATTATCGATTCATTATATAAAAAAAATCGCACGAACCTCAGAATTTTGTGCTTAACGTCACTTGAACATTTCAGGTCAACAGGTGCTCTAAAGATTTTCATGAATAAAATATTAGAAATGATTGCTTTACGTGTCTTAAAATAAATGACAAATTAACTGAAGAATATTATTTTTCAATTTTCATACATTTACTAATACTGAGGTAGTTATAGACCGAGACAATTATGTGGTATCGACCCAATTTTCACCAAAGCTTATTTGGTTTTCCGTTACAGGTTCTGAGTCTAACACAGTCAATTTAGAGTCCCCATTCGACAACACAAGCCTTAGCTTGGAAGGCAGCTTCTCCACCGAATAGGCTATTGCATCTCCTATAATTTTTTTCTGTTTCTTCACGCAATTTCCCATACTGGCGTAGGTAGGTGCCTAGACAATGAAGTTCTTGACCCACTATTCATCAAGGCTTATTTTGAATAAAGGGACAAATTTAATATTATAAATTTTTAATATATCGTATACACCGTAGTCAGCTCTGAGGTTGCGGTTTCAACGGTTACCGAATGAGCTAATGTAGAAAACCACTTTTTCTACAATACCTCGGGTCTGGATGTTGTGGTACCTTCGAGGTTTCTGAATCCACAACACAAGTGCTTTATCTACTTACTTTGGGATTAGAGCAATGTATTTGATGGCGTCCCCAAGCATGTACGTATTTACATATTGTGATTATATTTACATAGATATATATTCTTATGTACATATACACATGTATGAATTGAGTACACAAATTCATGTTCATTACACAAATGTCCTCTAGCAGAATTCAAACACGCAACACCTTGCTTCGTAGGCAGTGTTATTGCCAACTAGGCTATCGGGTCGTCCACTACATATGATTTAATATAACTTTTTTTTTAAATAATGAAGGTTAAAAAGTAGAAGTCTTTTCTGGTTTATTTACTCTAATCCTCCCAGCTAAAAGAGTTGACCTTGAAAAGTTTACGATTATATTCGGAGAAAAATAATAAAAACCTTTGTTTGCAGCAATCTTTAGGGCAGTCCTGTACCCAGCAGTAAAGTTTTGATATTGTTCGATAAGTAGATTAGTTAATGATGTAAATATGTTAAAATTGGTTTTCTACTACCAGCAATTTATTTTAGGTATTAATTTTTGGTCTAGTATTTTCGCCGGTGTACCTGAATTTTAATAGAAAACAATTACTAAAAATAATTTTTATCCGCCTCAATTATAATCATATTAAATCAATTATATATACCATAAGTCTATCAAAGTGCACTAAATCACTATCATGCCTTCCGGAGTTGGAGCAGAAATCATCCACAAAATATGGTGGGTGGTTAATTCTCGAATCGCACAACCGCATGAAGCCTTGAACTGTGAACGGCGTAAGTAATTAATGGAACTAGTGACCGTGGAATCCATAGAAATATCAATGAAATGTTACATTTACATTTAACATACATTTAACTTAGCAAATACGCATTAATAACTATGGAAGGAACTGCTTAAAACTATTTAATATTCAAAGACGATATAATTCGAGGCACTTAATTATTGTTATGGTGGTCAAGTTAAATAAAACTTGATGTGACAAGCTGTAATGAAAAGTAAATAATATTTTTATATTACTTATATCAAAAAAAAAATAATCTGTAAGTAAAGTTTTTTATCTTATATTTATTTACCTTCTAGTCCCCATTAACACTGATTATTTTCTAAACTATTCTTCTAATATAAAGATAATTTAACAACATATACATACATATCTTCAATACACGTGAAGAAATTAAAAATAGAATAAACAGACACTTTTTTCTTAATTAGCTCTTCAATGAAACTTTCTTTATTATTCCTTAAACACTATAAAGCTAATACGAAGGGAAGATTATGATATGAAAGAGAAATAAATTTTATAGCCAATAACAAAATGCGAATAACCGTAACATACCCTTAAAAATGTGACTTTTACGTGTATTATTATACTGGTCATAAAAAAGAGTTTGGTCATTTAGGATTTGTAATTATTAACATATTTTGTAAATATTTTATGTCTAAAAAGTACGATTAAGAGTCAATCGTAGTGTATTCATTGTATTTAGAGATTTGGTGTTATAGGCGCATGTTTCGAATACTCTGGACAGCCAAGCTCACTAACCTATCTATCCAGCCACAATTCGGAGTTAAGAGCGTAAAGAGAAGAGTCAGATATTCTGACTCTTCTCTTTACGCTACCAAAGTTTGCTCTCTTATTTCAGCAAACTATGCGATGACATGATGATGATAATAACGATGCTAATAATAACGGTTAATAAGGAAGGCCAAAGACTGAGAGGACCTACAGCAACAAGATGGACCAGCTAAAGGAATCAAGCTGTTATAAATGCCTAAAGGTCGCGAAAATAGCCGCCAACAAAAGTCGATGCATATAAGTAGTCAATACCCGATTGGGTATTCATATGAGCACGATCTTCAATGAGGAAGGACCAACGTTAAAAAGAGACTTTATTTATAGCTAATGGTTAATTTAGTAGCGCAGTGGCTAATTCAGTCGCAGTTTTGAAGCCCGGGCGGTTTTAATTTAAATAAGCTACAAACTATTGTGTGTTGCATCCAGGTTCGTTCAGTGTTGAGTCCAGGTTCATATACGTTCTAATCATTTGTATGATTTTTTTTTTGATAAAGAATACTAGCAATACTGAATAACATTACTAGTATTCCTGTTAACCACTCCAATTAAGCTGCAATGCTTGTGTCTGGAGTTGGTTTACGTCAATAGTCGAATGGCGGGGCCCGAACCTGCGACGTCATGTTTCGCAGTCCGCACCCTAAACCATTAGGCTATTGCTGCTATACTATATGATTATTATTCGCTTGGTGTTCACATTGCCACATCATATAATTGAATGTTACAATATTTACCAGAAATGGCAACAGTATAATCAAATCTAATCCTATTAAAATATTGAAAAAATATTTTAGGAGTTTTCGAGATGTTTTATTAACTATACTATACCATCTATTACATTGCCATAACCAAGGAATATTTCTGGGTTCTAACAGGAGATGCAGGGTTTTTTTTAGTAAGATAACATTAACTATTTTCAAAGGATTTTAATTAATACAAGGTATTAGATATAATCCAACACCTCATTATTATATTAAACGAAACTCAGTATACAGTGTTTATCGTATATAACACTTTACATCATAGCACTAAATTGCTGTTGCATTACGGTCACGTATTCTATGAGTGAGTGTATTTGCAGCTTGGGAGAGAGTTATGCATTTAAGAACTATGTTCTGCGAAGAACTCATTTAAAATATTTTAAACAGTGTTACTTATGTTTTACCATTTTGTTTCTTGCGAGCCTTTGTTCTTTAAAAGTTACATTTCTAGTTTTCGGCCCACGACTTTTTCCGTGCGTTATATCGATATTTCCATGTTATTCCTTAATTTCCGGAAAGATGTGTATGTTCTTTTTTCGAACTTTATGTAAAGCGCATAAAGTCTTTTATGTATAATCATGTTTCTGATATTTTCCACAAAATCGTAAATTTCTGCTATAAAAATATCCTATATATTATTCCGGGGTAGAGACTATCTGTGCACCAAAAAATAAATCCATTCTCATATGCCGTTTTCACCACATTTCATTCACAACAGTATGGCATTTTGAAACGATTGCATTACAAATTCAAATTCTTACTTCGCATCTATCTCAAAATTCCCATGAGAAAGATCGTTTAATGTTACGTAGTAAAAGGTAGCATAATTTTTCTCTGTCCGTCCAGACAATAAAATAAAATCCTTTAAACAAAGTAATGTGTTCTCTATACAAACCGTGCATATTTCCGGTGCGAAGGGTATCCTATATTAAATATATAGGATACCCTATATATTTAGATTTATTTTTTTATTTATTTATTTTATCTTCACGCACAGTCCCTGACGGGGTGCCAGAGAGAACAGATCGCCAAGTGTCACGATCCTTACATACCTCTTTCGCTTCATTCAGATTCATCATTTTCGTTATACATGCACGTCGAGGTATCCGAGTACTCTTGACCCTTCCGTCTTCGAGTAATTTGCTCACATGGTCTTCAAAAGTTAGTCTCGTCCCTTTTAATACCAACTTTCGCGCTATATATTTTCTTCACCATTCGGTCTTTGCTCATACGCTCAACGTGCCCAAACCATCGAAGCACACCCTTATCCAATTTAGTGCTAAAGTCATCTTTCAAACCTACCATTTTGCGAATCTCTTCGTTTCGCTTCCGGTCGGCCAAGGTAACGCCGCACATTTTACGAAACGATCGCATCTCCACTGCATTCAACCTGCTTTTATGCTTCTTCTGACATTTCCAGGTTTCGCTGCCATATAACAAAGTCGGTACCAGCACTGCGTTATGTATCGCAAGGCGAGCATTTATCACTACGCCTTGCCTTTGGACTAACGCAGTCAGGGCACCGTTGACCTTGTTTCCGGCAGCGACACGCCTGTCCACATTTATATCACATCTCCCATCCCGGCTAAAAGCACTGCCCAAGTACACAATCTCAATCACCTGTTCTAGACATTATTATTTATGGGTTATGATTATTTGATAGCCACGATAGCCGAGTGGTTGGGTGGTCGGAATTTCGAATCAAGAGACCCGAGTTCGATTCCCAGGTGACAGGCTCGTACCAATGGGTTTTTCAAAAACTTATGTACGAATTATATCGTTGGCTTGGACATAAAGACGGCGACGGGCTCACCACCTGTCACGTTGTCCCGAAAATCTCTTTTGTGGAAGGTGGGCCGAAGCGACTTAATTGTGTAGACTAGACCTCTGTCTACCCCTGTATTGGGAATAGCGTAAAGGTATAAAAAATGATTATTGGAGTCTGATTTGATTTCTAATACGCTAAAATACCGGAATCCGGGAAGCGTTCAAAATCTTTTAATCAATAATACAATGAGAGTTACTACAAAGACCCATAACAGAACCCAGAACAATAAAAGGGTACCTTTCGTATAAAATCAATGTACAGTAAGAAAAATACACGAAGTTGAAATATCGATCGTGTCTGTAAATTGGAAGTGTAGGTCACGTGTAAAGTGTTTCACCTGTAGTCGTTATCTTTTCGTTTATATAGACATTTTTTGCGAGTTAAAATATTTTATGAAAAATGTGTTTTCTTGGACTGTTTAAGGTTGTTTTTTTGGACTTTCTGAAGGGTGCGATAACGTTGAACGATTGGCTGCTATGAATCCCTAATATATATTAGGGATACACACCAGAGAATAAATTTAATGTGTATCAGATTAAAATATAGCCCACATGCAAAAAACGTTACATACTGTCAATATCTAACAATTCTCACAGTTTAAAAAATAACTCTAGTGGTACCTTAGAACAAGAAAAGAAGGAAGGACACGGAACCCTAATAATTTCACTCCGTTACCCATTCGTCCGTCCGTCCATCAGTCTGTCAAGACTGTCTTGGAGCACTATAAAAGGCAAGTTTCAAAGTCAACGCATTAAAACATACGGACATGTAAGAAACTAACTTCGAAATTCGAAAAAAATACGTTTTCTTATTTTACATATTTTGTAATAAGAACATAGAAAAATAATTAAATAAAAAACCAGGTCTGGAAATGCAAGTTTTTTTTTATGTAAAAGCACCTGCACTCACCAAACGAAACGCAGAAGTTTGTTAAACTTCTACTTCACGCTGGTAATCTGTGAGGTCGTAGTACTTCCCCGGTCGAGCCGGCCAATTCATACAACAAAAGCTGATGCGTGGCTCTACCACTGTTAAAAGGTCTAAAAATATTTGATTTCTAGTTTTTTACAATAAAAATATTGTTTTAAGATTACGAACTGACATTCGTAGGTGAAAATAATAGTAATAATTGGACGAAGAATTGTTATATTGATGTATTCAATTCTATTTATCCTCTTTCCTATCTTTTCGACGGAGGAAATTTTGATTTTGGCGTATGTATAAGCTATTCATATTCGAATTTTTTTGTAAGTTTATTTTGCTGTAAGTTTATTTTATACATATTTATGTTTAAATTTTATAAATATTTATGAATTTTTGTACCTATACCGTGAATCGATACTTAAGAAATTACACCGAAGACCGAAAGACCGATGATAACAGTTTATCTATACGTAGAACATAAATTTTAATTAAGTATTCTCTTTGGAAGCTAAAAAAATTGCATACGGTCTTAAAACCGTATATGCAATTTTATTTTGCTCCTAGTATAAAATTTGATTGCAGTTTGTTGCTTTATTCATGACTATCTTCTTTTTGATAGTTAATTGACTCAGGCGTTACTTTGCGGAAATTCATTGTAAAGTTGTTATTTAAAAAAATTACTTCGCAACCCTCCGCATGAAAATATTCATGCGGAGGGTTGCGAAGTAATTTTTAAATAACAACTTTATCTTCTTTTTTATGATTAACTTTTAACAGAATAATTGGTTCCTCACTACTCCTGATATTGATAAAACCAAATACATATCCACCATTGAAAAGTGTTTGAAACTGCAATATTTATAGTTTTTTGTATGTTTCACGTACATAATAATTATTAGAATTGACAAATAATTTATAATAATAATTTATAATTAAAATATATAGAATTGACGAATAATTAGAATTGACAAATAATTTGATTTAAGAGTGTCGTCCCACGTAAAGCATAAACGTCTGCTTATCATACACGGTAGAAGTAAATATTTCAGAAAGAAAAGATAATGGTTCATTATTTGAAGAGTGACAAATATAATTTTAGCAATCGTTGATATTTCTTTTCAAAAGCGAAGGGATTTATAATGGATTAGAATTTATTGTTTCCTTTTATCTCCGTTGTTTATACTTAACATTAAGTTTAATATATTAAATCTCATGTCGTGTGGTTTCGTTACCGGCAGGCAGCACTGCGATTTCCAACCCGCTTGTTGCAATTTTTCATTTATCATTTTTTATTTTAAGCACATTGGCAAAAGGTACGGTAATAAGGGTAAGGTTTACATTTTAAAATCTTGTGACATTCTCCTCTTTAGTTTTAATATCAATGAAAAGAAAAACATTGTAAAAAAGATTATCTCCGGTTCTATAGTAAACAGTAGAATATGTCTGTATATTAGAAAAAAGGAATATTTAGAAACGGGATGACTAAAGAAGAAATATAAATCATAAAATAGCGAGTTTTTAATTTCTTTTCAGTTTGTTTGTCTGTCTGTCTGTTTAAGCATATTTCTTTTGACATTTACACAATTAAAAATTTTGTGATATTCTCCTCACCATTTTTAATATTACTAAAAAGAAAAACTTTGTAAAAAGCGTTATCTTCTGTTCTATAATAAACAGTAGAATCCGGTGTGTCTGTATAACATCACATACAACCCTATAGTTATCGTGACCCTGTTTGCGAAGGGTTTGCGTGTTTGAATCCTGCTAAGGAAAAACATTTGTCTGATGAATATAAACGTTTGTTTTCGTGTCATTATGTTACTTACTTGGTTACACCTTGAAAACTGCTGCATCTGCCACTCAACTTTGGAGGTTGTCAATTGTGACCTTTATATTATAATTATAGTTTGAAAATAGAGCTAAATGAATCGCGCTTTCTAAATTGAAAAAGTATTCAAGTGTAATATAGAACATTTATCTCCTTTAATAACATAGGTTACATTTGGTTCTGAAATCTAGAATAAAAACTAATCCACGAGAGAAACCACAGGACGCAGCTATACAAAGCAATAAGTTTCGGAAAGAACTTAAAAGTATACCGTAAGCGAACATATTGATCAAACGTAACATTATCGATCCTACCGCTTTCAAAACGCCTGAACCTCGCTTGTTCTACTCAATTACATTTAGGACAGGAAACGTTTTCATTAGTAAGTTTGTGCAAAATAAGCTAAGTCTTTGTGTACGTTTATTCAGAAATTAATTTAAACAGATCCTTTCTACGGAACGTAAAGATCCATTTCATTATTATTCCTCATCAATATTAAATTTGTTATCTTTACAAATATTGTCATTAAGACAATTTTTGGACTTAGTAGTTGAATCAGTCAACTTAGTAGTTGAACAGACTCGCTATTTATTAAAAGATTTTAAAGGTAACAGGAGGTTAAACCTTTATAATGTGGTTATTGTGGCCTTATCATTAAAGCATTATATCGGAATTTGAGTAGTGAAAAAATATTAGTGAGTAAACAAGCGTTAGCACGCTAAAAATTTCAGTTGTAGTATCACGTTTATAACAAACTAATGAATTGTCTTTTTATAAATTAGGTCTTTTTTAATTTTCTATGAATTTAGGAATGAAACAAAGCTGTAAAGATTTAATTAGCGGTTTCTGTGGACTATGGACATAGAATTATTTCAATTTAATTAAGGCACATAGGTTTTCAGTTAATTACAACAAGTAATTAATTATTTATTAATTACAAGGCTGTTTAAAATTTAAGACCGAAAGTAACTGATAATTATAAAAATATTTGTCATAAAAAATGGACAGGAGTATGTCACCAGCCCGAGCAATTACTGTATATGTAAACAGAGTAATATTTTACTAAACCATTAATTATGATTAAGCTGTCACAATTTTGAACTATCAGACAACAATTAGTAATAATTATGATTAGTTGATTTAAGTTAAGACATACATATCCTAAAACAGTAATTAATGTATAGCAGAAGATGGCAATAAATTATAGCCAAACAAAATAAAACTTTTAAAGAAAGATTTAGCCATTGGTACGAGTCTGCCACCTGGGAATCGAACCCGGATCTCTTGACTTGGATTCTGACATCCAACCAATCTGCTGTCGTGGCTCTTAATTATTAAAGTATTTAGGACTTATACTGTAGGACTAAGGATATATTTTTTATTTTTGCTTTCTTGTTACATTCGTATATGACTCAGACGACTGCTAAGGAGAGATTGATTTGGATATTTTCATAATATGAAAAAACACCTGAAAAGTTCGTCTTATTATTATCATTTTATCAGATCTCTTTCAATGGCATGGAATCCCTTTCAAGAACCTTTTCTTTGATGTTTTCTTGTAAACGTTACAAAGGTTAGGGGTTGGTGAAAGCGCGTGAATGCCTCTATCATTTCGAGTACTTGGCTATGGTCTTTGGAAATCACGCTCAAAATTGCTAAGCATGGCTTACTTATATTTATTTCTTAGATGTATTGTATTAATGAGTCACGGTAGGCGATTGGTTGGGTGATCGAAATTCAAGTCAGGAGACCCGAGTTCGATCCCCAGATGTGTCCCCAAGTAGGCACGTACAAACAGATTTTTTTAAAACATGTACAATTTACATCCTTGGTTTAGACATAAAAATGGCGATAGGCTCACCACCTGTCACCATGTCCAGAAAATATCTTCGACAAATGTCTCTATCTACCCTAGTACAGGGATTGGCGTGAAGATTTCTTTCTTCATAATGCGTAAGATTCATAAATATTCAATAATATTTAATGTTATTAGCCGTGTGGGCGACAATATATCACCTCCTTTCTTCCCATGGGTGTCGTTCTCGTAAGTTGGTTACCGACAGATTGTGGCGGAAAAATCACCTTAAAAATTAGACTAAAGTTGGTTCCGGTGACAGGCAGCAACGTCTAAGATGTCCTGTACCAATCCGTCTGCAAAGCATGATAATAATTACAAACCCCGTCCGGGCAAGGTCTGTTCTGCAGTGGAATTTTCGGATGTTGCCGGTTATGGTTAAAATAAAATGGAATAAAAATAACTGTTTTTTATCTGTTAAATTAACTTTCTCCATAATACATAAGGAAAGTTATTAAACCGTTTGTTTTATTTAACAAATAGACGTTGTTTGTATAATGAATCCTGTAATAAAACAACTTTTTTCTTTAGGGACTCATGTTTGCGCTATTTATTACCTTTATTTGCTTTTGAGCTAGCGCAGGGGCAATATACACGTAAGTACACTTGACAACCGTCCTATTTGTTTAACAGTGTCAATGTAAATATATAAAAATACAAACAGTTTGTTTGCGATGGATGGATGGATATAATATATCTATGCCTGCATATCTTTTTGACGGCACTTTCTTCTCTGTCATCCCCATCTTTTATTGATCTTCCTGTGATTCAGTGCTTATTTCCGAGTTCACGATTTTCTTCGTAGACCATATAAAATTGATAAATAAACAATAAACATAAATATCTTCACGTAATTCCCAATACAGGGGTAGACAGAGGTCTAGTCTAGACAATTAAGTCCCTCCGACCCACCTAGAGAAGAGTTGATGACATTAGCATTAGCCAATCCACACACTTACCAAGTAGAAAAAGAAATCCATACTTCTCTTTTTGTACGTATGTAACGGATATCACAAAGTATTTCAGTCCATAAATGAAAACAGTGCTCTAAGGAAACATTTATTTATTTATTTATTTATTTATTTATTTATATTTTAGATGTATTGTATTAATGAGTCACGGTAGGCGATTGGTTGGGTGATCGAAATTCAAGTCAGGAGACCTGAGTTCGATCCCCAGATGTGTCCCCAAGTAGGCACGTACAAACAGATTTTTTAAAACATGTACAATTTACATCCTTGGTTTAGACATAAAATGGCGATAGGCTCACCACCCGTCACCATGTCCAGAAAATATCTTCGACAAATGTCTCTATCTACCCTAGTACAGGGATTGGCGTGAAGATTTCTTTCTTCATAATGCGTAAGATTCATAAATATCGTAACAATTAATTAATATTTAATGTTATTAGCCGTGTGGGCGACAATATATCACCTCCTTTCTTCCCATGGGTGTCGTTCTCGTAAGTTGGTTACCGACAGATTGTGGCGGAAAAATCACCTTAAAAATTAGACTAAAGTTGGTTCCGGTGACAGGCAGCAACGTCTAAGATGTCCTGTACCAATCCGTCTGCAAAGCATGATAATAATTACAAACCCCGTCCGGGCAAGGTCTGTTCTGCAGTGGAATTTTCGGATGTTGCCGGTTATGGTTAAAATAAAATGGAATAAAAATAACTGTTTTTATCTGTTAAATTAACTTTCTCCATAATACATAAGGAAAGTTATTAAACCGTTTGTTTTATTTAACAAATAGACGTTGTTTGTATAATGAATCCTGTAATAAAACAACTTTTTCTTTAGGGACTCATGTTTGCGCTTATTTATTACCTTTATTTGCTTTTGAGAAGCGAATTATGTAACGATTATGTAACGATTATGTAACGATTATGTAACGATTATGTAACGATTATGTAACGATTATGTAACGATTATGTAACGATTATGTAACGATTATGTAACGATTATGTAACGATTATGTAACGATTATGTAACGATTATGTAACGATTATGTAACGATTATGTAACGATTATGTAACGATTATGTAACGATTATGTAACGATTATGTAACGATTATGTAACGATTATGTAACGATTATGTAACGATTATGTAACGATTATGTAACGATTATGTAACGATTATGTAACGATTATGTAACGATTATGTAACGATTATGTAACGATTATGTAACGATTATGTAACGATTATGTAACGATTATGTAACGATTATGTAACGATTATGTAACGATTATGTAACGATTATGTAACGATTATGTAACGATTATGTAACGATTATGTAACGATTATGTAACGATTATGTAACGATTATGTAACGATTATGTAACGATTATGTAACGATTATGTAACGATTATGTAACGATTATGTAACGATTATGTAACGATTATGTAACGATTATGTAACGATTATGTAACGATTATGTAACGATTATGTAACGATTATGTAACGATTATGTAACGATTATGTAACGATTATGTAACGATTATGTAACGATTATGTAACGATTATGTAACGATTATGTAACGATTATGTAACGATTATGTAACGATTATGTAACGATTATGTAACGATTATGTAACGATTATGTAACGATTATGTAACGATTATGTAACGATTATGTAACGATTATGTAACGATTATGTAACGATTATGTAACGATTATGTAACGATTATGTAACGATTATGTAACGATTATGTAACGATTATGTAACGATTATGTAACGATTATGTAACGATTATGTAACGATTATGTAACGATTATGTAACGATTATGTAACGATTATGTAACGATTATGTAACGATTATGTAACGATTATGTAACGATTATGTAACGATTATGTAACGATTATGTAACGATTATGTAACGATTATGTAACGATTATGTAACGATTATGTAACGATTATGTAACGATTATGTAACGATTATGTAACGATTATGTAACGATTATGTAACGATTATGTAACGATTATGTAACGATTATGTAACGATTATGTAACGATTATGTAACGATTATGTAACGATTATGTAACGATTATGTAACGATTATGTAACGATTATGTAACGATTATGTAACGATTATGTAACGATTATGTAACGATTATGTAACGATTATGTAACGATTATGTAACGATTATGTAACGATTATGTAACGATTATGTAACGATTATGTAACGATTATGTAACGATTATGTAACGATTATGTAACGATTATGTAACGATTATGTAACGATTATGTAACGATTATGTAACGATTATGTAACGATTATGTAACGATTATGTAACGATTATGTAACGATTATGTAACGATTATGTAACGATTATGTAACGATTATGTAACGATTATGTAACGATTATGTAACGATTATGTAACGATTATGTAACGATTATGTAACGATTATGTAACGATTATGTAACGATTATGTAACGATTATGTAACGATTATGTAACGATTATGTAACGATTATGTAACGATTATGTAACGATTATGTAACGATTATGTAACGATTATGTAACGATTATGTAACGATTATGTAACGATTATGTAACGATTATGTAACGATTATGTAACGATTATGTAACGATTATGTAACGATTATGTAACGATTATGTAACGATTATGTAACGATTATGTAACGATTATGTAACGATTATGTAACGATTATGTAACGATTATGTAACGATTATGTAACGATTATGTAACGATTATGTAACGATTATGTAACGATTATGTAACGATTATGTAACGATTATGTAACGATTATGTAACGATTATGTAACGATTATGTAACGATTATGTAACGATTATGTAACGATTATGTAACGATTATGTAACGATTATGTAACGATTATGTAACGATTATGTAACGATTATGTAACGATTATGTAACGATTATGTAACGATTATGTAACGATTATGTAACGATTATGTAACGATTATGTAACGATTATGTAACGATTATGTAACGATTATGTAACGATTATGTAACGATTATGTAACGATTATGTAACGATTATGTAACGATTATGTAACGATTATGTAACGATTATGTAACGATTATGTAACGATTATGTAACGATTATGTAACGATTATGTAACGATTATGTAACGATTATGTAACGATTATGTAACGATTATGTAACGATTATGTAACGATTATGTAACGATTATGTAACGATTATGTAACGATTATGTAACGATTATGTAACGATTATGTAACGATCTTGACACATGGAGATCTTATGATGCAATTATTATAAAAAATTTAATGCATTTAAGTTATGCTGAACTTTGTCGTTAAATTAAATGCCACCAGCCTTATAGGCTCTGTTTTGACTAATTAGTACGCTACCTGGACCAATAACTACTTATATGAATATTTACTAAAAATTAATGGGGTTATTTTATTATCCAATTGTAGTGCATGAAATAAAAAGTATTTTATGTTATTTTATTTATTTATTTATAATGGGGTCAAGGGCATTCTTTTTTCAGTAATAATATTATAAATAACAAATAATTTAATGAATATCTTCACGCAATTCCCAATACAGGGGTAGACAGAGGTCTAGTCTAGATAATAAGTCCCTTCGACCCACCTTCTACCGAAGATATTATCGGCAGTGAGTCCGTCGCCGTCTTAATGTCCAAGCCAATGATATATTACATACATAAGTTTTTGAAAAACTCATTGGTACGAGCCTGCCACCTGGGAATCGAACTCGGGTCCCTCGACTCGAAATTCCGACCACCCAACCACTCAGCTATCGTGCCTGAACTGAAATAAGGTTTTGACGTGATAATCCAAAATTTCGTATCTAAACTAAAATTCAGTTTCCGAACTAAAATTCCGGTGACGGTCGGCAAAAATGTTAAAGCACTTGTGGTATGTGAATAAGAAACAACGAAGGTATCGCAAACACCCAGACCCGAGAAAAGTAGAAAAGTGATTTTTCTACATTGACCCAACCGTGAATCGAACCTGGATGGCGACACCTTGAAACCGGTGTTTACCCCACTCGTCCACAGAGGTCGTCAAATCGAAAAGTCCCCTCCCAAAAAGTCCCATCTGCTTGCAGTACAGTAGAGCCTTTGACAGACCCTTATGATAACATCCACACTTCCATAAATAAATATATCTTCACGCAATTCCCAATACAGGGTAGACAGAGGTCTAGTCTAGACAATTAAGTCCCTTTGAACCACCTTCTACCGAAGATATTTTCGGGACAACGTGACAGGTGGTGAGCCTGTCGCCGCCTTTATGTCCAAGTCAACGATGTAATTCGTACATAAGTTTTGAAAACTCATTGGTACGAGCCTGCCACCTGGGAATCGAACTCGGGTCCCTCGACTCGAAATTCCGACCACCCAACCACTCAGCTATCGTGCCTGAACTGAAATAATCCACAGTCATAATAGTCCACAGAGGTCGTCAAATCGAAAAGTCCCTCCCAAAAAGTCCCATCTGCTTGCAGTACAGTAGAGCCTTTGACAGACCCTTATGATAACATCCACACTTCCATAAATAAATATATCTTCACGCAATTCCCAATACAGGGTAGACAGAGATCTAGTCTAGACAATTAAGTCCCTTTGAACCACCTTCTACCGAAGATATTTTCGGGACAACGTGACAGGTGGTGAGCCTGTCGCCGCCTTTATGTCCAAGTCAACGATGTAATTCGTACATAAGTTTTGAAAACTCATTGGTACGAGCCTGCCACCTGGGAATCGAACTCGGGTCCCTCGACTCGAAATTCCGACCACCCAACCACTCAGCTATCGTGCCTGAACTGAAATAATCCACAGTCATAATAGTCCACAGAGGTCGTCAAATCGAAAAGTCCCTCCCAAAAAGTCCCATCTGCTTGCAGTACAGTAGAGCCTTTGACAGACCCTTATGATAACATCCACACTTCCATAAATAAATATATCTTCACGCAATTCCCAATACAGGGTAGACAGAGATCTAGTCTAGACAATTAAGTCCCTTTGAACCACCTTCTACCGAAGATATTTTCGGGACAACGTGACAGGTGGTGAGCCTGTCGCCGCCTTTATGTCCAAGTCAACGATGTAATTCGTACATAAGTTTTGAAAACTCATTGGTACGAGCCTGCCACCTGGGAATCGAACTCGGGTCCCTCGACTCGAAATTCCGACCACCCAACCACTCAGCTATCGTGCCTGAACTGAAATAATCCACAGTCATAATAGTCCACAGAGGTCGTCAAATCGAAAAGTCCCTCCCAAAAAGTCCCATCTGCTTGCAGTACAGTAGAGCCTTTGACAGACCCTTATGATAACATCCACACTTCCATAAATAAATATATCTTCACGCAATTCCCAATACAGGGTAGACAGAGATCTAGTCTAGACAATTAAGTCCCTTTGAACCACCTTCTACCGAAGATATTATCGGCAGTGAGTCCGTCGCCGTCTTAATGTCCAAGCCAATGATATATTACATACATAAGTTTTGAAAACTCATTGGTACGAGCCTGCCACCTGGGAATCGAACTCGGGTCCCTCGACTCGAAATTCCGACCACCCAACCACTCAGCTATCGTGCCTGAACTGAAATAATCCACAGTCATAATAGTCCACAGAGGTCGTCAAATCGAAAAGTCCCTCCCAAAAAGTCCCATCTGCTTGCAGTACAGTAGAGCCTTTGACAGACCCTTATGATAACATCCACACTTCCAAACATAACAATTTCACTCGTGTAAAGTCAGAGAGAAAATAACGTAGTGAAAAATTCATTAATAAATTTAAATTTAAAAGAAGAAACTGATAACTCATATTTATGGTATAAGGATAGATTAAAATTTAAATTTTATTTTAATTTTTCTTCATCATTTAATTCTGAATTTTTATTAATTATTTTTTTTAATTATTAAAATTTAAATTTTATTTTAATTTTTCTTCATCATTTAATTCTGAAATTTTGTAAACAACGTGTCTTGCTAATGGCACTAAACAAAGCACCGGAAAGAACTCTTAAATTTTAAATAACAGGCAGATGCACTGATGTATTTAATAGTGAAACGAGATTATTGTTACTACTATTACTTCCTTTGATTTAATTAAGCGGTTTAATTAAGAGAGAAATTTCTATATTTGTCAAAAGAAGAAAGTCCGTTTCTATAGTCCGTTTTGTAATTAAAATATAGGAAAGATTTTTGGCAAATTGGAAACTTTTATATTTACATGTAATCTCTAACCCAGCTAACAATTCTTGTAAGTCAATACAATTTTAAAGTTCAGTCTTCAACCGACATCTGTTAGTGAGTAATGAAAATAATTTACACTCGACTTCAAATCTTAAGTACTTATTTTATATGTAAATTTATAGAATTTTCAAGAAAGTCAAAAGTACTCAGACACCTAGACGTGAATGTATAAAGAAAATAATGGATTTGAGAAGCGAATTATGTAACGATTATGTAACGATCTTGACACATGGAGATCTTATGATGCAATTATTATAAAAAATTTAATGCATTTAAGTTATGCTGAACTTTTGTCGTTAAATTAAAATGCCACCAGCCTTATAGGCTCTGTTTTGACTAATTAGTACGCTACCTGGACCAATAACTACTTATATGAATATTTACTAAAAATTAATGGGGTTATTTTATTATCCAATTGTAGTGCATGAAATAAAAAGTATTTTATGTTATTTTATTTATTTATAATGGGGTCAAGGGCATTCTTTTTTTCAGTAATAATATTATAAATAACAAATAATTTAATGAATATCTTCACGCAATTCCCAATACAGGGGTAGACAGAGGTCTAGTCTAGATAATAAGTCCCTTCGACCCACCTTCTACCGAAGATATTATCGGCAGTGAGTCCGTCGCCGTCTTAATGCTTGGACATTATGCCAATGATATATTACATACATAAGTTTTTGAAAACTCATTGGTACGAGCCTGCCACCTGGGAATCGAACTCGGGTCCCTCGACTCGAAATTCCGACCACCCAACCACTCAGCTATCGTGCCTGAACTGAAATAATCCACAGTCATAATAGTCCACAGAGGTCGTCAAATCGAAAAGTCCCTCCCAAAAAGTCCCATCTGCTTGCAGTACAGTAGAGCCTTTGACAGACCCTTATGATAACATCCACACTTCCAAACATAACAATTTCACTCGTGTAAAGTCAGAGAGAAAATAACGTAGTGAAAAATTCATTAATAAATTTAAATTTAAAAGAAGAAACTGATAACTCATATTTATGGTATAAGGATAGATTAAAATTTAAATTTTATTTTAATTTTTCTTCATCATTTAATTCTGAATTTTTATTAATTATTTTTTTAATTATTAAAATTTAAATTTTATTTTAATTTTTCTTCATCATTTAATTCTGAAATTTTGTAAACAACGTGTCTTGCTAATGGCACTAAAAATGAAGACCGGGAAAGAACTCTTAAATTTTAAATAACAGGCAGATGCACTGATGTATTTAATAGTGAAACGAGATTATTGTTACTACTATTACTTCCTTTGATTTAATTAAGCGGTTTAATTAAGAGAGAAAATTTCCTCATATTTGTCAAAAGAAGAAAGTCCGTTTCTATAGTCCGTTTTGTAATTAAAATATAGGAAAGATTTTTGGCAAATTGGAAACTTTTATATTTACATGTAATCTCTAACCCAGCTAACAATTCTTGTAAGTCAATACAATTTTAAAGTTCAGTCTTCAACCGACATCTGTTAGTGAGTAATGAAAATAATTTACACTCGACTTCAAATCTTAAGTACTTATTTTATATGTAAATTTATAGAATTTTCAAGAAAGTCAAAAGTACTCAGACACCTAGACGTGAATGTATAAAGAAAATAATGGATTTGAGAAGCGAATTATGTAACGATTATGTACGATCTTGACACATGGAGATCTTATGATGCAATTATTATAAAAAATTTAATGCATTTAAGTTATGCTGAATTTTTGTCGTTAAATTAAAATGCCACCAGCCTTATAGGCTCTGTTTTGACTAATTAGTACGCTACCTGGACCAATAACTACTTATATGAATATTTACTAAAAATTAATGGGGTTATTTTATTATCCAATTGTAGTGCATGAAATAAAAAGTATTTTATGTTATTTTATTTATTTATAATGGGGTCAAGGGCATTCTTTTTTTCAGTAATAATATTATAAATAACAAATAATTTAATGAATATCTTCACGCAATTCCCAATACAGGGGTAGACAGAGGTCTAGTCTAGATAATAAGTCCCTTCGACCCACCTTCTACCGAAGATATTATCGGCAGTGAGTCCGTCGCCGTCTTAATGTCCAAGCCAATGATATATTACATACATAAGTTTTTGAAAAACTCATTGGTACGAGCCTGACACCTGGGAATCGAACTCAGGTCCCTCGACTCGAAATTCCGACCACCCAACCACTCAGCTATCGTGCCTGAACTGAAATAAGGTTTTGACGTGATAATCCAAAATTTCGTATCTAAACTAAAATTCAGTTTCCGAACTAAAATTCCGGTGACGGTCGGCAAAAATGTTAAAGCACTTGTGGTATGTGAATAAGAAACAACGAAGGTATCGCAAACACCCAGACCCGAGAAAAAGTAGAAAAAGTGATTTTTCTACATTGACCCAACCGTGAATCGAACCCGGGATGGCGACACCTTGAAAACCGGTGTTTACCCCACTCGTCCACAGAGGTCGTCAAATCGAAAAGTCCCCTCCCAAAAAAAAGTCCCATCTGCTTGCAGTACAGTAGAGCCTTTGACAGACCCTTATGATAACATCCACACTTCCATAAATAAATATATCTTCACGCAATTCCCAATACAGGGGTAGACAGAGATCTAGTCTAGACAATTAAGTCCCTTTGAACCACCTTCTACCGAAGATATTTTCGGGACAACGTGACAGGTGGTGAGCCTGTCGCCGCCTTTATGTCCAAGTCAACGATGTAATTCGTACATAAGTTTTTTGAAAAACTCATTGGTACGAGCCTGCCACTTGGGGATCGAACTCGGGTCTCTCGACTCGAAATTCCGACCACCGAACCACTCGGCTATCGTGCCTGAACTGAAATAATTCACACTCATAATAGTCCACAGAGGTCGTCAAATCGAAAAGTCCCCTCCCAAAAAAAAGTCCCATCTGCTTGCTGTACAGTAGAGCCTATGACAGGCCCTTATGATAACATCCACACTTCCAAACATAACAATTTCACTCGTGTAAAGTCAGAGAGAAAATAACGTAGTGAAAAATTCATTAATAAATTTAAATTTAAAAGAAGAAACTGATAACTCATATTTATGGTATAAGGATAGATTAAAATTTAACCAGAAACAAGGTCTTAATAATTGATATATATTCTATATAGATCCTTATATTGTGATGAATTGAGATATTGTGATGAATATTACTAAGTCTCAATAAGGCTTCATATATTTTAAATAATATCTCTGAGAAAGTTAAAACTTAATGAAGAAACAATAGTCAACATACTATTGAGTTCATGTCAAATATTAATATCATATTTAAAACAAATTCAACTCTATTTTAGAGCGTTCCTATCCCATGGGTATCGTAAGAGTCAACTAAGTGCGGTAAATTTAGTAGATCCTCAAGGAAATAGTATCAAAATTCATGGCTGTGGGTTTACTTATGTCCCTCGCGTTATATACAATCATCAACTTAAATATAGAACAACATGTTTCCTCATTATGTGGGATGTTAACTTATATGTTATCGTCGGTTCGCTCAGTTCCTAATCCTCAGATAAGCAATACGGAAAGAAATCTGTCTACGCATCGCCTTCTGCATTTCAGCTAAGATCGCTTTGCCACAGAGTCCCAGTCACTTCAGACGGTTATCAGGTGTCGGAGAGGCTACCTGAGAATAAGTGGTTCTCGGAAACGACTATAGGGATAATTTCAGTCGGCTTACATATGGCTGACACATGTCAATCACAAAGTGCCAAGTCCAGTATTTTATATTTTTATTTGTTTCCGCTTTCACGAAGTTTCACGAAGGTTTCAGGAATAATACCCTTGGCTACTATGTACATCAACACGATATCATACTTGTTCGCAACGATCGTCCAATCCTTGACGATGTTCTAATACGGCTTGGCTCATTCTTTTCCGCGCAAGACGTCCGGAGAGTATTTACAAGAGGTTTCCGGTACACCAACCCGTAATTCAGAGCAAGCTATTATATGTATTACTAACGTTGTTATGTTATTAATTGTTATTAATTGTTTTTATTTATAAATTATATTAATAAATCACAATAATAAATCACGATAGCCGAGTGGTTGGGTGGTCTGAATTTGGAGTGAACAGACCCGAGTTCGATCCCCAGGTGGCAGGCTCGTACCAATGGGTTTTTCAAAAACTTATGTACGAATTACATCGTTGGCTTCGACATAAAGACGGCGACATGCTCAACACCTGTCACTTTATCCCGAAAATATCTTTGGTGGAAGGTGGGTCGAAGGGACTTCATTGTCTAGACTAGAGCTCTATCTACCCCTGTATTGGGAATTGCGTGAAGATATTTACATTTTTGAACATTTTGTTATTTCATTAAAGAGAATTAAAATAACACAATATTCTGAGAAACTGAAACTCGACTCTGTGAAAAGAACACTGTAGGTCTTGGTCTTTTCTGTGGGTGCGGTTACAAGGAATGAATGGAAATAAGCAAATATTATTTATTATGATAACAAAAATACTCGAAAAAATTAAAACGAAAAACGGGTTAATTATGGAATAAAAATACCACAATCATGGCTCAGTATAAAAAGCTCAAATCTTGCGATGGTCGCTAGTTGTTAATTAAGCTAAAATGCAACTTCAAATGCTACTTTATGAACAGAAAGAACATTTTGAAAATTGTGTTGCTTTCCAGCTAATTATTTCAGTAAGATGCCCAGCAACAAATTTAAATTTCCTTTAATTATTTTTTTGCTTTTATTATTTTGCAAAGCTTAAATTTGTTGTTATAAGATTCACTTTTAAAACATATCATTTTTTTACTAGTTGATATGGTGAACACCCAAGTCTTTGGGTAATTTTCAAGGCGGACAAGATGGCGACATACCTCGATCGCCAGTCCGTTTGCCAAGCGTTTATGGCAAACTCTTCCACGGGAGACGTCTATGTTTATTGGAGGTACCGTCTCTAGGGTGATGGTGTTTTGTCCTTCCAATTCAAAAGTAGTATTCTTGCGGAAAGGCTTGGATGCTACCCAAGGGGTACGCTGCGATGCGCCAACCCAGGCCATGTGTTCGGTTGCGTTCTATATTTTAAACTTACTCTCAATCTAGCAGTTGGCAAGCGTAGGCTGTTGTTTTGATGGTGTAAATTATTGGTGTAAATTACGTTATTACTCATTAAGAGATGTCGGTTGAAGACTGAATTTTAAAATTGTATTGACTTACAAGAAATGTTTGCTTGTTTAGAGATCACATATAAATATAAAAATTTCCAATTTGCCAAAAATCTCTTCCTATATTTTTAATTACAAAACGGACTATAAAAACGGACTTTCTTCTTTTGACAAATATAAGGAAATTTCTCTCTCTTAATTAAACCGCTTAATTAAATCAAAGGAAGTAATAGTAGTAACAATAATTTCGTTTCGCTATTAAATACATCAGTACATATGCCTGTTATTTAAAATTTAACAGTTCTTTCCCGGTCTTCATTTTTAGTGCCATTAGCAAGACACGTTGTTTACAAAATTTCAGAATTAAATGATGCTTCCTTAGAGCACTGTTTTCAATTACGGACTGAAATACTTTGTGATATCCGTTACATACATACAAAAAGAGAAGTACGGATTTTTTTTTCTACTTAGTAAGTGTGTGGATTAGCTAATGCTAATGTCATCAAAGCTCTTCTGTTTTTTTATAGCAAAGGGAGGCAAACGAGCAGGTGGCTCACGTGATGGTAAGTGATTACCGTCGCCCATGAACACCCGCTATACCAGAGGCATAGCAGATGCATTGCCTCCCTTAGAGTGCCCCCCTCCCCCAGAATTGGGGGAGGAGGGTATGTGGGCCTCCGGTTACCTGCACTGACCAGACGAAACGCAGAAGTTTGTTAGTTTTCTACTTCACGCCGGTATTCTATAAGGTCGTGGTACTTCCCAGGTCGAGCTGGCCCATTCATGCAACAACAAAAGCCGATGCGTGGCTCTACTACTGTTAAAATACACTACCTCTTTAAATTAAAGAGAAAAAATGTTCAAAATATTTAAAACATTTACTGACACGGGTGGTATTTGAACCTGCGACCTTTGCTGTTCCATAGCATCGCTGTTGAAATTTTAAATCTATTTTAAGGCTCAGAGGTAAGACCGTTGTCACGATACGGCAAAGGCGCGGATTCGAATCCCGACCGTGTCCGTTAACATTTACTTTTTTTCTCTTTAATTTAATGACAAAAAGTTCAGCATAACTTATATGATTTAAAATGAATACATTTTTTAATAAAAGTCTTCTCTATTAAAAGTCTGGGTACTTCGGATATGTGAGCCAAGTGGCTGCGTCTGCAGCTGTTTGGATGGGGTAAACAGCATCTCAGAATGGCAAAATAAGACATCTCTTCTATAGGAGAGGTAATCGGAAGCTTACCATCTACATCTTTACCTAATACATACATCTTTATTTTTCCTATCCTTGGTCTTATTTTCTTTTCCCTATCCATTGTTAATATCTCTCTATGGAGTAAAGGGTAATCCTTTTCTCCAAAGGCAGAAATAGATCGCACTTACTACACTTCTGGTGGCTGTTAATATTCAAGGACGGTGGTAATGGATAAGGAAGTAAAATAGTTACTTCCATCAAATAATAATAATTTATAGTCACGATAGCCGAGTGGTCGGGTGATCAGAATTCGAGTCATGAGACCCAAGTTCGAACCTCAAGATCCTTGAGGTTTCGAACTTGGGTTTCAAAGGGTTTTTTCAAAAACTTATGTACGATTTTTTTAATATTAAGCCATTTATTTCCCATTAAAGATTAACATTTACCACTAATTTATACTATTGCTATTAATTATATATACATAATTTGCAATTAATTATAGGTTCATCAATACAATATTCTATAAAAATTTATCATTTTCGTTTCAAAATTGTAATCATTTCATTAACCATTAATAAATTAATTCATTTAGATAAATAATTTGACAAAATTTTATAAAATATACGTAATAAAAGGTAGATTAATTATTTTATACATTAAATCTAATTTATATAATTATGTTAAATTTATATTTAATTTTCTTTATTATATTAATGGGGACACCCATCTATGGGTGTAGGCCTCCTCCATAGATTTCCAAAAGTTTCTGTCTTCGGCTAGTCTCGTCCACGTAACTCCTCCAGCGACCTTCTCCATGTCATCACGCCAGTGATGTCGTGGTCTTCCCCTGGCCCTATTTGTGTCTCTGGGATACCAGTGTATGATGCGCCCCGTCCAGCGTCCATCTTGCAGGCGTGCCACATGTCCTGCCCATCTCCACTTTAGTCGACAGGCCTATTCAGCGGCATCTATAAGTTGCGTTTTTTGTCTAATTATACGATTACGATTACGTGATACAAAATATTGGTATGTATGGGTATGATTTAACTTATTATTTCGAAGCCTTTAAAGCGATGGCGCCCAAACAATTCTTGCTCGATCATCGTCATACATCATCATCGTCATGCATCGATTGATCGTCATACAATATTCGTAAACGACAGATTTCATTTGTGAAAAAAAAATTTACATTTTTTCCTAGCTACTAATATTTAATAAATATCGTAAGTCTAAAATATGAGAAGAATATTTGAAAGGGCCTGTTTTTTACAGGCAATCACCAAGTCCACAGCAAAACATAGGCTCCACCTAAGCAAGAGATTTTATCAAGCTTGGCAATCGGATTGGCGACCGCAGAACCTTCACTGATCTGTTGAATTATGATCTGGAATTTCTTATATGGTTATACCTCTATCTGTCTTGTAGGTCTCTCCCTTAACTGCATCTTACGACGCCCATGGGAAGAGAGTGGTACATTCTTACGCGATAATAATGTTAAATGGGTTTCAAAATAAAATCATCTATAGAATCTATTTTTATTTTAAATATAAAATTAATACATGCCATAAACATCTAGGTTGTACGTAGTATATTACGATTGATTGTTTATTAATTATTTACGCGTAAAATGTTAATTTCTTCCCATAGAGTTCGTCATATATTTATATTCATAAAAAAAATTTAATATCTTCACGCAATTCCCAATACAAGGTAGACAGAGGTCTAGTATAGACAATTAAGTCCCTTTGACCCACCTTCCACCGAAGATATTTCGGGACAACGTGACTGGTGGTGAGCCCGTCGCTGTCTTTATGACCAAGTCAACGATGAAATTCGTACAAAAGTTTTTGAAAAACTCATTGGTACTGCCTCCTGGGGATCGAACTCGGGTCTCTCTCTCGAAATACCGACCACCCAACAACTCGGCTATCGTGACATCTATATTCGGCTATTCTCGGCTATCGTGACATTTATATTCATATATATAAATATATGATGAATTCTATGGGCAGAAATACCACCTTGAATCCTTGCACTTGCTACATCCTACCATACTTCTACAGCGTTTTCTAAGTCATTAATCCTACCAAAATAAGCTTCACAAATCTTTTAGCTTTTATTTATAAAATTCTATTATAAATGTATGACCATATTCTTACGAGCGTATTAATATTCTAATATTTAATATTTTTTGTAGTTGTTTAAAGTATGGTGATTGTTCATCTACGCTACAAATAATTTAATAAAGATTTCTTTAAATAAATATAAGTAATAAGATAGGGATAGCATTGTATACATCGCTTTTATTCAAAAGTAAGAAGCTAAATGTGTTGTTTATTATGAAAACAGAAAAACTGTTTTCTATATTGACCCGACCGGGAATTAAGCCCTCACCTTTCCACAAGGAACTCAGAGCTGGCGACACCGCAAAAACCGGCGTGTCATCTACTCGACCACTGAGGTCGTCGTCCATTAAATATATTTTTAAAATGCTTTATAATAACATTTTGTTTGAAATTAAACAGAAAACGAGATCAATGTTGTAGAAATTTAACTGTGCGTTATTCCCAATACTGGGGTAGACAGAAGTCCTGATAATTAAGTCCTTTTGACCCTCCTTTCATCGAAGAAAATTTTTGGGAAACCGTAACAGTTAAGCTTTGAAACAATTAAACTCATGAGTGTACCATAATGGGGTTCGATTATTATTACAACGAATTTAGTTTTAATCGAACCTATATAAATGTAATAAATTGTCAACGTACTTAGCAAGTTTGGTGTTTCACGCCATTCAGTGAATGCAACCAATAATTTAATGAATGATATTACTCCATTATAAGACTTAATATACCTGGGGAAAAAAGCAGGCTAGGTAAGTACAGCTTTGGCCCATAGGTCAATTGACGAATAGCAGTGCAGTGTTCTGAATATTTAAAATTATAAGGCCCAAGCATATAACTGGTGGCTAGTAAAAGCATTTTTCTGTACAAGAGGATCCGCAATCCCATGGCAGAACTAAGGTTATCCAGATAGCCGTAAAAATCAGCTCGCTAAAGTGGCAGAAGGTCGATCCCTTAGCTCACCAAATTGTTAGGCGTAGAGATTTAAAGGTTATCTAGTGGCAACTTCATTTAGACAAACGCAGTAAAGTAACATCTTGTAAACCCTCACAAGATGGAGCGACGCCATGCAAAATGTTGCGAGGAGTTGATGTATATGAGGGCCATTCTTGGCATATTCAGCAGTAGATTCTTAATAGGTTGTAAAGAAGAATAAGGATTAGTTATTTAATTATAAATAGATAAGACGAATAAAAAAATTGGCTTGGACGTAAATACAGCTTCAGACGCACCACCTGTAACGTTGTCCCAAAAAATGTCTTTAATGAAAGGTGGGTTGAAAAGAGTTTATTATCTAGGACCTTCTGTTTACCTCAGTACTGGGAATGGCCAGAATATACTTTTTTATTATATAAAATAGTTTAAGTAAATTGCAACTTAAAGGAATCACGTCTCGCAGACGTACGTAATTTCGTAGAGCAAACATGCGTTAAAGACTTTGGCTTTAGCTATTGAGATAACTCAATCACAGGTCGTGACGTGTATTTTCATATAATTTGGGAGATTAGATCTTTCCTTGATCTTTTAGTTGAAAATAAATCAACGTAGAATTGCTGTTCGTGTAGGCACAACCGGTATGGGTTCAAACCACAATCTATGTTTGTGTGAGATCGGAGATATATATTTTGGAGGACGGGCGAGCTGTGACATATATAATAACTATTTATAAATTATAATAATTATCTATATAACGACCTATTAATAGTTCACTGATTTGATGAATAATCCAAATGTATTGTAAACAACTATTGGCTTCTATTTATTCCTATTGTATTGTTGGTTATACATTACTGTTTATTATATTACATTTTACTGTTTTTCCTTTTTTTAAATAGGAGCATTAGGTGTAAGTCCCAAGGGCCATAAAAACACTTTTAAGTTTCTTTTTTAGTTGTTTTCAAGTTTTCATTGGCAGTAGCTACCATTCATCAGGTAGACAGAAATTTTGTTTCCTTCTTTCGTACAAAAACTAAGATCGAAAGTTAAGAAATGGACTTATAGTTAATAAATAGTAAAACTTGTCTTAATTTGTCTTATCTGAATATTTGATAACAATAGTAAATACGTAAACTTTGCTCGGTAATTAGACCAAGTTTAAAGTTTACGTATTTATATAAGTATTATTTAAACCACCACCACCCGCAAGCAACAGAAAATTACATACATTATTACATATTGGCCTGTTAAAGTCCACTGCAGGACGTAAGCGTCTCCCATAGGAAGGATTTGCCATAATCGCCACGCTTGGCAAGCATTGGCGATCGCAGTACCAGACCACTTGCACCTTAAACGCTGCCGGTCTGGTCTGATCTCCCATCTTTGGTCTGATAATTTTGGCCTGATATTTTTAGAGATGGTTATCTCGCCATCTACCGGTTGCCATAACGATATTAAAGGCTATTTCTCTTAGTCGCTTCTTACGACATCTTCGGCATGAAGGGAATATTCTTTCGCCGTTACCACACGGAAAACTAAAATTAGTAACCAAATTCAAAGTACTTTTATAACTTTGATAAAAGTAGTTTAGATTGAAACTAAACTTTTGCTGAATCTACTGTAGTGACAAATTGACGTCATAAGTTGTTAAAGATTTCAAACACTTAATAAGCTACACTAATACTTAACCTACCCCCTTACACAAAATTAATCTAACAAATATGTTTTTAAAAAGATTGAAAAGTTTTCTATATTTTTTATGTTCCTAAGACATGCATGCGGCGGAAGAATAAATTTAAAAGAAAGGTATACCTGTTTCTATCTCTAACGGAACTGCATACTAACAGTATGAGTTCAAAACACGATAGATCCTCGTGACGTATTTAATAAATTTTGTAAAAATTGTTACAGCTTAATCATTTTAAGGGTATATAAAAGGTCAAGGAGTCACCACATGGGGAGCCTTCGATATTTGAATGTCACGGACGTTCCATTGTAGAAGGTATTGTTGCTAACGATTTTTTTGAGTGTGTATTGCTTTACTATTTATATAAAATTTTAGATTATCATTACACTGGTTCATTTACTAATACATTCCCGAAAATTAATGAGCTTGCATCTACTAGTGTGTCTGATTGGTATTAATAATAATAACTCAGTAGATATTTATATGCTACTTCCATTTCTGTTCTTCTTTATTTATTTCCATTTTGGAGATGGCTGTCGTAAGCCGATAGACATTGCGATTCTATGTATTTCTGAGGACACCCACGGGAAAAAAGACAGTAATCTTTTATAACATCAATACTATAGAGTATTAATAGTAACTGCACTTGTAAGTTTTTCACGGAGCACTTAAATAAACTTAATTTTTTAAACTGATATTTCCATAAAATGTCGAAGAATTAAAGATTTCTATGAAATATCTATGAAATATCGAAAAAAAACCGGGTTCTAATATCACCAATCTACTGAATTTAATTTTCTTCTATTATTGTCTATCTTTTCTAGATTTCCTAGAAAAATAATAATAGAAGTCTAAAATTGTCTAGAAATTTAAACATATAAACATCCATAATTGCATACACAAGTCTACTTCAGGACATAGGCTTCACCTGCTAGTGAGAATTTGTCACAATGGCTAAGTTTGACACAAAGGATCAAAATTTTCATAAATATGTTATAGCAAATATAATTTATATACACATAATATGCTAGGTAAGACCAGTGGAAGGATAATATAGAATTTAACAAAAAGACTTGAGTTCAGTTTCTATGGTAAGACCAGTGGAAGGATAATATAGAATTTAACAAAAAGACTTGAGTTCAGTTTCTATTTATATTCCAATTATTTAAACTAAACACCGATGTATGTCATCGTTATGTTAGATACTAGACAGCAACGGCTTCTTGTCTCGTTATCCCAAATAATTTTTCAATAAAATGTCGATGGACCCACAAAGCCTTTAGATAATAATTTCTAGGCCTCTGACCATAGGTAGCAAGATTTTATAATATATAAATACACTATAAGCGCATATTTTAGCAGCTTTTTGAAACTGCTAATTACTAACGAAAACAGAAGTTGTTTCACTGAATGTTTTAGCAAATTTTGGTATTACATTTTACACCTTAGTAGGAATAAAAAGTAAAATAATATCGGAAAGATAAATGATATAAAATGTAAAATGATATAAAGTAATGAAGTAATAAATAGTGAGAATCCATCCATTTTGAAGTTTTATGAATTTCAAAATTGGTGAATTCTCAAAAAAGAGAATTAATAGGGATTAAATAGTTAGTCCAAGTGTGTGAATAAGTTGTAGATCTTCTATAGGCATCTTAATTTAACTCTCATCATGGTCTCTCTTTGTCGGTTTTTTTAAATTTCTCGACGCGTAGGTGTATCTTAAAAGGTTATCTCTGAATCATGTTTATGTTTATACGACTTTTGGTGTCAACAACGGCTACAATTTTCTGTATCAGTGCAAAGTGAAAAGGTCACTAAATAATAAAGGAAATCTATTTTTATTCAAGATAGGCTTCCTTCTATTATAATTATTCAGGGATTTGAAAGAAGTGTTTGCTTTACAAAACGGTCCACTGCTACATTTTCTATGGGTTTTATTTATGATATTTTTATGAAAAGAAATTTATTAGCTGCATAGTTTATTACGAAATTCATTCTATCTTATCACTTTTTAATAGATTACTGAGCCGCATAGCTTTCATTCGAGTGTAAAGATCGAAAGAATGTTTGATGAAGTATCAAAAATACAAATATACATATATGATAAACGAAACAGTGATCTAGTGCTATAACATAGCTGTGTGATGCAGTTGTCAGCAAATAAGCGCAATATGTACGAGAATGTTCACTTATTCTACTTCAGCCTCAACATGTAAATACTTATAAGAAATAGATCAAAGATAGAAAGAAATAAACTTTATTTGTTGCACATTTTACTGGAACATTAAAAAGTATTTTACATTTATAACAACACAAAATGAAATTAAAGAATCTAAAAAAATAAAAAGATGGCAAAAACAAAAAAAAAAAGAATAAAAAATACGTTAGTGGCCTCCAGTTAAACAACAAAAGGGTTTGCACTCTGTATAAGTAGCGGGTTTAATTGCACACTTACATGGATAGGGACAAAATTACATATATTGTTCTGATTCAAAAGAAAGTAAGCAAAGGGTTTGTGTTATGGAATCGGAAACAACTAAGACACTACAGACATCCAGTCTCGAGAAAATGGAGAAAACTTTTCTTCATTGAACCGTCCGAGAATCGAACCCGGGCCCTCAGAGGTTGACGACACCATGAAAACATATGCGTCTGCTACTAGTTTACAGAGCTCGTCTTTTTTGATATTTTTATAGTTCGATTTTAACTTCTTCTTCGTGCGTCTGTCCGTCAAGCGAAGATTTTTTAACTAGAATCTACTGTAAGCTAATAATTATTAAAAAAGCAGTGACAGACGAGTAAGCCTTTCATCGTCTTTGATTAATGTACAAAAATTATATAAAGGAGTACATGAAAATTTAATTTTAAAATTACCCCAGCCTTTAAAATAGCCACATGACAGTTTTTCTTTTAAGAAAAAATAAGAGCAAATCGGACCAATGCATTTATTATATTTTATTATTTAAAGACTTTATGGTTTCACGTTAACATAAGGAACAAAGGGCGGACTTAATGCGTGTTGGCATTGTCTACCAGTCAACCCGTTTTATAGATCAGGCTTCGGTTCTGCCATTGCTTTGAACTTTGGAATCAAAGCCGGAAAGCACTAAAGTTCCGCTATAACTTCACTACCATACAATGCTTTGCCCTTATAAGCTGTTTAAGAGCCATTTCAATCTTGTGCAGACTTCCGGCTTATGTTCCGAATAGCGCCCACTGAGGTAGTGACTCACACCTTCGCATAAATGTATTGAAATTGTTGATATATGTGTTAAAAATATTGCAATGAATACAAATATTTATATTGACTTCTGTAATCACGTAACTGCAGATATTATATAATTTATAATAATTATAAATGTTCCAGATCGAAATTTATTCATTTGTTTACTCATATTGTAACAAATCATTGTTACAAATATTATTAATACAGAAGTGTAAAAACAGATTATGTTTACTGCGATTATACTTTTGATTTGTTTTTCAATAAAAGTAAACTAATAACTATCGATTTCTACACAATGCCCACATTGCTATATTCGTTAATCCATTCACAGATTAAAAATACATGAAACAATCTACATAACAGACGGCCTTTTGAGGAATATTTTTTGGGGAGGGAAAAGATTCAAGTAGGAAACTGACGATGCATACGTACACCCAAAACCACAAAGGCTTTTAGTACGAGGTATACTTTTTTGAAAGAAATAAGGAAAGGAGAGAGAGAAAAAAGAAATGAGTAAAATAGTTGCTTAAACTTTCACATTACTTGCCGGAAGAATTACAGAAGCAAAAGATGTCTCTACTTCACGATAGAATTTGCAAGGCTGTAGTGTTCCCGCTTGAGCCAGCCCATATAGGCAATAGCTGAAGCTATCGCTGGGCTCTACTTTCAATTCAATCGTTGTCGTCACTTGTGTCTATTGTGTGAGACGCTTAGAACTATTGTAATCAATTATAATAGTTTCGCCAACTTTGGAAAATTGCTTTACTTTTTGTATAGGTATGATATTGGTAGGCTTACCCTCACTGTCAATAAAAGAAAAAAAAAATTTTAAATAAATTCTGCGGCAGTAAGGTGTAACGGTTTTATTTTATTCCGCTGAAAGGTAGAAAGTTCATTTATTTTTCTTACTAAATAAAATAAATATCAAACCCTTCATGAGAGCAGAATATAAATAATGTATACATGTATGAATTTCATGTTAACGACTAGAAAAAACAAACACAGTAGAAAATTCACTGAACCGATGTCCAGTTTTCATTGTCGCAATATGTTTCTCTTTCAAGCCGACGGATCAAAAGGGGCGAACAAAAGTCAGGCACATGGAGTTAATAGACCTTGTACAGTAGATAGTACTTTGTTTCAACTAAATTAAGGTTAACTCTGTAAATGACTTTAACATGTCCAAAATATACATTAATGGAATAGTAGTTTTAGTATTTTATTACTTTATAAAATATTATTTTCAAATATTTCTTGTTTTCCTTTACTGTACAGGTTTTACTTAATGTCCAATCAAACCCATTATTTTTGCTTTGTTAATACCTTTTTAAAGATTGCCTGGATGATATTACTTCTTAGCGATAAAACTATCCATTGCAAATTTCTTTTGCTAGTTGTTATTTTATTGTCTCATTATAATGGCGTAAGTATATTTCATTCGAATATATTGAATGCAGAGACATTCTATTAAAATTTATTAATTTATAAAATGTTACCTTTTTCAGGTTGTTTTGTCCAATTTTGCATAGTTACTATTTTCAAATAAATGAACTGATACACTGTATATAAAACATTGAAAATCATCTAACTTTCTCAATTTTCAAGTTATGTTCAAACTCTTCCCTTAACAATTTTACTTTTTTTTAACCAACTTTTGTATTTTCCCACTTAAATTGGTTAAACTCAAGAAAAAATAGGTATGAACATTGAACATTACAATGGACTTATATAGGCCTTCAAGAAATCAATATCATCTAGGGCTGCGTTGAATTATCACTGTAACTTCTCTGAAAAGGAAAATTGTAATGAATATAGCTATTTTTTAGAAACAACACGTGGCGTTCTTGATCAACAATTGAAACTACCTTAGAAAACTTCAAATTAACCCCAAGAAGGTCAAATGAGTTACAACAAAGTAACTCACTACAAATAAAGCTTTAATCGGTTTGATAGAATCTTTAATAATAAAATCAGTAACAGAATGATATCATAAATATAATGAAATCATAACAAAGGATACTGTAATAGGCTTGGATTAATGGTGTTGATATAGGAAAGGGCCGGAAGAGCAACCTCGACCAAGAAGCGGCAAAAAGCAAAGTATTAATCCACTAAAATGGGAGAGGGAATTATAATTAACACAACGCCAGAAGCATAGTTAACACTATATAGGGAAAATACTATTGATAAAAGAAAACAGATTGAAAGGATATTTTATTTGTGACAATGAGGCCAAGGATACAAACTTAATTTTGCATACTTATCTTCAAAATCCCTGACAGGGTAGCCAGAGACAACAGATCGCTAAGTGTCACGATCCCTACATACCTCTTTCAATTCTTTTAAATTCATCATCTTAATTTTGCATGATTATTTAATCTCTTTTAACATGTGTAACTACCCCGTCAGTGATTATTCGCGAAAAAATCATAAAAAAACTTTAATATATTGACCTTTTTAGTTAGGTTTGGACAATCTCTTTGTTAATAGAATTAATTTTGCAAATAATAAAGTTGTATCATGTTAAGTTACTGTATAAATTGATGCTTCTAATCCATTATACCCTCACTATGTATGCATGTGTCACTCTATCGGCCTTAATTAAATTACTGTCCATGTGCCCTGCTAAGTAAATTAAAGGGGTTATCTTGTCAACATTCGTTAGATACACAATCGTGTTATTTTCTACTAAAAAATGGTTAACTTATACGTTTGAAGTGATTGTAATATCATTTTACCAAATATGAAAATAGCTAAATCTTCCTAACCAGAGTGCATGCGGTATTAATGATGTTAAATTATAACACGAAAACAAAGGGGCTTAATAGTTAGATTTATTTTATTTTGCAATTTTCATTGATTTTAAAACATATAAGTTTCGCAAAACATTTTGATACTTAATGAAAGAGAAACATTTTTTATAATTTGAACGACGCCGTATGGCAAAGGTCGAGGGTTCGAATCCCGTCCGTGTCAGTAGAAATTAAAAAAAATCTGTTTAATTTAATAAAAAAGTATGTCTGCATTACATTTGAACTATTTAATAATAAGTATAATAATAATTAAGAGTTCAAAGATTCACGTGTGAGAGAGATAAATGAGAAAAATAACCGACGTGAGGATATCTAAAATTTTAATGATAATTTCAACCGACTCGGCATATTGTGTGAGTCACCACGACTTGTATTACAATGATAAACAACTGTAATTTTATTTTCAGTGTCATTTTTATGTTTTGTTCATAGGTATTGTAATTAGTTTAATTTCGCGTCTAAATTGGTTAATTATTGTTTCATTGTTTAATTTTTTTTAATTTTAATAATGTTCGTGTTGTGTGCAATAAAGGTTTCTTTATTGAACAAATGGAGGGATGTGCATATTGGACAATAATAACGCACATGTATTGGTATATAATACACGTGTATATTTTTATAAGTATAATTTGATCAGAGATTCATATATAGCAAATGAATATATATTCATTTAAGCGTTCAGATTTTGTATATATCGACGCGTCACATTTAATTTACAATGTAAAGGGGCCCTGCTTTTGTTGTTCAAGTTGAAATGCGTATTGAAAATTAGTATAGATGTTTCACCAACGCTTACTAAAGGTGAAAATAAGCTAATATACAATAATAAATAAGCTAATATATAATATAATAATAAATTTCTTCTCGCTATTCCCATTACATCGGCATACAGAGGTCTAAATAATCCTTAGAAGTACTTTCAACCTACCTTCACCCCTGAGCAATATAAATCGTATATATTTAAAAAAAAAATAATACTGGAATAAGTCTTGTGAATTGAACTCGGGTCTGTTGCCTCGAATTCCGATCACGCAACCATTCGGATAAATTAAATCTCAAATGTTTTTAATTTTAAATGGAATTGAAATTAAATCGAATCTAAATGATACCTAATTTTTAGGCTAGAAAGATAATGCCGAGCACCGCATGCCTTCTTATTATAGACAACCGTCTTCCGCGATGCATGTATCCGATATTTATAACTGCATTAGTCAGATGTTTCGTACCTTTTCACAAAGTGCATCGCACTTGTAACGAAAATAGATTTATGCAGAAGGAAATGCCGCTTCTTGATAAGTTCATAAGGTATAGTATAGGATTATGTATAATAATAGTACTAATGGATTCGTGGCACTAAATAAAAATTTCTGCGGCCATCACCACAACATCTGGTATTGATAGATTTTGATACTATTAAAAGGATCTTATCTTCATGTTTTTCCCAATATATGGTTTAGACAATATAGTCCTTTCCACCCACATTTCACCAAAGCTTATTTTGGAACAACGTAAGAAGTGAAGTGAGCTTGTCGCCGTCTTTATATCTAATCACGTATACGTTTGATGCACTTAATAGCGGATTTAAAGTACATACTGTCCAATATAAGTTTTTTAATTACCGTTACCTTTTTTGAAGTTATACATAACTACCAATTTAGGGATCTCTCTTCATTAGTAGTTATGTAAAATCTGGTAATAGATATGTAAGTAGTCAAATTCGAAAAGCTTCTTACGTTATAATGAGCAACTGCCCAACGAATGTCTAATCAAGTGATGCTATATCAAAACAAAAGTTACGGAAGACTGTCGTTAGGTATTATCATTAAACTGGACCGCAAAGAAAAAGGGTCGGTTATAAAATAAAAATATATATTCAAAAGTACTTCACCTAGGTTCGTGAAATCATGATTAAAGTATATATTAAATATACTTTACAACACACAAACCTGGAAAAAAATGTTTATTTGCAAAAATTAATAATAATACATATTATAAGCCATACTGTAACTTCAGTGAGTATTTTACCTTTTGAGTTAGTTTATATTATACAAGAGCTTAGCAGTCTGGAACCTCACAAAACAGAGTATTCCCTATAGAATTTTACCTCAAAACTTAGTGACCTGCTTTGGCTGGTTCTAATTCCGCCCCACTTTATAAGGCTACAATAATTTACTTATTTAAGTTTTATTGCATTTAGGATGAACAAAGAAGTACTACTAAGTACAATACATGTAACTTAAGATTACAGCACTAGTAAGTCACGATAGCCGAGTTGTTGGGTGGTCGGAATTTCGAGTCGAGAAACCCGAGTTCGATCCCCAGGTGGCAGTACTAATGAGTTTTTCAAAAACTTATGTACGAATTTCATCGTTGGCTTGGACTTAAAGGCGGCGACGGGCTCACCACCTGTCACGTTGTCCCGAAAATATCTTCGGTGGAAGGTGGGTCAAAGGGACTTAATTGTCTAGACTTGACCTCTGTCTACCCCTGTATTGGGAATTGCGTGAAGGTATTTATTTATATTTATTTATTTGCATAATAATCCAGTGTGAAAGATGTAGGATGTTTATAGTTAGCTGTAGTCTTTTGATAGGCTGCAAAGAAAACAGAGAGGTTGCTCGCATGTTTAATGGTAATGATATTTACCAAAAAAGCAGAAATACCGGATAACCGATTTGGTAGTGATCTGGCCTTCGAAGTTAGTGGTAGCGGGTTCGAATTTCGCGGGGCCAAAGGTTAGCGTAACGAATATTAATGTTTATACTCGAGACATGGACGTTTATAAGTATTTATAAATATTTACTTTAGTAAATATATACATATGTATAAATATATTGTATTGTTAGCTTGGACAATAAGACGGATTCTCACACCACCTGTTACGTGAGTGGTTGGATGATCGGAATTCGAGTCAAAAGACCCGAGTTCGACCCCAGGTGGTTGGTCACAAAAATGTCTTCGTTGGAAGGTTGGTTAATTGTCTAGACCTCTGTCTACCCCAGTATTTGGAAATGATGAGCCGAGATGTTATTTATCGGCGTTGACGACCTCCGTGGACGAGTGACGTAAACACCGGTTATCAAGGTGTCGCCATCTCGAGGTTCCGGGTTCGATTCCCGGTCAGGTCAATGTAGAAAAACCACTTTTTCTTTATTTTCTCGGGTCTTGTTGTTTGTGGTACCATCGTTGTTTCCGATTCCCATACCACAAGTGCTTTAGCATCTTACATTGGGATTGGAGCAATGTATGTGATGTTGTCCCTATCTATATATGTATTTATTTATTTTATCAGAGGGGAGATGAAAAAAAAAATATCTTCACGCAATTCCCAATACAGGGGTAGACAGAAGTCAAGTCTAGACAATTAAGTCCCTTTGACCCACCTTCCACCGAAGATATTTTCAGGACAACGTGACAGGTGGTGAGCCCGTCGCCGTCTTTATGTCCAAGCCAACGATGAAATTCGTACATAAGTTTTTTGAAAAACTCATTGGTACTGCCACATGGGGATCGAACTCGGGTCTCTCGACTCGAAATTCCGACCACCCAACAACTCGGCTATCGTGACTTCACGTGACGAAAAAATAAATGTGAAAAAAACATGTTTTACTCAAAGTTATCAAAATGGACACAAATAGTCACTTTGATCTTGTGTGTAATAAAAACAACCCAAAAATGCTGCACGAATTTGAAAGCACATGAACAAAATATTAGTATCTGGATCAAAACATAAAAATAATTCATGAGTTCTGTGAAATATCTGATGGATAAAATCTAGAGCTGCAAAACATAGAGTAATAAATAAAATAAATAAAAAAGTTAGAACCAAAAGAAATGCTATTCAGTGTAATAAAATTATGTAGGTGATAGTGGGAGTAACATGTGATGCGAAGGCATTAGGAAATAAAATACTAGGCAAGTAACACAGGACGGAAGAAAAAAAGGCAGGAAATGAGGCATAACATCGTATTTATTACATAATATAGGTCAAATAAATGTAAACTTATTTTCACTCATATCATCATTATTTATTCTCTATTATATTTTTTGCATGAAATAATATAATGTTTATAAAGTAAAATAAATGTCTGTAAAATTTCAATCTTGTTATAATTTACCATTATTTTATTTTACTATAAATATAGTCTTATTTGTAATATCACCTTTGATACATTATGACATAAGAGTCACAGTGAGACCTACTAGGCCTTAATTCATCTTGACAGATGATTCAAGCAGCGTTTCTGTTAGAAAGGCAACGCTGTTCATGGCTGTATAGACCAATCCGGGAAAGACACTTGCGTGTACATATACGGCACGCATAGTTAGACCTTTTTTGAGCTAAGTCTTGAAACCAGACGTTATCGTTGATTTTGCAACCCTCAGAGATGGTGTTCTTCCACGCAATGCGATCAGAAGCGAGATCCTCCCACTCACCAACCTCAGAGACCACAATTGTGAGTATTCAATAATATTAGATTCGAAATTATGTTATATTGTATCTTCGAAAACTGATATTTAATAATTTTACTTCTTCGTATACGTTATACCGTTGGTTTAGTGGGGATTTAGGGGAAGCGTTTCATTTGATGCATTAATTCTGCACATAAATCCCATCTATCGTTAATAATATATTATACTGTCTTTTTAATTACAGTATAAAGCTATTAACACATCCAATTTAAATAGTTTTGCAAGGTTTTGGGATTTGTTGGTTTTTGTGGCATTTATTTATATATTAAATATAAATTATGTATTCTATTTTAATTTTATTATTATAGAAGTATAAAACTAATAACTTTATGAAGGGAGATTGTAAATTTTAAGGAGACATGTAATGAAAACCTAAGACATCTTGGCAACCCATGTTATTTGGATTATAAAATTTGACTCTAAGCTCATGGCTACGCATAAATAATGAAATAATGATCTTAAATATTACAAACATAACTTACTCAGGCTTTGAAGGCTCGTTATAGCAGATTTAAATAAATCACTATAAATAGACTAACTCCTAATAAATATATATGTAACGCTAAATAACATTACTAGTACTCCTGTTAACCGTTACCATTTAGCTGCAATGATGCGTCTAAACACGGTAGGAGCAATTACGGGTAATGTTGGGCTAAATCTTATGGTATTTTACCTTGACCGCATGTTGGCAGAGTCACAGTAATTCTTTCGCACGTATCCCCCACCCTAGCCTCGGCCGTCCTGGGCATCCCTATCATAGGGAGACTCATCTCCCTCTCCTATTAATAGCGCCCGCGTCTACCTCATTTGCCTCCAAACCCACGTGGGTGACGAAGCCCCCGGAATTCGCCACCTGAAAGCTATGGGACTCAAGAAGGCGGGGGCTTGACCAGCCTACCCATCACACCGCCACGGGTCTGGATTTTGTTCCCGCCGCCGATCACATTTCGTCTACGGAAGGGAGGGAAGAGGCGCCTCGCAATACCAACACTCTTCTCGTAATGCGGCCCCACCTCAGCCGCATCAGTGATACGATTTCCATCAGAGTCGCGGTGGAAAGGGAGCATTGCGAACGACCATTATTCCTCTTTGCGGAAATTCACCCCGAATGTGAAGGTCAAGAAGAGACGTGCAAAGGCAACAACGCAAATACTCCCCTACAGCCAATATTTCGAGTCAAGAGAACCGGGTTAGATCCCCAGGTGGAAGGCTCGTACCAATGGGTTTTTCAAGAACTTATGTACAAATTATATCGTTGGCTTGGACATAAAGACGGCGATGGGCTCACCACCTGTCACGGTCTGCCGAAAATATCTTCGGTGGAAGGTGTTTCTAAGGGACTTTATTGTCTAAACTAGACCTCTGTCTACCCCTGCATTGGAATTGGAATTGCGTGAAGATATTTATTATTATTTATTTATTATATCATTTATTTATCATAATTTACGATAAACACCAAAAAATATAATATAACAATTTACTCTAAATAAATAAAACAAAATAAATAATAGTGTAGTATACGACAAATTTTACGATCAACGCTTATTGCTTTCAGGGACGCATAAACTGGATGCATTTTATGAGTTTGCACTTATGTTTTATATATCCTCTTAATGGATCATAATATGTATATAAGAAGTAAAAAAAAGTAGAATCTTGCAGACAATCAGAATTTGTAGACGATCTTTTTAGAAGACCCGATCTTTAGTTATTATTGACTTTTTCTAAGGGTTGCGAGTTTTAATCCACTAGAGGCACAGTCAATGAGAGTCAATGCTTGTATTTTATTTATTTATTTTATCGTCAGAATGCACTCTAAAACGGCGACACGCTCATCACCTACTCCTCTAAATTGAAAATAGGTACAAACCTCTGACTACCTTATTGTTGGAGAATGCGTAAAGCTAAGAAACCAAAAAAATATGTACTGTGTGTGTGTGTGTGTGTGTGTGTGTGTGTGTGTGTGTGTGTGTGTGTGTGTGTGTGTGTGTGTGTGTGTGTGTGTGTGTGTGTGTGTGTGTGTGCGTGTGTGCGTGTGTGCGTGTGTGCGTGTGCGTGTGTGCGTGTGCGTGTGTGCATGTGTGTGTGTGTGTGTGTGTGTGTGTGTGTGTGTGTGTGTGTGTGTGTGTGTGTGTGTGTGTGTGTGTGTGTGTGTGTGTGTGTGTGTGTGTGTGAGGGTTTGTGGAGTTCATGATGTGAAGCAGATTGCTCGGTATTCCCCTGCTCTAATCTCACTCCAAGTAAATTTTGGGAGAAGGACTTTACATAGCAGTGCGGACATTTAGGATTCTACTACACTGCTTTCATAATCTGTTATAAGACACCCTTTCATCTATATTAATTACAAAAATGCGCTGGCCCATCTTGGTTACTAATGGTAAACCTTTTAATAAAGTACTGTATGTTAAATTTTACTACTTTACGTATGAAGAAAATAAAACTTTAAATAGCTGAATACTTAAATTTTAAATATAACATTTACTACGCTTAAAAGTATTTGTAGTAATCGAATCCTTAACGCATCAAAAATGGACACTGTGTTGCTTTGTGTTGAGAATCGTGCCGAGGTCGGTCACGCGATTTGTCTATTAAAATTACATGAAGTATCTAGTATGACTGTCTCTATATTTACATTATAATATTTCCAAATGTCAAACACAGATAGCAATAATGTTTTAACCTTTGCAAATAATTGTTTTGTTGATGAAATTTGCCTATTGATATTATTTTTTTTTTACATCTTTACGCATTTTCTGAATACTGGGTAGATGTCTAAACAATGTAGTGTTTTCGGCCCATGTTTCACTGAAGCTTTGGGACAACATGGTGACCATATCGCCATCTTAGTGGCCAAGCTAACGTAATAATATACAAAAAAACAATATCATAGGTATATATTAAAATATATGAAAATTCATAACATTGTTTGAGGATGATTATATCCATTAGCCAAATTAAATTGGGTCTAAGTAAACGCGTTTATCATACCATCAATTAATCAAATATCTAAAATCATCATTATTCTATATAAATGGATAATCGAATGACAATTATGCTAGAGTAAATATATTCTAAAATAATATAAATAAATAAATATCTTCACGCAATTCCCAATATAAAGCTCAGGTCCGGTCGGCTGTAGAGTACTTCTGCCACATATGGGCTGGAGCTGGCAGCCTTCGACTCGGTGGAGAGACGGGCCAAGCGGCTAATCGGTGATCCTGACTTGGTTACTACCAATTTGTCCAGTCTCGAACACAGACGTCGGGTGGCCAGTCTCTCTGTGTTCTACAGGTTACATTTTGGAGAGTGTGCGAAGGAATTACATGAATTAATTCCCCCTTCCCCTTTCCATCATCGGACAACAAGACGCACGGCGGGTTTCCATCCTTTTGTTGTCGATATACCCTGGATTCGGACGAAGCGTTTTGCTTCGACGTTCATAATGCGTACAGCAAAGGACTGGAATAATTTGCCTGCATCAGTCTTTCCGTCCGTAACTAAAAAAGCATCCGCAGCCCCTGTAATTTTTCAATTGTACGCAGACGTTAATCACTTAACATTAGTTTAAACTATTTCTCGTTTTCCACCTTCTTAGATAAACACATTTATATCTCAGCCTATTAAAGTTCAAACATGTTACAGTCCGCACGGGATTGCCAGTCGCAGTACTAGACAACTCGCACCTCAGACTCCACTGCCCATCTGCAGTCTATTATTTTGGTCTGATATTTTTAAAAGTAACTATCCCGCCGCCTGATGCTTACAATCTACTGTCTGGTTATATGCCACCCGACGTCTGTGTTCGAGACTGGACAAATTGGTAGTAACCAAGTCAGGATATCCGATTAGCCGCTTGGCCCGTCTCTCCACCGAGTCCAAGGCTGCCAGTTGATATTTAGGAGCTCCAGCCTATATGTGGCAGCAGTACTCTACAGCCGAACGGACCTGAGCTTTATATAGGGTCAGAAGCTGTCCCGAAGTAAAGTATCGTCGCACTTTTGCAAGAACTCCCAATCTCTTTGCAGCGGCTTTAGCCTTAGACTCAATGAACCGCCCAAAGTTAAGGTTAGACGTGATTTCGACTTCTAATAACTGGAGGCGGTCGGTGTATTCCAGAGATACATTCAGAAATTTAGGAGCCAAGGTAAACTGCCTCTTTTTGGCGGAGAACAGACACGCTTGCGTTTTGGTGGCATTGAATCTCACAATTGGTATTGCCCCAGTTGGAAAGTGCCTGTAATGTAAGATTCATACGCTCTACCATGGCCTCCCGAGCAGACTGTACTTGATCCTGTCTGGACTGAACACGCGCCAGATATCTCTCCACAACTGTGCTGTCATCTGCATACCCAAAGAGACCGGGCTCGAGCAGGTCGTTTATGTGCAGCAGAAAGAGAGTTGCGGATAGAACAGACCCTTGAGGAACTCCGGCATTAATCGCCATAGCCTCCGACGAGCAGCCGTCAATAACGACTCGCAAAGACCGTTCCCGCAAAAAGTCTTCTATCCAGGCTATCAGTCTAGGGGATATACCATATGAAGGAAGCTTATTGATAAGGCTAGCATGCCAGACCCTGTCAAAAGCCTTCGAGACATCGAGCGAAATCGCGAGTGCTTCACCACTCTTCTCGAGGGCCTCACCCCATAGATGTGTGACATACACTAGAAGGTCCCCAATCGACCGATTTCGGCGAAACCCGTACTGTTGACCGCTAAGGAGATCGTTATTTTCTAGGAATGCCCAGAGGTGCGAGTTCAATATACGCTCCATAATCTTACAGAGTATGGAGGTAATCGAAATAGGTCGATAATAGACCGGGTCAACACGGCTACCTTTTTTGGGCATGGGCTGCACGTTAGCAAGCTTCCAGGATTTAGGCACTATTCCGGTCTTCAAGGAGAGGCATACAAGCGTGTCAGAACAGGAGACAACTCGGGTGCACAGGTCCTAAGCACAATGGCTGGAATACCAACAGGTCCACTGGCTTTGTTCACGTCTAGATGTCGCAACGTTTTGAGGACCTCTTTGTTAGAAATGTGGACCTCTGACATTGAAGTACCATAGTGAGGTAGGGAAGTTGGAACTGCGTTACTTGAGTCCAGACGTGAGTTGCTGGCAAAGAGATTCACGAACAGTTCTGCCTTCTCTTCTGCCGCATGAGCCAATGTCCCGTCGGGCTTAACCAGCGGAGGCAGTGAAGGTTTACAAAAACTCGTCTCGACCGCCTTGGCAAGAGACCAAAAAGCTCTACTGCCAGATGGTTGAGCAGAGAGCTTCGTGCCGATATGCCTAATGCGTTCGAAACGAGCCTTCCACAACACCTTTTTGTAAGTCTTGGCGGCTAGATTAAAGGCTCTCTTCTTGGATCTGACATCCGGAGTTTTACGGTTTCGAGCGTCAACCCATGAGAGGTACGCCAAATGTTTAAACTTTTCGGCTTGGGAACATTCGGCGCTGAACCATGGGCGAGCTTTGCCACCAACGGGTACATCTGCAAAAGGAATAAAATATCCCATAGCTAAACATACCACGTCAGTTATAGCATCCGCGCATCTCGACGGATCTCCGGAAGAAAAGCAGACCTGCCGCAAAGGATAAGATGCAAAGAAGTGTCGCATCTCATCCCAATCTGACCGGTCTCTATACTTCCTTTCCTTTCTAAAGTTCTTGAAGCCTGTGTACATAAGCAAATCTCTACGTTCGTAAATAAACATAACCTACTGAATGACTTTCAGTCAGGTTTTCGTCCAGGTCACAGTACCACTACAGCACTTGTCAAGGTCACAGATGACATAAGGAAGGGTATGGATGAGCAAAAGTTGACAGTGGTGGTGCTGGTTGACTTTTCAAACGCTTTTAACACAGTTGATCACGATATCTTTATATCCTACCTTACTTACCTCAGATTCTCGACCCAAGCTTTGGATTGATTCTCATCATATCTTCGCGGCCGCCAACAGTCAGTCCGCTTAGGACAGCAATGTTCTGCCTGGGCGGATGTAGATTCTGGGGTGCCGCAAGGCGGTATACTTTCTCCAATAATGTTTTCGTTATTTATTAACTCCATCACCACTGTCTTAAACAGTTCGTATCATCTGTATGCAGACGATCTTGAGCTTTACGATAAATCGGAAGTGGGTGATATTAATAACTGTATTTTTAAGCTCAATAAAAATCTTGAGCTAATTAGGGATTGGTCCATTAGATATGGAGCTACCGTCAACCCAACAAAATGTAAAGCCATAGTAATGGGTGGTCCTAGGATGCTGGCCAGGATTGATTACGGTAACCTTTCTCCTATTTATTATAATGGAACATTAATTCCATTTTCTAATACCGTAGTTGATCTTGGCTTGCATTTGGATCAGTCGTTAAGCTGGGAACTTCAGGTTGCGGAAATAAGCAGAAAAGTCAATGCCACTTTACGTTTACTCTACCGCCTTAAAAATTTCCTTCCCTTTAAAACTAAGCTTTTGCTGATTCAATCCCTGGTATTGCCCATTATCGACTATGCCGATGTATGTTATCCAGATCTATCCCAAACACGTCTCGACAAACTGGAGCGCCTTCTTAACAACTGTATTAGATTTATTTTCGATTTAAGTAAATATGACCATATCTCCTCTTGCCGTTCCAAGCTTAAATGGCTTCCCATTCGTCAAAAGCGTAGCTCCCGAATTCTGTTTCTGTTGTATTCTGTATTGACTAACTCTAATTCTCCTTCTTACCTAAGAAATAACTTTCAACATCTCCAATCTACTCATGACAGAGCACCTCGCTCCATAAATCAACATAGGATTCACATTCCTCAACATAATACAGGATACTTTAACTCATCTTTTACGGTACAAGCTGCACTACTTTGGAACGCCCTACCTTTGGAGATAAAATCTGGGCCTATTCGTTCAAGAGATTAGTTCGTGAGTATTACCTTAAGAATCTTTAATATATATTTATGTATATATTTATATGTTTATATTTTATATATATTATTTATGTATTTATGTATAATTATGTACGTTTAGTTTATGTAATATATGTATTTATTTTTCCATAAAATATTTATTATTTATATGTATATATTTTTTATTAAGAGCATTAATCTATATTCTTCTTGTTAGCACCTGCCATCTACTTCTCACCATAGCAAAGGTTGACTGGTAGAGAATGCCACCAGGCATTAAGTCCACCCATTGTAGCCCTTAGTATAAGGTGTAACAATAAAGAATAAATAAATAAATCTGCTGACTTGTATCGCCACACTCGTCTAGTACCATGTGGGTCGAGGTCTGTTGGCGTGTAAGACGATACAGATTTCACCAGACAGTGATCAGAGGTTCCTAGTGGAGAAGCCACCTCTAACTCCTATCTGTCAGGATCAGTGGTCAGCAGGAGGTCTAGACAATTGGCTGTATGACCTTCAACGTCTGACACCCTAGTGGCTTGCTTTACCAGCTAGGAGAGGTTTAGCGATAAGGCGAAATTCCTCATTACCCTCCCAGCATGGTCAGTCTTCTGGTATGGGAACAGCAAATCCTGGTGAGAGGCATTAAAGTCTCCCAGAAAGACTAATTGTGCGGAGGGGTACCGATGCTGGGCCATATCAGCGGCCTCACTTAGATATTCGAATAACCGAGTTGTCTCCTGGTCACCGCTGTGCGAACGGTAAACACATGCATAAACGATCTTATCGTCACCTGTGTCCACCAACACCCAAATGGTTGAAAAAGTGGGGTCTTCAAGGTGACGGAGACGCTGGCAGCAGATGTCATTGCTGACGTACACACAGACTCCGGCACGAAGGTAAAAGTTGTGCTCCAGTGAGAACCCTGGGTAGTCAAGGTACGCCACATCTAACGGACATCCAATTTGCGTCTCCGTCAGAAAAAGTAGGTGCGGCTTCTCAGTCTCAATATGGTGATGGACTGCGTTGAGATTTGAGTGCAATCCTCGGATGTTAGAGAGGTGAACTTTCAAGGAGAGGACGTGCAACCGCTGTTTAACCTTACTTTTCGTTTTGGTACTTTTCATAAATGATAAGGAGTGAAAAGGGAAGGAAGATGGCAGTTATACAAGGCGTTGCGTTGATGACCCAACGACACGAAAAATTTGTGTGCCTATGGGAGCTTGATTTGGAGACTGCGGGGACGCCCGAACCCCCCCAGAGATCGCCATCGGGTTCTCTCACACGATGGAGCCACCCTGGGATTTTTCGCTAGTTGGCGGGGCAGCCATGAATGGCTAGTAGCTAGTTCATTAATTGGGCCCCCTACTACCTGCGGTTGGCCAGCGGAGCACCGTGCTTCGGATCCCGCTACCCTCCTCAATCAAGCACCCGACACAGCAAAAGTTGACGTGTCGTACCCGGTTCACATATGCAACGCAACTGTTTAGACCCAACTTCCGTAAGGCTTCACCTAGCATCTTGCCGGAACACGACCGACGTCACTTGGCGGCAAGGCTTTGCTTAGGTGGGTGGTAACTTAAACCGGAGAGTGGTGCTGCTCGTTTAGCACTACCCAGGGGATACGTGTGAGAGTCAAGATTCAAGTATTTGTCACGGACGCGAGCAACATCATCCCCCTTTATTCTCGCAGGTCTCATACGTAGAGATTGCAAAGACCCCACAAAGTAAAAGTTTTTAGAAGGTAGGTGCAGAGATGTGATACCGTCACTACATCTACCTTTTCAACAAAACCTTTTCCACCACGAAAACAAACTACTTCACGCAAGTCTGTGGTCCTGTCTCGGTTGTGAGGATATATTATAACTGCCAGTTAGCTCAAACAATCCGAAAATTCTTGTTTTGGTAACATTCCTTTTAAAAGCAATGTCGTAACGTTTTCTATATAAATATGATTCGCAGATAATTTTTTTCGCGACTGTAATGGTCCCTTTCGAATACTTTTATAAGCGAAATACTAAGTATCAAACGCCTTTTCTTCATATCATTAATCATTTTTCTTCATGTCGTATAAATACAGGAAACTTACAAAGCTATTTATCTTGTTATCGAAAAACATTTGATAGAATTCATGTATGCTTAAATTTGATGGTTAATTGAAAGTCTGTTAACGACTGTTATGTCATAAATGAACAGTTAAATAATTTATGTATAACACATATATCATTTAAATGTATATACATTTTGTATTGTGTTATCAATTATCTAAATATATATATTAATATAATTATCGATTATTTGTAGTCCTTTCTTTAGTACACAACAGTCTACTATGAGATAAATACTACCTATATATAGGATTTTCCGTTCTCACTATGGTAGGCAAACAGATTAATGCGTATTAAACCCGATACCTAAGAACTTACACCTTTCAGTTTGTTAACTGTGAACTGTCTGCATAATTTTAGTATATTATACTGATGGTAATAAATTCTATCAATAGTTATTATCATTTTAGTTGATATTCTATGGCAACCTTTAAGCTTGTACTACACGGCAAGGGATTGATCCACAAGCGGTTACTATCTTATAAGCTCTAACATACGCCACAAACACACACACCATTTTATTGTCACAATATTATGCCCCCAACACAAAAACAGAGGTGATAAGTTCTTAGTGTGTTCGAGTACTGTAAGCGGTAGCTCCTTAATGAATGGTCCCATTTCGATTGAGTTTTTTTGTTCTTTTTTTTAGTTTTGTAATTAATCAGATAGTTTGTAACACTCCCCGTGTTCAAAGCTATGATTCCATGAAGCCTTAAAATATGTATGTAATTAATCTATTTACTAACTGCTGAAGATATGTTAAATTCGACAAAGAAAGGACAAGATAGATACCAAAATAATGATGTTACTTCCCGCCTAATCACTGTTCCTATTTGACAAAAAAATAATTATTTAAAATTTTAAATACCGCATTTGTAAAAGATAATAATTTAAAATTAGAAATTATCTACTAAGAAGGTCCAATAAAAAAACTGAAGAACTGAAGCCTACTTCCTATTGAATGCTTATCATAAGACTATCTGAAGAGATAAGTTGATTACGTGCTGAACAAAGGAAATTGGAGTTTATCTTGTAGCTTAAAGTAAGCTGGAGAACTTGAAACGATTAAATTTAAAAAAGTTTTGATTCCTGAGTTGTACTTTGTATTAAACTTCAATGAAGGAACATTTTTAAGGGCTTTAGGTCAAAAATGAACTAAGTAATTAATGAATATAACTTATAGTTTTCCATTTCTAGTTTTTCACGTCTTTTTTAACTAAATAAATACATAGATAGGGACAACATCGTATAAATTTCTCTGATCCCAATGTAAGATGCTAAAGCACTTGAGATGTGGGAATCGGTAACAACGAAGGCACCACAAACACACAGATCCTAGAAAATGTAGAAAAAGTGGTTTTTCTACATTGACACGACCGGGAATCGTACCCGGGCCTCCAGATAGCGATACCTTGAGACTGGGTGATTACACGTCGTAATATCACGTGTATATCACCTTAGATGCTGCTCCCCATCTTCGGTCTGATTATTTTGGTCTGATATTCAAGGCTGATTCCCTAAGTCGCCTCTTACGACACCCACGGGAAGAAAGGGAGTGGCAATATTCGTACACCGTTACCACACGGTACAGTCAGTATTAGTCATTATTAGTCAGTAACTCAAATACATAAATTATGTACTATAGATGGGTTATGTATTAGAGGTAGGACAAAATCTTTTATCACCAAGTTATTATAATCTATGTGGACGTTAGTTAATAAAATTCGTAGAAAAAAGTAATTAAAAACGGCAAAGGTACAACACAAATTAACTCAAGTTTTATAATTTTGTAATCCCTTTCTCATTGTTTGTCCACACAAAAGGCATAGTGTATAGTTAGTTATGAAGTTGAATTAGATTGCGAATACATTTTGAGAATGAAAAAGTAAACTATACGCCAAGAATTTAATTATATTCATAATTTAAGTGAATTGTTTAAGACATGTACAATGAATTCGTTCATGTGAGGTCGCAATTAACTAGTAGCAATAATAATAGAATCGATGTATGCAGGTGGTTAGGAACCGTTCTTTGTGGCGCATACTAGGGACATGTTCAGCAAAGAACTCTTGATTGCCTGAAAAGAAGGAGAAGAAGATTAATAATAGATTTTTTGGAACATTTCTTATGGGATGACAAACGTAACGAATTTATACATTTATTGTCTATTTTATTTTAATAGTAATATAATCTATTATTTAATAGTAATATCATTTATTAATAATTTAATAGTAATAGAATTTATTCATTTAATAGTAATATAATCGTAGAAGAAAACGTCTTCTATACTGTTTCAAGATTTTACGGTTATGAATGAAAAAGGATATTCCAACTTGTTGTGTGTTTCATTCTTATGTAATTAACTAAAATTTTTACCGTAGTTTAAATTTTTTTAAAACCGAATCGCATCAAAACCAAAACAAAATAGAAAAAAAAAACAATTCCGCAGGCAAATATAAAAAGTATATGTTATCTGGTCCGAAGAGAAGAAGAGCACCACCCTCTCTCCCACAGATGCGTGCACTAATTCCACTGTAAACTGTTTCTTAGTTTTTTCTTACGACGTTCGTATTAAAGAATTGAGTGGCATATTGGTATGCCGTAATCACACAATATGCCCCATAAACGCAAAAAGATATAATGACAATTTGAAAAATATAGTTAATCAAAATCTTACTTCAGAAGTGACAAAATTTCTAAGAGAAATTGTGCGTAAATCTTTAGATTATTGACTTAAGAGATTAAAAGCTTTTACGAAATCAAACGCGCCGACTTTGGATTAAATTATTTAAATTAGTCGTCAAAATATTTGATAGAATTACTCTCTAGTTTAGTTCCGATAGCCGAGTGGCTGGCTATGGGAATCAGAAACAGAAGTCTTTAGTTCGATCCTCGATTAATTTACACATAGACATGAGTAGTCATCATAATAGGCGAGTTTAAATTTGATCTAATATTTTTTCTCCAGAAGTATCCTGTCTTTTTTCTAAAGTTGCCTAGTACCTTATAAACCAACGGGAATCGAATCAAATAAGCAACTCAAAATAATCGTTAAATGTTACGCCATTGTGGTAGTAAAACTATCTCGAAAAATCTCAAGAAGAGAATTTAGAAGATCGCTGATCGCAAATTCTTAGATGCGGCATATTTAGTATTGAATTGCCAATTCTTATCCCGGGTGGCTATTATGGCAAACCCTACTTTACTGAAGAGACGGACTGCAGGACATAATGGATTTTAATATGTTTGTGTAAAGTACTTGGGCTACAAAAATAACCAATAATTCTGGTTATAAAATTATAACATATAAGGTCCTTTTTTTTATGACAAAAAAGTATGACCAATCATTTTTCATACGAGCAATCGGTAAAACATAAAATATATGGATATTGAAAATTCGGTCGGAAAACACGGTCAGAATTCGGTGCAGGTTCCGATATGTGAGGTCTGTGTACGGACTAAGGTGATGCTAATAAATAAGTTAAAAACTATGGAAATTGAGATATTATTTTATGTTTTGGAGACGAACTTTAGTCGGAATTTATTGGAAATTTAAGGCTATTTCTTTATTATTATATTACCTTACGAAAATAATAATATTTAGGTCAAATTATAAGTTAATGAGGTTATTTACAAAAACGAAAATATTTGATGTGCTAAGTTAAAGCTTAAGTATCTGTAACAAGTCATAATTAGGGTCAGCAAAAATTGTGAGTGTTCTTGACTCATAACAAATTTTTATTTAGTAGATTAACAGGTCACTTGTTTATAAAGAAGTTTAATAATTATTTAGAATTTTATTATTAACTCTGAGTACCTATATCATTAATTTGTTTATTTACTGTTTAGTGTTTTACAAAATTTAATAACAATTACCTTGTCGTAAAACCAAGATCTTTTGCTAAACCACAAATCGGCCGGCTTTATCATGGGGTCATTGTAGAAGCGTGCTCGTCGCGACACCTGCCAGCCTTGCTCAGGGCTGTAATTCTACTTAGTTATACCCATGCCATCGAGGGTGAGGGCGTCATAGCATAAAATCAAGTTGAATGCAGTGGAGATGGGATCTCTTCGTAAAATGTGCGGCGTTACCATGGCCGACCGAAAGCGAAACGAAGAGATCCGCAATATGGTAGGTTTAAAATATGACAATAATAAGTCACGATAGCCGAGTTCGAAACCTAGGTAGCAGGTACGTACCAATTGGTTTTTCAAAAACTTATTTACGAATTATATCGTTGGCTTGGATATAAAGATGGCGACGGGCTCACCACTTGTCACTTTGTCCCGAAAATATCTTCGGTGGAAGGTAGGTCGAAGGGACTTAATTGTCTAGACTAGACTTCCGTCTACACCTGTATTGGTAATTGCGTGAAGATATTTATATTTATTTATAATAACTAATAATAATTATAAATGGATCAATAATAAATTGATCAGGGCGTGCTTCGATGGTTTAGGCACGTGGAGCGAATGAGCGAAGACCGAATGATGATTAAAATATATCGCTATATAATATAGCGCGAAAGTTAATGTTAAAAGGGGTCGAGGTACGCCGAGACTAACTTTTGCAGACCATATGAGTAAATTGCTAGAAGAGGGGAGGGTCAAGAGTACTCCGATACCTCGACGTGCATGTATGAAGAAAATGATGAATCTGAAAGCGAAAGAGGTGTGTAAAGATCGTGACACTTGGCGATCTGTTCTCTCTGGCTACCCCGTAAGGGACTGTGCGTGAAGATAAATAACTAAACAAATAAATTTACCATGTAAAAATTTTAACCTATACTGATAGAATCACTATTTACATAATTATTTACTTCTACTTTTAATTCGGTGAATGAGTTCACATACTAAGAGAAAAACGAGAGGTTTGTGGATACCTCTTATTTTTCTTCTTTGCTCTTCCGGATACCATTTATAAAGGTAAACAGTGTACTTTCAGCAATTATAAAATAAATAAATAAAAATCTTTATGCAATTCCCAATACAGGGGTAGACAGATGTCTAGTCTAGACAATTAAGTCCCTTCGACCCACCTTCCACCGAATATATTTTCGGAACTACTTTACAGGCGGTGAGCCCGTCGCCGTCTTAATGTCCAAGCCAACGATATAATTCGTACGTAAGTTTTTGACAAACCCTTTGGTACAAGCCTGCCACCTGGGGACCGAACTCGGGTCTCTTGACTCGAAATTTTGACCACCCAACCATTCGGCTATCGTGACTTTTACTTGTGACTTTTCGTCAGCAATTATGGTATTGTAAAAGGACGCAGGTATCTGGAATTACATATCACGGGTTGGCCACCTTTATATTTTACCTTAATACGATAAATATTTATTTACGTCCTGAAGTGTTACAATGCAAGTTATAGATCAACGAATATATTTATGTTAAAGAGACATATATTCAAGTAGTAGTCGTAGAGGTATCCACTGTTTCAGTCAGTTACCAAACAAAAATAATAAGCCGGTATTAATAATTACGGTAGGAATCAACCGTTTCTTAAAAAATTGATAGAAATGGTAATCTGGCTCGAGCATTTGCTTCGACCTGAGATTTCCTTAAGGTGTTTTATAATTTTAATATCAAAAATAATCGTTAACTTAAACAGGTGAAATGCAGAGGTCAGAATTGATTTGTCAGTGTAGATTATGAATTTATGTTTACACATTCCAATGAAAATATTTATAGAAAGACATTGCTCTCGATCACTGAGTTAAGTTTTGTAGACAATAGTGCAATAACATGGGCGTTTTTGGGTAAAAATTTATCAAAATAATGTAATTAAAATACTTTATTTTTGGGCTGTAGCATAATTTTATTCAAAAAAGTTTTTCTATTGTTACAGACTATCTAAAATGGCAGCTAACACAACAGATAGTACCGAAGCCATTACAAATTCAGGTTATGGCAGCAGCGATGAGACTGCAAGTCTTCTCGTAACAGCTCCGGCTGTGACGGTTATTGTGCCTACAGAAAATAGAACTGTTAAACCAATTTTGCAACGACAAGATTGTACGACAAATTTACGCCCTCAATTATCTGGCGGTCCGGGAAGCGAAGAAAGCGCGACATCTATTAGAATTGAAGACAACACAGCGAAAAGCGTTCCAGATATAGAGTTACAGTGCCGCGATCAATCCGAACGCCCGCAAACTTTAATATCGCCCGTAACAACTAGCGCTCATAGAGGTTCATTAGCAGCATGCCAGTTAGGTCCCCATAATTACACTAGATGTCGTGTTTGTGAACGCAGGCAATCTACAGCGCCGGTATCGGCATTACAACTAGCGCGATCTATTTCAAGAGAGAGTGTTCGCTCTGCTTTCCATTACAACTGCGGTTGTAGTTCGCTTCACGCTGTCAATACTTGTCCTATCATACAACCACCGGCTTTATTGCTACCTACAACAAATGCTAGAATAATTCGGCAGAGCTCGCAGCCAGAATCAAGCGCATGCGTAACACACTGCCCTCACCACGCCCATCATCATCCTAGCGCCTCCTTGCGGCAGTTGCGGGAACCTGGCGATGGAATTGCTGGCATAGCTGCTGATTCATTGAGAATAAATGGAGGGATGCGACCGTTTAAACAGGTAAGTGTAATAAAACTAGATGGCGCTTTTAAATATTACCTACTTCATAAATTTTACCAACGAGAACTTCTCAGTCGTTAGTTAGAGTAAGCAACTCTAAAACCATGTAACAATAGTTGTATTCATAGAATGTGAAAATAAGCTAATTATTGAAGTTCAATAATAAACAAAAATAACTTTAGTTTGTTAGTTTAGTTTTATAAACAAGCGTCAGTTTACTCGATAACTGCCAAAAAATGTTAAAATTAGTAAATGAATTACGGGACGAAATTAATGTAAATAAATTTGTTGTTTTATTTCTTTTCGCTTAACAAATTTAATTAAGTTATATACCTTTAATTTATAATTAAACTGGCACTTATATACAAATACTTAAAAAGTTGCTACAAAAGTTTAACATAATCATTTCGTTATTGCAAATGTAATGCTTTACATTGTAATTTACCATTTTTATTATTTATTTTTATTTGCATATGTTGAATATGTGCGAAAATATGAACAAGCGGCTTAAGATTCGGCGTGAACGTGCTGTGTAAGAATATCAGGCGGTTCCCACATAAATGAAATCAATTTTAAATCCTTGGATTTGATATTTTTCAACCAACAGGGGCTGCTCCTCTGTCCACAAACACTGTCGCAGACTCGCCGAGCACGCCTGAGACGTGCATTCACTGAAGCAACAGGAGATACTGTTACCTACGTTAGAACGGTTGGATAATAATAGTTGCATCTCGCACCACGAATACCACCTTCGACTGTACAATCTACAGAACACAATATTTGAAAAAAGTTATGAAGGATATTGGCTAACAGTGTATATATAAATGCACCAAAAATCTGTAATTGTTATTATAAAGCTTCTTTGAAACAATACTTGTGCATTCATCCTGCATGCTTTTCACTACTCAGTATCATTCATAGATGAATGAACAGCTTTTATCGCAGTTAAAAGTTGAATCACACTTAAGATTGTACAGTCGAGTAAATAATGATTGCTACAATATTAGTTCTCAAATGTGTCGTCCCTGTAGCTTCTCCAAAATATCATGGCTGAACTATATTACATAGCCTTAAAATTTACCACTCCATTGACATCGATTCACGTAAAAATAGTTTCCCAAAAATCGTTACTCTCAGGAAAATATCTTCTTTTCAAAACAAATTATTGGCAATAGTATCATACATAGAAATTGTCAAATCATTAATATCAAAAATGTTTGAATATTTAGGACGAGTAAATTTTTCATGAGGGTAAATTCGATATCTTGGTTATGGAGTATCATCGACACTTTCGACGTCCTTGAATACAAATGGTTTTGTTCTATATGTAAGAATGGATCAAGTGTATCAAGGGAATACAGCACTTACACATTTGGATGCCTCATTAGTTCAAAAAAATATAAGGCACTATAGCATAACTAGTAGTGAGCACAAAGTTTATTTCCAAGTAATGGATATTTTCATTTGGACGTAAACGTACGAATGTATATTAGATAATATCATCAATTAGCCATAAACATAATGTTTCGTGTATAAAGAAGTACATAACATATGTCATGAGTAAATGTACTCAAATAAACATAAATAACTCTTCTTTAGACAACTATAGCTTTTAAAGTATATGGTGTTTTCCGAGTCACATGTCGATTGGTCAATAATTTAAAGTAATATTCAATGATTGATTACAACAGTTTGTTTGTTCGTGCTATTGTACAATTGTAATGACATAGGATGGATGAAAATAATAATTGAAATACATACCATATATACAATACCTACCAATAATGTTATTTAAGTATTTACTACGTGATATCGGGAGTGTTTTCATTTCTTCTAAATTAAATTAAAAATTCGGTATAAATAACTTACATAAAATGATATTAAACAATACCTACTTTACAAAATCGCTTAAAAACAATACAAATTTCAATGTAAACATAAATAATTACGTTATTTAACAAATTGACTAATACATAAACGCAAAGACTAAACCGCTGGGACATCAAACTTGAAATATTGGCATCAATTGCCTTTTATTATTTATCAACATTCTCTGAGATCAATCGACCAACCGTTAGTCAAGTTGGTGGTGACCTTGCTATAGAAACTGCAGACTTCGGGTGTTGAGTCGCGCTATGGGCAAATATTTGTGTGATGAATAAAAATTATGGTACTCGTGTCATGGACGTTTGTATGTTTGAAAATGTATATATTAAAAATAGTTATAAAGAAAAAGTCACGATAGCCGAGTGGTTGGAATTTCAATCGAGAGAGCCGAGTTCGATCCCCAGGTGGCAGGCTCGTACCAATGGGTTTTTCCAATAACTTATGTACGAATTATATCGTTAGCTTGGGCATAAAGACGGCGACGGGCTCACCACCTGTTACGTTGGCCCGAAAATGTCTTCGGTGTTAGGGTCGAAAGGTTGAAAGGACTTAATTGTCCAGATCTCAGACTACCCCTATATTGGGAATGGTGTGAACATATTAATTTATTATAATTTTTTTACTAAGACGGTGATTGGTTCACCACTTGTCATGTTGCCTTAAACAGGTTTCGGCGAAAGATGAGTCGAAGATCGTAACTTCTGTATACATCTGTATTGGAAAAATACGCGAAGACTATTTAAGATTATTGTGGTAGAGCCACGCATCAGCTTTTGTTGTTGTTGACCGGAGAAGTACCACGACCTCACAGAATACCAGCGTGAAGTAGAAGTCTAACAAACTTCTGCGTTTCGTCTGGTGAGTGCAGGTAACCGGAGGCCCACACACCCCCCTCCCCCAATTCTGGGGGGGGGGGGGGGGGGGGGAGACACTCTAAGGGCGGCAACGCATCTGCTATGCCTCTGGTGTTTCGGGTGTTCATGGTCGGCGGCAATCACTTACTATCATGTGAGCCACCTGCTCGTTTGCCTCCCTTTTCTATAAAAGAAAAAAAAGATAAAAATTTTTGAAGTATATTTGGGTATTTAATTCCTATAAAATATACAAATATAGCGTTAAACGTTTTATAAATGCAATAAATAGCATTTGTAAAAAAGGTTTAGATGAACAGGGCCCTAAAAATAAAATCCTATGTACCACTTTATAATTTTTTTTCTTGAACGTAAACAACGCATGAAAAAACCTCTCTGAGGTTGCATATGAGGCTTTACATAGACGCTGCTAGTCATATCAGACATTTGAAATCTAAATACATGACAACACACACGGCCAGACAACACACTCGACTAACACAACACTGTAATTTTGTTTGCTAAAAATGGTTTCCAGTTGGCTACAGTAATCCATTTTAAATTAATTTTAATTCTACTTGTTTTAACTCTAACCCTTTAAAAATTATACGTGTTGAAACCGAAAAATACAACATATAAACATAATTTACATTGAAATCTTAAATAATATCTTCACGTCATTCCCAATACAGGGTAGACAGAGGTCTAGACAATTGAGTTCTTTGACCCACCTTCTACCGAAGACATTTTTTCTTACAACATGACAGGTGGCGTGTCCGTCGCCGTTTTTATGTCCAAGCCAACGATATAAATCGTACATAAGCATTGAAATCGTAATACATCTAATTTAGTAATCTTGGTTAAACTGAGTAACAGTGATTGATTGTGCAAATGGAATATGTCCAATTAGTTCCTCTCGTGAGTTTTATCGTGCTACCAATTTTTTTAGCGAAATTCATCCATATATCTATGTATGGAGTTCGGACATTTTGTTGGTTTATAACACTAATATATTGTAACACGGCTACAGCATTAGAACATGGATATTCCCATAGGAGTCGTAAGAGGGAACTAAAGCCCGTGGAAATATCATGGTCGGAATTTCGAGTCAATAGACCCGAGTTCGATCCCCAGTTGGTAGGCTCGTACCAATGGGTTTTTCAAAAACTTATGTACGAATATCGTTGGCTTGGACATAAAGGCGGCGACGGGCTCACCACCTGTCACGTTGTCCCGAAAATATCTTCGGTGAAAGGTGGGTCGAAGGGACTTAATTGTCTAGACTCGACCTCTGTCTACCCCTGTATTGAGATGATAATAATAATAATAATAATATACTTTATTTATTTTATTTTAACTTGTGTATTTTTATTTTTATGTGTATAAAAACCCAACCAGACGAGTAAATATAACAAATACCCCAAATAATAATATACTTTATTGTACACCAAATCAGATAAGAAAAAAAACAATATAATACAAAACATAAGTATCAAAAATTGGATAACAAAAGGCGACCTTATTGCTATATAGCAATTTCTTCCAGGCCACCTCAGGAATTTACTACAAATAAAAATAATTAACGGGTAGGATGTACATAAAAGCAAGAAATAGATAAATACAAAGTAATAAGAAAAAAGAGTAAAAAGTAAAAAGAGGTATTGTCGTAAAGAGGAGTTAAAAAAACAGATTCTTTGACCTAGTTTTTAAAGGAATCTATGTTTATAACCACCTTGAAAAATTAGTTTTTTTGGTCTCGTCATAAAAACTAGACAGCCAGCCATATGTTCCCAACAAATATGAAGAAAATATACTTCTCAATAACATTCGCAACTGGTATTACAGAGAGAAAGAAGCATTTAACTTGTCCGTTATTTTTTTAATTGTAAGATATTAATGAAGAAATAAAATATTTAGCCGTAGTTACTTCGCTGCTTTATATTTGCGCTAATTGGCAATTACATGTGTCTCAGAAAACCTTAGTTTGCTTTAAGTCCAGCTGTCCGCACCAGCGTTTGTCTGGTATTTTTAATTCGGAAATAATTGTTCGTTTGAAATGTTCTACGTCATACTTTTGACAGCTCACCGGCTGCCAGGTTATTCTAATTTCAAGTAAGCTCCAGTGGAAGCGAAAATAAAAGGCCTAATTTTGAGCAAACAGCTTTTTAATTATTTTAAACATTTTGCCCCAGATAATGAGAATAAAATATAATTTAACTTTCATTTGATAATTCAGACTTCATTAATTGCTTTCATTTGTTCCTAAATGAGATTTCACTTTAAATGTTACTGTTTCTGTAACACGTAGAATTATTACAACTAGTTTAATAGTGAATGATATGAGACATGAATGCAATAGCAAGTTATTTACTTAACGGAATGAAAAGTATAATTTTAGTACATAGAGATATCTCTTAAGCAACACTTGATATAATCGCCTCATTTGTTGATTGACAGATTGGCGATTACCATAACAGACTTTGGGTGTTTGTTATGATAACCGAATGATTGGCTCATGGGTCCGGGTTCGAGCCAAATCACTCGAGTTTGATTCCCGGGTGGTAGGCTCGTGCCAATGGTTTGTTTTTTTTTTTTCAAAACTTATGTAAGTTTTTTTTTATTTTCTTGACCTCTGTCTACCTCCGTGCAGGAAATGGCGTGAAGATACACTGCACGTCACTTGACCTCTTAAATACGGTTGCCTAATATCGGTTGTTTAATTTTTTACTTGAACTTTTTTTGATAAAGGCGCGATAGCCTAGTGTGGTTGTGGTGGTTGGAATTCGAGTCGAGAGGCCCGAATTTGATCCCAGATGGCAGGCTCTTACCAATGCTTTTTTTCAAAAAAAAAAAAAAACTTATGTACGAATTATATCGTTGGCTTGGAGATTAAGACGGCGACAGGCTCACCACCGGTCACGTTGTCCCAAGAATGTCATCAGTGGAAGGTGGATTGAAAAGACTTAATTGCTTAGATCACTGACTACCTCAGTATTGGGAATGGCGTGAAGATATGAACTCTTTTCAAAATGGTTACACTGCTATCTTTCGGTGACAATTACTTAAAATTTTCATAACTGTTACTTAAGTCGTCGTTTACGGAATCCGCGGGTTGGAAATGTTGGGTATTCTTAGTTGACTGAATCATGGTAATCACTCTTTTACTCATATACTATATCTTCTATTTAATTCACTGGAATATAACGCAATATCGATGTAGTTCATTTATTAGGATTTGGCTTCATTCCAACTGTAGAATAAATATGGGTTCAGTGAATTTTGGCATAATTTATGGCATGTTTAAAGCCTTAAATGGAGTTGTGGTTACATAATGTATGTGGTTACATATGCTCCGGTCAGTCTCGTATTACGCTATTGGTATGAGTTCGGTTCTAGGAACCGTCGCCATTAATGTTTAGAAAAGCAAATTCTTCGATGTTTGTCTGTGACCTTCATTTAGCATAGTTTTATGGAAATAACATAAAATCAGCCAAATAAAATTTCTATTAAGAATATACGGTATAAGTGAGAGTAAGTATAATAAAAAATAGAGAGTGTTGCCCTTTACAACTATTTTTATCTTTTCAGCATAACACCGTATTCATATTTAAAGAATTACCCATTTACAAGTGGGGTGAAAATCAAGCTATATTCCACCTGATGGTAATTGGCTATACTAGCATAATGCATGCCACGTCTACTTCAAGTTGCAGATGTGTTCGCCTTCCCCTAAGACCATTATTTATAAATTATAATAGTCTGTACTTTAGTATTAGGGAACATTTGAGAAGGTATAAATAGAAAAAAAAACATTTTGTCATAATACTAAAAAACCCACATATTTTTACCATAACTATCCTGCCTTGAAATCAATATTATAACCGTCACATTATATCAAACTAAAGATTATAATCGTCTTCCACAATAAAATTTCAGCTCCTCACTTAAATGAATCCCAAACAATCCTTTAGACAATGCTTTCAAGATATTAAGTTACCGCAAGATAAACATTTAAAGTTTCCATAGAATTAAGCACTAAGAGATATCCGTAGCTACATAAGTAAAATGTGATAAGATTTTGAAACTTTATGTAGGCTGCATTATTCATTGTTATAGCATGGAATTTAATGTAGCTTGATCTAGTTTATTTTTCAAAAAATTCACTTGCCAAAGATAATAAGCAAAGAAAGATGTTATACTGTGGACGTCGTTTTAAATTTTATGATTACTTTCATACTAGATACCATTACCTGCTAAACCTGGTCACGCTTCTACGTTGTCGTTTCCTGGTATTATATTATTAAAATAAAAGATAAAGAAAATCCAATTAACATAAATTCTCTGATAAAACCAGGGATCAAATCATTCAATTCAACATTTTATCATGCCCTACTCTTCCCTTCGCGAAATAGTTTTATGACATTTAAGCGTTGTCGTTTAAGCGTTGTCAAATTGACGTGGTCAATTTGACGATGACTATTCTTGTAACGTTTATAATGTTTTATTCAATAGTAAAATAGTTTGCTGTTTGGTTACGACGTAAGAATATACCACCCCTTTCTTTCCGTGGTAAGAGGCGACTTCGGAAGAAGCGTTCACTACGTCTTAGGTCGACAGAGGTGCAAGGAGTCTGGCACAGCGATTACAAATCCGCCTATCAAACTCTTTATTATAAGGGAAAGATATGTCCTGCAGTGAACTTCTATATGCCGTTTTATATGTATGTATGTTTTATAGTACAGTGAAATATAATATTATATTTAAAAATGTATATGTTTTAAAATTTTCAGTAAGTCACGATAGCCGAGAGTTTAGTTGGTCGGAATATCGAGTCAAGAGACCCGAGTTCGATCCCCAAGTGGCAGGAGCGTACCTATGGGTTTTTCAAAAACTTATGTATAAACTATATCGTTGGCTTGGACATAAAGACGGCAACGGACTCACCGCCTGTCATGTTGTCCCGAAAATATCTTCGGTGGAAGGTGGGTCAAAGGGACTTAATTGTCTAGACTAGACCTCTGTCTGCCCCTGTATTGGGAATTGCGTGAAGATATTTATTTATTTGATTTAAAATTTGCATACGTCACTGCATTAAGTTAGAAATAAGTAAGTTCTTTTTAGTAGGTATAAAATCTAAAAGTTTGTATCTGTCTATACTTTTCTTTTCCTCTTTTCATTTTAACTCCTTTCACAAAACTGGGGTAGTCAGAGGTATAGAATATTAAGTCATAACTATGGATCATCTGACACTACAGCTTAAATTTTGATCAACGTGACAGGCGGTGAGTCCGTTACCGTCTAATTATCCAGTTTGGACACACTCCTCACACTGTCTCACACTTCAAAACTATTTGCCACTTGCCTTAATCTTGGGCATCAAACTCGTGTCTCTAGACTTACGAAGCCTTTCAACTATAGTGACCGAAGAATCCGAGATTGAAGAGACCGAATAAAAATAAAAGATAAAGAAAATCCAATTAACATAAATTCTCTGATAAAAACCAGGATCAAATCATTCAATTCAACATTTTACCATGCCCTACTCTTCCCTTCGCGAAATAGTTTTATGACATTTAAGCGTTGTCAGCGAGCGTTGTCAAATTGACGTGGTCAATTTGACGATGATAGTCATCTTGTAACGTTTATAATGTTTTATTCAATAGTAAAATAGTTTGCCGTTTGGTTACGACGTAAGAATATACCACCCCTTTCTTTCCGTGGTAAGAGGCGACTTCGGAAGAAGCGTTCACTACGTCTTAGGTCGACAGAGGTGCAAGGAGTCTGGCACAGCGATTACAAATCCGCCTATCAAACTCTTTATTATAAGGGAAAGATATGTCCTGCAGTGAACTTCTATATGCCGTTTTATATGTATGTATGTTTTATAGTACAGTGAAATATAATATTATATTTAAAATGTATATGTTTTAAAATTTTCAGTAAGTCACGATAGCCGAGAGTTTAGTTGGTCGGAATATCGAGTCAAGAGACCCAAGTTTGATCCCCAGGTGGTAGTACCAATGAGTTTTTCAAAACTTATGTATAAACTATATCGTTGGCTTGAAGTAAAGAGGGGCTCACCACCGGTCACGTTGTCCCAAGAATGTCATCAGTGGAAGGTGGATTGAAAAGACTTAATTGCTTAGATCTCTGACTACCTCAGTATTGGGAATGGCGTGAAGATACACTGCACGTCACTTGACCTCTTAAATACGGTTGCCTAATATCGGTTGTTTAATTTTTACTTGAACTTTTTTGATAAAGGCGCGATAGCCTAGTGTGGTTGTGGTTACATAATGTATGTGGTTACATATGCCCGGTCAGTCTCGTATTACGCTATTGGTATGAGTTCGGTTCTAGGAACCGTCGCCATTAATGTTTAGAAAAGCAAATTCTTCGATGTTTGTCTGTGACCTTCATTTAGCATAGTTTTATGGAAATAACATAAAATCAGCCAAATAAAATTTCTATTAAGAATATACGGTATAAGTGAGAGTAAGTATAATAAAAATAGAGAGTGTTGCCTTTACAACTATTTTATCTTTTCAGCATAACACCGTATTCATATTTAAAGAATTACCCATTTACAAGTGGGTGAAAATCAAGCTATATTCCACCTGATGGTAATTGGCTATACTAGCATAATGCATGCCACGTCTACTTCAAGTTGCAGATGTGTTCGCCCTCCCTAAGACCATTATTTATAAATTATAATAGTCTGTACTTTAGTATTAGGAACATTTGAGAAGGTATAAATAGAAAAACATTTTGTCATAATACTAAAAACCAATATATTTTTACCATAACTATCCTGCCTTGAAATCAATATTATAACCGTCACATTATATCAAACTAAAAATTATAATCGTCTTCCACAATAAAATTTCAGCTCCTCACTTAAATGAATCCCAAAGAATCCTTTAGACAATGCTTTCAAGATATTAAGTTACCGCAAGATAAACATTTAAAGTTTCCATAGAATTAAGCACTAAGAGATATCCGTAGCTACATAAGTAAAATGTGATAAGATTTTGAAACTTTATGTAGGCTGCATTATTCATTGTTACAGCATGGAATTTAATGTAGCTTGATCTAGTTTATTTTTCAAAAATTCACTTGCCAAAGATAATAAGCAAAGAAAGATGTTATACTGTGGACGTCGTTTTAAATTTTATGATTACTTTCATACTAGATACCATTACCTGCTAAATCTGGTCACGCTTCTACGTTGTCGTTTCCTGGTATTATATTATTAAAATAAAAGATAAAGAAAATCCAATTAACATAAATTCTCTGATAAAACCAGGGATCAAATCATTCAATTCAACATTTTATTTCCCTTCGCGAAATAGTTTTATGACATTTAAGCGTTGTCGTTTAAGCGTTGTCAAATTGACGTGGTCAATTTGACGATGACTATTCTTGTAACGTTTATAATGTTTTATTCAATAGTAAAATAGTTTGCTGTTTGGTTACGACGTAAGAATATACCACCCCTTTCTTTCCGTGGTAAGAGGCGACTTCGGAAGAAGCGTTCACTACGTCTTAGGTCGACAGAGGTGCAAGGAGTCTGGCACAGCGATTACAAATCCGCCTATCAAACTCTTTATTATAAGGGAAAGATATGTCCTGCAGTGAACTTCTATATGCCGTTTTATATGTATGTATGTTTTATAGTACAGTGAAATATAATATTATATTTAAAAATGTATATGTTTTAAAATTTTCAGTAAGTCACGATAGCCGAGAGTTTAGTTGGTCGGAATATCGAGTCAAGAGACCCGAGTTCGATCCCCAAGTGGCAGGAGCGTACCTATGGGTTTTTCAAAAACTTATGTATAAACTATATCGTTGGCTTGACATAAAGACGGCAACGGACTCACCGCCTGTCATGTTGTCCCGAAAATATCTTCGGTGGAAGGTGGGTCAAAGGGACTTAATTGTCTAGACTAGACCTCTGTCTGCCCCTGTATTGGGAATTGCGTGAAGATATTTATTTATTTATTTATTTGATTTAAAATTTGCATACGTCACTGCATTAAGTTAGAAATAAGTAAGTTCTTTTTAGTAGGTATAAAATCTAAAAAGTTTGTATCTGTCTATACTTTTCTTTTCCTCTTTTCATTTTAACTCCTTTCACAAAACTGGGGTAGTCAGAGGTATAGAATATTAAGTCATAACTATGGATCATCTGACACTACAGCTTAAATTTTGATCAACGTGACAGGCGGTGAGTCCGTTACCGTCTAATTATCCAGTTTGGACACACTCCTCACACTGTCTCACACTTCAAAACTATTTGCCACTTGCCTTAATCTTGGGCATCAAACTCGTGTCTCTAGACTTACGAAGCCTTTCAACTATAGTGACCGAAGAATCCGAGATTGAAGAGACCGAATAAAAATAAAAGATTAAGTGTTTAAATTTGTACTTGCCCCTTCTTTTAAGATTCTTAAAAGTAAAAGGGCATTTCTTGACTTTACAAAGGCTCTTACACGGTTGATGTCCGTGAAGGACATCGAATCTTCTTACTTGAAAGCGTTAAAATTATAGTTACGAAGTAAAATGGAAAATGTTTAGTAAGAAATATTGTTATATAAATGTTTAATAAAATATTTTTAAGATATTTGTTTTCATAACATTAGAGTTCAACATAAGAGTAATAATAATAAACTTTTCGTAGTTTAAGAAAAGTGCATGTAAAATCTAGAGTTATGATAACCGAATGATTGGCTCATGGGTCCGTGTTTGAGCCAAATCACTGAGTTTGATTCCCGGTGGTAGGCTCGTGCCAATGGTTTGTTTTTTTTTTCAAACTTATGTAAGTTTTTTTATTTTCTTGACCTCTGTCTACCTCCGTGCAGGAAATGGCGTGAAGATACACTGCACGTCACTTGACCTCTTAAATACGGTTGCCTAATATCGGTTGTTTAATTTTTTACTTGAACTTTTTTTGATAAAGGCGCGATAGCCTAGTGTGGTTGTGGTGGTTGGAATTCGAGTCGAGAGGCCCGAATTTGATCCCAGATGGCAGGCTCTTACCAATGCTTTTTTCAAACTTATGTAAGTTTTTTTTTTATTTTCTTGACCTCTGTCTACCTCCGTGCAGGAAATGGCGTGAAGATACACTGCACGTCACTTGACCTCTTAAATACGGTTGCCTAATATCGGTTGTTTAATTTTTACTTGAACTTTTTTGATAAAGGCGCGATAGCTCAGTGTGGTTGTGGTGGTTGGAATTCGAGTCGAGAGGCCCGAATTTGATCCCAGATGGCAGGCTCTTACCAATGCTTTTTTTAAAAAAAAAAACTTATGTACGAATTATATCGTTGGCTTGGAGATTAAGACGGCGACAGGCTCACCACCGGTCACGTTGTCCCAAGAATGTCATCAGTGGAAGGTGGATTGAAAAGACTTAATTGCTTAGATCACTGACTACCTCAGTATTGGGAATGGCGTGAAGATATGAACTCTTTTCAAAATGGTTACACTGCTATCTTCGGTGACAATTACTTAAAATTTTCATAACTGTTACTTAAGTCGTCGTTTACGGAATCCGCGGGTTGGAAATGTTGGGTATTCTTAGTTGACTGAATCATGGTAATCACTCTTTACTCATATACTATATCTTCTATTTAATTCACTGGAATTTAACGCAATATCGATGTAGTTCATTTATTAGGATTTGGCTTCATTCCAACTGTAGAATAAATATGGGTTCAGTGAATTTTGGCATAATTTATGGCATGTTTAAAGCCTTAAATGGAGTTGTGGTTACATAATGTATGTGGTTACATATGCTCCGGTCAGTCTCGTATTACGCTATTGGTATGAGTTCGGTTCTAGGAACCGTCGCCATTAATGTTTAGAAAAGCAAATTCTTCGATGTTTGTCTGTGACCTTCATTTAGCATAGTTTTATGGAAATAACATAAAATCAGCCAAATAAAATTTCTATTAAGAATATACGGTATAAGTGAGAGTAAGTATAATAAAAAATAGAGAGTGTTGCCCTTTACAACTATTTTTATCTTTTCAGCATAACACCGTATTCATATTTAAAGAATTACCCATTTACAAGTGGGGTGAAAATCAAGCTATATTCCACCTGATGGTAATTGGCTATACTAGCATAATGCATGCCACGTCTACTTCAAGTTGCAGATGTGTTCGCCCTCCCCTAAGACCATTATTTATAAATTATAATAGTCTGTACTTTAGTATTAGGGAACATTTGAGAAGGTATAAATAGAAAAAAAAACATTTTGTCATAATACTAAAAAACCCACATATTTTTACCATAACTATCCTGCCTTGAAATCAATATTATAACCGTCACATTATATCAAACTAAAAATTATAATCGTCTTCCACAATAAAATTTCAGCTCCTCACTTAAATGAATCCCAAACAATCCTTTAGACAATGCTTTCAAGATATTAAGTTACCGCAAGATAAACATTTAAAGTTTCCATAGAATTAAGCACTAAGAGATATCCGTAGCTACATAAGTAAAATGTGATAAGATTTTGAAACTTTATGTAGGCTGCATTATTCATTGTTACAGCATGGAATTTAATGTAGCTTGATCTAGTTTATTTTTCAAAAATTCACTTGCCAAAGATAATAAGCAAAGAAAGATGTTATACTGTGGACGTCGTTTTAAATTTTATGATTACTTTCATACTAGATACCATTACCTGCTAAACCTGGTCACGCTTCTACGTTGTCGTTTCCTGGTATTATATTATTAAAATAAAAGATTAAGTGTTTAAATTTGTACTTGCCCTTCTTTTAAGATTCTTAAAAGTAAAAGGGCATTTCTTGACTTTACAAAGGTTTTACACGGTTGATGTCCGTGAAGGACATCGAATCTTCTTACTTGAAAGCGTTAAAATTATAGTTACGAAGTAAAATGGAAAATGTTTAGTAAGAAATATTGTTATATAAATGTTTAATAAAATATTTTTAAGATATTTATTTATTTGATTTAAAAATTTGCATACGTCACTGCATTAAGTTAGAAATAAGTAAGTTCTTTTTAGTAGGTATAAAATCTAAAAAAGTTTGTATCTGTCTATACTTTTCTTTTCCTCTTTTTCATTTTAACTCCTTTCACAAAACTGGGGTAGTCAGAGGTATAGAATATTAAGTCATAACTATGGATCATCTGACACTACAGCTTAAATTTTGATCAACGTGACAGGCGGTGAGTCCGTTACCGTCTAATTATCCAGTTTGGACACACTCCTCACACTGTCTCACACTTGAAAACTAATTGCCACTTGCCTTAATCTTGGGCATCAAACTCGTGTCTCTAGACTTACGAAGCCTTTCAACTATAGTGACCGAAGAATCCGAGATTGAAGAGACCGAATAAAAATAAAAGATTAAGTGTTTAAATTTGTACTTGCCCCTTCTTTTAAGATTCTTAAAAGTAAAAGGGCATTTCTTGACTTTACAAAGGCTCTTACACGGTTGATGTCCGTGAAGGACATCGAATCTTCTTACTTGAAAGCGTTAAAATTATAGTTACGAAGTAAAATGGAAAATGTTTAGTAAGAAATATTGTTATATAAATGTTTAATAAAATATTTTTAAGATATTTGTTTTCATAACATTAGAGTTCAACATAAGAGTAATAAAAATAAACTTTTCGTAGTTTAAGAAAAGTGCATGTAAAATCTAGAGTCACGATAGCCGAGTGGTTGGGTAGTTGAAATTTCGAGTCAAGAGACCCGAGTTCGATCCCCAAGTGGCAGGAGCGTACCAATGAGTTTTTCAAAAACTTATGTATAAACTATATCGTTGGCTTGGACATAAAGACGGCAACGGACTCACCGCCTGTCATGTTGTCCCGAAAATATCTTCGGTGGAAGGATGGTCAAAGGGACTTAATTGTCTAGACTAGACCTCTGTCTGCCCCTGTATTGGGAATTGCGTGAAGATATTTATTTATTTATTTGATTTAAAAATTTGCATACGTCACTGCATTAAGTTAGAAATAAGTAAGTTCTTTTTTAGTAGGTATAAAATCTAAAAAAGTTTGTATCTGTCTATACTTTTCTTTTCCTCTTTTTCATTTTAACTCCTTTCACAAAACTGGGGTAGTCAGAGGTATAGAATATTAAGTCATAACTATGGATCATCTGACACTACAGCTTAAATTTTGATCAACGTGACAGGCGGTGAGTCCGTTACCGTCTAATTATCCAGTTTGGACACACTCCTCACACTGTCTCACACTTGAAAACTAATTGCCACTTGCCTTAATCTTGGGCATCAAACTCGTGTCTCTAGACTTACGAAGCCTTTCAACTATAGTGACCGAAGAATCCGAGATTGAAGAGACCGAATAAAAATAAAAGATTAAGTGTTTAAATTTGTACTTGCCCCTTCTTTTAAGATTCTTAAAAGTAAAAGGGCATTTCTTGACTTTACAAAGGCTCTTACACGGTTGATGTCCGTGAAGGACATCGAATCTTCTTACTTGAAAGCGTTAAAATTATAGTTACGAAGTAAAATGGAAAATGTTTAGTAAGAAATATTGTTATATAAATGTTTAATAAAATATTTTTAAGATATTTGTTTTCATAACATTAGAGTTCAACATAAGAGTAATAAAAATAAACTTTTCGTAGTTTAAGAAAAGTGCATGTAAAATCTAGAGTCACGATAGCCGAGTGGTTGGGTAGTTGAAATTTCGAGTCAAGAGACCCAAGTTCGATCCCCAGGTGGTAGTACCAATGAGTTTTTCAAAAACTTATGTATGAATTACATCGTTGGCTTGGACGTAAAGACGGGCTCATCGCCTGTCACGTTGTCCCGAAAATATCTTCGGTGAAAGGTGGGTCAAAGGGACTTAATTGTCTAGACTAGACCTCTGTCTACCTCTGTATTGGGAATTACAGGTGAAAGCTCCATGTGAGACAATATTTAATATTTTTTTTATATAAAATAAAATTCATTGCGTGGTAACGTTGCTTCGAAGCTAACGCTTCCGAGTACGAATCCCGCTATATTTGTGAGATGAATCTGAATGATCTTGTCTTTTTTTATATATATGAAAATATTTAGGTAAATATGTGAGTAAAAAATAGTTATGGTGGCTTTGACTATACAATACTATGCTACATTTTTTATATCTCCACGCAACGCAGGGTAGGCTATTCTGCCTACCCTGCGTTGCATGGAGATAAAAAATAAAAAAATTATAAGTTAACCTAATACTATTATGTATACTACTGTCACAACTCATTTTCAAATCTATTAGACTCACTTGTATTTTTTCTTATGTGTTTTAATTTTATTTGATAGTCACGATCGCCGAATGGTTAGGCGATCGGAATTCGAGTCAAATGACCCAGGTTTTCAAAAAGTTATGCACGATTTAAATCTTTGGTCTGGAAATAAAGACGGCAACGTGCTCACCACCTGTCGCGTTTTCCCAAAAAATGTGTTCTGTGGAAGGTTGGTCGAAAGGATTTAATTGTCTAGACCACTGTATCGGGCTCGAAGATTTTTTTATGGTCTGACATTTTTTAATATTGAACTTTTTTTTTTAATTTAATGTCTGCCTTTTTCTAGGCAAATTATTGAAAGATTAGAGATTTCGCTTATTGTTATTGACCGTGGTCGAAGTCTTGACGAAATAGAGTGCTTTGCTTATGAAATAGGCCTAACTATATTTCATATTTTACTAACGTAGTCCCATAAGATAAGGTGAACGAAAACATCACGTGAGCAAAATAACGAGTAAAGTGGTTAGTACTAATCTAGTGTATCGTATCGGAATGACATAACTTATTAATTGCTTAACTCACTAAACTAAATGTATATTTCAGTTTGGTAATAGAAAATATTTTTGTCAGATTTAGGCCAACGAGCGTTCATTAGTCCTACAGAAATACCACTCAGCATTCATAGTCATGTCGTAGAATAAATAATTCCAAAGAGGGGAAAATTACATTTTTTTTCACCTATATTAAGTACTGTCACCGTATTCTATTACATTTGTTTTAACGTAAGACAATAATAATCTCATAAGAATACTTATTAATAGTACTGGTTGATACAAATATTGTACACAAATAAACTCTTCAATGTTTCTTTGCTAAAATGTTTGCGTCGCTAAGTAGTTTTCAAATGTCAAAATTTTATACCTTACCGCTATGTGAAATTATGCGAGGTAATAACGTCTCTTCTCTCTACTTAATTGTTTTCTATAGGCAAATACAAGCAGTTAAAGTAACAGCCCAAAAATGTCCAATGTCGGGCAAAGGCCTTCCATATTTTTGAGAGATATTAGACCAGAGAAACGTAACACTCAACAAAAACGAAACACTCGTCTCGAATTTTCTGTTGTAGTAAATTTGTTAAAAAAAGCTTTTGAAATTTCAGTGGTTTTTGCTCGGTGATCAAACCTCCCTCGCACGCATCAAAACCAGGAGCTCGGGCACGTCTCTACAAGTAGTCAACGTTTTATTTATCTTTTATTGAGTTTTTAAGTTACCAATTATACTATCTGTTCCAAAATTTTCAACTAAAAAGATTTTTTAACCCACTTCAGAAAAAGAAGAAGGTTCTCAATTCTGTTGTATGTTCTTTTTTATCATAGACACTCGGAATACCTACAAATTCAGATAAATATTGTTAATTGCGATATAGATGTCAAGTGTAATATAATAGTGAATTTGATTAATCACTTATTGCAAAAATAAACAAAAACTTAATTATAAGTAGTCTGTAAAAGTATTACACTGCGGTATACAAGGCTCTCCCACAAGCAGATTGAAGATATCCCTATATTACACAGTCAGGTCATAAGTATTGTCACACAGTAATAACTTTTCTTTTAGAATGCTGGCCACAAAAAAGTTTATTGAATTCGAATTTCGAATTGTTCACGAAAATAAAACTACATACTTTTTAGAATTTTACTCATTTTTAAATATGGAGTGGACGCTTAAAGAAGACCGTGTTGCAGTTATTGCGTTGCATCGTTGCGGTTACGCGCCAATTCAAGTTTTTGACATACTGAAAAATTTGAATACAACCAAAAGATTCGTTTATCGTACCATCAAACGATACAATGAAGACTAGTGTAGATGACAGGTCAAGAAGTGGTCGCCCTCGGTCTGTTAGGACTCCAACAGTGATAAACGCTGTGAAGGCTCGAATTCAAAGAAATCCCAAACGTAAGCTGAAACTGTTGGCCCTTCAGATGGGGTCAAGCAGAACCACGGTGAAAAGGGTGTTTCGAAGAAAAACAGGAATGAATGCTCGTCTAATGCACCTGAGACTGAAGAGATGCCGCGCTTTGTTTAAGCGGTACGCGGGAAAAAAATATCGAGAAATTCTTTTTTCGGAGGAAAAATTTTTACCGTAGAAGAGAGCTACAACAAACAAAATGATAAGGTGTACGCACACAGTAGTGAAGAAGCGAGCAACCGTATTCCGCGTGTCCAATGACGGCATTTTCCATCCTCGCTCATGGTATGGTTGGGAGTTTCTTATTGGGGCTTAAAAGAGGTACATTTTTGCGAGAAAGGTGTAAAAACGAATGCTGTTGTGTATCAAAATTTACATACACAATCAGTTTACATAATCAGTTCTTATAACACCTTCGAGACAAAAAAGTAGTAAATTCTTAAGCGAACGCCACATGTCAATTCGTACATAACATATTATATATAACTTTTATGTTTGTTAATTTAAAATTGAAAAATAAATAATTGTAATTTATGGGTGCAACTGTGTTATACGATAAAAAGAAATTAGTAAATTATTAATAGTTAGATTCGATTTGTATTAGTAGGTAACGTATATATAAAAGTTATATATTTATTATAGATTTAAAGGTTTGAGAAATTGGGGAATACGATGCCTATTACATAGAAAATAGATTATATCACTTTCCTTAGAATAGAATAATATTGCGATTTACATGTTTTTTATTATTTTATTTCATTTATTTAAACTTAACAAGGTCTTTTGAATAGTGTATAGATTTTGCTGCAAAATACATTCAGATACATGTTGCCTATATACATACGACATTTCAATCCAACAATATATAAAAACTATGTTATGATATAAACGCAATATATAAAAACTATGTTATGATGCAACTACTTTCAAATTTTTAATTTCAAAAGATATCTTTTTCAAGAAATTGGAAGAATTATAATTTCTATACTTTGTGATAAACATTGCCACTCTCTTTCTTCCCGTGGGTGTCGTAAGAGGAGCCTAAGGGAAACAGCCTTGAACATTTTTTGGCAACGGATAGATGGCGCGATAACAAAAATAATTAGACCAAAGATAGGCAGCAGCGTCTGAAGTGCGAGTGGTCTGCTGCTGCAATCGCCAATCCGCTTGCCAAGCTTGGCGATTATGGCATATCCTCCCTATGGGAGAGGCCTATGTCCTGCAGTAGACTTTAATAGGCCGTTATGTGTATGTATCTATGTATGTACGTAAGTGATAAATATTGACAGTTATAATCTCTCGAATTCTATTCCATTTTGCGAAAACTGTTAAAATGAGGACATTAAATATGAAATAGAAGATGAATTTGATATTCATCAATAGGGCCATTGTAAAAATGAATCATACCACTATCTAATAATTCGTCAAGTGGCATTTTTGGATTCGCTCATATTTTTATATATTTATATATCTTCCCAATACAACTTGATGAAGCAGTTGATGATTTTTGTTAAGATTGATATCTTGTCTAAATGTTGTAATAATAATTGTTCATTTTTCGTAAGAATAATATTGTTGTAATAATATTTTAGTATTGTTGTAGTGATAATAATATCACTGTGAGTGTTGCATGAAGCAACTAACGAAAAATCCTTTTAAAAGCTACCTAAAGATGGTGGTATAACCATATAGAAAAATAGCAGGTCAAAATTATGCAGATTGGCGACGGCCCTCAGTTTTGTTCACGGTAATCCCATTAATGGGGCAGACAGCGGTCTAGACAATTAAGTCCTTTCGACCCTCCTTTCACCGAAGACATTCATTTTTTGGGATAACGTGACAGGTGGTAAGCCCGTCGCCGCCTTGTCCAAGCCAACCATATAAATCGTACATGACTTTTTGAAAAGGAAAAGCCCACTAGTATGATCCTATCTGGGGATCGAACTCGGGTCACTTGACTCGAATTTCAATGACTCAACAACTCGGCTATCGTGACTGTGGCTACAGTGTCAATATGAAATATATAGTCTACTCTTAAAATATCTTAAATCTCGACAATATTTTAAATAAATGTGGAATTTGGCGCAGAGATTACAATCCATAAGTAGGATATGTCGATTGAGAAAGGCTTGTAGAAAACCCCTGCAAAGGAGTTGAATAAAGTATGAAAGTTTGATCAAAACTGATCATTTTTGTACTAAGGTGTATAAAATATTATTTGTGTGTATGCTTTTGTTTATACGACTTTGGTTATATTTCAGATCAATATTTTTAAACATCATCACTTAACACCTTTTGAGGGTTAAAATAAAAGTGAAGAAAATTAAATATATGAGAGTTGGTAATTGGGAATGGAAAATACATTTTTTTTTTGGTATTTGGGCTACACTAATACTACTAAACGCAATTTTTACAAAGCTGCCTTTGCGGGCGAATCTTGAAGCCGAAAACGAGTTGGGTGTAATAATTGCTATATCATAAAATTTTCTTAACTTATTTTTTTTTAGAAAAGATAAACAAAAATTATTATTGTTCTTGAATGTAGAACACCATATCGAGCGATTAATTATTTGTTTGAGGTAGGAAAGGAATGACAATTGTTACGAGCGCGGCACGCCAACGACATCGATTCTCGATAGACGAATTTTAAGTAACTCGTAAAGGTGTATTTTATACATGAGGAACACGCAAACTACGTTACGTACAACTGATTCGAATCCAGATGTGACTAAAAGAAGCTTAAGCTAAGTTTTTACGAAGCAACTTATTACATACATATTAAAAAAGCCTTCATCGGATTAATTATTGCAATGACAATACAACTAAAGTTTGAAAATTTGGCATTCATTATTTAAAAAAAAGTCACGATAGCCGAGTGGATCGGTGGTCGGAATTTCAAGTCAAGAGACCCGAGTTCGATCCCCAAGTGGCAGGCTCGTACCAATGAGTTTTTCAAAAACTTATGTACGAATTATATCGTTGACTTGGACATAAAGGCGGCGACAGGCTCACCACCTGTCACGTTGTCCCGAAAATATCTTCGGTGGAAGGTGGGTCAAAGGGACTTAATTGTCTAGACTAGACCTCTGTCTACCCCTGTATTGGGAATTGCGTGAAGATATTTATTTATTTTTATTATTTAAAAAACTACTTAAATATGATTATGATCTACATACATAAAAAAAAAGTCATGATAGCCGAGTTGTTGGGTGGTCGGAATTTCGAGTCGAGAGACCCGAGTTCGATCCCCAGGTGGCAGTACCAATGAGTTTTTCAAAAACTTATGTACGAATTTCATCGTTGGCTTGGACATAAAGGCGGCGACAGGCTCACCACCTGTCACGTTGTCCCGAAAATATCTTCGGTGGAAGGTGGGTCAAAGGGACTTAATTGTCTAGACTTGACCTCTGTCTACCCCTGTATTGGGAATTGCGTGAAGATATTTATATTTATTTATTTATATTATCTACATACATCTTGATCTAATTGGTAAACTTTGGTGAACTTTCTTTATTAATTTTCCTTCCATCTCAAAATTAGGCAACGCTGCGTAACTAAATACATGTGTAACATTTTTCTTGAACCTTCGATTTCAAAACATGTATTGTCTCTATTAGGTCTATAGTAAACATTATATATGTAACCATCTACCATACTTTCTTGTTTTTTTTTCTTTTACAATTTTTTTAACTGAAGAAAATGTGGATAAAATGATAACAATTTTGATTCTTTATCACAATCCCATCAGAAGTTAACAGCCTCATTTCTCGGGGTCAATCCATACAAATTCACCGAACCCATATTCCGCAATCTAGTGATTGATGAAAGCTGGATCACTATTATGCAGATAACATCAAATCATTTTGTGAGTAGGTATGCTTTCTAAGAATAGCCTTTAGTAGGCGCTTTTAAAGAGAAGTCTAGTTATATTTGGATTTAAACTAGCAAAGGTTAACCTTTTAGTTAATACTTTCTAATAAAATGTTATGTAGCTGGTGAATTTTTTTTTATTAATTTTATTAGGATACTTATCTTCACGCAGAGTGCCTGATGGAGTAGCCAAAGATAACAGATTGTGAAGTGTCTCGATGCCTACACCTCCTTCGCTTATTTCAAATTCATATTTTGGGTACATGTACTCATTTGACTCAAACTAACCTTACTGTATAAAGACGTGAAGGAGATTTTGTGCTTCTAAATTAAAAGGCAAAATAGATACTCAGTTACTTTCCTTTTTATAATATTTTAACAAACTATTAGTATTTCCTCTTCAAATAATCTCACGTAAATGTATAAATGTGGACCAAATCACCAAAATTGGTCTGATCGCAAACTAAGTAGCTAGAGCACTTCTATTATGAAATATAGAAAACTAAATTGACTCGTCTGGGAATCGAATCCTTGACCTCAGAGATGGCGACATCTTGAAAATACTTCTGTGTTCATCTAATATAAATATTTCGTGCACATGTCTCACAAGATGCTTCCCAAATTTAATAGCAGGTAAAAAACAAGAAAAAACTGTTTTCCAATAACTTTAAGTGTTAGTTTATATTTACTTCTTGAGTGCCTGAGCTTCGCGCGGTAGCTTTCGAGGTCGGAGTTTTAATGTCACAACTTTTCGGAGAAAAGTTGGTTGTATTCATCTTCAATATTATTTAATTTCCTATAGTGCTTTCTCCTATTAAGTGTTACTATGTAACTTAAGTAAACAAGTAGGTATTATGTAATATGTGCATAATAGAATCATGTTACGATTATAGTAAATAAGCGGTAATTAACATTTGTTGCTATGCACACAACACTAGCACAATTTATGAAAAGATAAAGTCTTCCGAGATAAATGTGATGAAGCCCTTTGTCTGTATTTTTATATAATAACTTAATAACTAGCAACCGGACCTATAATTAAACTTGAAAATTTAAATGATATAAAACAATTATTTTATTTCTTATGAATAACACAATCGTTTTGAAACAATTCAGAGTAAAACGATTTTGTCCTTCTAATAAGTTAAAATGACAGTCTTTTATCTTAATCTTTTATCTATCATTTCAACGGTGACAACTTTATCAAAGTTCTATTTTCGTTGATGGTAAATTACCCTCTAATTTACTTTGAAATTTCATTAGAACAAGCTTAGGAAAACTTGTGGCATACTAATTACGTAATCTTGTAGATGTTTAGTATTCTTGCATAAGATTTGTTTCGGTTGTCGTTATTGACCCTATTTTTATATATTACCTGCATCAGACTGTAAATAATATGGTAGTCACAACTCCTTACAACAAAGAACGCAATAACCCATCATTAATCAATGATTATGGTATCATCTTACTTTCGCATCTTATCATCGCTGTATCTTGGCATTATCATGCAAGTATAACCATTGCAGTTATCTTTCCTTGTATAAAAGTTTTTCTTTGCTGAATTTTTCAATCCAGGGGTATTCAGATCTCGTAGATACTGCTAAAGAAATATGATAAAGTGGATCATAAGTTGGTAGTGACCCTGTCTGTAAAACGAATTAGAAAGACAGAGAGATAGGGAGAGGATCACTGTATGTGATCTTCTCCCTATCTCTCTGTCTTTCTATTGTCTTTCTATGTCTGTTCCCCAAGCCAATTTGTTACGTTTATATAAATAATGATCTCTATGTTTATGCAGTACATTGTATTGTTGGATTGAATAGTGCTTGGTTAAGTAGTCGATGGGCTTATCAAATAATTTCAGTTAGCTTCGATGAAACGTGGATCGAAGGGGTCTTTGATTATTTTCGTGCACGATTTAAAAATTCGATAAAATAATTTAAGTGTCCCGACCTGCTATTTTACTATTTATCTGGTTGTAGGCTGCAACCGGCGTTTAAAAAATTGTATCTGGTATTCAAGAGAGGAAAATGCTACATCCACCACAGTATATGTTCAGTATAAGTTAGACTACTGTGTTTTCGACACATTTCTTAAAGTTTACGGTTTTAATATTACTGTTTTTTATTAGCTTAAGCCATACGTGCTTAAGAATATCTGTAGCTTCCTATGACTTACTTATCTTCACGCACAATCCCTGACGGGGCAGCCAGAGAGAACTGATCGCCAAGTGTCACGATCCTTACATACATCTTTGGCTTCTTTCAATTTCATCGTCTTCTATGTATGACATACACGTCTAGGTATTCGTGTACTCTTGACACTCCCCTCTTCGAGCAATTTGCTCACATGGTCTTCGAAAGTTAGTCTCGGCCTACCTCGATACCTTTAAATATTAACTTTCGCGCTACATATTTTCTTCACCATTTGATCTTCACCAAACCATCGAAGCACGCCTATATCCATTTTTGTGATAAGGTCATCTTTCAAACCCGCCATATTGCGAAGATAATAATAAGATGGCGAATTTTTTTATGTTAAAATCTTAAACATCAGTAGAATAGAATGTACTGCAAATTTTAAATACCATAACAGGATATTAAACGCCTATTAAAAAATAGACAAGTGTGCAATTAAGCAATTTGAATGACATGTTCTTTATATGTTGTACCGCTAATTTTAAAGATTGTCGATACAACTAGCACTGTAATTTGTTCACTCTATTATATTCAGAGTATAAGACTTGTTTCAGGCAGATGAACAAATACTATTATCTGGATAAAATATTATTTACATTACTTTTCTATTCAAATTTTAAATTTAACTTTCTACTGCGTAAATAATCGTACAAAAATGAGTTTAATCTGTAAAAAATCCACTGACTCAGGAGTGGAAATTTTAAATATCTCTCTTCTTTTACTTCTTAGGTACGATCGTATCTTTTCTTTTAATAAGCTGATTTCCATTAAGATAGTAAAGAAATAAGAACGTTTTTAAAGAATATAAATTTATAGTCCGAAAGGTCTTTAAAGTTTCGAAGAAACAATCTTAGTTCAATCGCTGAAAATCATAGATATCAGTCGAGTATTGGTAAAAATATCTTTATTCTACGCTTCGACACTTCCTACTTATGCTGTACATGTTCCAGTATTTTTCCTAAAATATTATTGCTATTGTGATGGCCTATTAGTAATTGTATAATGGTATAAATAAAACGAGAGACATGGTAGACCGATGATGTCGTAGTCAGGGCCTATTCTTGACGCGAGTAACCTAGGTTCGATTGCCGTGGCGCCACTAACATTGTTAAAAAGTAATTTTAAGTGCTAAATTTACCAACTTGGCGTTGAAGGAAAACATTGTGGGGAAATCTACCAGTTTGAGAAATAAAAAGAAATTTATTTAAAAAATCTTCACACAATTCCCAATACAGGGGTGGACAGATGTCTAATCTAGACAATTATTTGTCCTTAGATTTAATTATTAGTCTGATTGGATTATTAGTCCTTTGATACACCTTCCACCGAAAATATTTTCGGGACAACTTGATAGGTGGTGAGCCCGTCGCCTTCTTTATGTCCAAGTCAACGATATAATTCATACATAAGTTTTTGAAGAACCTTCTGCCACCTGGAGATCGAACTCGGGTCTCTTGACTCAAAATTTCGACCCCTACCACATGGCTAACGTGAATTTTTGAGCCATATAATATTCACAATAATGGAGTGATTAGTCAATCGCACTTTGAAACTCGAGTTAAATGCCCAGTTGGTAGGCTCGTATCAATGAGTTTCTTTCAAAAACTTATGTACTATTTACATCGCGGGCTCGAACATAAAGACGGCGAAAGTTTAACCACCTATCACGTTGTCCCAAAAATTGTCTACGGTGAATTGGAAGTGGTGGTAGTGGGTCGAAAGGACTTAATTATCTTAACCTCTGTCTTTTCCAATATTGAGAATGATGTGAAGATGTTTTTTTTTGTTTTAGGAAGGGTGAAGTTCGCCAACATGCACTGGAACAGTGTGGCGGTACAGTGCAGTGTGGTTCCTCTGCTCTAATATCTCCTAAATATTTAAGAGAAGGCCATTTACCATCATTACTCTACTCTTTTAGATAAAACTAAACTATGAATTTTGGCGATTTGTTCTCTTTAGCTACTCTATCAAGGACAATGCGTTGAAAATATAATAAAAAATTCGTTTTGCCCGAACAAATTATAATCTCCATTTCATAACACCTCTGTAATATTATTTCAAAAATGGAATTGACAATATCATCTTTTAGGTATATATGTATATCAATTACCACACTTCTAAGCTCAATTAATAGTTTCACACACATTTTAACCTGAATTCACTCTCATATTATTGAAGTGAAGTATAATATTTGCGTTAATAAAAAAAAGTTTATATTTTGCATTACGCTGCTTCTATTTCAGCTTCCCAAAAGGAATACATGTATCGTTTTTTACCCCGCTCACCCGGCGCTGTCTGTCACTGGAATTTTATTTTATTAACTTTATTTTTGTTTGATAGGTGGTGGTTTTGATAGGTGGTGAGCCCGTCGCCTTCTTTATGTCCAAGTCAACGATATAATTCATACATAAGTTTTTGAAGAACCTTCTGCCACCTGGAGATCGAACTCGGGTCTCTTGACTCAAAATTTCGACCCCTACCACATGGCTAACGTGAATTTTTGAGCCATATAATATTCACAATAATGGAGTGATTAGTCAATCGCACTTTGAAACTCGAGTTAAATGCCCAGTTGGTAGGCTCGTATCAATGAGTTTCTTTCAAAAACTTATGTACTATTTACATCGCGGGCTCGAACATAAAGACGGCGAAAGTTTAACCACCTATCACGTTGTCCCAAAAATTGTCTACGGTGAATTGGAAGTGGTGGTAGTGGGTCGAAAGGACTTAATTATCTTAACCTCTGTCTTTTCCAATATTGAGAATGATGTGAAGATGTTTTTTTTTGTTTTAGGAAGGGTGAAGTTCGCCAACATGCACTGGAACAGTGTGGCGGTACAGTGCAGTGTGGTTCCTCTGCTCTAATATCTCCTAAATATTTAAGAGAAGGCCATTTACCATCATTACTCTACTCTTTTAGATAAAACTAAACTATGAATTTTGGCGATTTGTTCTCTTTAGCTACTCTATCAAGGACAATGCGTTGAAAATATAATAAAAAATTCGTTTTGCCCGAACAAATTATAATCTCCATTTCATAACACCTCTGTAATATTATTTCAAAAATGGAATTGACAATATCATCTTTTAGGTATATATATATGTATATCAATTACCACACTTCTAAGCTCAATTAATAGTTTCACACACATTTTAACCTGAATTCACTCTCATATTATTTAAGTGAAGTATAATATTTGCGTTAATAAAAAAAAGTTTATATTTTGCATTACGCTGCTTCTATTTCAGCTTCCCAAAAGGAATACATGTATCGTTTTTTACCCCGCTCACCCGGCGCTGTCTGTCACTGGAATTTTATTTTATTAACTTTATTTTTGTTTGGTCGTTGAAAAGTTACTGAATATTATAATTGTCATCCATCACTTTCACTGATAATAAAATATTGAAAAATTATTGCTGTAACGAATAAAAGTTAACAGTGGTAGAGCCACGCAGCAGCTTTTGTTGTTGCATGTATGGGGCCGGCTCGACCGGGGAAGTACCACGACCTCACAGAATACCGGCGTGAAGTAGAAGTCTAACAAACTTCTGCGTTTCGTCGGGGCACTCTAAGTGAGGCAACGCATCTGCTATGTCTCTGGTATTACGGGTGTTCATGGGCGGCGGTAATCACTTACCATCACGTGAGCCACCTGCTCGTATGCCACCCTTTTCTATGAAAAAAAAGAGTCGCGATAGCCTAGTGCTTGGGTGATCGGAATTCGGGTCAAGAGACCTGGGTTCAATCCCCAAGCTTCCTACCAATTTTATCAGAAGGTTTTTTCAAAAACATACGTACGATTTATATCGTTGGTAAAAATATCTTTGGTAGACTGTGGGTCGAAAGGCCTTTTACTGTTTAAACATTATTTTACAAGTAACACTTAACTGTCTAGACCTCTTTCTACCCTTGTATTGGGAATGGCATGAAGAAATTAAAAAAATCCTTATTTTTACCCTACAAATATCAGAGTCTGTCTGTATCAGAGTACTTTGACCGTCTGTTTCACTTTTGTAATGTTGACTGTACACGTTTCTCTTATTGCATTGCTTTTTGTACTTTTTGTTTTGTTTTATTATTGGCCATTAATTACTAGTTACTTTTAACGTCTCATTAGCGAGGCAATTTCGTTTAAATATTCTTTTACAAATAACACTAAGTGATAATAAAAGATTGTTCTAGTTTCTTCAAAAATTATCACGCATGTTAACTCCATAATGAGCGACCGCAAAGCTTTCTTTTCGTATAAAATGTATATATACGTTATAGATAATTCATATTTTAAGATAGTAGTATCGGGCCTAAAACCAGCACGTATGCAATTGCAATTCCAATACAGGGGTAGACAGAGGTCTAGTCTAGACACTTAACTTACTTTTTTTGACACGTTTAAATAGAAACTTATTTTAATGAATAAAAGATACACATGAAATGACGACCTGAAGATACCTTAAGGAGTAATCCGTTTGAATCAATTTTAAATGGAACATGTACAAGTGAGCAACAATTACCTCCAATGAACCATTACTTTGCGAATGCAAATAAATGTTACTAATTCCTTTCAATGTATAGTTCTATTTTCTTGACAATAACACAACTTGAAAGCTAATCCATTTTGCAGTCTACACTGTTAAATGAAAATACCATCAAATAACAAAAGCATGTGGCGTAATGCGTGCGCTATCTCACAATCACAGCCTGAGTAATGAGACGACTTCCATACCGTCCATCAGATAATACGTACGCAGACTCATTGTGAGTAGCAGTGGAATTGTTCTAAATTACTGTAATTGTTCTAAAACAAGCTGGCTTATGAAATAAGAGATCATTTTCTTTCCAAGGAGCGTTCCTAAATAATATGAATATAGACATAAAATTTTTATTGAGCTCAGTTTAGAGCCTGGCCTGAAAATTTAAGACCGTGGTGTTTCCCGAAAAGGGAATTTGCCATTATCACCAAGTATACACAGCGAAGTCATGATAGCCGAGTGGTTTGGTGGATGGAATTTTGAGAGAAGAGACTCGAGTTCGATCCTCTGGTGGCCGGCTCGTACCAATGGGTTTTTCAAGTGTAATCAAGTGTTAGTCTTAGTGTCAGATATGTAATGTTACACGCTGCTGAGTGTCAGCAGTCTGTTTTATAATGATATGGTATTTTATACAGTTTTCTCAACGTTTGTCGGTAGCCATAAGCTTGTTCAAGGCTTTCCCTTAGTCATCTCTGACGACACCCACAGGATTCCTTCTGGGAGGTATATATTCTCAGAACGGCATCATTCTGAGGAAATTTCATATTTCATTCACTTTGGAATAAGAAATCACGCTTATTTTACAATACAAATGCATTTTAGACTATTTTAGATATAAGTCGTGCAAAAAATAACTACTATTGTACAAAATAAATTTCTTATTCCAGCCGATCCACAGTAGAATAGGCCTCGTCTAAAGATCACTACAGCTCCATCTTATGTTTTTGGCTTACATAGTATTTCGGTGATATTGTTTGCATCGTTCTATCTTGTATGAGGTCGCCTTTATTACTTTTGCTTGTATGAGATTGCCAACCGAGTATTTCTTTGTCGAACGACTTAATATTTGTAAATATTGTTTCTTTTATTTGATCTATATAGATCTTTTATAAATTTTCATTAAACATTACCGTCATAAAAACAACAACTTGCACCTTTAACGTAAACAGAATATTTTTCCAATATTTTTCGAGATGGTTCTCACCATGTGGTGCCATTGTAGTGTAAGAATATCACTCCTTTTTTCCCATGTTTGTCGCGAGTGGTGATTAAGGGAAAATGCCGTGTTATTTGACATTACGCTCATTATGTTACTGGGTACTGACAGATAAGATATCCTTTGCTCGAAATTCCAGACTAAACCTAGAAACCAGGTCGGAAAGTTCTAGGTAAACCATTGACGGTCAGCTGCGTCTAAAGTACAAACTGTCGATGGACTGGTGTTGCGATGGTCGTTATATATGTTTAGCATCTACTCGTCTGTCATCAAGACTTAAAATTTTCATTACTTTTCTTTGCAAAAATACGGAAAGAAAGGAATATTGTTTTGCTGAAACTTAACAACTGAGTGGTTATTAGTATATATCACTAATAATTGGAGACTATGTACAAGCAAAATAAAAGTGTTCAAGGCTATGTATAAATAAAGGAAACATGTTATGAGCACCGAGGAGCCAAATTCTTTTAAACAGTTTTTTCAATTTTTTTCTTCATTTCTCTTTACTTTAAATCAAATATATCTCTCTAATCTCCTGTAGCTAAAAAATAAAAAATTAAACTGAAAAATGTCCATGTAAATAACATAACCCTGTTTTTTATTAAGTTAAATAAATAAATTAAATATATATCTTCACGCAATTCCCAGTACAGGGGTAGACAGAGCTCTAGTCTAGACAATTAAGTCCCTTCGACCCACCTTCCACAATATATTTTCGGGACAACGTGACTGGTGGTCAGCTCGTCGCCGTCTTTACGTTCAAACCAACGATATAATTCGTACATAAGTTTTTGAAAAACCCATTGGTACGAGCCTGCCACCTGGGGATCGAACTCGGGTCTCTTGACTCGAAATTCCGACCACCCAACCACAATCGTATCTTTTTAAGTTAAATCTTTGAAATTTAATTATCTAATGTATAATGTTATAAACAAAGTTTTTTTTTTAAATATCACCCCTTAGTGGTTAAAGTTAAAGATAGGAAGCACGAAATTTTGATAAACTTTTTTCTGGAGCATTGAAGCACATAGGGATTTTACAAAATGTAATTAAATTTGAGAAGGTTAATTACGGCTTGAAAGTTTGTAGAGAAATTTGTCACTTTTGTAAGAAAAGCCATAAAATATTTTATCTTCTACGTATATGACCTTCACGAGCCTAAGACATAAAAAAAAAGATTAATGTGTACTCAATTGTGTTGAACCGGGATCATATGAAATGCTTCCATATACATTAATTCCATGCAACAATAGTTTGAACATAGGGAAAATAAGTTATAAGCGTGGAAAGTAGTAAGTGTAACTATCACGAAAAAAATTGTTTTTGGGTTAAGAATTCAAATATTTGTTTTTTGAGTTACCAAGTACTGAATCTGTGATATGAAACTTAAATCAAATAAATTTTATCAACAATAAAAATATTTCGTTACGATAGCCGAGTGGTTGGGTGATCGGAATTCGAGTCAACAGACCCCAGTTGAATCCCCAGGTGATAAGCTCATACCAATGAGTTTTTTCAGAACATTTGTACGATTTATATTGTTGGCTTAAACATAGAGATTGTGATTGTGTGATGTTGTCCCAAAAATATCTTCAGTCACAGGAGGCTAGAAAAGGGGCTGGCCCTACACGGAATGGCGTAGAGATATTTTTTTAAAAATATTTAATTATAATTTACTTACTTTTCTCATTATTTTGTTTTATTCTATTATTGTAGATTTGGATGATGATTGTAACCGTATTTAATTTTTGGTTCTGGCCCTCAAATGTCACAAAGACATATTATACATTAAGGTCTAAAGAATGAAAAAGATATACAGTTAATCAGATAATAGTCTAATAGCATATTTTCGCTGGAGTTATAATAAGATTTATCTATATTTTAGCGTCAATAATAACATAGATCGTTAAGCTCACGTAGTCCCAATAAAGCTTCGGTGTCTAATTATTTTATAAATATAAAAAAAAATATCTTCAAGCAATTCCCAATACAGGGATAGTCAGAGGTCAAGTCTAGACAATTAAGTCCCTTTGACCCACCTTCCACCGAAGATATTTTCGGGACAACGTGACAGGTGGTGAGCCCGTCGCCGCCTTTATGTCCAAGCTGAAACCAACGATGAAATTCGTACATAAGTTTTTGAAAAACTCATTGGTACTGCCACCTGGGGATCGAACTCAGGTCTCTCGACTCGAAATTCCGACCACCCAACAACTCGGCTATCGTCTAATTATTTTCATTGTCTAAATCTCTTTCCACCACAGTATTGAGAAATTGTATTGAAAATAAAAATAAATATTAATAATATAACTTCCGCATGTCACAGAAGTGTTAATAAATCTCATAAAATTGAATTTTGCTGTATTATGTGCTTGGGTAAGAAGTTTTCGAAAATCAGTGATAAGATATTTCCATCAAAAATCATTTTAGTCAAAAAAGATCATATAATATGAATGATGATAAAATATGTAAGATGTCAGCAAGACAAGCATTTAATAAGGATAAAATATTAAATAGATATACAATATTAATATACAAGATAGACGCTCAGTTTCTTAGATTGTCGATAGAAATTTGGTTATATTGTAAACGGAACGTAATAAAAGTGAGGCTCAGTTAGGTACTTAGCTAGTTTTTCATAGTTCATCATCATAAAGAAAGCATCAAACACATAATCTATCAAATGTATAAGTACACGTAAAAATACGTATGTAAATGCTTATAGAAACAACCGTAGATCGGGTGAAAACTCATATTCATCCGATAAATTTTAACCTTAAAATTGAATCGTCTATCAATCCCCAGATTCGTAGGCAACTTATCTTGCTTAACTTATTCAACGGCCTGTACACGTTTACTGCAGAACAAAAGCTAATACCGTAGTGAGAAATCGCCTCGCTTGATAACTGGATTGGCGATTTGATAGTTATTTATCACGCCATCTGTCTATAACCTCTGATATTTTAAAGGCATTTTTAATCACTAGTAAGTAGGTTATAGGACAAATAGATCATATAAACTTGGATAGCGTTGTACTTACTACAGTGATTAGTAGAAACCGACATTTATAGTCAACTTGGGAACAGTCGCTCGCTTTTCGTGTTCGGGACATAAAGACATCTAATTAAGTATTTTATTGAATGCTTTAAATAAGAAATGTTTTGAATAATCAAATAAATACTTATAGAATGTAAAATAAAATAAAATAAATGTCTTCCCAATACAGGGGTAGAAGGAGGTCTAGTCTAGACAATTAAGTTCCTTCGACCGTGACGGGGAAAGTGTCCACCGAAGATGTTTTTGGATAACGTGACAGGTGGTGAGCCCGTCGCCGTCTTTTATGTCCAAGCCAACGATATGAGTCGTACATAGGTTTTGAAAAAACCATTCCGATCACCCAACCACTCGGCTATCGTGACATATATTTATAGAATGTAAACCTTATATTTTAGAACTTCTCAAGTTTAAGAAATTCGTAAAGACTGTTTAATGAAAAGTTATTAATGCCTTAGTAAATGTAATAATATGTACAGCTTGACATTACAAAAAAAAGTATGGTAATTTAAAATATCCATTTTTTAAGCACCCGGCAGTCTCAATCAGTTTGAAGATAATTTAATTTTTAAGTAGTTCACATATAAAGCAAGTGTGACTTGTACGAATGGCACCGAGTATAATGTTTCACATAATTTATAGATGCGTTTAATCCATCTAAATCTTAAGTTAACATACATAAATAAAATTTAATTAAGCCCACATATCTGCTACAGTGATGGAATTAAACTCGCCTAGAGTGAAGGAAATGTTTCAATGCAATGTTTCTATTATTATTTAATTTAATACTAATATAAATTTGTAATTCTATCTATTTAATGCTATTAAACTAAATCATTTATATCTTCTTTGGATATGATAATCTCTTAACATCATCATTAAAGCCAAACACATTTAAAAACTATTGGAGTAGAAATATCAAAAAAGTCCTTGAAGTAAAGAAAATACTTGATACAGAAGGAAACTCTATTCTCTATACGAATTTATATGTTACACAACGACGTGGACATGCGTATTAGCCGCATATCCGACCCGAAGCGTGAGTTTTCTTTACCACAACCAACAACGCAACCAAAAAGAAACTCTATTGCTTCGAGAGCAAGTTTCAAATTTCATAAGATTCAGGATTGAGCAAGCGCTTTATGTTGGGCGGAGGCATCGAATCAAGGATGATTTCAGTTGAAGACTCGTCGCGTAAGGGGTAGTATCGAATTCAAACCCCATTTTCTGTAAATTACTGAAAAAAATAACCTATCGGTGACCACAATCAAATCCATCCATAGATAAAATTTTGTTCTAATGATACTCCTAATGAATAATGTCTATTCATATTACTACTTTATGCTATCAAAGACAGCGTGCTATCGAGTATAAATGTGACATAAATAGAGATGTGTCTGTTTTCGAAATTTATGAAATAAGTTATAGATAGAGTTAAAATACATCCAACTTATTATTAGGTATTATTCGCTCACATAGTTTGCATCATGCTATCAGTGTTAAAATAGCCTTAAAATAAAAAAAAAAAACACGTGTACATATACTGTAAGTGCATGCATTCATTAGAATTATGGTACTCATACTTAGTTTATGTTAATTTAAAATTCCTTTAAAACACAGATTATATAACCAAATACTATAACAGCATATTTGAATATTACGGAATCTGAAATGTCTTTATTTCATTTAATAAAGTCCTCAAAGCCGAATGTGTCACAGCGTATTTGTTTTCAATTATTCTTGCTTTAAAGAAGTCAAAAAAATGTGAAGTTATGTTTTTCTTGTCATAGATTGAAATAATAAAAATAACTGTTATAATTTTTTTATGTCACCTCACAATCATAAAAACGTTATGCGTAAACTTCTACTAAAATTTATTATTATTATAAACTTAAAATGTGACTATTAATTTTATTTTTTATACATATTTTTCTTTTTTTATTTTGTTTAAAACAACATAAATAAACTTTTACTAAATTCAAATAAGTCTCAATATACAGTAAAATGAAATGGTATTGTTTCTTGGCTTAACGTTAAATAAACTAAGAGAAACGCAATTCGGGCGCAAATTTGGGCGGTGCTTTATTTCATTTCAGCGATTCCAGATTGGGAAGTTGTAATAGTAACGCAGGCTTACTATAGGCACTTTAACCACTATACTTTGTGTAATATAGTATAGTATGTATACGTCTTAACCGGTATATATTGTATGATAACGAAATCAGACGCGGTATTCATATTAAATCAATGTTGTTTGTTGTTGAAAATAACCTGAAAGCAAAAACTTAGTACGGAAATAAAAAATTGGCTGATTAAGTAAGTATGACTTCGGACTAACGACAAGTGAAAATATTGTTACGTTTAAGTATTTCGCTTAGTAAACAGTATAATAATAAATAACCTTACCGTAAATACAAAATATTTTATAGTAACATCTGATGAAAGTACGTTGAACTGACACTAAATGAAAAATTTTTGCACATGTCTAGACATGTGATGTCCTATTAAATGGTTAATAGTTGCTCCATATACTCGGAAACAGGTTACGCTCAATGTTTGCCTGCGGCTAACAATTCACATAAAATAATACGGGCATATAGATTAGTTTTTAATTAGATATATTGTCGAATATGTAGTATATTATATACTATATTATATTAGTTTTTAGAAAACAAAAAGAGAAGACATTAGCAATATGGCAGATTTAAAAGATTACATTATCGTTAAAACGGATAAAGGCTTATTCTATGGTTTGGGCACGTTGAACGAATCGATGAAAACCGATTGGTGAAGAGAATAATTGAGATCGAGAGTTACGTCCGAAGACCATGTGAGCATTTCCTCGAAGAATGGAGAGTCAAAAGCGCTGAAATACCTAGACGGGCATGTATGAAGAAAATAATGAATTTGAACGAAGCGAAAAAGATATGCAAGGATCGTATACTATATACTTAGGGATCTGTTCTTTCTGGCTACCCCGTCAAGGATTACGAATGAAGAGAAGAAAGATTCAATAAAACTCCAAGATCATACTGTTCCTCAGATAACTCAATTACGTAGCTAAAATAAGTATTTTCTAAAATATAGGAAATGTAGACTGCTGTAATTGTATGAATTTTGGCTACACGATACGACAACACGCATGGTGCTGTAAATAAATGGATAAAATTATTTTGTTGACGTATTTTTTGTCAATGATGAAAATTGCATATCTGTCCAAAAATGAATATCTGTCATCAAGAACCGTATGATAAAATTAAAGCTGTTCCAGAGCAGTTAGCTGCTCTTTGTATTTAATAATTATCTTTGTAGTTAATCATAAATTCATTTTAAAGTGAAAAAAGAAGTATAACTATATTTGGCAAAAAAAAGAAATTAAATAAACATAAATGAATATAAAACAAGTCAGTCACTTGAACATCAGTGACCCTATTCCATATTGAAATGCGACTATGCAACAGTAAAGTTACGTAACTGGATTAACTTTAAATAAAAAAAAATTCTGTAAAGAATATTAAAATATACTTCTGATCAGCCTAATTCTTAACTGAGGGGCATATCATAACTTTGGCTATTAAGTGCATTGTTAATAAATTGTTAAATAAATTAGTAACGATCCGGTTAGTAGCCGGCCTGGCCGGCCGTTTACACGGGCTTTCCAAACTAAAGGTTGCGGGTTCCAATCTGACTTGGGGTAGACATTTGTGATATTATTGTTGTAGTAATTATTGTTTGTTGGTCGAATTAATAAATATATAAATGTCTTCACACCATTCCCAATACAGGGATAGACAGAAGCCTAGTCTAGACATTCCCTTCGACCGACCTTCCATCGAAAATATTTTTAGGGACAACGTGACAGGTTGTAAGCCATTCGGCGTCTGTTTTGTCCAAGCCAACTATATAAGTCGTACATAAGCTTTTGAAAAAACCCATCCGTAAGAGCCGGAGATCCCCTGGTGGATCGAACTCGGGTCCCTTGACTCGAATTCCGATCACCCAACGGCTCGGCTATTGTGACTACAGGTAGGTCGAGTAATAGATGTTTACATGTACAGATGTCTATTAATCAAATTTTGTAAAAAAAAAAAATTTTGTATACATCTGTAATCCTATTTTAGCGTTGGCTGGGATCTAAAACAGCTATGGGGTTACCAACTGTCACGTGGTCCCAAATAAGTTTCGGTGAAAGGTAGGTTGAAAGAAAAATATTAGAAAAATGCGAGAACATGAAAAAAATAAGAGATAATTAATAATTTTGTCTTTCGCTCCTGACGTTTATGAGACAGATCTAAACTTTTTTAAATTATGCTTAAATAAAATCATTATTATGGTAACAAACACAAATGCACTCTATTTAATGGATATTATAAGTTTTAATTACGGTATTAACAATAATGAACCTTAAACGAAAATACGACTGCATATTGTTAAAGTTTTATGAGAATAAGTCCATCGACCCAACGGAATCGACGCCAGTTAGTCTACTGTAATCATGAAATGCTACAAAAGAACTGTGGTACTTCGCTTAACTGCAAACAGATTTATGTCGAGACATTTTCTGAACGTATATCAAATTCCTTTAACCAATGAGAAGCAATTGATGCGAAATATATTTTTACTGAGGTATAAAATAGCTAATTAAGCGTAGGTTTATCTGTTTTAGGTTTATTGCTATATTTAAATTTACTTGCTGAATGAAAATAATTTCATTATTGAAGTGGAAAATATTATAGCGCGAAGGAATAGACGAATTCATTACACTGTATCACTATTAAATAGAAACAATCAGTTGTTTACACCTATTTACTTTTAAGTGTAATATTATGGTGATGTTTATTACATTAATTGTGCAGTTTTTTTCGAATTTTATTATTTACGAATGTAAAATTATTAATGAATAAAGCAATTTATCTTTAATACAATATTATGATAATGTAAATTATTTAATGATATTGCACAAAAAGATAAACTTCCTTTGTGCGGTTTACAGAAATAATTTTGTGATTATAAAATTTAAACTACACGATTATTTATAACAATTGCAATCAAAGTTATTTATGTCAATTTGTTCTGAACTTTCTTCCTCATTCTATTACTTTGACAAAATATTAGGAAATAAAACTTCAAATTCGCAATTAAATTAAATAAATATTAAATTCTTGTTCAAGTTCTCCATCCCAGTCCAAAATACCCATAATCATATTATAAATATAAATGTAACAGGGCCTGTGTGTCCATTAGTCTTTGACAGTTAAGTCAATTGTTAGTGAAAAAGTTACATAGGTAACATGAACACTGGACTTTTTTTACACGAAAAATAATACCAAAACGTTTCTTCGAGGCAAAACTTCTGGCAACTAATATTATATAAATAAATGATCAATTCCTTTTACTTAATAAAACGGAATTGGGTTATCGAAGGTTAACGTCGCAGTTTTGCAACAATACGAAGTATATACTGCGTAAATTAAATACCAAATTTAATATACTAAAAAGTAAAAAATTTAATATATAAATTATATTTTCACAGTACTTACGTTTTTTATTTGGATTTTTCGTTTTATTATTTCAAAACGTAGCGTCTTCGGTAAATTACATAAAGGTTATTGAAAATAGGGAAATAAAACAGAATTGTCTTTATTTTTTCAAAATGTTTACTAATTTTAAGATTACAAAGTTTACAAAATTGAAAGTAATTAAGAAATAGGTTCATTTATATCCTTTATAAATGAAAAGATGTAAAAACAATTGTACAGACGTATAATAAATATCTTATTTATCAATATTTGAAATAAAAATTCAACAAAAGGAGATTATAAGTGAGTAAAAAAATGTCATTAAAAGTGGCAAAGTGTTAGACGGTAAGCGGATTCATGTATCGCACAGATAAAAACCTAAATCGGATTATGTTCAGTGAATCAGATACCACATGTATCAATTTATGCAGTTGATGAAGTAATAAAAGACACTGTCCATGATAGTCTGCCTTCTCGCTGAGCTTACGTCATTACAGGTAAGTCCATTTCACAATTTACATTTATACATTTTAAGAGAAATTCGATTGATAGAAATATAATTTTAACATCCCGCCCATGTCAGTTTTTAATTTGTCTTCAATTCAATTACAGTTATTTGTTACGACAAGTGTTATTCATCGACAAAAATATACATACATAAATACATACACGCCTCTATCCCGTAGGGGTAGGCAGAGACCACTTCTTTCCACATGCTACGATTCTTACATACTTGTTTCGCTTCGTCCACTTTCATTATTCCCTTCATACATTATCTTCGATTTGGGTACTCTTGACCAGGCCTTTCTTCAGGACGCCCCTGATTTGGTCTCGAAACGTCCGCCTAGGTCTTCCTTTCCTACACATCCATTCACTTTTTTCGTCAATCGTTCTTCATTCATTCTCTCGATATGGCCAAATATATAAAAATATAACCCAAATTAATATAAAACTGATACAACTGAAAAATTTTAATAGCTTCCTTATTTAATTTTTTTATTTTATTACTTGTTTCCCCGTATGTGACGCAAGAGGCATCAAGAGGAAAGTCCATAAAATGTTGTTGCCTACCAAGGAATGGGGGATAACCATCGTGAAAAAAAAATACCAGACAAAATTAGCAGCATATATGTCGGTAACGGGCAGCAGCGATTAATTTATAAGGTTTAACAGTGGTAGAGTTAAGTTTAACAGTGGTAGAGCCACGCATCAGCTTTTGTTGTTGCATGATTGGGCCGGCTCGACCGGGGAAGTACCACGACCTCACAGAATACCGACGTGAAGTAGAAGTCTAACAAACTTCTGCATTTCGTCTGGTGAGTGCAGGTAACCGGTAGAGTTATTGCAAATCCTTCTTATGAGCGAGGTCATATCCTACAGTGAACTTTTAGTGACCGTTAAGTTAAGAAGAAAAACTATTATTTGTTAACTAAAACTTTTAACGTTTTTATTATCTATCTAAGTCACGATAGCCGAGTGGTTGGGTGGTCGGAATTTCGAGTTCGATCCCCTGGTGGCAGGCTCGTACCAATGGGTTTTTCAAAAACTTATGTACGAATTATATCGTTGGCTTGGACATATAGGCGGCGACGGGCTCGCCACCTGTCACGTTGTCCCGAAAATATCATGGGTGGAAGGTGGGTCGAAGGGATATAATTGTCTAGACTAGACCTCTGTCTACCCCTGTATTGGGAACTGCGTGAAGATATTTATTTATTTATATTAAATCAAATAAAAATCACTTTCATTTAATGTAATATTTGACGAATAAATATTGCACATTCATAAACAGTGTTTGTTTTTGAATGTGCAATTGTAGTTAAAACATAGATTATTTCGCCTGAATATGTTTTCCAATTTTTGTTATCTTCATACAATTTCCCATACTGGGGTAGGCAAAGTCTAGACAATTAAGTCTTCTTGACCCACTTTTCACGAAAGTTCACTTAGTGCAACATGACAGATGGTTAGCCTATCGCCGTCTTAATGTCTAAGGAACATAAATACCTATTTATATGTTTACTTAGATAAATATTCATAGATACACTTGTGTGATGAATGTGAATAATCATTAATGTTCATTACACAAGTGTTGTCCCTAGCGAGATTCGAACGCTCAGCTCTTAGCTTTAATAGCAGAGTTGCCACCAACTCGGTTACCGGGTCGTTTTATGTTTATAGTAACTATAACGATTTTATTTTTAAATGAAAAGATTAATATGGGTAATCGAATCAGGAGACCTGATGGAAGATTTGTATTAATTATTTTTTAAGTAAAAGTGAAATGAGTATCTGTGTCAAATCTCAAATAAGTTCACATTAAATGTTACTTGAAATAAAATTATACTTAAAAGAATTTTCGTAATAAAACAATCATATTCTTAAGCTTTTTTAAAAGATTTATTTAAATTTCTAATAGACATGTAGCATTGTATATGATACTTTTGAAGTGATTAAAAATCAACCACACTCCAAAAGGGCAGCTCATTGCAGCAGTAGAATGGCGTGACTCAAGTATTATGTACAATTTATAAGATCTAATCCGCACTGGGTTGATGCGGTATTTCGAGTTGCCTCTAGGGGGAACTTTGTCGTTCCACGCCACGCTTCACCGCACCGCTGTAGCCAGTGTTTTTTAGAGACGTGGCGCGGAAAATTTTCCAATTAAGCTATGATCATGGTCAACTAATTCGAGCAGCACATTATACGGAAGATGAGAAAACATTTGATACACCATGTAATATTTTAGTTGTCTATATATACTCAACGAATGACGGATTTTTGGAATAATTTCTTATATAATACATCTATATTGAACTTTTTCTTTTCTGACTTTCTCCACCCGTTCCACAATAAATTCACTATATTTTTTTCTTCAGTGTTCTTTATTTGCGTTTAAAAGTTGAGAGCCATGTAGGCAATTGCAGGCGGAAATCCGTGTGGAACCGCTTCGCATCAGCGCCGCGGCGTACTTTTATAGTGCGGTTTCACAATAAATGCATCCCATACTTATACCTACATTACACAGAGTTTTGTAGATATATCTATGGGATGAATTTTGTAAATTTCGAACTAAAATTATGTATTTCTCTAAGTTATTTTATAACTTATCAGCATACTAACGTATATGAACTAATTCATTAGTGGTTGTTATTTTTCAAACAATATTAAAAACTAAAACAAAAAAATAGTTGTTATTACAATAAAATGGTTAAAAGGATTGAATAACGTATAATTTAGTATCAGAATATGAGGTATCTTATAAAATAATCTCTTCACCGCATTCCTGATACAGGTGTAAACAGAGGTCTGGACAATTAAGTCCTTTCGACCCACCTTCAATCGAAGACATTTTTTGGGACAACGTGACAGGTGGTGAGGCCATCGCCGACTATATGCCCCAGCCAACAATAAACGTACATAAGTTTTTGAAAAAACCCATTGGTACGAGCCTTAATATAAAATATCTCTTATCGTTGAAATTTGTCCAGAATGTGAGAAGGAACTCAATTGAGATATTTTGTTCAATTTTTTTAATATTGTTACTTTTTCTTCCTTTAATACTTTTTATTTATATTCTTTTTTATTCTACTTCAAGCACAGTTCCTGATGGGGTATCTATTGAGAACAGATCAGTGTCATAATTCATATATAATTCTTTCGCTTGTTTCAAATTCATCATTTTATTTGTATTTAAAGGTTTCTAGGTATCTAACGGCTCTTAACTCTCTCTTTTATTTTTTACTTTCGTTCTGACTATTCACTATTCGATCTTCACTCATTCGTTCAATGTAAGCATCGAAAGCATATAGAGAGTCTAGAAAGGAATATCGGTTAATTTGCGTGGTCGAAGACAGTGACTCGTCATTAGTTTATTTATAAGGCGTTACTGTCTGTTTCTTTCGCAGAGGAAAAATTGCTCTAAAAATGAGACAATGAATATCAGATATTATGTCACAAATATCAAAACACAATCAATCTCAGATTTCCCAACTCAATTAAATAAAACATTTAGAATAGACATAATAAATTGCACCCAAAATAAAAACGTTATGGTTAATAATACAAGTATACATTATAAAGTACTCTTTGATAATACAAAATTCACATTTATATTGTATGATATTTTGCTGACTAACAGTCAATTGATTGATCGATTTGTTAGAATTTTGTTTAGTTGGCAGCCATTCAAAACTGATGGCATTTTATGAAGATAATCCATAGTATTTTTTACAACTTTATAAAGATATATTCATATATTAATAACAACAAACTAATAACACGAGTTTAGCTTGTGGATAGTTTATAGGTACTCTTTATAAACTATCTACAACTTAAACTCATCGTAAACTTTTCTACTGTACTTTGTATTTTTATACCGTCATACATGGATGCTTTAAAATTTACAGAGTACTTAATGTCTAGTGAATACAACCCGTAAGATAGACAAAAGGCGTAGAAATAAGTGCTCATAAATTTTAATTTAGTTGTTTTAAGCATAACAAAAGAATACTTTTAAATTGTCATTTTAGGAAAAAAAATAATTGCTCATTACTTAAAAAATCGTTTATAATATTACTCTAATGTACAAATTAAAATTTTCATAATAAACGCTTTTATTTAAGAAAAAATATATAGTTGTAAGTTACTGCTATGTTATTATTATTCTGGTGATTAAAATGTTTTCTTAATTTTTTGGGATATAATTATTATTCTGGAATATTTTATGCAGAAATTGAAGAGCAATAAATTAATATTTACTTAAAATTTTAATCGTGATTATAAGGTCTGCTAAAATGTGAAAGATAACCAGCAGTTGCATATTATTTTCATATTTTATTTCTTATTATATAATTGTAATGTTGTGTATGTTTGTATTTTTTATATGCAAACACACAGAGCACACCAATAGCTTATAACCTGGAGTAACTAATAGGATACTTTCTCGCCGAAAATGAACGATTCGTCTATGAGAAATCTGAAATATGTTTTTGCCCAACGGATTTTAATTTACAGCATTAGGGATTTGGAGAGTAATATAGGTCTATTTTTTACTCCAGTATAAAGGAACCTCCGAAAATTCTAATTACGATAATAAATTTAGTGTTAGGTACACTCGTCTGAGTAAGCATGTTAGTACCGTTAAAATTATCATAGCAATTTAAGTCTAAATTTACTGTAGTAAATATATAATAGCTATGCCGATCCTACAGGATCGGCATAGCTATTATATAATGTATATATATATATATATATATATATATATAATAGCTATGCCGATCCTGTAGGATCGGCATAGCTATTATATATTTTGGGGATGCAATTCCACTCTAATTTCCTTTCCATAAAATTTTGTCTGTCACTTATTATTCCATGCATGTAATAAAATATCTTAGACGTTTATTATTGACCAATAAAAGGAAAAAGATATGTATTTCATTCTTAATGTCTTAATACTTTGAAATACAAAAAAAACTACCACTGTGCCGATGAGCCGAGATAATAATAAAAAATTAGCATGGTGACCTACATTGGTAACGATTTGAAGCGACGTTTCGTTATTCGTATTTTACGAGCCACACTAGCTTAGGAACGTTAAACTTGGTTTTAATTTCTAAAAACTGGTAATATGTGTTACTATTTTGTCACAACTATAGTTACAACATTAAATTTTGGGTAATCTTTATGAGAAATTAAAAGTATTGAGCTTCAGACGAGTTTCAGTAGTTATGATAATGAGTTATGAAAGTTGATATTTTTTTAAATCACAAGAAGGCATTTTCCCCAATACAACCAGTATAGTATAACTAGTACCTAATGAAAAATTTACACTGATGGCACCGACTGAGGCTAAACCATGTTCAGTATAGTAAAGAGTTAGTGAGAAAAACACAAGCGTTTCAAAAATAAATTGTGTTAAGCACTTTCGGGATTCCCTACCCTACTTAGCCATTTAATCGTTAACATAAAACGGTCAATGTAATAAAGCAGATTTGACTGTTTGTGTTCGTAAAGATTTCTTCTTTGTTTAAATATTTATAAGTGCTAGTCCTTTAACCTAGTAGCTTAGGTTTTGCTGCAAACTATAAGAGATTCTTTACGGTGTATTTTCTTAATGATGTCACAGATATTAATTATATCTGAGATAGCGGAGGTCATTTCCATTATTTTATATTTTATCTTTAAGATTTTTTTTTATTTATTAGAATCATTTTTACTTACTTTTTTTTATAAAAAATATATTTAATTTGAAACGTCTCCCGACCTAGCAAAATTTTAATGCACGCTGATCTGTTATGATTGAGCCAAACTTCATACTTGTATGAAACTTATTTTACAATCCTTGTTGTTTAGTGCTGTAACCGAAAAACAAACATTAATGTGCTAAAAGCAGATTCCTTAAAGTTCCATTTTTAATCAGAATATTTTTATTAATTTTTTAATTTATATTTTTTTATTTCTTATTAGTGTAAAAAGTTCTTCATGACTTACTTTCTTTAAAATTCAATAAAAATTTAATCAAAGTAAGACGAACTTTATAATGATATTTTCATATATTAATACAAGATTATCGACATAACGAGACATAAGTAATAATTTGACGTATTTATTAAAAATAACAAATTTAAATAAAATAACTATTTAGCGATTTTATCACGTTTTACTATAAAATGTCTTCACGCAATTCCCAATACAGTGGTAGACAGAGATCTAGTCTAGAAAATTAAGTCCCTTCGACCCACCTTCCACCGAAGATATTTTCGGGACAACGTGACAGGTGGTGAGCCCGTCGCGTTCTTTATGTCCAAGCCAACGATATCATTCGTACATAGGTTTTTGAAAAACCCATTGGTACGAGCATGCCACCTGGGGATCGAATTTGGGTCTCTCGACTCGAAATTCCGACCGCCCAACCGCTCGGCTATCGTGACTTCTTACTATCAACTCATAATTCCAAAGTTTTGGTCCTATTAAAGTTTATTTAAATGCAAGACATAGATGTTTTATCTTAATAAGAATCGATATGAAACTTTCATGCGTCAATTCCATCTCTTTGTATTTGCGATCTTTTAAATATAAATTAGAAAACAAGCTAAAATAACTTGAGATAAAATCATTACTTATACTTATTATTTCTCGAATTTTTGAAGAGAAAACTCTACTAAAAATAAATTTTGCAAAACTAAATATAAATATAAAAATAGCAAATTTTGCTAATTTTTCAAGAGAAAATATTTTTCATTTTTGTTATCGATTTGCTATCTTTCCGTAGATCTTGTAAGAGGCTACAAGGAATAAAAATTAAGGGAAAAAGTATATAGTGCACGACAAACGCAAAATAGCACTATCTATAAATGGCGGAATAAAAATATTGATAAATACCAGACAAAAAGTGAACAGACCGACAGTACCAAAGAGAATATAATCACTTAGTACTTGCTGCCAGGCAAGGTACAAGGTGTCTGATACTGTGCTCGCTAATTCACTTGCCAAGCGTCTTGATTAGGGCACATCCTACATCGCGAAAGCACAATTTCCTGTAGAGGATTTTTGTAGCCCGTTATTACGTTTATATGTATGTTTTATTCGGTGTTTACGCCATTTCTAATACAGGGGTAGACAGAGGTCTAGACAATTAAGTCGTTTCGACCCACCTTCCATAGAAGATATTTTTGGGAGACCGTGACAGCCCTTCGCCGTCTTCATGTCCAAGCCAACGATATAATTAAGTTTTTGAGAAAAACCCATCATGAGCCTGCCACCAGGGGATAGAACTCGGATCTATAGACTAGAATCCCGATCACCCAACCACTGGGCTATCTTGACTTAGTTCAATGTGTTTGTGTACGTAGCCCATTACATGTTTAATAATTAATAAACCGTAAATATGTGCATAAAATTCACCACCAATATGAACAGAGAATATTTATTAAAAAATATTAACATATTTAAACGTATTACGTTTATCAACGTAGTGCAATGTACCTACATAAGAAAAGCTAAAACTGATATTAAAATTAATAAATAGTCTGTATAAACATAGGACGGACTCACTACTTCATTTATCGGGCTTATGTAAAAATTATTAGGTTTATTAAGCTAATCAATCACAAAATTTAAAAATTCGTTTCTCTGTCAATAATTTAATAAATTAAAAAAATGTTTTAGGAGATATTTTACTACTGCAGAAATTTATTTCCGAAGAAGCAATATACTCGTAATATCTCCGATGTACGAGTTGATCGACGTCATCGTTTGATTTCACTTTATTTTATTATCACCCCGTAATATACGCCATACGGCTAAACTGATACCAGACGCAATCCACTTTTTAAGTTTAAGTTCCTAATTTGTTTCATATGGACCATGCTGTTACAGCCTGAAATAATTATATGTAATATATCAAGCGTATTTCAAGTAAAAATATGTTATTAGTTTTTAGTGTTGAATTAAAACAAAGATTACCATTTGCACACACGTATTTTATTAATAAACACGTCACCGTTTATTCTTTATAACATAAATAAATTAAAAAAATAATTTTAAGTCATACTTTTAGCTAGCAGTATTAATATAATAATACACCGATTTATTTATTAATGCCATAATATTCAAATGGTAATACTCAAAAACAAAATGCTAAGAGGCCTGTCATTTGTTATTTAATTTTCCAAGCAATAATCTGGATTACCTGTTTTTCCCGCCGATATATACGAAAATATGTTTTTCACAACTTCACGGTGTTGCCAGCTCTGAGGTGCCGCATTTTTACTTTGTCACGGGTATAAAAAAACAATAATGTTATCATCATTTTTTTCTTTCGATATCATAAGTGCTTTAACTACTTTTTATGATTACAGTAATGTTGATGGAATTATGTTTTGAGTTTTTGTATTGGAAGTCCGTAGAGGAATATGGTTAAGTGTTTAATATGTAAGAATAGAGCCAAAAGCTATAATTTCAACCGATTCCTCAGAAATAAAATAAGTGAGAACTATTACATTGTCATTATTCTAATAGAAAAAATTTTAACATAAATACATATTATCACCATAAATATATCATTGCCATTTAAGTTGCAATTTTTTTTTCATTTACTATTTATTTTATCTAGTACCTTAAACCATCTTCCTCACATTGCGTGACGTTCACAATAATTTCGTGAGGTGTGCGTGCACAGGCCGTACCTACCCTAAATATTTGAAAGGATGCTCTACGTTCAGGTATAAAAACATTTAACTACTGTTTAAAATAAAACGTATGAATTCCACAAAAAAAAAAATTATTAAACTTTTGAATTTAAAGTTCTCTTTTCACGTGATAATAGGTACAATAACGTTTTAGAAGAAGCAATCATACTAATTATCCAATTAGGATCAACTTTAAGTCCACGTTAATGATTACGATTATACCTATATATATATATATATATATATATATATATATATATATATATATATATATATATATATATATATATATATATATATATATATATATATATATATATATATATATATATATATATATATATATATATATATATATATATATATATATATATAAACTTTTGAATTTAAAGTTCTCTTTTCACGTGATAATAGGTACAATAACGTTTTAGAAGAAGCAATCATACTAATTATCCAATTAGGATCAACTTAAGTCCACGTTAATGATTACGATTATACCTATATATATATATATATATATATATATATATATATATATGTATATATATATATATATACTATATATATATATTTATATATATATATATATATATATATATATATATATATATATATATATATATATATATATATATATATATATATATATATATATATATATATATATATATATATATATATATATATATATATATAACTCCGGCGACAGGCTTGATAATATATTTATATTCTTAATAGATATATTCCAATTCAACTCCACTTACGGGTTCAAAATGTTTACATTTGCTGGACAGAGACACTACCACAGTGTTTGAAAAATATTTGAAAATATAAAAATGAAGTCTCTTAAAATATATATATTACAAGCAAAGAATTATGAAGGATATTAAAAAAATATATATCACTAGCGATCACTCAAACGGAGAATAAATAATAAAACGATCGAAGGAAAAAATGTTTGTGAGCTTCATGTAATTAGCAAGTTAATCGATAAAAGAGTGTAGCTCATATACAATACATTATAGTTACAGCGTTATTCGACAGCCCGATAGCATATTGGAAGTAGTGATTCTATGTTAATTTATACAAACACATGCATCGTAATTACAAATGTCTGTATTTGCAGTGTCGTAATTTTTTTTTACATAAAAATATTTGTCTTCGCAATTAAGTGTACTAGTACGAATTGAATAAAATAAAGAGTTTTTGCTTAATATTGGTATATAAAATTTCTATCCCTATTTTCATTACTACTAATATGAACTTTAAGTTTCAATGGGAAGTATTGACTATCCCATGGTCTAGTTGGGAGTAACCCCGCTTTGGAAGTAACTTTCACCACCAAAATTAACAAAGAATATTTATTAAATAAACATATATATATTTACGTGTATTACGTTTATCAACATAGTGCAATGTACCTATATAATAAAAGCTAAGAAGTAATATTAAAATTGATATATTTGTCTGTATAAACATAAGCCTCACTACTTTATTTATCGAAATTATATGAAAATTATTAGGTTATTGAGCTAATCAATCACAAAATTTAAAAAAAAAATCCATAAATTGGGAGTAATCCCGCTTTGGAAGTAAAGGGTTGCAGGTCTGAGTTGTTGTTATTCCTTATCGGAAGCTAGGCCACAATCCAGAATTGTTTTTCTGTAATGACTATGAATATTTGTACAGTAGTCACGCATAATTATACATATGATAATTATCTTTATAAAAATGTATGGCTTGGATACTAAGACGGCGAGGGACACCACCAAGCACGTCTCAAATGAGCTTCGTTCGGTGTAATGTAAATCCCGGAGTGGGGTATAATAAGATATATAAATCAACTTATATATATTATAGTCGATTGATTGGGTACTAGGAATTCGAATAAGAACCTCGGGCTCAATTCCCAGGAGAGGTCCATACCAATAACTATTCTGATACGATACAATCTTGACCACCTTTCACTTTGGCCAAAAACAAGCTCTAGCGAAATGTGCTTAATAAAATAATAATTAATAAAATATTTCCACCTATGTACTGACTCTCGATACCTATGAAACCTAAGGCACAGAGTCATCGAAGAGCCTTCTCATAGGTCCCGGGTTCGATTCCTGGTCGTGTCAATGTAGAAAAACTCTTTTTATATATTTTCTCGGATTTTGAAATCCAATGTTTGTGGTACCTTCATAGTTTCTCATTCCATACTATAAGTGCTTAAGCGCTTACTTTGGGACCCGATCAAAATATGTGATGTATGTCTTATCTAGGTATGTATGTATGTTTGTGAGTATACAGTAAGGTTTTATGCTTTTTCTGATAGACCCAAGTTTGTAGGGCCCATAAAACAGTCAGTGCCAGCACAAAGTTATGTATCGCGAGGCGTCAAGTTTACTGCATACTGCCTTCTGACCATCGGTGATTAGGCACCATTGACTTTGTTCCCGGAAGCTACACACGACCCACACCAAAACAACAAACGGCTAAAGTGCTCCCTAAGTATATAATTTCTTTTGCCTGTTCTAAACGTTATATTATCCGTTAACGGATATTTCACGTTACGTTCTCTCTTTCTTTCTTCTTCATTCTCTCTTTGATTTTAGTGGCGCAAACGAATATTTCAGGAGTCTCTGCTACAGTGGTGCTTAGGCTCTTAGTATTTGAAAGTAAAGGACTAGTTTCGGTTTGTGGTTGGGTGCCATATGTGCTTGTTATATATATAAGATAATGAATATTACTACTGTTCACTACACAAAGTTTTTTTATAGTTACAGCTCATTTAATTAATCAGGAAGCATGGGCACGAGTTACCCCAGTTTGTTCAGGGCGACAAATCCCCAGTGTGTCGGTTTCCAAACGCTTACACACGGATATGGCATTGCGTCATTAGCACGTTTGTCGCATTAAAACTTATGTTATAAAAACGCATCATCAAATGTCGACTGCCATCTGGAATGTGTCAGGATTTTGATGATAGAATGTATAATAATAATTTGCATGAATGTACAAACGACTCTGTTAATAAACATAAACCATATTCCATTTATACAACAAAATAAAAAGTGGAATAAAATTTGCACAACAAACAAATGTGAAAAAGTTAAATGTTGAAGTTTAAAACACACTCCCAATCAAATTATTATGGAAAAATGTTTGCTTTATTTATAAACGGATATATTGACGATATGCACGTTTTCTTATACTGGGGTAGTCAGAGACTTGACAATATAGTACTTTCGATGCATATATCACCGGAGCTTATTACATTTTTGTCTAGACTAGCAATTAAAGACTAACTTAATTAAACTCTAATAACCTAACAGAAATGTTGTTCTAATTCAATTAAATGGACTAGCAGTTTTGGGTCCGCTAACCAAAACTATATAATCTTCTTCTTTTTCTTTACAGCCTATCAAGAGTCCACTGCTGAACACAGGTTTTCCTCAAAGCATTCCACAATGAACGGTCCCCAGCCACCAGCATCCATCAAATTCCTGCAAAATTTTGCAAGTCGTCATTCCATCTCATGGTGGTTCGTTCCATTGCGTTTGCCTATACGAGGTTGCCTCTGGAGAAGCTTTCTTCCCCAACGGTTGTCAGTTATTTTTATGCCTTATTAGACATATGTTATAATACATTGATATTATAGAGAAATAAATTTATTAACTTGGTTAAATGTATAGAATCAATATTTTTCATTTAATGTTATTATTAAAACAATGCTAATGTAATGTAATAATAATATACATGATGAGAGGAGATAATTTCCCCATAAGTATAACTTGGAATAAGTCAAGCGCGTTGTTATTCTCACAGTCTGTTTAAATAACCTAATGATAATATCGCGTCTCAAATTTAATCGTCGACGTAATGGCTGAAACTGATATGATAACTTTACGTGATATAGTCACTTATTAATTACAAATAAAGGAGTTTTATTGCTCTTAGTAATAATCACTGACTTCACTATTAGTTAAGCTCTTTAATCAACATCTCATTTTTCAAAATTATACACATCTCTTTCAAGAGTTATGAAACCGAAGAAAAAAAAATTGAGACTTAAATTTATGAGCAATGTTGTAGGTGCATAATGTTATTTCCATGTTTTTCATATTTGAATACAAAAAAACCCGTGAGTATTGTTAGAGGCGCCAATAGGAAAGGCACCTTGAGTTAAGGCAACCGATAGAAGGCAAGATAAACGTAAAAAATATATCATATTAAAATAAATCAGCACTCTGGGTGGCCTCAGATTCTAAAGTGCCACATGTCTGGTTTTGTGATCATCAATCCGCTTAACAAGCTGAAAGTAGAGGTTAAGGTAAATTCAACTTTTGTGATAGGCCGATGTCCTGAAGTGGACTTTTATAGAGCGTTATGTATTTATTTGAACAATTTAAAGACAATCTAACTTGTGCAACCTGCAGTGAATAACATAACATTCTGAAAAATATAAAAATTCATTTAAGGTTAGATATTCATAGGTATAGGTATTCATTTAGGTATAGGTATTCATTCTTATAGGTATTCATTTATCTTGAAACTGTTTCTTACGCTAATGCTTTTTACTGAGTTGTCCTACTTTTGAAAATTACAGCATTGTTTGTCTGTTTCTCTCAGTTCGTTGTCGCGATCGATTATTTTACAGCTTGCGAGTAGCCTATTAAGCTTTCTTATTAGATGTAATTCAACAAAATTTATTCAGTCGTTGGAAGATTATATTTTCTGTATATTAGTCGTTTCGTAGTTTTACTAGTCATCCAAGTTACAACTTTTTATTGTATGAACTACTTATAAATAATAAATATCTTCACGCAATTGAATCAAAAAGAGGTCAAGTCAGATATTTTCGGGACGTGACAGGTGGTGCCCGCCGCCGTCTTTTATGTCCAAACCAACGATATAAATCGTAGGTACATAAGTTTTTGAAAAACCCATTGGTACGAGCCTGCCACTTGGGGATCGAACTCGGGTCTCTTGACTCGAAACTCCGACTTCCCTACCACTCAGCTATCGTGACTTAACTTATGAACTACTTATACTCTTTAAAATATGAACAATCTATTTTATTACATACGTATGTATCTATGGCAAGGCAAATCACAATATAATTGTTCATTTTGTTAAATTGCAGTGACGGAAACTACTGACTAAGCATTTTTAAAGTAGTACTTCAGTTTTATTGTGAAGCTATATCTGAGTAAATCTCTCAGCTGCTTAAAAATATTGAAATATTTGAAAAATTCTGATACAAGATTTTAACGTAAGTAGGTGAAAACAATATAGTTAGGACATGTTCCGTCATACTTATTCTCAGTTTTTATGATACTTGGGTACGCTTGATAATCCAAAATGATCCGATAACCTAATTGATTTTGCCTTCGAAGCAAAGGATTGCGGATTTGAATCCCACTGGGGGAAACATTTGTGTGATCAATATAAATTTTACACTCGTCATGGATGTTTATATATAAAAATTTATTATGTTTATCGAACCCGGGACCTCGAGATGGCGAAACCTTGAAACCGTTGTTTACGCCACTTAGCATCTTGTCGTCATAATAAAAAGATAATAAATTAAAAAGAAAGTAGTAGCAATAAGTAAATAAGTAAAATTTCATTATAAATTACACATAATAAAAGTGATTTAATAATTTTGTTTATCTTTTAATTATTTGATAAATGGTAAATGGATAATAATAACAGTATAACAAATGTATAGTAAGAGTGTAACAATAAAAATAATTATTGATTCAAATAATTATCAGTTTGCTTACCGCTCTTCGATTTACTGTTTAACCTACTTAATTATTTCTTTCTTATGACTATTTTCGAAAAATTCCTATGTCAGTTGGCTGCAACCATTTATTATCAGATCGGCTGCTGGCCAGTTTGTCAAAATGGAACGTAGAAAAATAAATTTGAGAAAAATAATAGCAATACTGCATTTTGATTTTTTTTGAATTTGAATTGTGTAACAACGTTATAAACGCGTTGCAAAGAATACGACAAAATGTTTATAATAATTATAATAATTTTATGTTATATAATAATAATTATAAAATATATATAATAATTTTGTATAAAAATTAAATCAATGGCAATTAAAAAATAGATGGTTTTGATTTTATTCGTCTATCTTCAAGCAACAGGGGGTATCCAGACAGGGCAGATCTTAAAATATCACTAACCTTATATACATCACATTCACCATATTATCTTATACGCACCCATATCTCCAATTATACAAATTTCATATGTTCTAGTCATACCTGATTTACCCGTATTTAACACTTTGTTGTTTCTATGTTCCATTCTTATCCCAGAGCCTTCATTTTATTAGCATTTTTTGATTTTCAAATTTATTTATGCCTTTTACTTCCCATAGTGCAAATGCCATCTTTAAATACAGTAAAGTTCTAGTTAACAGCAAGAAGATTCATGCGGAGAGTAAACAGTAGTTCCAAGTATCGTCATCAGAAAAATATTCTTTTACCTTTTTCAAAAGATTTTTGGAAATGTGTTTTGACTTTATAGTAGAGCAAAATAATTGTTCCTTGCAAAGTATCCTTGAAATCAACCATCGGCGAGCATACACTTTATAACAGATGGAAAAAATGTCCCATATAATAATGTCCCATGATAATAATGTCTCATACGGAGACCGTTTGTATGTACCGTTTGTAATGTAGAACACATTTGTATATAACGCTCACTTCAATGGTGCATGACATTAGATTTCCTAAAATGACGTCGTCGGTTTTATTGATAAAATTAAAAAAATCCTTTGTAAATGGTAACTCACTGAGTCAGCCTTTCTCTCCAAAAGAGCTCAGACCTTTTATTCTCCTCAAAGTTGAGCGACAAACATTCAGCTACTTTTATTTTGCACCTTCAGACTTTACCATTTCTTCTCTCGGTCCCTTCTGCCATGGATGATTTTAATATTTTTGCCATTATTCTAAAACTTATGAATTCATTCGCTTTGTTCGTTTTCTGAAGAATCCAGTTTTCAGATCCACCAGTCCGTCATACACCTGAAATTAATCTACCATGATTTTCTCAAGCTTACTTTGCTAATACAACATGCATGAAAATATGGATTTTCTTTGGCCAACCGTACAGCTTGCAACAAAAGGGTCCTTACCCTTGAAAATTGATAGCATAAGTTTTCTTGTCAATAAATTCTGACTACCTCTATAGACGAGCAGCGTACGTACCAGATTTTATAGTGTCACCCCACCTTGGATTTGATTGCCGGACGGTTCAACATACAAAATCACTTTTCACATTGTGTTGGGTCTGTATGGTTGTGGCACTTTCATTGTTTCCGATTCCGTAACACTAATGATTTAGATACGAGTACATACTTTGGAATTAAGCTATGTGCATATGTGATACTATCCGTGTCTATGTATGCATTCATTTATTTATTATTTTAAGTACCAAGTGTTATCCTAGCCAAGGGATACCAAACCATAACTAACCGCATGCAATTTTTTATTACGTTAAATTTCCTAGCCCTTTCCAATCTTACAACATACTTGCTTAGCCAAGATACTAGTGGACTAATTTCTTAGCGAAATCAGTTTGTTAATCCCAATTTTAAGCAAATCCAAAGAATCAAATCAGTTCCAGGTGGCAACCACTCCCATCCTCTATTTATATGCCATGTCATAGTGTGATGGGTGACAGTTCCCATTGCTGCTCTGTTAACTACTTTTTGCATCAACTGTGCTCCCCTGGAGGGTACCTCATAACCCAAATTTTTGTATAACGCTACCGTATATCCCTAAAAGGGCTATTATACCCCTTTTCAAAGATTCATTAGACCCCAATTCATTAGACAGTGACATATGTTTATTCTTATCAATAAATAATTAATCTAAAAATTTATTCTACTACTTGACATTTTGTCAATAGCACACGTGCTGCGGAATGAGCCTTTCTTAGTTAAACTTTTTATGTGAAGTGCAGAAGTGCCTTTATTAAAAGACGTACTACGTTTATCTCATTGATCTAAAGAGGCGGGGGAAAGTCTACATTGATATTCTTGATGTCAAGGTTAATTCATAATAACTAGAACAAGAGTATAACAATAATATGACCAAGATATAAGATAGATATCATGTGCCTTAAGATAATTCTCTTCAGTTTTATACTAGAAATTAATTAAAATAAATGTCGATGAGACTAAGTTTACCACAGATCATTAATATCCTATTTATTAACTTAATGAATGTTTGATTGTTATTGATCTTTTATTGTCCTATATTATCACATAATAAATATAAAGATAAAAAATCCCGAACTTCTAAAGATTGGCAATTTGGTAAAACATACTATTTCCTAAAATTTATTTCCGTTTCAGATATCAGTGGGCACGGCACCCATCTGAATATTTCATTCATCCTATCAGTCAACTTCAACCCGCGGTTTTGTGACGTAAACCGATCAATCGTCAGCTTTAACGTTTTAGAGATCGAGAATTATAGAATGATCGATTTCAAAAACTAGTGTTTAAAGAACGACACTATGTTAAATATTTCTACACGATGTATTTTAGACCACTTTATAACCTAATTGGTGGAAATTATGCCGTGTAAGTTTAGGGTTGCGGGTGCCCAGTAGGTCCAAATCCCACTATTTGTAAATATTTGTGTGATTAATATGGTCTTTTGTACTCCAGTGATGGAGATTTATGTATAGATATGAACAGCATCACATATATTGTTCAGATTTTATAGTAAGTAGCTAAAGCACTTGCTTTATGGGATCGGAGACATCGAAGGTACCACAAACACCCAGATCTGAGAAAATGTAGAAAAAGTGGTTTTTTACATTGACCCGTTCGAGAGTCGAAACCAGGATCTCAGAAATGGCAACACCTTGAAAACCTGTGTGTTGACCACTCGTATTATATGTATATAGGAAAATTTATCTGCGTACATGTTTATATGCATTTTTTTTTTTTTTAACATTATAAGCTAGCGTTTAACTACAATCCCACCTGATGGTAAGTGGCGATGTAGTTTTTGTTGGTAGGCACACTAGCTTAGAAAGAGCCTATTCACTCTTCTCTTGAAGACACCCACATTGTAATCGGACGGAAAGACTGATGCAGGCAAATTATTCCAGTCCTTTGCTGTACGCATTATGAACGACGAAGCAAAACGCTTCGTCCGAATGCAGGGTATATCGACAACAAAAGGATGGAGACCCGACGTGCGTCTTGTTGTCCGATGATGCAAAGGGGAAGGGGGAATTAACTCATGTAATTCCTTCGCACACTCTTCAAAATGTAACCTGTAGAACACCGAGAGACTGGCCACGCGACGTCTGTGTGGATCATCGATTAGCCGCTTGGCCCGTCTCTCCACAGAATCCAAGGCTGCCAGTTGATATTTAGGAGCTCCAGCCCATATGTGGCAGCAGTACTCTACAGCCGACCGGACCTGAGCTTTATATAGGGTCAGAAGCTGTCCCGGAGTAAAGTAACGCCGCACTTTTGCAAGAACTCCCAATCTCCTTGCAGCGGCTTTAGCCTTAGACTCAATGAACCGCCGAAAGTTAAGCTTTGACGTGATTAAACTATATTTATATTTGAAAAAATATATTTTACAATTTATTTGGACTTTAAGATGGCGATAGGCTCACCACCTGTCCCTAACAGGTCAAGGTGAAAGGTATTGAAAATATGCATGAAGATATTTATTTATTTATTTATTACGATATCTTTTTACTACAGCTCGCATTATAAGTTAAGTGCATCATCACAGTATTTCTTGAATGGAACTTACTATGATGAAATTAATGTCTGATGAAATTTTATGATTTATTTAATGTCGTGTAAGGGGTCAGCGCTTTCATTGTGATTGCTAAAAAAATATAAATATAAAAAAAAATATCTTCACGCAAATTCCAATACAGGGGTAGACACAGGCCGAGTCTAGACAATTAAGTCCCTTCGACCCACCTTTCACCGAAGATATTTTCGGGACAACGTGACAGGTGGTGAGCCCGTCGCCGCCTTTATGTCCAAGCCAACGATATTCGTACATAAGTTTTTGAAAAACCCATTGGTACGAGCCTACCAACTGGGGATCGAACTCGGGTCTATTGACTCGAAATTCCGACCACCCAACCACTCGGCTATCGTGACTTCATTTTTTGCTACACTAATGATATTCGAAAATCAATATTAGTATTAATTTAATCCTCGATTTGTGTTTCGATGTGTTTGCAAATCGAGGATTTAGTAATTAATTCCGTCACTACTGATAACATATATTTACATACAGCCTGTAAAAGTCGCCAGAATATAGCTACTTCTATAAGATATTTTGTAAAGAAGTTATTTGCCATAATCGCCGAGCTTGGTAAGCGAATTGGCAATCGCAACATCAATCTCATGCCCTACTTGGTGGTCTATTGCATTTTCAAGACTTATCCTTTTGTTGCCATTTACGATACCTATGAAAAGAAAGGGGATGGTATATTTTTACGCCAAAAAGCGGTAAAGTACTGATAAAGTATGTTACTCTCCCATAAAAGTACCAAATGCAGAAAACAGAATTAATAAATTCTTGAAAAGTTAAATGTAAATAAATTTAATACTAACTTACTTAACTCGACTGCGGGATATAGACCTCACCCATAACGATTTGCCATAATTGCCATGCAACCGGATTTACAGTAACTTAGTTCAACTCTTGAGTCTGCTTAACTCGGTACTTTTACGAGATTTTTTGTGACGCTATACGATAAGGCTTATTACACAGATATTTTTTCACGCGAATATAATGTATGCTTGCTTATTCTCACGCTAATACCATAGTTCTAATCAGCTTGTATAATGTACGCAATTGGAAGTATTATATTATTATACTGTAATATCTTTAGGTTTGAATTACCCATAGATATAACTGCAAATAGCTCCGTAGCAATTTACTCTTCATTTTCGATTTCCTAGCGCTATTGTCTTCAAAATTTACAGTTAAGTTTACAAAGTTATCTATCATCGCCTTTCAAAGCACTTACAAATCTTAATCTACTTCAAGTTTAAGTTAGTAATTGTAGATTAGTCCATTTTCTTCCTAATTCGAACTAGTTTATATATTTTTAATATGTGACTTGAGATGGGCAATCGTTTCAAGAAACACTAAAATTGTTATTTCAAATTTAAGTACACATATTGCTACTACGAGCTCGGTAATAAAATATTATATCGTCAGAACACCTGCATGTCTAGAAAATACACAAATAAGCGACACGTGTAATTCCTCGACGTATTGGAAGAACGTAACAAGTTAGCATAATATATATATATATATATATATATATATATATATATATATATATATATATATATATATATATATATATATATATATAATACATAATTTAAGATATATATATATATATATATATATATATATATATATATATATATATATATATATATATATATATATATATATATATATATATATATATATCTTAAATTATGTATTATCTTTGACCCATGTGGCATCAATGGCGCAATATATCTCATTCGCCATCAACGTTGCCGAGCGTGGCCGTACTCTGAAATACTTCATATATTTTTGTTTCTTTAATGAAGTACTTTTGAAGTGTTGTGAATGTAAAAATTAAAAAGAAATTAATGAAATAATAAATTTTAACTACATTTCATAACAGTTTATATACTCGTCTAGAGCCGACGGGTTGAAACTTGTCTCACGAAGTGTCATCGTCTGGTGAGCTAAAATGTTCAATTACGAAATGGCTGTGACGCCAGCCGCTTATTTACACTAGACTCAAATTACTGTTTTTTCTTCAAACAAATATTTTGATGTATCTCACCTCGAGAACTCTCAGTTATTTCTTAACTCTTTTTCTTAATAGTCGCTATAAAACATTGAAAGGCAACGTAATTAATATAAAAGTAAAACTACTTTAATGACATTACGGATTTAACTACCTTATCATTTTTAATTTTTAGAACTTTATTTAGATGGACAAAAAAAGAATTTCCATGGAAGAATCATGCAAATTAGTTATATCACAAATATTATACAACAAAATTGTGTTACAGTACATTTCGTTGTAATTATACTGGTGACTCAGGAAATTTTCGATTGGTTAAAGTAAGATATTTTTTATTACTTGTAACAGCTGATGCATCAAACGATAGACTAGAAGAATTCTTATGGATTAACTACAAAAGAATTAATGTTTGTCTTCACACTCAACACAAAATGTCAAAAAATCATTCTTCTAAGAAAGTGCTGGTAAATCTATTATTGGAGATTGTAGAGTAAAGGTAGCTACAGAACGTATTTAGAATAAGAACAAACACATTCCAAATTAATACTATGATATGTGATGTGATACCTTTGAAACGAATTTCATTCGAGGCAGTTTTGACACAAAATACAACAAAAAGTGGTTATTTGTTGTACAAGATATTAATTTAAATAACAACTCATAACCGATTCTCATGATTATGTGTGCGATATGTGATACATATCACAAAACAGGTCACGTAAAATTAATATACAGCTAAAGTTAGCCAATGGTTCTATTCTTATTCTGAACACATAATACATACCTCAATAAATTGGCGAGCACAGACCAATAAACGTCCGGCGACCGCTGTGCTGTTTCCCTTCTTTAGTGATGCTGCTTGTTACTAATCTTCAACATTTAGGTATTTTCCATCTAAAGGAAAGACAAACTTAAAAAGTCAACTGACACGTACGGGATCAGTTGATTTGTCAGTTTATTTTTTTATAGTTTTTCTTGAATTTAATAGCAAAAAGTTCAGCCTGACTATATAAGTTATGCCACCTCAAAAATTCAATAAATATTATATTTTTTTCGATTTATATTTACCATTAATTAAAGCGGTAAATCAAGTAGAACTATAAGTAACTTTTGTAATATTAATTTTGAACGGTGCAACCGTACGGTCAGGGCTTGATTTGGCTTGTGGGTGATCCCCGACTATCTGATCCCCGGAGCAGCATTAGAATAATTGTAATAACAATTTTAGTTGCTAACCTAATCTCGTGAAACTCCTTTCTGTAATCTAAAACGGCATGTAGAAAACAGCAGGAAACACAGTATGGAGGACTAGTGAAGGGCTACAACCCTCACCGGAGCGGCTAGGCGGATATTTCTTTGCTTTAATCTTTTCAGTAAATATTTGAAAGAAAATCTTTGACCACTAGTGGGAATTCTTTTTTATCAAACTTTACTTTTATTTGAGACTATGGTAATTGAGTATTGAGCAAAAGGTAATAGTGTTATGAGATATCAATAAATTAATTATAAAAACACGGGGATTGAAATTTATCATTTTTTACAAAGACAAAGCAAATATATTAAAGTCCGAGGAAGAGCACAAAAGGTTTATTAGTCGCAAGTCTATTCGTACTACAGCTGATTAAGTAGTAGTATTATAAAGTACCTATAAAGATATAAAAACAATGTTGTGTTGATTTTGTAATGATACTGCTAACTACATTTTCACGCGATTTAAATATCAAATAATCTTCATCGCTACAGTATACGATATACGAGTACTTATTGCCTTGAGTAATTTATTGCCTATAGCACTTAGGGATATTGTAGCTTCGTATTAGTGAAACTGTTTCCAGAATTGAACCATTGGTTCCTGTGATTACAACGTTTTACTATAAGTGTTATACTCTAAAAAAGCTTTACACAAAAATTTTTATTCCGTGTGTTTATGGCACACTTCTATAAAACAGTGTTTTATATACTTTTCACCTGATGTCCTCACAAAAACAGGAATTTCCAAAGATGGGTAGCGCGTAGGATAAGGTTACATAATTTATTTTTTTCGGTACAGTTGTGTTCCGTACGAAATTTTTATTTACTTTTCTTTATTAACAAGAAACTGAGACATAAATTACCGTGTTCGGGTTTGGTTCTTATGTTATGAGCATAGTAGTGATGATATAATAACGAAAGTTTAGTTACAAACACATGTACATTATAATTACGGGTTAGACCTGTTTTGGTTTAATTTCATCTTTTTTATGGCAACTGATTACCAGCACAGAAAAACAGGTCCTCAAAATCAGCAATGTATATGGTATAATCTTCTGCAGTAGCGTTCAGCTTCATACTACATTAATAAGCAAAATCGTCATATACATTCTTGCTTTGGATGCTTCTCATTTAAAGCAATTCATTAACAAAAAGTCACTACTTTTTATAAAATTTTACTGAAAATATGCTTATTTTGTATATTCATAATATCCTTTTTTTTGTAAGGTATTTAAGACTGTTCTGTTAATATTTTTTTGGGATTTAACTGATTGTTATGATGGATCATTATAACATACAATTTTTTCAGTATTAGCACCGCATATAACACAGCAGCAAAAGTTAAACCCAGTCTGATATACTCCACTAATAATGAAAGTGTTATACAATGTCTCTATTTAACATACATTTCAGCACAAAATAGAGTGTAAAGAAATAGCTTAACTTAAGAAGAACTTCCAGTGAAAGGAAGCCAAATAAACGCTAGCAGTGATTTAATACGTAATGTGTGCATGAAACAGAGACATTTGTGAAACGTTGCAAGTACTTCATATATTTATAACTTGAATAAGATGATGTGCATGGAAACTTTATGGTTAAGCAACCATATTTTTCTTAAATAATAATTTTTTTTCACCCATTTCCCAGCACTGGATGAGACAGAAGTATAGACAATAGAGTCCTTTCAGGGCCTTTATCACCATAGCTTGATTGACGAGCCTATCGCCATCTTATTGTCCTAGGCAATAGTACAATTTACTTACTTAGTACAGAAAATACACATATACATATCATACATATATATTTATATAAATTCAGGCATATTCTCAATACTAGGGTAGACTGAGGTCTGCCCTAGCATTGTGAATATGCGAAGAATAGAGAATATATAAAGCCCTTTCAACTCACCATCCACCGAAGACAATTTGGGACAACGTAACGGGGGTAAGCCTCGTGGGATTCGAACCACTAATCCTTAGCTTCAAAAGCAGGGCCACTACAACGAAGAACAACAAACTATGTATCAAGAATTCTGTTGAGTTTCAGTAGGAAAGGCAGAAAGAGCTTCGATCGTAATCGTAAAACGTTCGATCTTCGGAGTGACAGTCACCTATTTTCGATACGACTGTTTCATTTAAATTTTTCTATGTAGTAAATAGTTCATGTTGACGTTTCCCAGTACTTGTGACGTGAGGACGTTTTCCAGTACTAAAAAGTTTGACAATAATCTCTAAAAGTTTTAGATAAGAATAAAAGATAAGGGTAGATCTGTGATGAACTGCAATCGCCTAACTTTTAGTATTGTGTAGTGAAAAGTAAAGTATACTTATACAAATCCTCCTCACGGGAGAGTCCTATGTCTTTATAAATAAATGACGTCAATTGACGACCTCCATGATTGTGTAGCGTACACCGATTGTTAAGCTCCGAGTTCGATTCCCAAACAAACGACCAAATTTTTATTGTCGAGGCTAGCTGTTTTTTTATAGAGATGGGAGGCAAAGGAGCAGGTGGCTCACCCGATGGCAAGTGATCACCGACGTCCATGAACATCCGCAATACCAGAGGAAAAAGATTGTGGTAATTTCGTTATTTCTGATTCCATAACACAAGTGCTGTAGATGAGGTCGACAAAATTTTTTTTTATTAATTAATTAATTTATAATGTATGGGTTTATTAAGTTACAAATATCTTCATGCCGTTCCCAATACATGGGTTGATAGAGGTCTAGACATGAGGTCTAGACTGGTCCTTTCGACCCACTTTCCACCGAAGATATGTTTGGGACGTTATTGGTGGTGAGCCCATCGCCGTGTTTATGTATATATCATAACCAACGATATATGGTACAAACCTGCCACCTAGATCGAACTTAGGTCACTTCACTCGAATTCCGATCGCTGAACCACTCGGCTGTCGTGACTTCCTAGGCTAGTTCTGGTTATTATTCATTATATAATATACTTAAACATGGGTTTACCAGAAGAAGCATAAAAGCAAGTTAAATGCAGTCGAAATGCGATCTCTACGAAAATGAACGGCGTTATCGTCGCCAACCAAAAACGAAACGTTCTCTATAAGGCAGGTTTGATTATGATACAGGTTGAGTGAATGAGTGGAAACCGAATGGTGAGGAAAATATATAAGGTGTGGAGGTGGGCTGAGACTAACTTTCTAAGATCACAAATATATCAAACAGAGGATGGGCAAGAGTTCTCGGATACCTCGGATAATGAATTTGAACGTAGCGAAAGAGTAGTATGTGAGGATCGTGAGACATCTAACTACCCCATCATAGATTGTGCCAGAAGATAACCAAGTAGTCTTCTATTAGATTTTGAAATCTGCCTAGTTACCTAATTATCTCCTATTATTTTTAATTTATATTTGTATCGTGTGGTAACGGATACCGTGTGGTAACGGCGTAAGAATATTGCCACCCGTGGATGTCGTAAGAGGCGACTAAGGGAAGACGAAATATCGTTATGGCAACTAAAATAATCAGACCTAAGATGGGCAATAGCGTCTGAGGTGCGAGTGGTCTAATATTTGCCGCTTGCCATGCGTGGCGATTATGGCAAATCCTCCTTGTGAGAGAGGCCTATGTCCTGCAATGGACTTTAGCAGACCGTTACGTACGTATGTATGTATGTATTATTTTAAAATAAATATTTTCTTTATAAGTTTCAATGAAAGGTTTCTTTTGATTTATTTCTTTACTACACTTCTTAACGTCTTAGGGGATTTTCAAAAGTTTGGATAGGGATACAAGGATTTGAAGTTTTTTCATCATTCATTCGTTGACTTTTTTCACAATCTTTATTTACATGATTGATAGAAGTCTCTGTCACAAATCCTAGAGTAATGTATTATTTTTTTTTATAGAAAAGGGAGGCAAAGGAGCAGGTGGCTCACGGGATGCTAAGTGATTACCACCGCCCATAAACACCCGCAATACCAGAGGCATAGCAGATGCATTACTGCCCTTAGAGTGCCCCCCCTCCCCACAATTGGGGGAGGGGGTTTGTGGGCCTCCGGTTACCTGCACTCACCAGACGAAACGCAGAAGTTTATTAGACTTCTACTTCACGCCGGTATTCTGTGAGGTCGTGGTACTTCCCCGGTCGAGCCGGCCCATTCATGCAACAGCAAAAGCTGATGCGTGGCTCTACCACTGTTAAAAGTTTCTTTGAAAAGGAATGATAACTATCCTGCAAATCTATTAAACAAAGTGTCAGTCCAGCATTCTAGTAGCTGCATTGTTACCAATAATGTTACATTCTTCTCATAATGTCGTAATGTTCTTACACTGTTGAAATAGTTGTTTTAAATGTTTCACTTTTTTTATTCTAATATTTAATAATCTTCGTTTAATTCTTTTGCATAATCTAGCTTACTACGAATTTGGCTCATGGGAGTGCCCGGGGACATTTTATCGGTGGTAGCATTTATAAGCGCTACCTTCGTCTTCAGTTTTAAAGATTATAAGGGGAACTGGGTCAAATTATTATGTAGCGTACTATATGGGGTGAACAGAAATTTAATATTTTCTTCGTATAATTGAAATATTTTATGTAATGCACGTTAAATATTTTATGCAATAAACGTTGGTTATAATAAGCTATATAAGCGAGTAGTGTTCAACTACTAGCTATAATAGTCTTTCATTTTAGCTGGTGATTACATTAGGTTTTAGTGAGGTTTAGTTTTAGGTTTTAGGTAAAGATTTTTTTAAAGTTATATAAAGTTTTTCTCTATATCTTGGAACTTAAATGGCGACGGGTTCATCACGAATCACATAGTCCCAATTATATTTCTATGAACATCGAAATCTGTTATGTTATTTATCCGAGTCGTTAAGTGATTGAAATTCGAGTCGAGAGGCTGGAGATCTTCAGGTGGTAGGCTCGTATTTTTGGCATGAATATAAAGACAGTGAAAGGCTCGCTATTTATCCCAAAAATGTCTTCCGTAAAAAGTTGTTTGAAAAGAACTTTATTGTCTTTATATTGGGAATAGCGTGAAGGGATTATTGATCGAATTCTCAAAATTCGACATTGCTCTTCAAAAGGTAAGTTTAAATTTAATTTAGATTGATAAACTAATAAGACAATTATTATTTTTTGTAGGAGGAATCCCCACATTTTTTTCAAATGTTGAAAGAAAGATAGAAAGACAGATCGCTACAACCAAAATTAAAATAGAATGTAAAATATTATAACCAAAGAAAACCTAAACTAGAATTTTGAAAACTAATTATTAGGTTGCAGCAACAAAACGGCCACCGTACTGGGCGTAATGCTTAAGCTATGTTATCACAACTACAGCGCTGGTATACTATCGGCCACTTTTCTTTCAATACTTTCTTTTACAGCCAATCACGCGCTAAAATTATTAGATAAGATATAAATATTTTAAATAGATTGTATATCCGAGTCGAACACTCTTATCACAAACAAACCACCGCGCATGTTTCGTACACTTCGTGACTGAAAATACTAGCATATAATTTTCGTGCCTACATTTGAAATTAAGCAAAACACGCAAAAAATGGAATTCGCACATTCTGTTTAATTATTGTCCTATCCTTTATTATTGTTAAAAATTCTCTCCTACTAGATTTCTGAACCAAATATAACGTCAAATAAAAACATTAATAGATATTTTTCTACATACAATATTTTTCTTATCAGCCCTAACAATAGTCCTGCAAATCGTAAGCCTTTACTTGAACGATATCTTTTTGATTCCGGACATAGTTTATAACCTTATAACAGTAGCTATTCCTTAGAATTTTCGCAGAATTTTCAGAATCTTATATATTTTCTGAATCTTGAAAGTATAGCAAGATTTTATAATATAATATTCAAAATCGTAGTTTGGTTACAATGCCTACCATATGTTGTTTAGAAACATGTGGTTATGTTGTAAGAATTCATCAGCCTCTTTTTCCCCATGAGTGTCATAAAGATGCATCTAAAGAAAAAGTTTCTCTGTTGTGTTTTTAAACTAACTTACACATATTTCATACATAAGTACAAGTCTACATACATAAAAATCTATGGAGATGAAAGAAAGCCACTGCAGGAAACATAGTCATTGTGAGCGGATTGGCCATCCCAGTGTTAATTCGACACGGTACTTATTTCAAGTTTATAAACATATTCTACGTCATTTATGGTGTTACCAGTTCGGAGGTTCGTTTGGTGCGGGTTCGATTTGCAGGCGGGTCAACGTAGAAAACACTTTTATTTGTGGTTCTGATTCCATACCGCAAGTTTTTTTTTTTATTATAGAAAAGGGAAGCGAACGAGCAGGCGGCTCACGTGATGGTAAGTGATTACCGCCGCCCGTGAACGTCCGCAATACCAGAGGCATAGCAGATGCGTTTCCGGCCTTAGAGTGCCCCCCCCCCCTTGGGGGAGGGGGTGTGTGGGCCTCCGGTTATCTGCACTCAACAGGCGAAACGCAGAAATTTGTTAGACTTCTACTTTACGCCGGTATTCTGTGAGATTGTGGTACTTCCCCGGTCGAGCCGGCCCATTCATGCAACAACAAAAGCTGATGCGAGGCTCTACCACTTTAAGAACTTACAAGTACTTAAACTGATATACAAGTACTTAAGTTACTTAGTAATGTGTATGATATAGTCTCTGTCTATTAAATTCTTGCCCTTTTCTATCACCAAATAAATACTTCTGTGGTATTTCTGCTTTATTATTTTATTTAGTCCGCATGGGATTTATCGTAATACAAAATTTGATTAGAATCATACCAGAATTCTACGAGAAACTAATTACACGACTGTCTGGTTCAAAGTAGGATTTGCAGAGTCTGTAAGTATTAATTATAATAAATGCTATCACCTTTTTTCTCTCCGTCTCCAATTTTTGGAATTTTATGGTAAACTTGTATTTACGTTATCTGTTGCAAACCACATTTCCCAAGATCTTCCCTTGGTCGGAATTTATGACTCCCGCGGATTGAAATGGGGCGATAGATTATTTTACGTCTTCAGTTCGTGTGATTTTGTGTAGAAATACAACCAATAAAACGCCGAAAGTATTTTTATAAAAACACTGCTTTCTTTAATAAATACATATTGAAATTGTCTTTATATATTTTAAAATCACGTGTGGTATATGTATAACTTAAAAAAAATAAAAACATTTCTTCAAGCAATTCCCAATACAGGGGTAGACAGAGGTCGAGTCTAGACAATTAAGCCCCTTCAACCCACCTTCCACCGAAGGTATTTTCGGGACAACGTGACAGGTGGTGAGCCCGTCGCCGTCTTTATGTCCAAGCCAACGATATTCGTACATAAGTTTTTGAAAAACCCATTGGTACAAGCCTACCAACTGGGGATCAAACTCGGGTCTATTGACTCGAAATTCCGACCACCCAACCACTCGGCTATCGTGACTTCTATATATGTATATTATTATATATGTATATATTCTATATATCTGTATTCTATATGTATAACTTATGTGGTATATAAATAATAATATTTAGTCTCGATAGCCGAGTGGTTGGGTGATCGGAATTTGAGTCAAGGGACCCGAGTTTGATCCTCAAGCCTCGTATCAATGGTTTTTATTAAAATTTACGACGATACGAGTACGATTATATGAAACACTACTTCTTACGTTGTGCCGAAAAATGTCTTCGATGGAAGGTGGTTCGTACTGTCGTCTACCCCTTTATTGGGAATGGCGTGAAGATATATATTTTTTCAATCATATTCTCATTTACTTATCTTTACGCACAATCCCTAACGGGGTTGCTAGAGAGAACAGATTACCCAGTGTCACGATCTTACACATTAGTATATAATACACATTTCACATATTATAATACTATAAACATATTATAATTGTTTGATTCTTACTGATTTTAATTATTTCATTATATTTAAGTCCATCACAAGTTTCGATACAATTAAGTAGTCCTGTATATTAAAAATTAGTCTTCTTAATTATAATTACTATTCCTAAATCACACGTCAGTTGAATGCAATGTGAATTGAATTATATGACCGCATTTTTTCTAGTAAATTATAATTTTAAAGATAATGGGAGTTCAACTTTATCCTCTAAGTTTGTATGTTATGAACAAATTTATACGGCTTAATGAAGTTCTTATAATATAGTTAAATTTGTATTTTCTGTAATCAATACGTTCACCTGTAGTAAGTGATTGCATACGTCTATGATGCTCAAAACTGGAAACAGTGATCACGTCATTTCTCTTGAAAATCAGGATGAGGACATAGAGAAAATGACGAAGTAGAAAGAAAGAATATGGATTCTAGTCTCCGGTTAGTCTTTATCATCGGTCACTGAAACTATTAGTTTATGTTGTATTTCCGCCAACTCCACTTCGAAGGAATACCTCGTGAAAAAGATGTCTCGTAGAACAGTGAAATATTTTTGTGTAAGTGTGCCAACTGGCACAAAACAGCATTTGGCGGACATCTATATTAGACAATAAGATAATAATCTATATTAGGCACAGGAGGTCATAAATAAACTTCGACTTTTTACTTGATCTAATTCTGATACCTGTATATGGTATTATTTCGTGGAATTTAAATTTAAAAACAGTTAGTTTTATGTAAATATTAATTTAAATTTTTACTCCGTCACATATGTGAATATAAAACAGAAAAATTGTCTTGAAAACCCTGTATCTGAATTTCTCCACAACACATCACAAACATTCTTAAACAGCTTTTACAAGGGCACAAACAGCTCTTAAAAGGGTACTGCGACTTCAGGAGGACGCAGTACAAAGGTACAATCTTACATCAATACAAAGCAAAATTTACCGAAAAGCGTGACCAGTGAAATTCTTAATGAGTTAGCTCTTTGCATTGTTCTTCAAGAGAAGTTTTTCTGTAGTATTTTTTTCAACGTGTCTTGATGACGTCTGTTATTAGCAGAAAAAAATCACTTTCACTTTCAATCATATCATAGATATCAGAATATCATAGATAGCATCATAATCGGAAATACGAAACCACTGAGTTACTAAAAGGATGATTTGGTCTCATTTAAATTACTATTATAAAGAGAAAAATTGGATTTTCTCTGTTTATGTAAAACTCTGAGTATTTAAAACTTCTTACCACAAAATTATTCACTACTTATATAGAAGGCTACATTATCATCAAGTAACATAGCTCGTCGACATTTTATATCATTTTCTAAAAATAGAAATTCCTACGATAAGGTATTAAAATATATATTACAAGGTATTAAAATGTATATAAAAAATTACTGAAAACTAAATACCCTTTCAGTAGCTGCTACTGGATGCTATCATGTGACTTACAGCAAATTTTTCATCCCAAATTAATAGAAAAAGCATTTCAAATGTAAACGCCTTTCACAACAATATTCAACAATCAACTATTTCATTAATTCACTAAGTTTTTTTTATTTCAGAGTTCATTAACTAAAGTTGAAACAATAGATCAATAAACAGAATTGTATCAATCTTTATATTTTTTATAAAGAAATGAGCGTAAATTTCAAGTATCAAATATACTAACAGTATCAAATGTACTAATAGTACACACATAATTAAAATAAAAATACACATATAATAGTACACATATAATTAAAATAAGTCACGATAGCCGAGTTGTTGGGTGGTCGGAATTTCGAGTCGAGAGACCCGAGTTCGATCCCCAGGTGGCAGTACCAATGAGTTTTTCAAAAACTTATGTACGAATTTCATCGTTGGCTTGGACATAAAGGCGGCGACGGGCTCACCACCTGTCACGTTGTCCCGAAAATATCTTCGGTGGAAGGTGGGTCAAAGGGACTTAATTGTCTAGACTTGACCTCTGTCTACCCCTGTATTGGGAATTGCGTGAAGATATTTTTTTTTATTTTATATTTTTTTAATATAATTAAAATACATATTATAAAAGTATTAGTCATTAAAAGTGGACACGATAGCCGAGTGGTGGGGTGGTCGGAATTTCGAGTCAATAGACCCGAGTTCGATCCCCAGTTGGTAGGCTCGTACCAATGGGGTTTTCAAAAACTTATGTACGAATTATATCGTTGGCTTGCACATAAGAGACGGCGACGGGCTCACCATCTGTCACGTTGTCCCGAAAATATTTTCGGTGGAAGGTGGGTCAAAGGGACTTATTTGTCTAGACTAGACCTGTATTGGGAACTATTTGACGATATTTATTTTTATTTATTTTAGTATCATTAAATCGAATAATTCATAGAAATCGTTACGTGATAAAATCGTTTACAGCGAGCGCTTTCTGTTAATAATCAGAAGTTTTAATGTGTTAACTATGTTGTACTGCCATAGGGACTACCATAAATACTCAATTTTTACTCTTATGTTTATTAGATACATACCACAATTTATTACAAAATTATTAAACAAATCATTCAAACAACAGAACCGAGAACATGTAAAAAGTGGTTTTTCTACGTTGACCCGACGGGGTTTCGAACCCCGGAGGAGGATCTGGAGGTCCCCAGATGGCGACATCTTGAAAACCGGTGTTTACGCCGCTCGTCCACGGAGGTCGTCAGTAATTTGTTACTGTTAATGTTAATGTAAATGCTGACATAGAAATATGTTGTGTTGTTGCTGTTAATGTTTATGTCACAATGGAAACATATAACAATACTCCGCATGAAAAATTAATGCTTAAAAACTTAATATAAATCGTTACTTTGTGCAAAATGGGGAAATAGAGCACCATCCTCCTCAGATGTGTACACATCTTCAACACAATGCACCACCAACACTACAAATACGAGGTAACAAGCATCACTACCGATAAATTTCGACACTTATTACATCGAAACAACGACGCGAATAATCTACGACTTTCTCGTGCAAGTGTGTGCTGTGTGCTTAATCGCAGAGTGAGAAACAAATCAGGAGAATAAATCAGAAACGTCTAGACTAGTTAAATCAAATCGTATACTTGTTTAGCGCTTCGCTGGTATTTATTTTATTAATTTATACTTCATTTTTATATAAGACAAAGGGCGGGCTTAATGCGTATAGGCTTTCTCTGCCAGTCAACTCAAGGTGGTATAGGTGATAATATAATCTACATGTGTAAATGTACAATAAAATGTGAAGAAGCATAAAATAAATCAGAACGCCTCAACCTTCGTCGACTGAATATATAAAGAACAGATTAAATTTGACGACCTCGGTGTACGAGTGGCATACACACCGGTTTCCAAGCATTTGGAAACTCTGAGATCTCGGACTCGATTCCCAAATGAGTCAATGTAAAAAATCACCTTTGCTGCATTGTTTTAGCTCTGGGTTTTCGCGGTACCATTCTAACTATTTAACGCAAATGTTATTTAATTTGGCATATCAGAAATGTATGTGATGTTGTGCCCATCTATGTGTTTACCTTTTATTATTATTTATGATCTAATGACAAAAATAGATGATGGTGTCTCGATTAATACGAAATACTAAACACCAAATACATCTAAAGCCACTCATTCAGGACAAATTTTGAAGAAAATATACGGCGCGAAAATGGACATAAAAGCGTAAGAGTAAGAGTAAGATATATCATACCAACTTTCTAAGACCGTTCGGGTCGGATATCTAGAATGCAGAGACCAGCAACGAAATATTAAAATATATTTAAGAAAAGTTTTTTAAATTTTAAATGTTCTTAAAAGATTAAGTCATAAAAAGTATTGTTTAATTTTTCCTTATATTGTGATACACATATATAGTATCCAAGTCATATGTACAATGACAATGGTTTCATTTTCATATTATGGTGAAGGTTCCTCATATTATCTGTATGGTGTGTAAAACAGTTTTATACGCGTTAACTATAAAAAAAATCATATCTAAGTTATGATCTTAATATATAACCTTGCAAATTCCAGCTGCGAAAGCCAGTGTCGACGGTCTCGATCCCCGGCGCTATGAAGACATACTCCGGAGGGAGGGATGCGGCGACCGAAGAGGCGGGTGTCGCACTAGTTGGCGTACATAGCGAGTACCCGCGTTTTGGCGAAGAGAGAGCCCTTGGCGGTGGCACGTACAAAGGCGGGGGGACAGCCAAGCACAAACCGAACATAGGATATAGGTTAGTGTATATTGCTTATCTCCTAATTAAATTCAAATTGGATTCTCCCATTTAACTAATTGGTAAGATGTGACGGAGGTTATCATGAATTAGATTTACGTTTGAAAATTATAGATGTCACGTCTATGATAATATCGTAATAACTTTAAGTATCCTTTTTATATATAAATCGTTTAATTATATGTAAATTTATATAACGTTCAACAAAGCATAAAATTAAAAATTGCAATGACAATATTTATAATACCACTAATTTATTTTAAAATATTAGTCATTAAATAGTCCACCCTGCATCGTTCCCGTCTCAAAAGTATCAAAATGTCCTAACAATATTGTCGGATTTATAGCCAAAGATAGCCGGTGAAGCAGAAACCAACCTGGACGATGATTACATCCTCTATGTGTGAATCTCCGGCCCATTTCTCTAATAAATACCTGCGCTTCACTGGGCCAAACAGCATTAATCTCAAAGGCCATGGAAAATAAGTAACTATTTTCCAACATAGAGTATTAAGAGTAGAGTGGTCAAAATTTTCTTGTAACAAATCAAAGCATGGTGTTGGTTGGCGCCCATTATTTCTCCATAAACACAACGACGAGGAGCATACACATCACATCCCAGTCTAAGTGCTGATGCAATTCATAAAAATTATCATTGATGTGTTTCCAGTTAGAGTGAAAGTAGGGCATGCAACCCAGCACCTGAGTCTAGTCTCGGTACCGCTGGCAAACTTGTCATATCGGCCTCCGTCGACCATCAGATAATTCTGTTACGACTATCTTACACCTTACATTTAATAAATCTCTTTGGATGTTTTGATTTGGAAACATATAAACCCTTTCTGACAAAGTAGCTTCTGTAAATGGATTTGTAAGTTGATTACCATCTATAGATAATATACGAGTGACTAAGCTGACAAGCCCACAAGCCTACGCTAGAAAAGCGAGTCATTTAAACATTGTATACCAGAACCACCATGTCTGACACCATTTTGTGTCTTTTAAATTTATGTTAAAACGCTTTCTTACTGGAATAAAGTGTAAAGCCTTTAATGACTGGTTGAAAGTTTGTACCTCAGTTGGATATAGCGATTTTGGTGAATTTTGAATGAAAAATATCACTTTTTGGCATAGAGAATTAATGGCGCAATATCAAAAGGAAAACACGTGCGAATAGGTATTCCAAATGTGTCCTAAGAGATTCAAGAGTTTCTTTTTTTATTTGTAATTTATAACTCCCGTCACAGCTTTTAGGAACATAGAGCCATCTAATAATGTAAAAGAAGTTTTGTCAATATTTTTATGGTATATTTTATGGACTGAAATTTTGAGTAATAACTATAAATAAAAGTCCAAAGGAGCAAAATTCACATTTGTTAATGTTGATTTTTAACCTTTGGTGAAACTTTATTCTCCGTTTTTCGTTTTACGGAATCATCTAAGTATGCTATATTTTTATGGCCCGTGCTTTTCCAATAAAGGAAATATGTCTTTTCTTCTTTTCAAATACTATGGTTGGTTATATCTTGAACCAGATTAAATAAAAAGAGTTTACTGTATATCGCAATATAGTCACAAAATTCTTTTCTTTTTCATAATCTCCCATCCAACCATAGGGGTTGTTCTCTAATTTAATCTTTAAACGTTTCACTTCTTATTAGTAATTCATCTTTTATTAAATTAATGTTTATCTGTCAACATTTTAAGAAAATCCATCTTTTTCTTCTTCTTTATTTGCTTCTTATTGCCATAACGTATGCACAACTTAAATAGCATTTCTTTGCTTCTTCCTTAAAAATGTTGAAAAACTTTTTTCACTCGTTAATACTCCACGGCTAAGTAATAGAATCTTTTTAATATTAAAAATTATTTTGAAGCCGAGAAGCAATGCTACAGGGAAGATTGTCGACAGTCCGGTAAAGGTGTTAATTCAACACTTAGATTATACTGAATAATTAAAGTGGTTTTTAAGTGTATTACTTCATGTATGTATCTTAGTACTTTAGACGCATTAAGAATAAAACACTAAGGGCAAAGGTGGATGCAAAGTTTTTAGTTCAAGTTTTTACACCATATTATTCTTAAGTTTTAAAATTAAAATAAATTCAATATCTGTTTCGACTTGTATACTAAAAGAAATGACTCAAACTTGACTTCGACCTCCTTCAGTTTACCTTCTCTTTCGTTCTCTCTATATTTAAATTTCTAGCGTTCAGAGTTACGCATCATGGTATCGATATTTTCTTCCTGTAATGGCATTTCATCAACGTTGGCAGTGCCATCTGATGCCAATGCCATCTTAAAGAATTACTTAATTTAAATTGTATTAACGACATTACCGTATTACCCTAATAAATTATGCTTTCCCGCGTTTGGGCAATTCCCTCTTAGTCATTGGTTCAAGCAAAAGAGCGTTAAGTATTTGGCCCAGCATGTATATAAGGCGAATCAACCAAATCTACATGTAGAAAAACCTTTTTACATATGTATCCCATTCACGGTCACACGCGAACGGATGATGTTGGGCTCGCGTCGACTGAAAATTAGCCAATACGGAAGACTGGTATCATCACGAATCGTAATAATAAAATTTACCTTCCGCCGAAATTTATGAAAGTGGTAGAGCCACGCATCAGCTTTTGTTGCTGCATGAATGGGCCGGCTCGACCGGGGAAGTACCACGACCTCTCAGAATACCGGCCTGAAGTAGAAGTCTAACAAACTTCTGCGTTTCGTCTGGTGAGTGCAGGTAACCGGTGGCCCATACACTCCCTCCCCCAATTCTGGGGGCACTCTAAGGGAGGCAACGCATCTGCTAAGCCTCTGGTATAGCGGGTGTTCATGGGCGGTGGTAATCACCATCACGTGAGCCACCTGATCGTTTGCCTCCCTTTTCTATAAAAAAAAAATTAAAAAATCCACATCAGCTGCAGATAATAGACTCATCTGTAGAATACTGCCCTCGTAGGTAGGCTAAAAAACATTGTAGGCGCCAAGATCACTCAGAGCAGACACATATCAGGCATGCTATAAAAGTTAGTTATCCCTTAAAGTTAGAGCAGTCTAACTTATCACCACTACCTAACACGCAAAATCAGAATCAGTTTTATTTTTTCATCTTATCAGATCATTAATTTTTTTATGTTGTAGTTGTTGTGTTGTAAAACAAATAAAAATGATAGAAAGTTAATCCAAAAAATACGTAAATTTAAATAGAGTATTTCGATATAAAAAGGATACATTTAAAAATACACTTCAACGCGCAAAATGTTCGGGGCAGTAGCATAAAATATCTTTGTTAACATCGATTATGTTTTGCCCCCATTTCCAAGTTAGAGAAACGATTTGAGATAAAACTGTCCATCACTTAATCTAACAGATATCTAAAGAAAGGTACGATTTACGAAGTAATAATTATTACTTCACGCAATTCCCAATATAGGAGTAGACAGAGGTCTATTCTAGACAATTAAGTCCTTTTGACCCACCTTCCACCCAAGATATTTTCAGGACAACGTGACTGCCGATAAGCCGATCGCTGTCTTTATGTCCAAGCCAACGATATAATTGGTACAAATGAATATTTTTTTAAAAAACCTATCGGTTCGATTCGGGGATCGACCTCGGGTCTCTTGACTCGAAATTCCGACCACCTAACTACTCGGCTATCGTGACTTTTTAATTATTACCAAATTTAATTACGTTTTTAAAACACATTTTTAAAAGGACACCTTTCATTGATTCGTTTTCAAACAATTTGAAATCGAAAGGTCGTTCATTCATACACTGACTAGTCATGAAAATCTCTGAAACCTCTTGAGATGAAATTTGGATCATTTAAGTAAACCGCGGACGTTTATATATAGGAGACGTCAGTTAAAGTTCCCTAACTTTCCGCCATCGGCGTTACTAGCGGTGTTGATATTAAGAAGCTTGAGCTGAACTCCCATAAGCATTACTTCAAAACTGACAATTTTTCTGCAAGTCTAAGTGTAGTAAATATATGTGTAAATATATAAGTGTAGTAAAGTAATATTTTTGTATGTAAGAATTGTCTTACGCAATGCCCCGTAGTGGCTCCAGTGGTTATTATCGTTAAGAAGCATATTCGTACAAAAAATATCTTCAGACCATTCCCAATTCAATAGACAGAGGTCTAGATAATTGATTCCTTTCGACCCAACTTTCACCGAAGACATTTTTGGGACAACGTGACAGATGGTGAGCCTGATGCGGTCCTTAAGTCCAAGTCAACGATATAATTCGTACATAAGTTTTTGAAAAAACCGGACGGAACCTCGGGGATCAAACTCGGGTCTCTTGACTCGAATGCTGGTCACCCAACCACTCGGCTATAGTGATTACGTATAAGTAATTTTATTAAATCGAATATGCCGACGTATATACGAATACGTCGCTATATTCGTACAAATTACATATTTCATCTACGAGTATATTTATCTAAGTGAATATATCTACGTAATCACAGTTAGGTGCTTAACTTACCGTTAGCTTGGATACTAGGAAGACGATAGGCTCACCACCTGTCATTTTATGCCAAATTGGCTTCGGTAAAAGGTGCGTCGAAAAAACTTCATTGTCTAGACCTCTGCCTGCCCCAGTATGGAAAGTTGCGTGAAAATAAAAAAAACTTGCTAGGTTTGCATGACACGAGTCATCTCTATTTGAGATTGAGCGAATGTACTTTCTAATACTAAAAGTGTAAGAGTGTAACTTCTGTGATTTTAACCTGGCCTTAATGTCACTGTGGACCCGGGTGCAGGAAGTATTCACAACCTTCAACAATTCACTTAATTATTTTAATTTCAATATCTCCAATTAAAAAAAGGCGTTTTTAATTCAAATATTAACAAATCAACTTTTTATGCCTTTTATTTTAATTCCTTATGGCCTTTCTTTCTATTATATTTATCTTTTTATTACATAGTTAGTATCTTTTTTATTTATATACCACGATTACGATTCCACCCTTTTATACATATTGAAATATACTGAAGCAATACTTTTTATTTCGCTAAATGTCCGTCACTAACCTTGACCAAACAGAAATAGCTTTGTTGGGTCGCATCGATCTTCAAAGCGAAAATAAGTGAAGGAAACAAATCTTTAAATAGAATTATTAATTAAATATGTGTCATTTCCCTTTTGTTTATTCTTTTATGCACATTTACTACTACTACATATTTAATTTAGCTTCACTACAAAAACAATACAAATTTAATCTAACGCAACACTTATTTATTTACAGGTTAGGTAGGCGAAAGGCATTATTCGAAAAGCGAAAACGAATAAGTGACTACGCTTTAGTAATGGGAATGTTTGGTATTATAATAATGGTAATAGAAAACGAACTGTCTAGTGCTGGTGTTTACACAAAGGTAATTTATCTTGTTTTATTATTCATTTGGTCCGTTATGTCTATTTATACATATACTAGCATAAAACTTACTTTCAGGCGTCTATCTACTCGCAAGCTTTGAAGACGCTGATATCCATGTCAACTGTGATATTACTCGGCCTAATCGTTGCTTATCACGCTTTAGAAGTTCAGGTGCGTTTCAATTATAAGAATAATATTTTCATGTTCACGCATATTCCCAATATTGGGGTAGACAGAAACAGAATTGGGAGATTTTGTCTGTTTTTTTAAGTACTAACAATATATATATATATATATATATATATATATATATATATATATATATATATACATATATATATATATATATATATATATATATATATATATATATATATATATATATATATATATATATATATATATATATATATATATATATATATATATATATATATATATAATTTAAAAAGACTTAATTTTCTAGACATTTGGCTGTTGGGAAATGCGTAAAGATAAAAAGCATTGAAAATATCTCAGAGGCTTATATTATTATCAATTATATATATATATATATATATATATATATATATATATATATATATACATATATATATATATATATATATATATATATATATATATATATATATATATGTATATATATATATATATATATATATATATATATATATATATATATATATATATATATATATATATATATATATATATATATATATATATATATATATATATATATATATATATTCGGCATCCGAAATTCGGTAAATCGGTTACGGGCAGCAACGTCTTAGTAGTTAAAATCTCAGATAGTGCAATCACCAATGCGCATGCTTAGCATGGTGATAATGAGGGCCTACCGTACTAAGACATGTGTACCCCAGCGGACTTCCACACGCCATTAAATACGCTTGTTGTGTATGTACGTTATATATGTGCGTATATTGTACACAAACAAATATATATGTTGTAGTTTGTGAGAAGTTAAAGCGAACATAGTACATGTAGTTATTGTCTTTATATGTCTGATAAGCGTTACTAATCAAATTAGTGTTATTCTGATTTTAACTAAATAAAATAAATTACTTTGTCCTTTTACTATTGTAACATAAATAAAAAATAACTTAGATTTCTAAATAATAAATACAAATTACATTTAATTTCAGTTATTTATGATTGACAACTGCGCAGACGATTGGCGAATAGCAATGACGTGGCAGCGAATAGCACAAATAGCGTTAGAACTGGCGATATGTGCCGTTCACCCCATCCCTGGCCAGTACACTTTCACTTGGACCACGAAACTGGCAAATAAAGGTGGTGTCATAGGTGTTGAAGTCGTAAGTTGAAATATTTACTTCTTCAGATTTTAGTTATCAAACAGGCAACATTGAATTATAATGTAGAAGTCGTGATTTTTACTGTAAATTTAAATCTAAATTATTTTTGATATTCATAACATAATTTTTTTCTTAGGATACCATATATAAGCAAATTCAGGTCTGTATTTTAAAGCATATCATAACCATTTAAGTGATGTCATTAAATGTACCACGCATGTTTGATCTTACTTGAAATAATATCTGTTTGGATGTGTGTGTAAGACAAATGGTGTTTTCATATTTTAAAATGTTTGTCTGTCGACTCTAACATGAACCTGGCACGTAGACTCATTAATAAAATGATAAAAGATTAGCACGATATTAATACAGATCTATTCAAATAATATAATTAGTTTAAACAATGTAAATCCTCTTTAAATAAACATAAATATTACTAAATAATGATCAATTGTAAACTGCTTTTAAAGTTTTAAAATATATAACATAAGTAACAAAGCTTTTTGATTTATAAAAGACAATTAGTTCTCTGGCTAAACCTTCAGAAATATGAGGAAAAATTTATGAGAAACATACAAATATTCTGTGTTATAGTTAGTTTAGCGAATATTAATAAATTACTAGAGCACATTTTGAAGGATCCGACAATCGAGAAAATACTATTGCCTTGAAATATATTGCCTCAAGTATATTGATTTGAGCGATAAAGGTTGTATATCGAATTTCATTTACAGGATTATCTTAGTAACGTTTTTCTTAGTTTTTTTTTCTTATCCTCGAGGATTTAATTATTTTTATGTTTATTTTACATACTTACCTAACTCGAATCATGATCAAGATATACAAATAAGCAATCTAAAAATAAAATCGGATATTCTTTTTTTGGTTGGAGAACAATTTGCATTATAAGGAAAAATCTATAAAATACAACTTAATAATTGGTTAAGTTTTTATCTTTTTTTCTTCAATTGAAATCAAATCATTTATTTATTTATTTTGCAAGTGTATTATTTGAGAATAGTTATTATGAGTGATTAAGTTACTAATAACATTTAATTTTTTACTAATAACATTTAAACAGTTACTAATAACATTTAAGGAGTCGCGTCATATGTGTGTATTTTAAAAAATATATAATCGTATTATTTTAAGAGGTCTGTATTAATAAAATGCATAATACATGACAAAGAATAGTAATGCTTTAGTTCATTCTTGCTCTTCTTACAATTTCTGTCTTCCATCCTGTAGCAATTTTCACTTAAACGGTTTTATGGAATTTAATAAGTCATTTTCAATTAAACGTTTAATAAGTCCTAAGCCCAAGCTGGAAACAAAAATCAACAGTCACCAATACCAATCAGCACCAGCAATCAGCTTTTTTGTGTAAAAATAACTTATGTCACGTACTGTACTGCTATTTTAAAATAAATATGCGTGGTCATTCATTTAAATATTGTATATGTATATATATATATATATATATATATATATATAAATATATATATATATATATATATATATATATATATATATATATATATATATATATATATATATATATATATATATATATATATATATATATATATATATATATATATATATATATATATATATATATATATATATATATATATATATATATATATATATATATATATATATATATATATATATATATATATATATATATATATATATGTATATATATATATATATATATATATATATACAAATTGTCGTTATTATTTCCACATTGAAAATCCTTTTATGATTTCAGGTTCCTTATGACGTTACTTTGTCATTGCCGATGTTCTTTCGTCTATATCTTATATGCAGGGTTATGCTACTTCACAGCAAATTATTCACTGATGCTTCTTCTCGAAGTATAGGAGCCTTAAATAGGATTAATTTTAATACTAGGTAAAATTTATGACTTTTTAATGATTTTTATTTTACCATTGTTTGTTAATGGTTTCCGTTGATGGAAAACAGACATAAGTCATACTTTTCATATTGTTGGACACTCTAAACAGAGTTAATTACAATGTATTAATTCATTTACAGGTTTGTGCTAAAAACACTTATGACAATTTGTCCGGGTACAGTTCTTTTAGTGTTCATGGTATCCTTATGGATAATAGCAAGTTGGACATTACGTCAGTGTGAAAGGTTAGTAATGTAATTCAAATTCAATGGTTTAAGCGTCGAACTATATATTCGTTACACTGAATAACATTAAATATTTATTTTATTATTATCTCAAAAAGTAAAAGAGAAACTTTTAATGTTACAACCGACTTCAACTCCATGTTTTAATCTAATTAATTTGCAATGTCGAAGAGAACCAGTTCCGTGATAAACTTTTCAATAAAAGAATTATTGAAAATAGTTTCACATTTCGTGACAATATTATTTAAAAAACAAAAAAAGTCTCGATAGCCGAGTGGTTGGGTGGTCGGAATTTCGAATGAATAGACCCGAGTTCGATCCCCAGTTGGTAGGCTCGTACCAATGGGTTTTTCAAAAACTTATGTACGAATATCGTTGGCTTGGACATAAAGACGGTGACGGGCTCACCACCTGTCACGTTATCCCGAAAATATCTTCGGTGGAAGGTGGGTCGAAAGGGACTTAATTGTCTAGACTCGACCTCTTTTTTTATCTTCACGCAATTTCCAATACAGGGGTAGACACCCCTGTATTGGGAATTGCGTGAAGATAAAAAATAGGAAATTTAAGAAACTTTTCCTTTTGATGTCGGTTGATAAAATAAACATAATTTAATAATTGTAACATTTTAATAATTGTAACTTGCTTTGCTATTTTAAGATTTGGCATTAAACTTTTTAAGTGAATATGGAGCTTAAATCTATTTTATGTTTTAGAATTAATTGTGTATAAGGAGTAAAGCTATTATTTTTGAATTTATTTGTATTGCCTACAGGGGCATGTAAATTTGCTTTTGTACTGTGTTGTTGTGTTACTTTTTATACTCAGTCTTGCCGATATCATTCGCAAAATAAAATAAATGAAATGTTCGCTCACAATCATTAACGTCAAGTTAAGAGTTTGACTTTGATTTTTACCTTATATACATTATACCTGAAAGTTTATGTTTTTTACCCCTAACACTAGGCAACAAAACAATAACTACAATATTGGTAGTTATTGTTTTTTCTACGAAATTAAATTTGCTGTTTTGTACAAATACTTGCATATTACTTTATTTTTATAAGCTGTCTTATCACAGTAATATTTCTGGGAAAAAATCAATTGTGAAATTTATAAATTTTCCTTCACATCAACGAAATTTGAAACTTATAACGCGCTTAATAGCGCAAGGCATTAAACTATTGAATCATACTTACCAATTATTAGCATCGATCATTTCCTCTGCACTCATACTCATTGTTTTTCAACAAAATGCTTGTCCAAAGATGTTTTCTTACGTATTTTGTATTATTCCTTCTTATTGCGTCTCATACTTTTAAATGTTGATTATTTCTGTATTATTAGTATATGTTAACCCAAAGTAAGAAGTCACGCATGGCCAAAATAGTCATATTTGTTATTAAGTGTTTAGATTGCACGTAATTTTTTTTTCCATAAAAATTCGTACATTTGTGGTTAAGAATGTTTTCATAAAATGGGAAAGTGAAACTGTTTCCTGTTTTCAATTTACTTTTTGTTTTCTAAATTTAATTTCGAATTATTAAATAGCCGAATTTAATTCAAATATGAACATTATTAAAAGTGAACATTCATCGAATGTTGATTATGTTGGAATTGTCGGTTGTTTGTCGGGCATTTTGGCTCTCAGGTTTCACGATGAAGATCATGCAAATTTACTAAATTCAATGTGGTTGACTGCTATTACATTCCTCTGTGTCGGCTACGGTGACATAGTCCCCAACACCTACTGCGGCCGTGGCATAACTCTCACCTGCGGCATGGTGGTATGTATAAATTAAAGAAGAATGTTGTGGGATTTATTTTTATTTTTTTGAAGTATAGGTTCGATACATTTATTTATTTAGATGCGGAAAAGTCTTAATATAAAATTATAGTTCTTTGACCTTGCTCTATCTAAGTTGTTATGATATACGTAGGTAGGTAAAGGTGAGCCATTTTATTTGACGTCATAATTTAGTCACACTCGTACATTTCACCTTTCAATATGAATTACTACAAAATTCAAAGTCAAACTCTTTTAATTCTGAGCTATTTAAAACTATTTTATTTTATCCTGATATTACTTAACGATTTATTTTGCTTCAACATTCTTCTAAGCGTTTATTTCAGAGGTTATTTTATGAATTATATATTTTTTACAAACTACTGGACTCTTACTTCTTAAACCAACGCGTTATGACAATCAAGAGATACCATTTATTAACAATTCAGGTTTCACGACGAAGAACACGCTAACCTACTCAATGCGATGTGGCTTATCGCTATAACATTTCTCTCCGTCGGTTTTGGAGACATTGTGCCAAACACTTATTGCGGCAGGGGTATTGCTGTAAGCACCGGTATAATGGTAAGTTTGTGTAAAAAGTTGTGTTGACTGACAGAAATAATGTGTTATATTTTGATTCAACTCTTTCACAGACCTAAAGGAAATCCGCTGCTTAATCTATATCCAAAATGTGACAGCTTTTATTTATTTTATTATATTACATTAGTTGAACCTATACTTTATTTTAAATATGTATCATATACTGAAAATTAACATGTATTAAGTTACAATGAAAAAACAAATTAAATAGATACATGTTGTATGTACAATATTTATATGGTGTCCGTTATATTCGCAGAAATTTTAATAAGTACGTACCAGTGTGAAGCATCTAAGCTTCTTAATTTTCTGCATTTCGTTTGGTGGGTAAGGTAACGCGTGGCCTATGCCCTAATACTTTCTCCTTTTTCCTAACCAAATTCTTGCTTAAAAATATCAACCGTTACCTAACATTACTCAACGGTTTGCTATAATTTATTTATAATATTTATTTAAGGAGAAGTATGGTGATTAAATTAAAGAGAAAAATGTTTTTAAAATTTTAACTGACACGAGCGGAATTCGAACCCGCGACACGTATCAGAAATTTTAAATCTGTATACTCTTTTCATTACTTATGACTCTTTTGAGGTAAGAGCGTTGCCACGGTTCGGCAGAGGTCGCGGGTTCGAATTCCGCTCGTGTCAGTTAAAATTTTATAAACATTTTTTCTCTTTAATTTAATCACATAAAAGTTCAGCAAAACAAATATGCTTTAAAAATCAATTAAATTGCGTGAGAAGTATATTATTAAACAAAACACTTATAAAAAACGGCCATTTTTGTATCTCATTTTATAAAATAGATTTCTGTTTTCACAGGAACTTTGTAATTTAAGTGCTCTTAGCACACTTTTATCGAAATAACTTTGAGCACAATGACGGATAACTTTTAGTAAACTTATAGTTATCCGTCATAATGGTGATTGAATTATGCATTCTGCAGATATTTTAGACGACATATATGAGTTATGTCATTGTATCTAATATCATAAAACTGTCCTATTGAACACAATGTTAATGTTTCATATCTATTGTATGATATATAAATATATAATATATTTACGTTTTGTAAATCTTAATTTAAAAATAATTATAAACATTATAAGCTGCCAGTCAACACTTATAACTTTAAAGAATATACTACAACTGTGCACACACATAACACACTAAATGTTTTACACACTATATAACTTTTCAATACTTGTATTTTGAAAATAAGTATTTTATTTTTGTGTCTTTAAGAGAGAAATAATAAATGTTTTATATGTTACACACTATATTTTAGAAGTTTCACGTTTTAAGGAATAACTTTTTATCTCCAATACAATTACAAAACATTATTCTTGATTACTAGGTTTAGGAACCAATTATCTATTCAAGTAACAACTTTGTCTCGATATAAAATTTAATATTGAATACAGTTACGTCCACTTCCCTGTTAAAGCCAGCTATTAGTTAAAGTGTACCTTGTAGTATGGAATGCTTTGAAACTCCTTTGTAATTGTAGATTTTTCTTCACACTCTTAATATTTCACCGATTGCACTATAGATTAATTACTAAAATGGCTCACTTTTCCTCCAACTTTTAAAATTGTAAAATAAAAATTAATTTGCACCTTTATTATTACTCTAAGTTGAACCATTACTCTAATTTTTTTTGTATAAATTTATGTTAATATTTAAAGCACATATTATGTTGAAAAGCACTTGTTAGATCACTTAGATTAAGAATTTTACTATAATAAACATTTTGTTAAAGTGTGATTTGGCATTACTAGCTCATAAAAAATTCGTAAATAATGTTTTCGTCTAACCTTTAGTATAAATTAATGACTAACATAATATGTAGTATAATACATTGGCAACAATAAATAACAACTAAAATCTCCCTTGTTTTATTAGCAATAACATGGTTGATACAAAATGGCAAATTATTGTGATTCGATAAATTATGTATTTTACATTCATTAGCCTTTCTTATTTGCTTATTTTGTATAATCCAAAATGAGTTGCCTTAAAAATTTAATAATCGTTTCGTCTAAAAATGTAGCACATAGCTCGAAATATGATTTGTTTTGATTTTTAGCATTTAAATCGCATCATTTTTTGAGGAATGTAATGAATCGAATGCTTCTACACAATCGCTTACATTTTACATTAAGGTATTCACTTAACAGGGAGCTGGATGCACAGCGTTATTAGTCGCGGTTGTTTCAAGAAAGTTAGAGTTAACTAGAGCTGAGAAGCACGTTCATAACTTCATGATGGATACACAACTTACTAAAAGAGTAAGTATTCCATCAACTTCAGTTCATCACAATTATTATTAATCTAATTAACAGGGGGCAGGATGTACAGCATTGTTAGTGACCGTTGCTTCAAGAAAATTAGAATTAACTAGAGCGGAGAAACACGTACATAACTTCATGATGGAAACTCAACTCACAAAAAAGGTAAGGTTCTGTTTAATGATGAAAAAACAAGGAAAGGTAAGACCGAAAGAAAAATGAGCGATTTAACGCATTAACCACTAATATTGATATTTTTATTTATTTTTAATTAACAGTTTTAGGCATACTGTATAACTTATTAATGTGTAATATATATATGTATATAGGCGCAAATAGAATTTACGTAGATAATTTAGTAATGATTTGGTTTGTATTAATGTTCAATATTATTTTTTAAACACAGGATCATGACAATACAATAACATTATGATTCACTTAAATAATAGTTTTATTTAAATGAATGTATTAAAGTACCTGAATATAGTTAAAAATAACCATTATGTTAAAAGTCTGCCTCCCAACTAAACTGGTTGATAAATTATAATCGAAAGGTATTCTGCAATAAGAGTAGTTTAAATTATCCATCAACAGGCTTCTAATATTTCAGCTTAAAAATGCAGCAGCTAACGTATTGAGAGAGACATGGTTAATTTACAAACATACAAGACTTGTGAAAAGAGTTCATCCCGGTCGCGTTAGGACTCATCAAAGAAAGTTCCTGTTAGCTATTTACGCGTAAGTTTTTTTTTATATATTACTATAGCAACTTACAAATCAATGTATGTAATAAGTATAGACAAAGGTATGTCGCTAAAATGAAACATTTTTTTCTTTTTAAAGAAGATATAAAAATCAAAATGCTTAAAACATAATGGCATCTGATTAGCAATACTCATTAATACTTTTTGGCACTCATATATTGTCTAGCTTTTTTCTTTCTTTTTAGTACGTAAGCGAAATAACTATGTTCAACATTTCAATTTATTTAAAATTTCATAAATAAAGTACACGTAGTATAAACTTAACAATTGACAATTTTTAATAATATTGATTTATTTTCTTTAATTTAAAAATCTTACAATTAGAACTACTTTTTTACGTTACGTTTACTAATTGGTAAACTGTCCTTAATACATATAAATATGTTTACATATTACAATCATTTAACTTCCTTACTTCACTGCCTGTAAAACTCCACTGCAGGACATAGGCCTCTCTCGTGCCCTCCCTATTCGCCATAACCGTCACACTGTTATTGGTGATCACTGTTAAAAACACCTCGCACCTTAGACGTTGCTATCCATTACCGGTCTGCTGAATTTTAACCTGACATTAAATTGAAGAGAAAAAAACCTTAATTTTTCTAGTTGGTTATCCCACCATCCGTTGCTAGTCAATGTTATTGCCTAGACTTTTCCGACTCTTACGACACATGGTATGGTAATTTCTTACGCCAACACCACATGGCACATATAAAAAGAAAGAACTAACTATTCATTGTTATTTTGCAATTGAATGTCATTTTGAATGAATATATAACGCCATAAGTCTCTCCCATACAAAACGGTTTGACATAATCGCCATGCGTGACAAACGGATTGGCGATTGCAATACCAGGCTCCTCGCATCATAGACTATGCTGCCCATCACCGTTCTGCTTACATATTGTCTGGTAGCTTTCGAGATGCTTTTAACGCCATCTGTCGGTAGTCAAATGTATATTATTAAGGCTTTTTTCCTAAGTCGTGACGGTATTATTCACACGGCTTACCACACGGCTAATTTTGCAATTATGTTAATTTAATTTTTTTTTGTTTCCAAAAGATTGCGTAAAGTGAAGATGGATCAAAGAAAACTAATGGATAATGCGAATACTATAACAGATATGGCAAAGGTAAATTCAAATCCTTATTTACTGACTTAAGCTAATGCTATTTTCATACAAAACACAACCATTTTATACAGCACCTTTATAATTTCTCCTGAATTAGTTTAGTAGCTACAATTATAGTATAGATAACGTAGATTTTTTATTAAATGTTGCCATACAAATTGTAATTTAGAAAAATTTATTCCCATTAGCTAGTTTTCCCATTACACGAAATTGCTACATTTGCTAAGCGCATGTAATATTGTGATACAAAACTTTAAAGTAGGATAGACATGCATATTACATACTTTTTTTAATAATTTGATATGCCTTGTAACAGATAAACACTATATATATATATTGGTTATTAGAACCAGCAGTGAGTAATGAGCTGCAAAGCGATTGATTGTAGGACCCTTTTCTGTTGCAGACCCAAAATACGGTTTATGAGATTGTATCAGATATGAGTACACGACAAGATAG